>OZ007590.1:102911756-104111756 GCA_963931845.1 Maratus michaelseni | reverse complement strand
AAGCGTAAATCAAAGCGTAAATTTTTCAATAATTGGGGCCCACGTCAAAATAACGTATTATAAACGTGAATTTTCGAACAACATGAATTGCTATTATAAAATTAGAGGTGATTTTTTACTATAAACATTGAAAGCTTATGCAAGATTATTTAAAAAAAAAAACTAATTTTACTTTTATTTTAAGAAATATTTCAACACTACTGTAAAAATACAGTATAAAATACAGTTATACTGTTAGATGAAGAAATTACAATCCTTTATCAGAAATAAGTGTACACGTCCATCTGGCGCACGTTAAGCTTCTTACTACATGTAACATGCGTTCTATTGGTACATGTTCTCAAAGAATCTTATTTTCGATCTAAAAAGCATGTTTTTTAAAATTATTATTATTATTTCAAAACTAACAGAATCACATGGCTTTGTAAGTGTTAAGCATGGGAGTTTTATGGGAAACCATGGGCTTACAATTTATTTCATAAAAAACTAAATCTACAATTATTACATTAAAATGAGTCATTTTCAAGACGCTTTCAGTCTTCACATCAGTCATGAAGTTTTGTTAGAAAAGAGAAGTAACTAACTCTAATAAAACTGTTACTATGTTTAATTTCCTATTTAATATAAATTGTAAAAATGTTACCAATGCAGTTAAAGTAATAAAATACTTAGGTATAAAGTATAGCTATAAGATATAATAGTTATGGTGCAAAAACGAGACAGGAAATAAAACATAACAAACGTTTATTTACAGTCAGTTTGACGTCACCGTAAAGCATCTCAGAGAGAGTGAAGTCATATTTAATAAATTACTTAGTAATTATTTTTCCCTGATTTTTTATATCTTGAAATGGAAAGTCTGTATCACAGTAAGTGTTTTAACTCCAAATACACTTAAATGGAGGTATTACGTAAGTTTAACGCACTAATAGTTACATATATATATGAAAAATTAGAAGGACGTCAATTTCAGGTTTGAAAATATAACGAGCGAATCTTTTTTTTTTGGCTTATTAAAATATTGTAAATACGCAGTCTGTTTTTGCAGCAACAGGAAAAAATGCATTAGAAAATAAATTGTATAAAGATAAATTATTGCAGTGATTGAAAAATGGGTAAAACGTTTTTTGAGAAATTTTTAATATAGACAATAATTTTACTCTTGTTCTAAAACGTATGTTTAACAAATTTAGTGCCGTAAAACAAAGTCCGTAAAATATGTAGAATTCCATAAGAAATATACACTCAAACACTGATATACTCGTATATATAGGAAGAGATTATTCAGAACTAACTTGAAAACATATATTTCTCTTTTTTTTTTTTTTTTTTTTTTTTTTTTTTTGTATCATTGCGTTAATATATGAGCTTGCATAATCTTTGTAAGCATGTGGTTATTTTATGATTTTTGATGCAGCCCTTTTAAAAATAGATCAACTCAAACTAATAAATACATAAATTAATTTTTAGTAATTCTAAAGACACGCACACTGCTCTAAGTAATGTGTTAAAAAACTTTTCAATAAGTTAGATAAAAAAAAATACATAAAATATTTTACGAAAATTATTGAGTGTTTAAAAATTTTCTAATTGATGTTCGAAATTGTTTATTTTAATACGGTTTACTCTACTATATTTTCAAATATTTTTGAACTATTGAAAGTAATCTTATAAAGAGAAACAAGAACGAAAAAACATGCATTAGGCATAGATTATCAAACTTTCCAATACAAACAGAACATTATTAAAAAGTTATTATTAAAAACAGAATATTATTAAAAGTTAAACAGAATATTATTAAGAATTTTTTTCTTCATAGAATGGGATGAGATATCTGAATAAGAAATTAAAAAAAAAAACACATAACTCAGCAGAAATACATTTTCAAAAATTGTGGTCCCTATCTCTATATAATAAAACACAGAGTAACCATGCCGGTTCCAACCACTCTGGTTTGCGAATTGACCGTTGCTAAACGCCATGTTAGACTTAATGAAAAACATATACTAACATATGACAGCTAAATGATAATTTCTTCTACTTGAAATCACGTCTGTTCAGCATATTTTTGTATAAAATATGTACATCATATCCAGTTATAATGTTTTAAGTGTTAAATTAAAAATAACAGATTAAACAGATTAATATGCTCTTAAAATATTTGTAAAAGCATATTAAAATCTTAAAATATTTTAAAAGCCTTTTTTTATTTATTTCTGTAAGCATTTCTTCCTGTAAGCACTTTTTTCAGAAATAGATGTGATAGCTTTCATAGAGAGGCTTTGCGATGATCCACCAGTACTTTACTTTTCGTTCCTAAATTCTGTTCTGGCGCCATCTATTGGCAATGAATATAAACGAAGGACATTTCCGTTGAAAAAAATATTTTATATAAAATATCAATAAAATTGTAAAATAATATAAAATGTATATAAGCATATTTTTAAAATAAGAAAAATTCAGGACATATTGATTTATTTTAAGATAAACTTTTAAAAGCTTCTGCTTAATATTACTTCTTTCTTAAAATTTTAATTTGGTTACATCAAATTTCATTCGCCTAGCTTATATCCAATTAAATTTTGAAATTTTGCTTGCATTGTAAAATGAATATTTCTTATGAAACACAATTAAAATATAAGGAATATATATTACCGCATATCACATATGTTAGTTATATAAATGCAGATCGAATTTTGATTTTTAACATAGTAACATTTAAACATAATTTTGTCGTGAAACAATAACTGTAATTTAATAAGAGAATGTGAAAAGATATTTTTCAGTCATACTAATGCATTTAATAATTTCAATTTACTTATGAAATAAAATAAGAATAAATTATGGAAATAATAGTATTTAATGAACAAAATTTATTATAGATTTTTCAGGCATACTTTTAAAATAAGACAAAATCAGGCTTTAATTTGAGGTGTAGTTTTAAAAGTTTAAGTTATATAATTTTCACTATTTCTTCATTACTGATTTTTTTTATTATTATTTTAAATGGGATGTTTCCCTACTGGGAATTAAGAAGCTAATATCCATAAACATGCAAATTCTCTTTTTATGTGTTTCTGCTATATATTTGTTTATTCCTTATTGGAAAACATTGGTATTCAAGAAATATTAAAATTCAACTCGATTATACTATTAACTTAGACAATTTAAAACGAACAAAATTTTAATGTTTTGTGCAAACATTAAACTATTTCAAAATTTGAATTATTTTTTCTTATGTAACAAAACAATGAGCTGTGAGTCAAGCTCTTTAGAAACACATTAATATAGATTTTTTTTAAAACATTCACACATGGATTATTTTTTAAATATTTTTCAATGTTTTGTCCAATCGTTGAACTATTTCAGAAATTGAATATTGAGTAATACAAAATCTTCATCATTTGTATTTCTAGAAATCATTTGCCATTCTTAAAATGTACTTTTCTACAATACAAATTTTTCAATAACAAAATCTTCATGCTGTTTGTTTGTATGATGTCTTATGAAAATGAAACATGGATCAACATTCCTTCATTTTTGACAGGGGTTATATACTAGTGAATAATAATCAGTCCTGTAACCAAATTATTTTGTGCGTCCCTGTAAATGAACGATAAATGCTACGCACCCTATAATCTATAGAATATATATTGTGGTGAACTTCAGTTATCCTTTTTAATTTCAGCTTGATGCATCATAACATCATCAAAATGCACCAAAAACAAATTTTCCCCATATATAATAATGTAATAGACTTTTTAGTGCGTCCCTGTAAACGAACTATAAATGCTACTTACTATATACTCCTTAGAAACTTTGTTCTACTTTCAATCAGTAACGCATGTCAATCGGATTACGTTTCAAATATCGGAACAAATAAAATGCACTACAGACGAGTTTTCCTATAGACCATAATGTAATGGAAATATTTTGTGTAAACGAACTATAATTGCTACAAACTTATTTTTCAATAGTAAACATTCTATAGTGAACCCTATTAAAATAAAAAAGTTACATTGCAATTCGAGTAAATTTATGAGAGTTGGAGCTCGTAAAGTCGAACAGACGGACCAACATACAGACAAACCGATTTCTTAAACAATTTCCTAATTATGTTGGAAAGTGTTCTTAAAAAATGGCTTTCTTTTTAAATTGAGTTTTACAGACATTTTTCTTAAATCAAGTAAATAGTAAAAGAAATATTTCCATACATTATTCAAATTAAATAACAGTAAAAATGAAAATTGTAAGTCAAATTGAAAAGTGTAAGGCATATATAGAGAAAACTCAATAGTCAAAGTGCACTAGTTATAGAGCGTTATTTTTAGCACATGACAGTTTGTTTCTATAGAATTTATTGACAGAATACGTATTGATGCTCAGGATAAAACTGTAATTCGATCGCTAACCACATGTTCCACTTCAAAAAGCAAAATTTTATGTAGAAAATTCCGTCAATATAGAATGTAGAAGTGCGAGCCGATATCGATTGAAGCAATGATTTTCTGTTGCCTCTTAACTTATTCCGTGATAAATGAATTTTTAACTTAAAGGATTGAAGCAATAAATAATTTTTGCATTTTTATAAAGACGTAATTCCACTACTAATACTAAATTTGTCCCTTTATACGAGATTTAAAAAGATATCATTATAAAGTTCGGAATTCTGAAAAATAAAAGCTCGTGAAAAAATCTTTCTATTTAGTCTTTTTGGGAGGGAGGGGTTGAGGAACTTAAAAGAAAAAAAGTTAAACTGTAATTTAAAATTTTTTGTTTAATCGTGTCTAAAAGAATGAAAACTCGTATAAAAACGTAAACAAATTCATATTTCTTCGCTTTCCATTTGATATTTTTAAACTTTTATTTAAATTTAGATTTTTTTAAATTTATTCGTTTATTATTCTTTAATTTAAAATATCTCCAGATTTGTTGTGTATATTAGCACCTTTGCTTCAAGATGGCATATCTCTATGTACCATGTATCTAATAGCAGATAAACTGGGGGCTAGGGGGTTAATATAATTTTGGAGACATTTTTACTATAACAAAGAATTGTTTAACATTTGTTTGGTTTCAGTCATATTAAATACTCCCTTCTTTTCTTTTAAAAATTTAAGTGAAAATTTTTTAAAGAAAACCTACAGAAATCAATGAATTTACTCGTGAGCAAAATTTTATTTTCTTTAAACAATACATTTTTTTGCATAAATATTTAAAACGACACTGTAAAAAAATACGTATGTTTTATAATTTAGGAAAATATCATGTAATCACGAACGAAAATATACAATAACTTCTTCCGAGTTATACACTGTTAAAAATTTGCAGCAAACTGTCCAGTCACTTGAGCGTTTTTAGAGAAACTGTAATTTAACTCTGATCTGACCATATTATTGGTCATATTATGGTCAGAATAGAGTTAAATTACGGTTATGAGACAGTTTGCTGCAAATTTTTAACAGTGTACAGTATTCTTGAAAAGCATTCTTTATATTTAGAAATCTCGGAAACCATTATATTTTCGATATTTGAAGACGAATTTATAAAAACAAAGTTTCTTTTGCTATCACTGATTATCGGAAACATTTCCGAGTAATATGTATAGTACATTAATGAAATTTTTAAATCCGAAACATATGTTTTTCGAATGCTATCAATAATCAAGTAAACATTTTCATGTTCAACATACATGTTGAATACACAAACATGATAAATTAACAGCATTAACATTAAGATTAAAATGAATATTATTTTATTACTCTTGCTGAATCAATTTAATTACGCAGCTGAAAATGTTCAATTGAGAATTTAGAGCATCCTAAACCGATATTCTGGTTTGAGAAAATTAATTAATGCAGTATAAAACTACTCAAATCGTTTCCAAAAATTGGTGGCAGCAAAATAAACTTTGTTTTTATCTATGATTCTTTAAATCTGGAAAATGTATCGTTTTAGAAGGTTTCTAATAATGAAGAATGCTTTTCGAAATCATGGGTAACTCGGAAGTAATATCGTAATCATGTGTAGTAATCATTGGTAATATCGTATATTTTCATTCTTGTTCATATTATATTTTCATATATTAAGATAATCTTTTTTTATGATGTGGATATGAGAAAAAGAATTTACGGTAGAATAAAAATATCTGATATATTTATAAAAGTTACTTTCATTAGGCCTGAGATGAGAAGTTTGCCGTGAGATACTTGTATGCCATTAGACCATTAGCAGGGCTTGACAAATGCGGTCGCCAGGTCGCCAGTGGCTACCAAGTTTTTTGATCTGGCAACCAAGTTCTTTAATCTTTTGGGGTGATTTCTGTAAAAAAATTTACATAAGAAATGAGCAAAAATGGCGTTTTTTCTCTCCCCCATCCCTACTCATGCGCGGTAAACAGCTCTCGTACTTTTAATGGAAGAATAAAATTTAAAAGGCATTTTTCAACTCAAGCACAGAAAACACCATTATTTTCAGCTATAGCCCAACTAGTACATGTCACATGATTAGAATGTGGAGGGAGAGAGAATATTTCAATAAAAAAGTAAGGAATAGTGTCAATTCAGCCTCTGTGACATCTAAAATTGGATACAATGCTAAAAAATGCTCGAGTTTTTTTGTAAGTTTCAAATCTGATTTTTGTGTTTATATAAGTTGTCAACATAATAGGAGTAATTATCAGTTTTATAAGTTTCAATAGAAAATAAAGTTTATATATTATATTATCTTTCTAAATTATGTACTATTTTGAACTATGCAACTTTTAATTGTAAACTTTGATTGTTATTATTCTTTCTCAATTTATTGATAAAAAACTCTTGTGTTTTATTTTAAATCAATGACGGGAAAGAGGATGGGGGTAAATAATTTTTTTATTGCTTTTTTTGTATTTTTGCTGAAGAGTCGTAGTTTTTTCCTGTCTACAATATTTTATCAAATTTGTAAAGCCCTGACCATTAGAGATATCAGGTTTGCCGAAAAAATTTTCAGCTAAGTTCTATAAAGATTTCACAAGAAACTATATTTTAATGAAACATTTTAAATCGTACTGTTTATTTTGTGGTGAGATTTGGTGTCATAAAATTGCATATATTACAATTTTATTCCAGTTTTAAATATTTTTACCGATTCTGCTATTTTGAAAATGTTCTCACATCTTCAGATAAAATGAGTATCTAAAGAGAAAAAGAAATATTGCTCGAAAAAGAAGGGTGGTTAAAATAGAAAATGTAACAGAAACGTTAAAATTGTGTAAATACGATAAAGTTTTTTTTGGAATTTTTCTTTTGAACTTGAGACGTGTTGTACGAAAATTTTAACCTAAAGTGTATTTTGACTCGCAATACATTTGACATACTCCCCTGTATTCCGTGAGAAATATATTAGAATATTTATATAAATTAAATTACAAACGATATTTTTAAATGTAAGAAATAGTAGAATTTTGCTAAAAAAATATTTAGCTACGTATATTACAACTTTTTAATCTTCTCCCAATCTTAAATTTACATGTTTTTTTTTTTTTTTAAGAAAAAGAAAAAAAGAGATAGAAATGAAAAAAAAAAATTAAAGAAACAAAAAGAAACAATAATAATAATAAAAAATAAATAAATTGTTTTGCGTGTAACTATGTAATGAAGCTTATTTGTTAATAACGAGGGTGCTCTGCCCCCTACGAGCTACTCTTGCCAAACCCCTTTCAGACACCGCAGACTCTAAAAACACGCTAATTTTTTATTTGATTTTAAACGATTACGGAAGATTTAATTATAATTAAATGACCAGTGGCGAACTCCTGTAATCGGATTTCCATTCATTTCCCTTTAACTGAGAGATTTTCAGTCCGAATCAACTCGAGACAGCTAACAACTGCTTTCGTGATATATTAAATAAAATAAATTTAATATTTGAAAATCACCTTGTATAAAATGCCAAAGTGAAGAATGGCGCTGTTTCACAGAATTTTATAATGACGCTATAAGAAAATTGTTTTAAATAAGACGTTTTGAATGTATCGTTTCAAATATGACGCAATTTTCACCAAAGTTTACTTCCTATTTTTAATATTAACGCAAAAATACAGTTTTTAATGGAAAGAAAATATTAGTATTTGCGTTGATTTAAAATTTGCAACAATAGTTAAAAAGATTTTATCGAAATAAATAAATCTCTTGTATCAATATAGAATTTTTAAATTGAAACTGTTTGAGAATTTTAAATATGGGTAATTTTTGACATTTACTGCTTTTAACACATTATTATTTAATTATTATTTTAAAGTTTTATTTCTGTTTTTAATAGTCACGTATAAATACATTTTTAATTGAAAGGGAATGTTTCTATTTGTTCTGTTTTACAAATTGACAACAATACATGAAATAGCTTTTTCGAACTTTGAAATAAATCTGCATCCAAATAATGGAAAATTGAAAAAAAAATGAAAAAAAAATAATAATTACACACAGCACACCGCAAGCCTTTCAACTATTTTTCTGCAGAATACGGTTAAATTACTACGGATAGCTTTTGTTCCTATACAACTTTTTTAGCGGAACTAATTTTACCGAGTTCAATATTAAGTAGCTCTTAAAATAATTCCTCGATGTAAAAACTGTCTGCTTTAGCGTGTTTATCACGCAGCTCTCGATAAAACTACTAATTTTTCATATTTTTATATGCAATAGTTTTCTTAATATTAACCTAGAAAGACCTCTGGTCACAAAACATTCATGTACAGCAGTGACTAGTGTTTCCAGTTGGGATATCTTTTTTTTTTAATTTAGATTTCTTGATTGCCACAACCTTTTTAAAAATTGTATAACTTCTCATATTTTCGAAATATCTAAAATGTTATTAAATAAGACGCATATTTCTACTTCAAAAAAGTTGTGTCAAACAAGCAATTTGAATTACTATAAAAATGTAGTCCACTGGCAACACTGGCGGTGACAACGTTATTTTCATTTATCTATTTTTTTTTTTTTTTTTTTTTTTTTTACAATAGAGAGATGGAATTAGAATAAATGGAAAATAGTATATAACACGTTTTTTTATTCTTTTCGGTAACTTCGGAATCCAACCGAAGCATCCGTCTTTTAACTAAAAAGGGCACACAGCGCCATCTCGGAGGCCAGATCCAAACCGAGTCTTTTCGGGTTACAGAACATAGGTGAAAATTATGTTTTTGTTGAAAGCTAGAATATATTTTGTACATTTATTTATTTTCTTTTAGACTGCCTAATATCAAAATTTAAAAGCATTTTTATAATAAATATATCAATAATGTATTTAAATGAAGTAATGAAATTTAATAAAAGAGATACTTTTGTATTAGCCGCATGCCAGGTGTTCATAGTTGAAAAAATCGCCAATGATTGCTACTTACGTGCAGCCTTTTTGAATCTGATAATTTCAGTAGTTTACGCACGTAGTTCAATGGCGAGTCTGTTAAATTTGTGCTTTGTTTATATTATTTTATTTATTAATTGATGAAATGTTTGTTTCGTCATCGAATATTATCCAGAAACAAGTGCTGTACTATTTATATTATTTTAATTGGCAACGTGTTCATAATCGAACTGCGCGTGATAGATTTAAAACAATTCATGTTTGAAACCTATGTACTGTACGGAATCATTAAACTGAAATACAGCTTTCAAACAACTTGTATTTGAAAGATTTTTTTTCTCTATCCGACGATGTAAAAATAGAAATCATGTGACCTTTAGAAGCTTAAAAATTTGAAGTAAAAGCGAAATTAAACGGTCAGTTGTTGCCGCCACCAATAAAACGTCAGCGTTACTTGCGGACATTTTTTTTTGCTTTATAACGTAGATATACGTGTGCCACAGAAATTGAATTATACGTTCAAGTATTCTATGAAAGTTTAACTATGTATGAAAGTGTGCTGTGAGGTAAACAAATGTTGAACAATATTGCCTTCAATCATTCTAAGTAATTCATTACTCTGCATGCTATATATAAAAACGCTTGAGAAAATATTTAAGTCACAGGATAATGTGCTCACATGGTGCTTAAATAGATATTCTCTACAAAGGAAAAATAATAAAGATTTTGGCAATGAACATCAGTTGTTTAACCTATTAATCTTTAATGTCCGTTATTTGAATGAGTTTTTAATCCATTCAAAAAATACACACGTGTCTATGATGTATAGTGAAACGACTAGTTACACTGCCATACTAAATATCAGAAAAAATCGATGCCAAACACTACTGTTAAAGAAACAAATGCAAGTTTTTTAGTAGGGCTTACTTATTTTCTTATTATGATCTACTAGAGTAAAATATATTAACTGACAAAATTGAAATTTGTCTTTTTGCGCTGTTTTACAAATACAAATACTAGAAATAGCTTTGTTCACAATTTAATTCTGTAAATATTCCACGTAAACAACAGGAAGAATAGTACCTACTCCATCTACTTTAATTCTAATGCAATGTTCTATTTTGGTGTTTATTAAACTTCTAATTCACAAAGCAGCACAAAATAGTGTCAAAAAGTTTCAGTTCTTGCTTTCTAAAAACAACAACAAAAGCTGCGGTCCACTCCACGGTTATGCTACACAAGTAAAGGAATTATAATTATGTGCTGTAATACTTTTTCTATCTTAGCATAGTATTGGTATTTTTAAGGTATGTTTATTTAACTATATATGGTGTTTTAACTATTTGTTAATAAATAGTATTATCTTAGATTATGTATGCGTACTAAATATGAATAATGATTCAAGAGATGGATAAACAGTTGTACTTTAGGATGAAGTGAATAATTTGCGATTTTTGATGGCCCGGTTCTGACCATCTCAAATTAATGAGAGTCTCTATTACGTGTTAAAATATTCTGTAATATATGATATGAGGAAATTTCTACGCATTTATGTCTTTATTTGAAACATTATTTTTAAATTTTCTTAATTAAAACTAGAAGCAGAATTTAAAACTTTCTGAATAATCTCAAGATTTAATTATTTGTATCAAAGATCAGTAAAATGAGTAGGATTAACAATAGGTAAATGTTCATCACTAACCTATGAAAACTCTAAGAAGTGAAACATACTAAAATGAATTTTAACAAAGTATCAATCATTTTTTGTTATAAATAAAGAAATCTTTTAAGCCTATTGAACATCTGAAATGTTCTATTTTATTTGTTATCTTCCGTTTTCTTTGTTAGGATAGAACTTTCAAGAACTTCATTGCAGTTTTTCTTTTTGAAAAAGAGCGCTTTGATTTTACGCATTTAAACTCTGAAAAAAATCTTTGATACATAAATGACAGAGTGGTTTACCTTTATTTATCAAATTTGACATTTTACTAGTGGTTTGCTGAAATGAACTCCCTACAGGCCACATTGAAAGTAATGGACTTTTTTATTCTTCTCAAAGAAGAAAAAATCTGCGAGGTCCAAATAAGATGAATTGTTTTGTGATGTTTGTTTGTATTTACAAATAAATTTTGTTCTTTCTTTAAACCTATAAACAATTGAGATTGGTCTGACGAAACTATATGTTTGTATATACCAATGCGCCATAAGTTCGTTAAAACTTTAAAAAATCATTAAAAAGGAACAAATTATGCTACATAATTGCGGTTTGCAGGAATAGGATTAGAGGGAAATTTTTTTAAAGAGTTTTTGTAATAAAAAAAAGTTGTGGCTCAAAAAATTACCGATAGATGGCGCACGCATAAAGCAGATTTATGCAAATCAGGATCTCAGTAAAACATCTTAATGCTTCATTCACATTCTTCATTGCATTGCGAAAATTCGGCAAAGTTCCGTTTCATTTGCTAGGCTAGGATACTGAAACTTATCAGACGCTTCAAACAAACGGGTCATTTAGATGATCATCCCGAAGTGGAATGCCTTTCTTGATATCCGCTTCATATTATGCGTATCAACGCCATCTATTGGTAATTTATTTAAACACTTTTTTTGTTATAAAAAAAACCGACTTCCCTCTAATCTCATTCGTGCAAATCGAAATTTTTTAGCACCATTTACTTCTTTTTAATGATTTTTTTTTAAATTTTAATGAATTTATGGAGCACCAGGTGTCCGAACACTCTTTTTGAAAATGATACTAGTTTTAAGAAAACCAATCCTTTTTGAATAATGTAAACATGTCTAACATATGCGATCAGACACTATATTGTACAACTTTACCACTTAAGGTATGCCATGCCTGCGATTTGTGCTTATGTTAGCATTCCCATGGATATTTTTATTATTTTTTGATAAGGATATAATTAATACAAAAGAAAAAAAAACAGACTAAATTGCGAAAGGAGCAAAAGCAATAATCCTCTTTAATAAAAAGGTATGCGTTGCTGACGACTGGGATTTTCGCTAATTGTTGCCACAGATTAATCTCGGAAAATGAAACATTTGAAATTACTGAAAAAATTAATTGCTCGAAAAGTATTTGCCAGAAAATTGTTAGACAAACTGCGTTAGAAAGATAAAAAATTAAGTTTTTCTTGATATAAATTTCAAGTACACTGATTATGCCATTTTTCAAATATTGAATTTCAAAAATTACCAACGAAAGCTTCAAGGGTAAAAAAATAATAATAACAGCAATGTATCAGCACGAGTCACAAATTATAGTAATCGTATTATTCTGTTAAAATATAAAAGTGAATTATGATGTCACAAGTGCATGATTTTTATTTAATTCTCGACAAATACTAGATGAGCCATTTCTTTTTAGTTGTGTATAATATAGGTTAATTCACGTTATTAAAAAATGTAGCTATAAAACATATAAATCAATGGAAAACGGTGGGTAATAAATTGTAAATGTAATAATAAACCGTATTAAAAAAGCATAACTTAGTGAAATACGTATCCGTTTTCATGTTATTTTAGGATATTCTAGGTAAAAGTACAGATTACTTTAAAATACAAAGTTAAATTCACCGATATATTTCGTTTGATTCAAGGTTCTTTTGGAGAAACCGACCAGCGCAGCGGGCGTAGTCTGCTAGTAATTTAATAAAAATAGTAAGAAGTACATTTTGAATGTTGTTGTTTTTATCCGTTGTACTTTTCTTTTATGTTGTCAGAAAACATTCATTTATTATTATAGAATAAAAATAAAAATCTATTTTGTTTGTTAAGTTAAAGAAAAATAAATTCGACGTATGAAGTCATGATTTATCTTATGTTCTGGATTGAATTAAATTTGTTTTTCTTATCAAAGTTTTACATAAAAAATATATCTGTAATAAAATTAGACATTTCATTTTCTTACATCCATACCTGGTATTACTTAGATAGAAAGAGTTTTGATTTCCCATGACAATGGAGTTAGAAGTATTATTACACTAAAATTAAAATATCCAAAAAAGTTTTGCAAATTTTCAAACAGGCAATCCCTAGGGCTACACTGCTTTGCAGCAAAAGAAAATATGTTGTTTAATTTTCAATACAGTATTTCGGAAAATATTATTTGAATGCATAAGTTTTCCTTATTCTATAAGAATGCAATACGTATGTCATTATAATTAAATTTATAACAGTTTTAAAATTTATGTTTGTTTCCCGGGCTTAAATGCAAAATTTCTCCAAAATAATTTTTGAAAAATTTTCTGTCTGTATTACTTAACCGATTCATATATATATTTTTTAATATGTGAAAATCTGAAGGAATACATTAAAAATCAGATAAAAAGAACTATAACTTCATTCATGCGTCGAGCATAGATTATGAAACACTTTCCAACTCATCCAGAAAACTGTACCGAAACCTCACCGTTAATTATGGTGAAAGAAAATATGTAATAAACAGTTTAGGAAACATAACACATTTAAAAATCAAGATTTAGCATTTACTTTCCATAATAAAACAAGAACGAAAAATCATGCGTCAAGTATAGATTATGAAACACTTTCCAACACAGGCAGAAAACTCTAACGAAACTTCACCGTTAAATAAGGTGAAAGAAGATATGTAAATAAACAGTTTAGAAAACATATAACACATTGAAAAATACATTTTTCGAAATTACCTTCCAGTGTCAAAAAAGTAGTCGAATTATTTGTGCAGCCCTGTATATGTTCAATAGATGTGGATATATACCATGATAAAAATTAGTTCTATTAAAATATTCATATTTAGCAATTTTCGCCAATTGATGGAAATGCACTCGAAATCTTTTGTACAGCCCTGTCTATTATCTGAAGACTTTTGCACGCGCCACATATTAAGCAAAAAGGCAACTTAAAACTCAATTTCAGCAATTACCAACCGTAAACGACAATGTATATCTTTCTTTGCGTAGCCCTGTATTTGAATTTATGTATATTTCACAAACTTCTATTAGTCTATTAAATATAGTTCATCAGGAAAATGCGTCACACAATTAAAAACTACCCTTGTAAGAATTTCACTCCAATAGTCTGTAATAATTACGGATTCCCTTGTGTAGCCCTGTATATGAACAACCGAGTATATAAACACATACGTACTATGAACAAATTTAGCTAAACTTAAAAACGCAAACCAAAGTTGAAAATTCACATACCACACAGACTGTAAATATCGCACATGTACTGTAACAGATATCTTTTGTGTGTCCCTGTAAATAAACCCAATGCACACCACAATTTAAAGAGAGCAATTTATAATGTGCATCTCATTAATACATATAATTTTCATTATGTTTGAAATAGTGAAATATCGCCCAATTACCCTGCAAACGATTTTTTCCCATAGAACAATGTGCAACAGAATACTTTTGTTTGTCCCTGTAAATGCATAATTAATGCTTTGCACTCCATATTCTACAAAAAGCATGTTTTAATGCTCTTCATAATTATATATCAATTATTTCATGTTTCAAATGGCGTAACATCATCAAAATGCACTTGACGATTATTTCCCTTTGACAGTAATGTAACGGAATGCTTTTGACCCTCCCTGTAAAAAAAACTATACGTGCTACACACTTCAGTTGAAATAGGGAACATGCTATAGTAAACGACAATAACACACAAAAATTGCAGGGCGATTTGAGCATATTTACACAAGTTAGAACACGGAAAGACGGCAGACTGCAGACGACAGACGGCCAGACAAACCGAAGTCATAAACACTTTTCACCTGGGTTTGAATGTGTTAAAAAGTTGTCAAATTATTTTGTGCAGCCCTGTATGTGATCTATAGACTTGGATATATACTACAGTGCGTCTCAAAAGTATATGGACAGACGATTTTTCGAAATGCCAGTATTTCGAAATTTAAGCAATAATCACGAAAAAAAATAAGTATATAGAATCATAACAACAAAGAAACACAGTATAAGTTTTACAAAATTTTTGTAAAAAAATCAGAAACAAATTAGGTTATCCTAAAAACGTATGGACTTTTCGAGTATTTTGTATTTAAATTCACATTTTGGATCCATTCCTTTGAATTATCTTGAAAATCCCATCAGGCATGCTTCGAACTAGTGTTTGGAGAATGTGTGGCTGTAAAGAGAACCAACTCTGTTCTACTTTTTGCTTCAATTCCTGAATAGTCGAAAACTGGCGATCATGAGTATACACTCTAATAGAAACAACTATTCCCTAAAGGTTTTCTATTGGATTCAGGTCTTGGCTGATGTCTGGCCAGTCTAAAACAGTCACATGATACTGTGTAAACCAAGCTGTCGTTGAGTGGGAGGTGTAAATAGACGCATTGTTCTGTTGGGATTTCCAGTTTTCCCGTCCTAAGATGTTTACAGTTGGAAGTATATTGCTTTAGAAGACATTTTGATAATCCTCAAAGCACTGTCAATCATTAAGAAAAGCATTATCCGCTGCTCCCTTGAAACAGAACGCGCTCCACAGAACAAGAGAACACCCTCCTTGTTGTCGACTAAAGAACTCGCGAGATTTTCGTTGTAGATCATGCCAATAGTTAGCCCAGCCATCAGTACCATCCAAATTGAATTAAAATGTGTAACCATTAATCCGTTCAATTCATGCGGTTTTTAGCTCATAGAACGTGTGTCTTTCTATGGTGAAATTTGAGTATAGTTGTCCAACGTTTTCTGCGATATTTATGACATCTGCTTGCCTGTATGCGACAGTCAACAGTAGATCTCGAAATAAGAAAACATTTCAATTACTGTCATATTTTCAGTAGGAAAAGTTGTGATATTTGTAATTTTTTATTCGAATGTTTTACAATTAAGTAAAGTTTAACGCCCGACAATATTTTTACAATTCACGAATTTTGTATTAAAAATATTTAAAACTTAAAAATGTGCATGTAATTATCGATTAAATAAATTGAAATGATGTACAATTTTTGCTATATTTTGTATCACCATTATCAAGAATATGAATATATATATATATATATAAATACTATGAAAAATATGGGCATGAGAAAACAGAAATAAGGAAAAATATTCATGTAAGAACTATAAAAGAAATTTTCTTGAAATCCATCGTTTAATAATTAAATAATGTATTAAAATGTCAAATTCAATTCAATAATTATAAAAATACGTGTTATAAATCGTTAGTTGCAAGCAGCAATTTTTAATTTCGGGGTTTTAGAGTGAGGCTAATAATAATAAAATGAGTGAAAAATTTTAAAGGTTGCGTAGTTTAAAAAAATTAATTAATACTAAATATCGTTATTTATTCAAACATTTCAGACTGTGATAAGTAAAAATAAATGCTCTATACCTTCAATTAATTTTTTAGTTGAATTTCCGCTAAAAAGCAAGCATAATTTGTTATAAATTACAAGCTTGAATGTCTTTCACTTCATTAATTTAGTATGTTGGACTGACAGCAACATTTATCACCTTATACCTATAAGAATCGCTTTTACAATAAAACAATTCGTCAAGTTTTTAATAATTAATTTAAAATCAACTAATTAAACATTTTCCCAATGAAACTTTCAAGTTGCTTACCGTCAAATATTGACGTGTACAACCTAGTAATTAAAAATATATAATGTGCTTTTTTCTGCATAGTAGTTTCTCGATATTCGGCTGTGTACTTGATTTATTTTATTTTGAGAATCTCACATTTTTGGATTTATTTCTTTGTATTTTATTATAAATATCGGTTCTTATATTGTCGATTATTTATTTGATTTGATGGTTATTATTCACAAAAGTATTTGTTGCTCAAAGCAGCGACTCATCTTTTCTCTTTTAAAACAATGTTTTATTTTACATTAAATAATATTTGCTTTTGATGCATTAATATTCATTAGAATTTCCTGTCGCTTTACTTCTCCAACAGAACATCCACGATTAAATAACAACATGTGCTAGAAATGCATTTATCTTTATCACAATCTACAGGATCATTAACTACAATCTATATTTAATCTCTTGGCAATTCTTCTAAAAGCATCGCCTTATTTAGAAAGAGCAGAGAATAAATCTCTTCAATAAGGCTATTTGGAAAAGATACCTATGAATTCCTTAGAGATTTGTTTCAATTGAATTAGGGTTCAGCCAAAAATCTTATGTTGTGCTATACATTGTCTATTTTATTTCTACATTCCTTTGAAATTTTACAAAGAATATACAACATATTTGAAAATAATATAAATGTATTTATAATCGATTGCTTTGAATAGTTTCATTCTGCATGCAAAGTACATTTTAACAAAATAAAAGACTTTTACAGTGTTACATTTTTGGTATTCAATTCGATCATTTATATATATATATATATATATATAAACTCAAAAAATATTAATAACAAAAATAAAAATAAAAATAAAAATAAAATACATGCCATAAATACATGCTGCAAATAATAAATAATATGCCCACTGATGACGAGGCCACAGCTTTTTGGTTGTTTTTTCTTGTTTTTTTCTTGTTCAGGTTATATTTGTTGAAATTTCTTTGATGTTTGTTGTTTATTATTAGTTTAATTATGGTACGAGATTCTGTGTCTGACGAATGCATTTCATACATAATGTGCTATATAAATATATAAATATGCGATTTTAAATTCTTTTGCGTTTCTGGATTTATTCTGTTTTCACATCATTGGATACTACATCAAGTGATTACAGAATAAAATACTATTTTTGAGAGAATTTTAAATATATTTAACCGCTCACTTCAGATGATGATTAATGAAATTGAAAACGTCACATACAGCATTATGTTTCTATTGTTTGTTTTTAAACACATAGCAGATATATTACTTGTACATACCTGTTACAAAGGAAAATAAAACGTTATGAAGCATACTTCACAACATAATTTTTAAATAAAACGAAAAATTACAAGAAATATTAAAGCTGTACAATTCAATCTGTACGCTTTGTATGAATTAAAAATTTAAAATCTAACATTTTTACACTGCTATCCAAAACGTAAGGGCCAGTGACCGGACGCTTTCGCTATTTACATGGTTTGTCGAATATCTACTGAAATTCTTGGCGATTTTTTCTTGCGCTTCGGGTATATAAAGCACATATCGGACTTCAAGAACAGTAGAAACTGTATACTGCAATTAAAGAAAATAGTATGTTAAATATTTGATGAGATATGGGCGTTTGCATGAAATCATATATTCTAATCATATATTCGAGCAAATCTTGTGTGTGGTTACATATACAGGGTGTTCCGTTAAAGGGGTCCAATATTAATAGGGGTAATAGAGGAGATCACATGGAGCATAAATCAGTATATAAAGCCTGGTCGGATCTCAATAGTTTTCAAGTTACAGCAAATAGAATGAAAATTCGGAAAATTGTAAAAGAACCCTCATTGCTAAACTATCGATAATGCTACATAAAAACGAAGCACATATTTAGAAAGAGCAGAAAAAAACCTACAAAATGACATCAATTGTATTAAAATATCAATATTTATTGACGAGTTACAAGCCCTGAAACAGTGAAAAAAGTATGAAATCCAATATACATCAAAATAGTTAATCGTTAATTCCAAAAAGACAACTCTAGCTACAACAAGGAAAATGTAGTAAAATTTGGTCCATTCCGAAAACTTTCGAAAAAGCTTACAATGAACCATATCGGTTTAATTGTGTGAGAGAAATTAATCAGTTTCTTAGATACAACTCCGCTTTCTTTGACACTAGCAAAGGTTAAACTCCGCCCATCACGATTGGAAACACCGCCTTTTTAATTACTCTCAACTATACATTTTCGATCATGCTTCTTCTGAGATGCAACATTTTTAATTATTCAAGAGTTGAATGAACCAAAATAACTTTACAATAATAGTCTACATTTTAAAGTGGTCTTTTATTGACATAAAGCTTAAGTTAAATTCCTTAAAATTAAACTGGTGGTGAAAATTCGGAAATAATTAAAAATATTGCGATTTGTAACTATGCAAGAAGTTTCAGTACATGTTTTACATGGACAATTATTGTATGTATATGTGCATCATAATTTATGATAGGAAATAATAATAACAAGAAGCATAATAATTTTATTAATTATAAATTGAAAAAAGACACTAAATTTTAAATTAATTCATACAAACTTTGTAATTTACAATTTGAGTACACCACAGTCTGTGACTTACAAAATACTGTGCCAAAAAGTGTTGAAAATAAAAGAAAAATGACAAATAAAGAATTACATTCCACGTACTTTATGACATATGTGAAGCATAGTCTTCTGGCCTGCGCTGCACAGTTCAATGTCGGAAGGCAGACGAACGGACATTATTATAATAGGTGTTCGAAGTTGCGCCTATTAACAGAATCGCACAGCCGACAGCGACGTCGTAAAGATTGGCGAACACGCCGAAAAACTCCGACGGAGTTGGGAATGTCTCCTGCAGCGACAACGATTCGCGCTAGTAAATCCTCCGGTGTATCCACAGGCGTTTCATACACCAGCGATTTAAGGTGTCCCCAAACAAAAAAGTCTAACGGATTGAGGTCTGGAGAGCGTGCAGGCCAAGCAACAGGTCCACTGCGTCCAATCCATTTCCCAGGATATGTTGAATTGAGGTGATTGCGAACACCTATGAAAAAATGTGCCGGTGCGCCATCGTGCATAAACCACATATTGTGGCGCAATGTTGCTGGCACATTTTGCAGTAACTGCGGTAAGATATCCCGTAGGAAAACCAAGTACGTACTGCCATTGAGTACATCTGGGAGTAAATATAATCCTATGAGATAATCGCCGAGGACACCTGCCCATATGTTCACACTGAACTTTTGTTGTGCGTTCGACGGGAAAACAGTGTGCGGATTTGTATATGACCATGTGTGCATATTGTGCGTGTTT
Organism: Maratus michaelseni; assembly: GCA_963931845.1. Taxonomy (NCBI): domain Eukaryota; kingdom Metazoa; phylum Arthropoda; class Arachnida; order Araneae; family Salticidae; genus Maratus; species Maratus michaelseni. Next base: position 104,091,484 of record OZ007590.1, on the reverse strand, counting down.
ACCACGCCCTCTCTCGTAAATGTTGCTTCATCAGTAAATAAAATATTTTCCAGAAATTGTGGATTATTTTCTGTTACATTAAGCAACCAGCGTACGAATTCTGTCCGCTGAGCACAATCTGTTACTGATAACAGTTGTACCCGCTGCACATGAAAGGGGTGCATGTTTTCTGCACGCAGAACACGCCACACACTTTGGTGAGAAACACCGACTTCAGACGCAGCAGCTCGTGTACTCGTGGAGGGGTTATCTTTAAAAATATTCAGTACATCTTCTTCCATTGCAGGTGTTCGTACATGTCGAGGTTTCCCTGCATCAATGCTTGCTGTATTAAACGATCCAGTCTCCCGTAATCGTCTATCGATTTTTATGAAGAGTTTCGAACTTGGGCAACGTCTCCTTGGAAATTGCTCACGGTACATGCGCTGTGCTAGACATGCATTTCCATGAGCTTGCCCGTACATCAGATGCATGTCCGCATATTCTTCGTTAGAGTATTCCGGCATAATTATTATACATCAACTTACTACAATCCCACTTACAACAGCCTCCCTTTAACATAACGCCCACTGAGGACTGCTGTTTTATTACAATTTTCTTCCTATACACATAGAAAATTTGCATAAAAAGTACTTCTTCTTCATCATCCTGAAAGTTCATGGAGGAAACGCAGCAGTCACGGAGTTTGCTTTAAGACAAGGCGAGAGCTGCACAATATGTCATTCACTTGACCAGACTGAATAATGAAAGGGTATTGATAGAGGTTGATCAGAAATGTATAATTGAAAGATATTAAAACGGGGTGTTTACAATCGTCATGGGTGGAGTTTCGCTCTTTCCGAGCGTGCAACAGTACAGATTTGTAACAAGGGAACTGCTTGATTTCTCCCATACAATTAAACTGATAAGGTTTATTGTCAGCTTCTTCGAAAGCTTTCGGAATGGACCAAATTTTATAACATTTTCCTTGATGTAGGTAGAGTTGCATTTTTGGAATTAACGATTAACTATTTTGCTAAATATTTGATTTTGTATTTTTTCACTGTTTCAGAGCTTGTAACTCGCCATTAATTCTCAATATTCTAAAACAACTTATGTCATTTCGTAGGATTTTTTCTGCTCTTTCTAAATGTGTGCTTCGTTTTTATGTAGCATTATCGATAGTTTAGCAATGAGGGTTTTTTTTACAAATTTACGATTTTTCATTCTATTTGCTGTAACTTGAAAATTATTGAGATCCGGCCAGGCATTATATACTGATTTATGCTCCGTGTGATCTCCTCCATTACCCCTATTAATATTGGACCCCTTTAACGGAACACCCTGTATATATATATATATATATATATATATATATATATATATGCAAATTTTATCTTAAAAACGGCTCTAACGATTGTGACGAAAATTTGCACCCTACCGTTTTGGGACACCAGAAAACCATTGGGCTAGGTCACGTGTTCGAGAAAATTCGTTTAGTAGTTCATTTTGGGTCATCAAGAGTCAGGGTCAAGCAAATCGTATCTAAAAAACGGTTCAAACGATTTTGACTAAATTTTGTATCTAACCATTTTCGAGCCCAAGAAGACTATTGGACTGGGTCACATGTTCGAGAACTTTCGATTAGTGGGTCATTTTTGGGTCATTGCGTGTCAAATTAATTTTATCTAAAAAACGGCTCTAACGATTTTGATTAAATTTTGTGTCCTACGAGTTTCGGGCACGACAAAATCATTGGGATAGGTCCCATTGTCCGAGAAAATTCGATTAGTGGGTCGTTTTCGGGTCACTGTGAGTCAAGCTAATTTTATCCAAAAAAAGGTTTAGTTTATTTACACTAAATTTTGCATCCTATGGTTTTCGGGCACGAGAAGACTGTTGGGCTAGATCATGTGTTCGAGAAAATTCGATTAGTGGGTCATTTTGGTCACGGGTCATTATGGGTCAAGCTATTTTATCTTAAAAACGGCTCAGGCTATTTAGACTAAATTTTCCCTTCTATGGTTTTTGGTCACGAGAAGACTGTTGGGATAGGTCACGTGTTTGAGAAAATTTGATTAGTGGGTCATTTTGGTCATGCGTCAGGATATTTGAACGCAAAGCTAATTTTGACCGAGCATAGCTCGGTTTTCCCTGCTCGTAACTTTTAACTGCGCATGCACGAACTACATGAAAGACTTTTTTGTCATGATTTGTTAGTCAATTCTATAGAACAATTCATATAAAAAGACCAGTTAAATATCGTAAATACTGAGAAATATATCAGCAATACAGTGAACTAATTGACAAATTGAGGAGGGGGGAAATCCTGTTTCGTCCAATTGGATTTTTCTCCCAATTTGTCAATTAGTTCACTGTATTCCAGATATCTTTCTGAGTTTTCAAGATATTTGACTGTTTTTTTATATGAGTTACTCTGTAGAATTGACTACCAAATCATGAAAAAAATCTTTGGTATAGTTCGCGTATGCGCAGTTAAAAATTATTTCATGCAAATGCCCATATCTCATCAAATATTCAATATATTAATTGTTTAATTGCAGTATATTTTTCTACTGTTCTTGAAGTCAAACATGAGCTTTACATCCTCGAATTTCAAAGACAATTTGTCCAGCATTTCAGTATATATTCGAGAAACCGTGTAAAATGCGAAAGCGTCTGGTCACTGCCCCTTAACAGCAGTGTATTTTGTGACCTGTAAATGCATAAAAATCATACAGTATGTTAGGTATGTATTTACAAAAGATGCATTATTTCTGAAATACTTTAATGAAAAAGTGTAATGAGTGTGCATAGTGTATATGATTAAGAGTGCTACTAATCCATAGCTAGAAAAACTTAGTCTGAGCCATTTCTAAAGTATAAATACATCCTTCTCGACAACAAAAGGAGTCTTGTTAACATCATGGAAATATTATTTAAATTACCTTCCACGTAAAATTTTATTTGTATTAAACAGTTTTTTCATACTGAAAATTCTATAATAAAATGTAAATATTTTATTAATGCCGCTGTACAATAACATAACGAGAATGTTATGTTTTCATTAAATGGATTTAGAAAAATTGAATGATAATTGGTTCAGCTACCTTTCATGAAGTACAATTTTAGTATATATGTAAATATTCATTAATATTTACGGAAATAATTTAAATGTTTTCATAAAGTAATCTCAAAGAGAGAAATTTACAATATACAGCACTGAAATTAGAAATATCGAAAATATAACTTTTCATTCAAATATTTATTTATAGTTAAATTACTATGAAACCAATAAAATTAATTTTTGAATATCAGTCCAAAGATTAAATACTGTATTTGACTATTTTCTTTCAACGTTGTGACTTCTGACTAAATTTTGAACTTTAATTAACTTTCTAGTCAATTTAGTATAAAGAGATGCATTGTGTTGACAACAAAATGAAAAATATTTTGAAAATAACTATGTTTATACGACTTTTATTTCATTTTATAAACTCTAGAGAAAAATAAAATTATCTAGAATAACACCAGTTTTCCTTTTTGTAATTTGTATTTTATTTATGAAAATGTGTTTACAGTTGCATAAACGTTTTTGACAAAAAATAGTTAAATTGGTAATTAAAATATTAGAAAACACGCAACTCAAATTTAAATATGCATTTCTGATAATCTGATATTATAAATATAATTTTCTTAGAAAAATGTGCTTTAAATTAATATATCTTTAATTCTAATTAACTTTCCTATCAAATTGAGCAATATCATATATTCTAATACGAGAAAATCTTGTGTGTGGTTATATATATATATATATATATATATATATATATATATATATATGCAAATTTTATCTTAAAAACGGCTCTAACGATTTTCACGAAATTTCGTATCCTACCGTTTTGGGGCACCAGAAATCCATTGGTCACTTGTTTCCTAGGTCATATAGTTGATCCTAGGTCACATGTTTGAGAAAATTCGATTAGTGGGTCATTTTGGGTCATTTTAGGTCATGGTCTAGCTGATTGTATCTAAAAAACGATTCAAACGATTTTGACGAAATTTTGTATCCGACCATTTTCGGGCACGAGAACACTATTGGGCTGGGTCACATGTTCGAGAACTTTCGATTAGTGGGTCATTGTTGGGTCAACGCGGGTCAAATTAATTTTATCTAAAAAACGGCTCTAACGATTTTGATTAAATTTTGTGTCCTACGAGTTTCGAGCACGATAAAATCATTGGGCTAGGTCACATGTCCGAGAAAATTCGATTAGTGGGTCATTTCTGGGTCATTGTGGGTCAAGATCTTAAAAGCGGCTCAATTTACACTAAATTTTGCATCCAATTGTTTTCGAGCACGAGAAGACTGTTGGGCTAGGTCACATGTTCGAGAAAATTCAATTAGTGGGGCATTTTGGGTCATTTCGGGTCATGGTCAAGCTAATTGTATCTCAAAAACGGTTCAAACGATTTTGACAAAATTTTGTATCCGACTATTTTCGGGCAGGAGAAGACTATTGGGCTGGGTCACATGTTCGAGAACATTCGATTAGTGGGTCATTTTTGGGTCAAAGCGAGTCAAATTAATTTTATTTAAAAAACGGCTCTAACGATTTTGATTAAATTTTGTATCCTACGAGTTTCGGGCACGCGAAAATCATTGGGCTAGGTCACATGTTCTAGAAAATTAGATTAGTTGTTCATTTCTGGGTCATTGTGGGTCAAGATCTTAAAAGCGGCTCAATTTACACTAAATTTTCCATCCAATGGTTTTCGGGCACAAGAAGACTGTTGGGCTAGGTCACATGTTCGAGAAAATTCAATTAGTGGGTCATTTTGGGTCTTTTCGGGTCATGGTCAAGCTAATTGTATCTCAAAAATGGTTCAAACGATTTTGACAAAATTTTGTATCCGACTATTTTCGGGCAGGAGAAGACTATTGGGCTGGGTCACATGTTCGAGAACATTCGATTAGTGGGTCATTTTTGGGTCAAAGCGAGTCAAATTAATTTTATTTAAAAAACGGCTCTAACGATTTTGATTAAATTTTGTATCCTACGAGTTTCGGGCACGCGAAAATCATTGGGCTAGGTCACATGTTCGAGAAAATTCGATTAGTGGGTCATTTCTGGGTCATTGTGGGTCAAGATCTTAAAAGCGGCTCAATTTACACTAAATTTTGCATCCAATGGTTTTCGAGCACGAGAAGACTGTTGGGCTAGGTCACATGTTCGAGAAAATTCAATTAGTGGGTCATTTTGGTCATGGGTCATTATGGGTCAAGCTATTTTATCTTAAAAACGGTTCAGAGGATTTGAAACAAATTTAGCACCCTACAGGTTTAGGGAACAAGAAGACTATTAGGCTAGGTCACATGTTCGAGAAATTTCAAATAGTGAGTCATTTTGGTCATGGGTCATTATGGGTCAAGCTATTTTATCTTAAAAACGGATCAGACTATTTACACTAAATTTTGCATCCTATGGTATTCGGGCACGAGAAGACTGTTGGGCTAAGTCACATGTTCGAGAAAATTCAATTAGTGGGTCATTTTGGTCATGGGTCATGATATTTGAACTCAAATTTAATTTCGACCGCGCATAGCTCGTTCTTCCCTGCTCGTAAAAAGTTAAATGTGTATGAAAAATTTGTAAAAAAAAATTAATATATTTTCATTTTATTAAACTTTAAAGACACCAGCTGCGTACGGGGTCCACCATTCACTTAAAAACAGTTGCGAATTCTAAAATAATTATTGATTAACATTTGGGCTTCATTCTACTCTTCTCAGAGTCCCTTTGGCTCCACCAGTGGCCGGTCGATCTAACGGAGTTCGATCTAAAATCGTTCGGAGTTTACCGTGGTTTTCTTCGAACCGTGCCGTATATACGGGTTAGGATCCCTTAGAAAGACCCCCACGGATGGCACCCCCTCCTAGGGCCTATATCCCTCGTGTAAATAATTGGCCGTCATAAATCAACCAACCAATCCAGAGTCCCTTTAATGTTTAGCGAATCTTTAGAGTTCCAGTTCGCATATTCCTCTGCTCTGTTTTAGTATTTTTATTCGTAAGTCACCAGTGGTGTACGGAGTATACCGCCCATGTATTTGTGTAATTTAATTTATTTTCTTTCTTAATTAAACTTATTTTTATAAATGTTATGTATATTGTTTTTATAACACGAAATACTATGCATATTTGAAGCTAACTATTTTTATTTCAAATTTCATCCAACTGTGCATAAAGTTTCATAAGCAAAATGCAAACTCTGACGAAAAACGGATGCTATTCTAAATAATTCAGCATTTCTGGAGACTTTCAGTAATTTATTTAGTTTTTCAGCATTTTTAATTATTTCAGTATTTTTACTTAACCTTTAAAAATACGGATGCTTTGAATAACATAATGACCGGTTGGCGCACTCTATATGATGTTTAAAGCCTAAATTGTTTTTTTTAAATTATATCCTCGATTGTACCCTTTCTAGATTCTAGAAGCCTGGATAGAATTTGAAGGATGGTTGTTCTTTTAGAGAAAATGTAAATTTTTTATAGTTTGGGGTCTTTGCACCAATATTGTACAGATCAAGCAAACATATTCAATGAGGATATAACGCTAAATATGACACAAAGTATTCATATACATTCTTTTATATGTATTTTAGTAGATTACAAATGCTAGAAATACTGCAGTATAGAATCTAGAAGGTATAGAATTACTGTTCAAAGTTGTCAATGCTATGTTCATGAGAAGGATAGATGTTCTGGAATTTTTGTATGACATATACTCATCTTTCGATGAATCTTTCTAATTATTCGAGGCAAACACACATAAATATATTTTCAACCCGGCAAAATTTGTAGTAGAATCTTCGTAAAATTTAGGTTTTAATCAGTAACCAGTACTGAATTGCATATCCTAAATCCGACAGAATTGGAAGACAGGAACGCCCCTAAAACGCATCCTCTATTTTATTTAATCCTGCAAAGAGGGAGAAATAATTAATATATAATACTAATTAAAAAATAATGAATAAAACTGATTAATTGAGCATTTTTAATAGAATTACTGATTATTTACAAAAGCAGTTAAATATTTCAAGAGAAATCTCAATAAAGTAGAATCATACCTATATGATTAAATGAATAATTATTAATAAAATTGCATGATAATTAAATGAAGCAGTTATTTAATAGAAAAATTCCTTTTATATATAGTAAATTCTGTAAAATTGGGACGTTGAAACTTATTTATTAAATATTTTTCCAAGCTTTCAACATACATTTCCTAGAGTAAATAAGGTAAAGCTAGGAAAGTCTGCGCACAATTCAAAAGAATAACAATAAAAAATCCAAATATTAATTTTTTGCTAAACTATCCATGAATAATTTTTACTTCATTTGTTTTTTATGCATTTCCATTGCTATTTTGTTGTTATGTTGCAATTTAATAGAACAGTTGTAATAAAACCAAGAAAGTTATTTTGCGCTATCTTTCCTTACAGGGTTGGTGTGATTGCGCACATGGGTAGGAGAGATTGTTACTAATAATAACTACAATAAAATTGTTAACAATAATAATAATACACTTAAATGACATTGTTGTAAGGTTTTTGTGAACAAATATTATTGTATTAGGAGTGAATATTTTAACCTATTGATTAAAGAATCAGAAAAAGGAAATAATTTTAAAAACGATTAAAAAATTTTAAGTAAAGGGGAAAAAATAAAGAATCAGAAAAAAAAACAAGTCCAGATAAGATTACAAAATAACATTAAGTTACTTGAAATCACGTTTAACTTAAAATTAGTCCATTTTCATTTTTCATTTTGTATGCAAATTTACCAATAATCTGCGTAATCTCTCCTAGCATGGAAACTAAAGGAACAATGCGCCATCTCTTCTAAGTAGCAGATACGCAAACTCTTCACTTTCTGTAGAAGTGATTGCGTGGCTTTTTTATAAGCATGGCAGGTACTAAAATGAACCGTTGATGTTCACATTGCTAGTCTAGATTAGTAGCTTATGAGAAATCGTTTAAGTTTAAAATATTTTGTACTACTGACATTGTATAGAAATTCTGATGAATATCTATGAAAATTTAAGCACTTACTTTGGGAAAACAAAACAAAATAGCAATGCTTTATCTTAGACGCTCAAAACAATGAACGTGCACTTTTAAGTAGACACTCCACTACTGCTGTTGTACAACTACATGGAGTCGTTCCGCGCTCACTCTACTCATTCCCCCCGAACTTCTATGTGCGCAATCTCTCCAGCCGCGCCATCTCTCCTGACTTTACCTTCTATAAGCAGTAGTGAAAAGTAGAGTGAAACCGTATAATATGGTGAAACGAACACAGTTTTCAGTCAGTTTGAAGGTGAAACCAGTGATGTAGCCAGGAAAGAGAGTCTTTAGGTTCTGGAATACCCAACTTCCCTCCTGAAAGAGGAATGGTTTTACTGAATTATGCATACAATTAGAGTAACACATTTAACAACATGGTCGATAAGTACCGGGGGATAGGGAGTGTATAGGGGAAGAAATTTTCTTTAAGACGGGTTTGTCTTTGAGTTTCATTGTATGATATTGTTTTTACTAAGACCAAGAACTTTTTTCAATTAATGCAGGATTCCGTTATAGACAGATTCCATTTTTACAGATTTTACTGTCTATGAACGGGGAAATACCATTAACTAAAATCGTTAATCTACGGCAAGACTCGTGTAAATTTAACTTGTCTGTATGGAAATACTTCCATAAATGGAAAGTTTTAATGGTCACAGATAAAAGAATACAAAACACTGACCACTGCTAAAACGGAAAATATCTAAAAGAGAATTTTGACTGATCGCTAGCGATTTCGTTTTTCTAGGCTTAGTGTGTAAATAATACGTAGTTTGATTTTGTATAATACAGTAAAATATGTAAAAACAATATCGCAAAGGACTTGTGAAAATTCATTTTAGGAACGTTTCTGCGTCACAAGGTACAATTGTATGGTGATTCTTTCACTTGGACTATGGCATTTTCCCATTTAAGGCAGGATTCCGTAATAGACAGATCCCATTTTCTCGCAGTTGTTTCCGCTATGGTACACTTCTGGAGAATATAGTACTGCAGAAAATCCTGTGAAAACGAAACTTGGCTATAATGGAATTCCGTCTTCAACGGGAGAAATAAAAGGTCCCAACGACAATACCGACAAGTACACCATGCAGTTACAATTACTAAGATGGAAACCTACCTACCATTTTCAATTGCGATTACGTCTTGGACGTTTTTACTGTATTGACAATTATACGTTTTATCTAGTTAATTTAACTAGATAAAACGGATAATTTGGGACCCGACGCTCACAGGAAAATGCAAGTTTAAATGGATTCAATAAGGGGGTATTTATGAATGTCTGCCGTTTCTTATATTTATTAATTTTATAATTTTAAATCGAACAATTTTATAGACAGTTTGAAATAAGTTGGCTGGGAAAAAGGTAAAGCAGTTTATTGTCCAGTGCTATCCATCATCTGCCGCATGTAAAATGTCACTGTGTGTGAAGTGGAAAATTTGTAAAACACAGTAATTTTTTTTTGTTTCTGTTGCTTCTCTTTCCTTATTGGTTGTTTTCACTTTTCTTCATAGTCTGTCTAGCGCCGGCAATTTTTGTGCGACAGGTACCGTTCCAACGGTTTTTATAGTTTTTCACTAATGAAGAATACATTCCAGAAAAAGAAAGTAAGTGTTGCCATTTGAAATTATTGAAAGTTTGTCACTGTTACCGTAACTGTTAAAATTTAACTGTTGTTTTCCATGTGATTCTAAATGCGCATACCTCAAAATATTTTAAAGCATAATTTCATTCAGTTTCTATGAACGGTATGATAGTTAGGGGCTCATATATCGGGATAGTTTTTTTATAATCACATATAATATAAATAGAAATATACTGAACAATTTAAAAAATAATAATGATTCAAGAAAATATTCCCAGAATCACATAAGAAACACGGATTCCAAGACTGAACATTTCATTATCCGAAATTAAAGAAATGTAATATAAAATTCCATAGTTAAATTTAATCAGCTCTTTATTATTTAATATTTATCATCATGTTTACAAAAAATAGTAGTTTAGTGAAATAAAAGATTTTTATTAGAGCTTGTTACGTATAAAACCGAATTAATTCTACAATCAGAAATAAATTGTCATATTTATTTAAAATTGCAAAGAATCGCTGATCAAATACGTAAAATATATTATAGAACAGATTTAACATTATACCCAACGTTATTGTTAGAATGTGGATTAATCTTAATGCACAATGGTTCTGAAATTTAATTTCGGAGACACCGTCAGCAAAATGTATTTAATATATAAAGCCAACTAAATTATGAAAAATCTGAATTCCTTTCAAAATTTATAATTTTGAATAAATATTTGAATTTCTACTGAATATATTGAATGTATTAGGACATCATTTGAAAGTGACAATTCCCTTTTAATATTTTTCCAGAAAAATGTTATAGCAGCTCATTTAGTATGAAAGCGGAATAATTCTTATTATTTTAGTTTGAAAAACATTATGGATTTGTGTAAATAATATCAATACATGTTCAATAATTTGTAGCTTTTAAACTAGTCATATATAATAGTCCAAAATATACAAAGTGTTCAAATTTAATAATAAATTTGCAGTTATGCACATGAAACCATTTAAATATAATAGCATGACTGGAAATATCGATAACAGGAGATAGAAGAGACAGAATCACGCATTTATTACGCAGATCCGCAGCATAAGTGGTGCGAGCGGTGCTCCATGAACTTTACAGTGCTGAAACTCACTTGATCGGCCCCTTTAGTTACCATAATTTACGCTACAGTAATCGATAGAAAAACAGAGTTGTTTAGATTACATAGTATTAATATGAAATATCTATCTTAGAATATTATATATTTTTTAATTAAAATTATTATAACTTGAAGTGATCTAAATATGAGTTTTTAAGTAAACATAAGATCACTTTTTAACAAAACTGAAAAAAAATCGAAGAATAAGTGCTTTAGAAATAAGGATTACAAATGAAGTGTCAACTCAAAATATTTATATCATTTATCTGCCTAAATCATCTTCGAATACAATTGTATGGTAAAAATGGTATATTATTGTTCTTAAGAGGAAATAGTTTTAGATAAATGAATTAATTATAGCGCGTCACAGTTATTTATTAAACTTAAAATGCATCCAAGTTGAACACCTACATCGAAAATGCATTCGCTTGAAGAGCAGATGTTATAACAAAGAAAGAGCTCATGTGAAAATAAGTGTCAGCAAAGTATGACACATGGTGAAGCTCACTCATCAAATACGTCAAAGCGTTTTAATAAATGACTTCATTGCTTGCCCGAATTTCATACTTGAAAGCATATTTGTCATTATTGTTAGGAATGTGAGAGCACATTTTAACTATTACTTATTTTGAATACGTTTAGTTTAGAGTTAATTTTTATTTTTGAGAATAATTGAATAACTGTATAATTGTGTCATTACGAGGAAATGTCGGAGTGTAAGATAAAAGTTCAAGATAACGTTCTGAATTGAGTATTAAAGACATTTTTAAGAAATGAAATATTTAGCCTTTATATGTGATTTACTCAGTACAGAGACTTACAGAGTTTGTACTCGTCACATAATAAGTGGAATTTACATGTACTTTAACCCTCAACCGAAGGGGCTTGCATGCACAGTAAGCCAATGAGTTATTTCTGGCGGTAAATAACATACTATCTAATAATATGCCTTCTCCCCTTCTGTACTCTCCTAGAAATATCTCTCGCATACAATGCACCTAGATAATACATTCAATCTGGTTTCTGCTTTCCTTCATAAACCGGTTCTCGTGTGCGCCTCACGTTGGCGAACTCAGTACGCCACTCTTCCAACTATGTCAAGGAATGTTTATGTGGCTTCTGAAGGCTATCTGCGGGTTTTACAAGAAATTTCAGATGAAGAGGCCCTTGACAGTACATTTGATATCGATGAATCAGAGTTCAGGGAACATTCAGATCATGAAACAGACTCAGAAATTGACAGAGGCGTTCTAGAACTTCCGCAAGCTTCCTCGACACATCGTGTTTCTCCGACATACGACGATTCTACCGATGCAGGGGATGATGTCAGTAATTCAGGTAACAATGCTTTTTTTTTAAAAACTATTTACAAAAAGAAAAATATTAGAGGGGAGGTTTTGAAAGAAGTAAGCAAAATTCATAAATAGAAGAAAAGTTCCTTCATCAAAAAATTTGCAAGAATGCCTCGTAAAAATGTTTTTGAAAACTATTTTCACGTTTTCCAAAAACTGTGCTGATATAAATGATGAGCTTCCTGCTTTTATTATAAGTAGTAAGATGATTGATGGTATGTGTCGTAGAGTATATTAACATTTACCTCCAACGAAGCAGGACCGCGGATGACCCCAAAAACATCTCTAAAAGAAGCATGCATGACACTAATACAGCAGCGGTATTGGCCTTTTTAGGTATTTTACATTTATTGCGGTGCAAAAAGATATTTAAATCAATCTTGCGTGGGCTAACATGGCAACATAATTGAAATTTTGCAGATGATCATGGGTCTGAAATGATTCAGAAACTTGTGCGCTGCGATCAGATTTGATGACAATGAAACAAGGGACGCACGCAGAAAAACTAAAAAGTTAGCTGCAGTGAGAGGATTTTTTGACTCTATTAATGAAAACTGCCAAAACTTTTATGCATCCGGTGATCCACTCACCATTGACGAAAAATTATATCCTTTTCGAGGGAATGCTCGTTTATTCAATCCATGCGGAATAAATTTTTTTGCAATTGTTGATTATCGAACTTTCTATTGAACTTTCTATTGCTTGAAATTTATTGTGAAAAATAACCCTCAGGTCCTTACGAAGCTTCTAATTCAGCCACTGATATTGTCAAAAATCTAGTTGGTAAATATAAAAGTTCCAACCGCAACTTGACTACTGACAATTGGTATACAAGTTACCATCTAGCCAAATATCTACTTACCAAAGGCATAACACTTGCGGGAACGCTGAATAAACACATAAAAAAAAATTCCATCTGAATTCCAGTCATCGAGAATGAGAGAAGTCAAGAATTCATTTTTTGGTTTTCAAAAGGACGCCACAATGTTTTTTATGTGACGAAAAAAACAAATGTGTAGTACTACTCAGTACTTCACACGATGATGGCGAAATTGATCAGGACACGAATAAACCCAACATAATCTTGGAATATAACAAATATAAAGGAGGCGTTGACGTAGTAGACCAACATGGTGGTAACATCACTGTTTCACAAAATAGTAACAGGTGCATAATGACAGTATTTTATGCACTGCTAATTGTAGTGGGTATAAATTCACAAGTGCTATTGAGTTTCTCTAAACCTGGTGCATCATATTTCTTGAAATTTCTCGAAAAATATTTTTTTTAAATGTAGCAGCATCTTTGATCAAATGACACCTTCTGCGAAAGCTGCGATTTCTTACTACCCATTCGAAAGTGACTATTAGAAGGCTGCTCCCAGCAGCAGTCGACGAACCGGCAGAAAAAGACAACGGACCACCAGCAAAAAAAGATCAAAGGACCTTGTACCGAGTGTTGTATAATGAAGAACAATTATACCACCATAATGTGTTTTGAGTATTCTAATTTCACTTGTAAAAAGCATATAGTAATGATAGTGCATGTTTGTAAAGCATGCAGCAACGAACATTCTAAGAGGATTAGGTCATCAAAATCTTTAAAATGTTTGGATTTGTTATATTCATGACTTACCTAAATTTTCCATAAAAATTCTTTATTTGTAAACTCAATTTTTTCATTCAAATGTTAACTAGAAAATAACGTAACTCGTGTTGTAACTTTCCAGTTTTGTAAATTATATTTTTTTAGTTTATTAAAAATATCGTTTCTTCTTTTCCTGTTCTTTATTTAATTTATTTTCTTATTTTTTTAATATGGTTCCGGATGAGATTAATGCAGTAAACTAGAAAATGTATCTGGAAATTTAAAGCAGAGGATGGAAGATTTGGGGTACTCCATACGCCACCCCTCCTAAATTGTACTGTACGCCAGCCTCTCCAACTAAGGGTTAATAGTATATATTTGATATTAATTTCTTATATTTGTGAACCACAAAAGAAACGATCAAAACAATTAAATATATTGCCAGTTTTCGGGAAAACAACGCACCCAGAAAAAGGAATTGATTAAAACAACAAAACATGTTTTGTTGAGTACATTTTGTTGTTTCAAGCAAAATTTTTAGTTGAAGTAAAAAGTTGGTTTTGTTGCATTGACAAAAAAATATTGTTAACAGTCTTACAAAATTTTAACAAAATTTTATCAATTTTACTTGAGTTAACAAAATCTGTTTTTTTAATGTTACCATAATTTTGTAATTTATACAAAATTTAAATTGTTGTGTAGTAGCCATAACTCTCTCACGTAACTTTATTTGACATTTATTTGACTTGTATAGCTATATAATTAAAGGATTAACATAATTTTTGGATAATTCAAACTTTTTTATTTGGCACGGACCAAGGTAGTTTTAAAAATCCCCCTATCCCATTTATTACTTTCTTCTATCTTTACAAGAAGAAAGTATTGGAGTCATGAAATTTTTCAAGTTCTGGTTTTCGACGGATTTTAGAAGGTCCTGAACACAATTTGACTGTTCTTAGAAAATGACTGTCTATGACTCCGTCTGTCTGTAAATGACAAACATTTTGTGGGCGCTCTATTTCAAGAACTAATGCACGGAATTTAATAAAACTTTATATTCAGTTACTTCCTGATATAAATTGGTGCTGATTACTTTTTGGCGTAAATAGCTGCTGTGTTGCAATTTTCGCGATTTCTGCAGTAGATTCGCGATTTCCCAAGAACTAATGCACTGATTTACATCAAACTACAGATTGAGTTAGACCTTGACATAAATAGAAGCTGATTACGTTTTGGTGTAAATAGCCCAACAGGTGGCCCTGCTATGCTACTTTTTTCATGATTTTCACTATAAATAAATCTCAAGAACTAATGCACGGATTAATTTTTAATTCATTTTCATCAGTGATTTACGCCTGTAATTCTTAAATAATAACCAGTGAATTTTTATCCTGCTTTTTTTCAAGCGTAAAACGGACAGAGTGAAAAATGTCCCAAGCCGAGATCGTACCCGAGTCCTCAGAGTAGCGCTCTGAGGCCCCAGCATACGGCAACACAGTTAATTTTTAATTAATTTTCTGCAGTGAATTACGTCTGTAATCCTTGAATAATAACCAGTGAAATTTTATCCTGCTTTTTAAAGGCGTAATTCACTGCTGAAAATGAATTAAAAATTAACTATATGTTGCCTTATGCTGGGCTTTGTATTTTCATCTCATGTTTGCCGCAGAAATTTGCATGCTCATGCAGGGCCTGTTTACCGAATAGGCCCGGGAAGCCCGTGCTTACCCAAATAAATACAAAGGCACCCCAAAATTTATTTTTCAAAATAACTTTTTACAAAAAAAAAAAAAAAATAATAATAATAATCCGTGTAAAATATGCATTTTTTCCTTACGAAATTTTTATCTAAAGCTGTTATCACACGGATCACCATACGATATGAAGTATATTCTATTTCCTCTCGATCTACAATTTCACGCTGCAACTAGGGTTATTTTCCCTATTGAAAGTTATCTGCTAATGTAAGGAGAGGGCGTAATATTTGGCGAGTAATTGCAGCAGGTGTTTTAATATTTTGTGTAGAGTTCGACTGATACACAGGAAGCATTATCGCGTACTAACATTTTATATATTGCAGTTTCTTTTCGTGTCTGTTCTATATATATAATATTGTGATCATTTTACTTAAAATTCCAAGATTATAAAAACAATACTCTCACTAATATAACATTAAAATTCTAAATTATAGAGTCCATATCTTCAATTTACGTCTTTCATTGCCTGTAAATGTTAAGAATTCTGAACTATTAGTATTAAGTGATTTAGAAAAAAATAGTATATTAAAACTAGTTATTTGTCACATGTATTGGAACCGCACAATATCGCTTAGCCGAATTCTGTAACGCAAAGAAAGATTTTAAATTAAGTTTTAGTTATTTTGCCAAAATCGCTATTATGACATTTTTAGTTAATATATTTTACATATTTTAAATGTAATTCATGTTACATATTGAATGTATTATAAAAATGAAATACGTAATAGAATTTAGATATAGTTCCCACTCTTTTGCAGATTTTTCTTCCTTGGTTTTGATGATTTTAATCATTTTTCGAAAGTTTAAATTAGTTTGATATTTTCATTTCAAAAACACAATCCTTTTTTTCATATATATTGTGTACAGTCCTGGGGGGGGGGAGTTATACCCTCTACTAACTCTGCCGCAAATCATTATAAAAATGTCACAAGTAACAATAGATTAGTAATAACATCTAATGATAATGCTGTACATGAATTTTGCTGCGGGGGGGGGGGGGATGAAGTTACGTATAGCAACTGTAACATATTCTAAAACTTTTAGTACTAAACACTAATTTCGACATCATATTTTTCGGTAAATTTTATCTTCGTGTATCAAACTGAAAGTCACTCGTTAAAGTAGTTTAGAAATTACGCAGATTTTATGTTTGTACCTCCTAATGTTAAATAAATGTTCGATCGTCGCAAAACAGATTACAAGACAAGTGCTTTTTAAGCCCAACTTAAAAATTATTTGGCGGAATGAGTTTTAATTTTGGCTTTGCATATTTGAAAATTCTAGAAATCTATTTCTGTTAGGAAAGTTATAGTTACAATTCATTTTTGTTTTCGAAAATATATAAATTTTAATTCTTTTTTTGTTTTTAAGGGAAGCAAAATATTTTAACTGGAGGGTTTTTTTTTTTTTTTTTTGGGGGGGGGGGGGGTTATATGCGTTATTTATTATTAATACAAAATAAAAAAAGGGCACATTTTACTTAACAAATTGAAACACATATAAAGGTTTAAAATTTATACACTGCTAAGAGGGGGGAAACAAAACTTCAGGGTGGTTGAAATTCAATAATTAAAAGGAAAAATAGACTGAAAAGGACATTATCACCAACATACATTAAATACAACAATCCAACATGAAGTGAAAAATTAACCGGAGTCAGGAATCGAACCTTGGTCCACAGCGTTCCAGGTTATCGCTCTGACCACTGAGCTACTCCGGCTGATACTGAATTTGCAATTTTTCACTAATAGACCATGTTGGAGAGAAAGTCGCCAACCATCTAGCAGACAGCCTTGGATGATCGAACAACTGTGAATATATTTTTACTATTCCACCGATTTACGAATAAATATGTGTGTCTGTATAATAGTTGTATATGTTTAAAAAAAGATTATCAAGATTGTTTTAAAAGAAAATTATTAAAAGGTAAAATATAATTAACTATAAATAGCTGCTAGATTAAATTTTCATTTATTAAATTTTATTTTTCTAAAAGTATAAGAAAATTTTCTGTCCCCCCCCACCTCCACTACAAAATTTGGATCCTTTTGGATTCTAATTCATGCTAAAAGGAGGCAATAATTTGTATTGCAAAAAATACCTTGATGCATGTTTGCTTGTATTTTTATCTTTGGCGACATAATTTGGCAACAAGTACGAAATAACGCCAAATATAGCTGCTGAAAATAGTTAAACTAATACAGTTTGAGAAGTAAATAAGTGACTACAACAGTACAATTATAACATATAGCAAATAATATAAGGAATTGAAATAAAATAATCGCAATAAATAACTTTAAATTAGTAAATAAAGTTCTTATCGGGAGTGTAAATAACGACGAACTCCGAAGAGGCAATCGACGCATATGCAATTCCTTAATTACAAAATAACTCCACATTTTTAAAGTTATTTTCGTTTATAATTGGTCCCTGTGTTACTAAAGATTTGCTTTTTTCTTAATTCTTCTGTATTTTTGGTTTCAATATTTGCGACGACCATGCTAAACGTAAGATGTTGGCTTACTGACGGTGGCCATCTTGGAATTTTAGAGAGCTCTGATTGGTAGATTTCGAGCTGATAAATATTGTAGAGTATACAAACTACTGTACGTTAGATCTTTAAGAAATTACAAGAGGCAATCTGTCAAACGGGACAAATTCGAGCTTTTTCCTCTTGAAAAACGTGTTTCGGATGAAATATCTGATATTGACTATGATACGAGAGTACGTGTGATAGCGCAATAAGAAGCTCGCTCTTTCTAAATTGTTGTTTACTCGAAATTTTTATGGTAAAATTTAAAATTGTTGCAGCATACCAAAAATGGATTTAGTAAATAACAAAGCAATTTGTAGATGAGGACCCCAGAGTAACGTCGGGCTCCCCTACTTTTATGTCTTAAGAGGGCTCTGTGCTCATTCTGACATTTTCATTTTGTGCTGCGGTTGCAGCCGGTCCGACATATATAAGAGTGATAGATTTCGTGTTTGGATATCGTTCCTTGTAGCTCAGTGGTAGAGCCTCAGCGCGCTGTTCAGAGGACAAGGGATCGAGTTCCGGCTTGTTACATTGTTCAGTCTGTCGGTTTACGCTTGAAAAAAAGCCTGCTAAAAATTCATTTGTTATTATTCAAGGATTACAGGCGTAATTCACTGCTGAAAATGAATTAAAAAATAGTTAAGTTCTAATACAAAAAGTAATTTTAGAGTAAATATTATAATTGTTTCTGTAACAAAATATTTTGTTGTTTAAACAAATAAAATTCTTAAAATTAGCCAAAACAACTGTTGTTAAAACAAAGAAAATTCTTAAAATTACACAAAACAATTGTTCTTTAAACAAAAGTTTTTGTTGCCGAAACTGAAAATAACTCTTAAAGTAACAGATAGTTATATTTATTTTTAAAAAACTTTCAACAAAAGAATTTTGTTAATTCAAGTAAAATTGAACCATTTTTACTTGAATTAACAAAACATTTTTTTTATTGATGATACAAAATTTTTGTTCGAACTGCAAAAAAAAATCGACAATATTTTTCTTGTTGATTCTAACAAAATTTCCATTGACCCATATTTAAACGGAAAGTTTTGTTGGGCCAACCAAATTTTTGTTGATTCAACAAAACTTTCTCTGGGTGCGGTATAATGGCAGGAGCTAGCAACTCACCTATAAAGGGAGTCTAGTTTTTGAGTGCAAGCGTTCTGTCCAATGCTAACATGTGTGCGTGAAAGTGACGTATATCCTTAATTTTTTTCAATTTTCAAAAGTGCAATTCTGCTTCCCTGAATCTGATTTTTTCGGTTATTTCATGCAGTTTTATGATAAGTAGGTTGTGGTGGTCCGATGGCGAGCTATACAAATTGGGATGGAAGTTTGAACGGGCGAATCAGTCGAATCTCTCCCTTGTGGATTTGTGAGGCATTTCTTCAGCATTCTAGTGCAAATATCATGCCCATTTTATTCAATAATTCACGTAGCATAGGAAGATAGTTTCCCGGAGTAAATCATCGTGATTTAGTAAGAGTTTCGAATTTAGGGTTTTTTAATAAAGTGACGTTGGGATTTTGTCAATTAGTTACATTTTACATAGTTCTGAAAGTGGCATTGTGTTTCAATGGTTTCAGATTGAGCAGCCATTTAAAACTTGCATGTGTCAGTAATCATGAACTGGTGATGATTAGCCCTTTCCCGTCACGTAAGTTAAGTTTTTATTAACAGTTGTGGATTTAAATTGTAGTAAGAGTTAGAAGAAGTGAAACTTGAATCTAAATTTCTACAGTGTAATAAAAGTATCCTTGTCCACCGCAGCCCATATATTTCTTGTTTTAATAATAACTCTGTTCGTTTAAACTTAAAAGCTGTGTCATGTTGCATGTTTTACGTTACGTGGTAGACGCGCCCGTTACAGTATAATCGATTACGTTTTAAAAAATCCTTGATAAAAATTCAAATTTACAAATCAAATGCAAGTATTATTTGCGACTTCGAAAATCAGCGAAAGAAATTTAGCTTTCAACTAACATGCGGATTTTTTTCTTAAATATCAACCAGGTTGTCAGCTATTTATCCGTGAATGGAAAAGCATTATCCGTCTTAGTGATAGGAACATGATCTTTAGTAGCGCAAGCCGACCAGTACCGATTATCCTCTGAATTTAAGAGCAGCACAGTATAATTTTTTGGGGCCCTTTAACCCGGTAAACAATTTCAAAACTCTACGTTGATGTCAATTCATCAATACAACAAGTATTATTCCCTGGAGGGCTCATCTTAGTTCATATATTTTATCAAGCATTTTTTTTATGTTCACTGTACATAATGTAGATAGAGTATTATTTATAGTATAAATGTTTGTTTTATACTGAGTTAAAATCTGATTTCTGGCAACATACTAGGATGTCATATTAATTGGTTAACACCCTATTGGTCCCATTCAGATTTCACTGTTTGATAACTTTCCAGAAGAAGTGTGATTTTCTCTTGCATTAGCTAAAATTTCCTTTCTAAAAAATTAAAACGCAGTGTTGAAAAATATAAAAAAAGAATTAGAGTACACATTTTCCAGTTACTGAAAGACCGTCTTCAATTTTATAGGAGAAAGACCTACTTTATGGGCCTTTTGGATGATTAGGCCTTGTTCACGAGTGTCAGAATGTGATTACGGTTTGTTTTTATTTCTTATCGTGATTACGATTTGTTTTAGAAAATTAGAAATGTATGAAAAGACTAGGCATAGGACATGGAGAAACACCAAACAAACAATGTATCGCTGCGTAACGCTGGCAACTAACAAAAACGAATGTTTCAATGGCACTTTTCTTCAAAAATACATTTGCTTGGCTACAAACAATAAAGTTTTGATTGAATTAAATACAAACTAACTCCACACCGAACTTATTTATACTCTCAGACCTATGGTATGTATTTTTGAGATGGTAGAAGAGCAAGTCAGTTAGGGAGAAGTTAAGAGCCTTCACTAAACACGCTAAAACACTCGCAAACTAACGTTAAACTTATGAGAGGGTTCATTTCAAATTTCTCGTTTGCATTTTAGTATCTGTACATAAATATATTTTTTTTGCATAGGATGATTGAGGTCGATTTGTAAACGGGCCATTTTTCACTCTTTTGATTTTGATTGCAGTCTTTTTAATGAGGATGCTACAACCAAAATAAAAAAATTCCAAACATACAACATTGGACATTGACCTCAGATATTGTATGCAAAAGGAATCATGTAAAAATATTAACAGTTAAGCGAGATAACTCAAAAAAATCTCTTCCTGATGTTTAACATTAGATTTCGAGTGTCTTCGCGTGAGAAGTGATGGATCTTATTGGAGCCGTACAGTTTTCTCCAACAGTCCTCTTTTATAATCCATAGAGATAGGCATATTTTAATTTGGAAAGAAAGTGGCATACAGAGATATTCACATTCGTCTCAAAAATATACTCCAAACAAGTATCACATGGCAAGAGATGGAGTTATTGTTTGGATAGCAGTTTTTTTTTCCTAAAGACTACATTTCTATATCATTACAGATGATTCTCTGTTAACTCACAGATACAGAAATGAGATAATTAAATTTTTCTCGTCTTGTATGATTCACAAGTAGGAAATGAATTCAATTTATTGGATAATAATTGCAGGCCACATGATGCTCGGCTGGTGAACCACTTTGTTAAAGACGATTGGATTACACAAGCCATCAAGTTCTCTGGACGTTTGCCTAATACAACATGTTTGGTACATTTAACTCTCTCGCTCCATCGAACATCATTGGAGGCTTATAAATTAAATGTTGAAACGCAGTGTTTTAAAAACATTTTTCGTCTAAATACTATTGTTAGTGATATTTGTTAAACATCCTTTGTGGCACCTTAAAACCTTTGTCCTTAAAACATCCTTTGTGGCACAAATATTTTTTAAACAATCTTCATTAGCATTTAATTTATACCAATGCAAAAAATTATTTTTGAAAAAAAAATCGTGAACGGAAGTGTTAAGAAGCGTTTCTGTATGCCTATCACTCGCATTAATAGTTCAAGATGTAAAACGAGCTGTTCTGGAAGTGTGACCCCACCCCCTCCTTAGTTTCTCCTTAATATTTCGATAGATTCAGTGCCTTCACGTGAAACGTTGATCTGCATCAGCGAAATTCACCCTCACACATTCCACTAAAACTAATCTAATTTACAATAAACCAGTCGTTGGCGGCCGCCGTAATACTTACCCATCATGGATATGCATAATATAAAATATGAAAATAAAACATGTGTAAACTACTTATAAAATGCATTGTAATTCGAATAAAATCGTGGCTTGATGACTTCCTAAACTTTAAATTTTCTATTACTGAATTGCGTAAAAGAAACATCCTTATAACTCCAAAAATGTTAATCATATTATCTAACAGTTTATTGTTCCGGATTAAGCGTCTCATTTTCAATTAAAATATATCTTTGAATTGAAATTTGTATTATATAGAGGATCATGAAAAATCGAAGAGTGTTGAAAATATGATAACAAATATCTCGGTAACTAATTATCCGATCGACTTCATTTTTTATGCAAAATTTATGTTTATATATATATCTATATATATATATATATTCTCTCCTTAAAATAAACAATTCCGAAAGTTTTTATATACATTTTATCAGAACAAATATTTCGAGAGTCCAGAAAAGTTCGGGATACTCGAGGTTACTGAAATTCAATGAGTTTCTTCCTATTATTACATAATAAGTGCATACCAAATTTCGAGTCTCTATCTCAATTTGTTCGGGAGATAGAGCGTTTACAGACGGACGGCATTTTTTTTTCTAAAAATATGTTTTTCGGAATATCCAGTGTCTAAAACGGGTAAATCAGTCAAATTTTTTTTTCGATTTTCAAAACGATTACAAGACTTACCCTTTACTACGTATGATGGGTAAGTAAGATTCGTTTATATGGGTCCACAGATTTTGTATTTTTAACTTCGAACAAAATCGTTCATGAAAAAAAAAATTAAAAGAATAAAATTAAAAGAAAAATTTTCTATTCATGAAGTTTATAGAAAAATTTGAATTTTTAAAACTATTATTTTAAATTAAAAATATCTTCTTTAAATGCTTCATCATTTTTGGGTGCATCTATAAAGTCATGTTACATGACAGACTATTTTAAGGAAGTGTGGCAAATTTTTAGAGTTTGGCTTATTTCGAGATATGGATTATATTATGAACATTCTAAGAAATCGTGACTGAGCATACTTCCTAGTTAGGTCTTATTTTCGAAGAAACAAAATATAATTACAGATTAAAAATTGCGTATGATTCTTTATTCAATTTTATGTTTAAGAGTTATAAATGTAGTAGTCATGTAAATAGTAATGCATGTCCATATTAAATATTACTTAGCAAGTAACAATTGCAATATATGTAAATAAGTTTTTGTTTCAGTTATACTAATTACATTCAAGAAGAAAAGTTCGAATGATTCTTCAGATATACTCAAACAAGCGTGGTAAATATGCAAATGATTTATTTTTTTTTCATTTTTACGAAAATTTTAGAGTGTTTTAAAAATTGTAATAACAGTTTGCATTAAAGAAATTCGTTATAAGTTAAGGAAAATAAATGAATATTGAAGAAAATTTAGAACGATGTAAAGGATGAACATGCTGCATCATATTTCAAATCCACTGCGAAACAAAATAATTTGTTTTCGATATTATTAAATGTTACATTTGAAACAAAAATTCTTTTTCAGTAATAATTTTTCTAACGAATGTAGTATGTAATCTCATTAACACATTATTAATTTGCATAACGTTTATAAATTATATTAATTAATTATAGAATCATATTAAAAAATGTTACTAAACGAAATACAAAGAAAAGTTTTATCTCATTTTAACGCTTCATAATCCAACACGTTTAATATAAATTTAAAATATTTCTTTAAATTAATTAAATATAGATGTTATGAAACTATTCAATTTCATACAACATTCTTCATTAAAAAGATGCAACAAGATTTATTACTGTAGTTGTGAAACATAATTCTGTAATACATCAATTTCGTTAATTAAATATAACATTTTGAAAAACCTTTAACAGTAATTACTTAAACTGAACATTTTTGGCGTCAATTATATTGCATATCATTTTCGTTAATTAACAAATTATTCATTCTAAAGTCACCAGTTTCATTTAAAATGGAAAGTACATAAGAATAAATACGTATTTTGAAAGAAGTTAAATCAGAAAGTAATAATGTTATATTTTAATTTCCATATAAATAAAATGAATTTTTTTTTCAGCAATCAGCTAATTACTTTTTCCTAACATACAGAGAACTTAGAAACATTTTTTTATTCAGAAATAACTTTCAAATCAAGTAATATTTAAATTTGTAACGTTTTTTTAAACGGTACGTTTCAAACATCTTAATTTTCAAAGTACAACCATGTAGAGATTAAATTAATTGATGAATCCTTATGTATTAGGACTGATAGTAGTTCCGCTATGGTGAAATGTAGGATATAGCTTCAGAATTTCCAAAACGAAAGATGAAAGAGTAAACTTTCTCATTACAAAGTTGTAGAATATCTATAAACAAAATGTTTTATACTTCACGTATATCAGATAAAACAATGATTCAATAGCCTCAAATTGCTTTACTGTTTCTTATACATTTAGAGCCAATGATTACGACTGGTAAAAACTGTAAAACAAACTTATCGTAATTCAGTTTCATGACCTGAGAAACTAATACATGAAACAGGTTAATAGTAAAAAATTCTCAATGGTGTACTTATCTCAATTACTCTCAATGGTGTTGTCTTGAGTAAATATGGGTAAGTAAATAAAGTTTGTTTACCTTCATTTTCTGCCTGTCCAGAGAGTTATCGGTGTAATCCACTTGGGGTGCTCCGATTTAATCCACGAGAATGATATCCAGATAAAAGGCATATGGTTTAATCCATGATGTGGCGATTTTTTTTACGAACGCACTGTCGTATCTACTTTAATACATACGATATTATTGTTAGTTACATATTAGTTAACTTGACTGGTTCATTTTCATTTAATTAATTGATTTTACTTTAAAAATTATAAAGGTACACATATGTTTAGGTGTGAAAGCTATAAGTATTAGTTTAATTTTAACATTATAAAGAGCAGGCATATTTTGCTCCTTTTCGCCTGAAAATATAATTTAGAATAAAAAGTAATGTTAAAAAGTTTTTTTAGTTTATAAAAAATTTCTTAACGTCATGGGAAAAAAAGTTTTTAAGTCTATCAATTTTCATGACGTAAAAGGGAAATTACAACGCGTTTCATCTTTGGAGAGAAACGTTGAATTTCCACTGATATGAAGTAATAATCAGTTCAAGGTCTTGCGTGTCTGTCGATGTAAAAGATCGATTTGATGAGATTATGTCGGGTTTTTCCCATCACCTTAGATTCACATAGGAATACAATGTTTGTCACATTGCGCATTTGTATATTACTAAAGATATTTCGGCATGCACATAGTATCAAACTGGAAGGTCTACTGGAGGCGTGCGTAACCGGGTGGCGTTTATCGTGTAGAATTGCGAAATGCAAATGTGCAAATTATAAATGTTTCGCATCAGTTTTAGGTATTTCAGGGTAGACAGTCTGATCAATCGAAACAGAATATCACAGTTTGTTAATTAACCGATGTTCTGCAACTTTTAATCCAAACTCATCATCTTACGTTATTAATTTCAAAGATTATCATCAACAATTTGTCAGTAGTTGCACTGTTGATGTACTTTTATCAAAATAGGAGGTGTAAACTTTTAAAAGCAATTTTATTAGACAGTCGTAGATCTAGAAGGTTTGTTTTAACAACAGGTTTACAGATTAGATTGACCATACAGTTATTTAATACATTCTACTGGTACTGATGTATCGTATCCGTAATTATAAATATAGTATTATACATTATATAAATTTTTTGGTTATGCTTTAAAAATATTTTGATTAGAATTGCTGTTCAGAGTTTTATTAGGTCAGTAGTTACAAAATACTACATCGTATGTGATTTTAGCTATGTTCATTAACTTTATATTCTCTTTTACCAGCTGGTTAATATACATATTTATAATTATCAACATAAAAATAAATTAATTAAAGGGAATGAGCGTTTTAAATATAGTTTAAAATATCCAAAAATGCAAAAAGAAAAATGCCTTTTATATTTTTATGTGATAACCCATTCACTCACCACTCGATGTATTTATTTAATTGTTAATAACTACAAGTCGCCATCAAGGATGACATGCATTCGTCTCCATTTGTCATCATAAAGCTACCCAAACTAGGTATTTAAATTCAAAGAAAACTCATAAAACAATATCTGGAATCAATGTCATAAGAAATGTTAGAGGAAGCCGCTAAGTTTAACTTTTCTTTCTGCAGCTTTTGCCTTTGCAAAATGGATTTTAATAGGACATTTTTTATCAGCGACGATGAGTATAATTTTTGAGTTTTTGGGAAAGCATTTTTTCAATATGCCTCCTAACAAATTCGAAACACCTCTTGGCGAGTGTTTCCCAAAATATTCGACAAATATTAAATACACTGGTGTCCAGAAATTAAGCGACAGTAATCAATTTCATTCCATATAATCCTATGGTATTTTCTCCTCAATTTATTTATTATTGCTGTAAGTTTTTGAGTTTTCACGACATGTTACTGGTTTTTTTATGAGTTACCCCATAGTATTTACTATCAAATCATGACAAAAAATCTTGTAGTTCGTGCATATGCAATTTATTTGCTCTTATCTCGTGTTTTTAACTAATGTAGAATGTATTTCTCACACCACCATTGAAGATTTAGTAGGATAATAATAAAAAAAATCTTTTGATAGTAATTGATTAAAAAACATGTTTTATGCTAACTAGAATAGATTTATGAAGACTGAATATCATTGCATCAATGAATCCCTATGGATTGCATCAAAGTTCCTTTTATGAAAATGTTTTAACTTTTTTTGAGTCTTCTGTCCCAGTAATTGCGCATGTCGTAATATTCAGAGAATTTATCAAGAAAATAGGAAAAATACACTTACGACGTTGAGTTACATTATTTACATTTTTATTTCAACCATTTATTTCATTATATAAATAGACGCTTTTGCACCAAAACCTATCTTTAAGGGAGAAGAGGCAAGGGATACTCATGAATTTGGAAAGTTTTATTTCAATTTAAGCCTATTGTGCTAATAAATGAAATATTAACTTATTTACTGTGCCCAAATACACTTGTATTATTTCATTAAATGTTTTGCACAAATATTTTTAATGATAAAGTGAAAATGAAACACATATTTTGGATTAGGCTAGATTAATGAAAAAAATATTTATATTGAAGATCTGAAAGATATTTGGTAAAAAATAAAAATATAATAATAATTAAAAACTAAAACTTAGAAAGCGTTTAACTGTATAAACATGCGCTGTTACTTTATCATGTTATGAGATTTTAAGATGAAAAAACCTTAAAACAAAAAGGGCCGAATAACTTATGATACTATGAAAATTGATTGTGAAACTGAAATAAAATCAGTTGACTACATTAGATATTCTTCTGAAATTCTTTCACCGAAGTCATCTTTAAAATATTTCTCTAATTTTCTGTAAATTATAGTAATAATTTAGTAATTATTGTAAATTATAGTAATGTCTTTATGGTGAGCAATATCTCTTCGAACATACCACAAAAATACCACTATTTATACTTCGAATTATAATGGATTTTTTTTCTCTTTTGTTTGTGAGATTGCATATTCTTTCGTACTCTGAATGTCTAAATTTCAGTAAAAATACTTGTGGAATAATGAAATTTGATTGGGTTGTGCTGCTCAGGTAACCTGACATATTTATGAATTCATTTTTGCTCGTAAACGTATGAGATTGACAGGTCCTCTTATTCAGAAACCATGGAATCGAATAGTTTTTTCCATTCTTTGTTGAAAACAGAACGTCTTTCAGAAAATCTAGTCAAAAACGGCGTTTTGAACAAAATTTCTGAACGTGACAGCCGAATAACGGTCGTTGTGAGACAGCAATCACTTATAACTCCAGATTTAATTACTTTATCGAAAAAACAAAAAAATATATATTCGATTCCAAATACTTGAATGTGCTAGAGTTTTGCATTATTGAGCCAGATAATTTTTTTTTCCAGAAAAAAAGTGGCATGGATATTTTTAATTAGGTTCAATTAAATAAATTGTACACATTATTTTTATGAAGTGTTATGTTTTACGTGCATTTTGAAGAGGTTATGTATTTAACAATTACATTAATTAAAATAGATTAATTACTAAAACCAGTGAAAGCAGAACGTATGTATAGCGGAAAACATTTTTAAACAGAAAAATTCATGGTCTCGGCGAAAAATATATAATTATAAAGAATAGTAAGCCTGCTAATACGAAAAACTGTCTACAGCGGAATTTTATTCAATGTTTTTCGAGTTAGTCTTAACAGATTATACTGCTTAAGAATTTTAAAATTATATATATGCTTGACAGAAAAAAAAAATCGCATTTTAACATAGCTAGAAACTGTTTACTTCGGTTTGTCTGTAAATCTGGGCTCCAATTTTTGTAAATATTATTAGATATTCACAAAATTCATACTATAATAATGAGGTTCATTAGAGCATGCTTCGCTATTGAAAATGACATGTATTTTATACCTTTTCTTATCATTTTAACACAGACATACGAAAGAATACCAATACATTATCGTTTATAGGTGGTTTTACCATTTTTTTCTCCAGAAAAGATAGAGAAACAGAACAAAAAAAAAAAGAAACCATATGTATACAATGTTGTGTGTAGTATTTATATATTCTAACAAAGATCTCATAAATAAATTTAAATAATACAGTGAGTAAAGAATTTTTAAAAATATATAAAAAATTCCATATAATATGAACGTCAAATTCACCTTATCAAACTTATAAAACACAATGTAAACAAATTGATATTTTTTTTACTAAATAGGTGTACTAATTTAAATCACAGTTTTAAAACATTAAAACTATTAGATGTCAAAATACATGAGCTTTCGTCTAAACATTAGCCTTCCTCAGATGATAACAAGCAGTCGAGAAATGCAGCTCCGAATGAGCGCACTGGGCAGATCGAAAATGGGCGAAACCAACCATGAAATGCCGGCAGTGAAGGAAGTTGGAATAATACCACTAAAATCTGGGGGGGGGAGGCGTCAGCAAAAACCAAAAACCCCAGTGACACCAAGTACATTATACCAAATACGAGTCATCTGATAAGACAATACATCATTACATGTATTATCACCTCTTTTCAAAATTTCTAGGTACTCTCTGATTATGCAACTATTATACTGTGAACCTTGTGAAATTATTTTAGCTTTACTGAAAAATACATCAGTATCTTTAGCTTGATTTAATCTGGATAAAACGGTGGATAATTTACCTTTTTTTATGTCAGCTGTATCTTCCTTAATCCTTTCCTTTAATTTGCGAGTGATTTACTTGTGAAATTGAAGAAAATAGTTCATTACCATTTTTAGATATAGAACTTATCAAAAATATTTCAACACGTAGCATTGATAGAAAAATTTATAGAAAACCTTGCAGATCTAAGAACACAATATCCTAGAATAGTAATGTACTGTTTAATTACAAAGCAGCAGCATATCGGTTTTATATAAAAATGGCGTTTGAGGTTAGTTATGAAGTTTATTTAAAAGAAAAGTGTTGAACAAAATTAAAGTGATTGCAAATGAAAATGGTTTTTCAAACAAATTTATTAATAAGTTAATTTATGAGTATGGGAATAAATAATCTACAATAGTTAAAAAGGTATGTAATCTTCAAAATTCTACAGTGTTGATTATATCCCACAACTTTTTGAGCGGATTAAATACGCATCAAAGAAATATAATGTAACTCTTATCGCAAAGCCCCCAACAAAGCTAATATATCTGGTACATAGAATGATTGACCCTATTGATAACGGAGATAAATCTGGCATATATATTATTCTTTTTAAAGTTAATGGCAGTTCTAAAACATTTTCATATATAGGCATGACAACTCGCAAATTAAAGGAAAGGATTAAGGAACATACAGCTGACATAAAAGAAGGTAAATTATCCACCGATTTATCCAGATTAAATCAATTAAATCAAGCTAAAGATATTGATGTATTTTTCAGCAAAGCTAAAATAATTTCACAAGATTCACAGTATACTAGTTGCATAATCAGAGAGTCCCTAGAAATTTTGAAAAGAGGTGATAATACATGTAATGATGTATTGTCTTATCAGATCCCTCGTATTTGGTATAATGTATACTTGGTGTCACTGGGGTTTTTGGTTTTTGCTGACCCCCCCCCCCCCCCCAGCTTTTAGTGGTTTCATCCCAACTTCCTTCACTGCCTCCATTTCATAGTTGGTTGGTTTTGCCCATTTTCGACCTGTCCAGTGCGCTCATTCGGAGCTGCGTTTCTCGACTGCTTGTTATCATCTGAGGAAGGCTAATGTTTAGCCGAAAGCTCGTGTATTTTGACACCTAATAGTTTTAATGTTTTAAAACTGCTATTTAAATTATTGCACTTATTTAGTAACACAAATTATCAATGTGTTTACATTGTGTTTTAAAAAGACTTTTTATCTGAAAAAAATTCAAGATATGTCACACAGAGTTTTCCTTTTTCTACTTGACTTGCAGATTATTTGCCGAGCACATTTGCTAAAAACAGTTAACGGGCTCTACATATATAACGTTATAAATATTTTGATCAATTTGTACCCCCTCCCCGCTTAATTATATCGGTATCAATTTCTAAAATTATTTCTATTTTTACATTTTTCTGCGTTTACAGTGATATACAGGTATGGTTATACATTTATTACTCGCATACTCCATTCAAATGAACATAAGTCAATAAAGTATCACTGTTGTACATATGAAATAACTTTATGTCAAATAACATCTAAAAGAGACAGTTACTATTTAAAAGTATTTAATAATAGCTTATTGCACATAATTAATGCATTCAACAGTAAAGTTGTCTTTTTGCATATACCCCCTTCACATGGAGGGTAAAAGCAAAACTTTTATCAACAAAACAAATGGTCAACATTCTTTTTCGTTGTTTACTGAACTAGTAAACACAACAAGAATAAATTCAAACATATTTTGCATTTTCTTTCTCCAACAGCGAAATATATGCGCAAAATAGCAGAAGAACAGGAATGCCGAATGTTGGTGTATTCCTTTTTACATTCTTCTATCTTTAGAAGAAGAAAGTATTGGATTCATGAAAATTTTCTACTTCCGGTTTTCGACGGATTTATACGTTTTACAAGGTACTGAACACGATTTGACTATTTTTAGAAAATGGCTGTCTGTGACTCTGTGTGTCTGTCTGTATTTGACAAAAATTTTGTGGGCGCTCTATCTCAAGAACTAATGCTCGGAATTTTATAAAACTCTATATTCAGTTAGTCCCTGATATAAGTTGGTGCTGATTAGTTTTTGGTAAAAATCGCCCCGCAGGTGGCGCTGCTATGCAGCATTTTTCGCGATTTCCGCAATAGCTCTATCTCAAGAACTAATGCTCGGAATTTAATAAAACTTTATATTCAGTTAGTCTCTGATATAAGTTGGAGATGATTAGTTTTTGGTAAAATTTGCCCAGCAGCTGGCGCTGGTATGCAGCATTTTTTGCGATTTCCGCAATATCTCTATCTCAAGAACTGATGCTCTGAAATAAATAAAACTTTATATTCATTTAGTCTCTGATACAAATTGGTGCTGATTAGTTTTTGGTAAAAATCGCCCAGCATGTGGCGCTGCTAGGTAGCACTTTGAAGGATTTACACGATTTTAGCGATAGCCATATCTCAAGAAATACTGCACGGAATTTAATAAAACTTGAGCTTCAGTTAGACATTGATATAAATTGATGCTGATTTTTTTTTAGTGTATGCGAAACCTGTATGAGATAGAAGAAAGTTTTGGGATTGACACATCCGACTAGTTTTGGAATGAAGTGGTTTTATAATCATTTAATGGCTTTAATAATAACTTTATATTTTCTTAAAAATAGATAAGACAAAAAAAATAATTAAAGCTAACAGATTATTTTGATGTAAAGAAAAAGTTACAATTTTTTTTTCGTTAGATCAAAAAAGATAACGATAATAAAAGACAAAACCTCCTTGCTCCTAGACATATATTACGATATTAAGGGCTAGAGGCATCCTTCTCCTTCAAGTGATTATATTATATATGCACAGCCCCTAAAAAGTTTTTTTTCTTTTGCGAACATGAGTGTGTGCGTGATATTTTAAATAAGATGTGTTTAAAATTTATTAAGAAAGCATCTGATAAACATACTTTTTTTAAAGAAAATAAATCATAAAATATTGAATTCACATATTTCAAGGTTATGCGTGAATGTACATAAATATAATTTAATTTCTCATTTCGAGTATTTGTAAAATTCAGGTACTTAACAGGTAGCTACACGAGGGGATTAAATTTACATGTATGAAATGAAATTTTGAAAAGTATGTCATAATGTATGTATAGTATAAAAATTCCGCTTTTCCCTCACTTGACTTTTACACTTGTTAAAATAATATTTTGAGTATGTACAGAGGGTGTTTACACATATTGGGAACGATTTTGATGTTAAATTAAACAACGACGAGAGACAACATAGGAAAAAATCTGGCAACATGTAATAACGTAATAACTGAAATATTGTCTGCTACTGATGAAAAAAATATCATCTGCTACTGAAATGGCAGTTGAACGAAACGAGTGGCTTGAAGGTTATATATTTGCTCTTTCCGAAGAGAATTATTGATATTCCGTTACATGAAAATCATTTAGCTGATGATAAGTGGAAAAAAATTGTCACAATTGATGAAACGTGGATTTATCTAAATGACTGTAATAAAAAATAAATCAATTTGTTACCGGTAGAGACTTACAAATTTGGTTGAAACACTGCAAAGAATGTTGCTCTAAACGATTTACGGTGATTATTGGAATCTCTTACAACGGAAAATTAACGATCAGAAAAATTGAGAAAACTGCCAAAATTAACTCTACTTATTATCAAAACAATGTTCTAATTCCTATTTTTTACAGAAGAAATTCCAAAACTGTATCCTACGGACGATAAAACTGTTGAGTTTCACCAGGATAAATCGAGCAGCGATACATCCAAAAGTACAGTCGCACTTCTCGTAAAATTGACAAGAAAATCTGGAATCCAGTGTATATCATATTCTAACCAAGTCCCCAGATGTTTCAACTATGGATTACTCTGCTTTTAGATAATTAAAACAAGCTCTTGCGAAACGCCGACCAACTACGTTGCGTGGATTCCACTTCCAGTTTCACAAAATGCCCTACTATCTTAGAAATCCGACTTCAATATGATAGTCTACAACAAAGGCTACCAGGTAGAATATATTAAAAAATAATTGTTTTAATTTAAATATTTTATTTTTGTTGCCAAAATCGTTCCCAATATGCGTAAACACAGTTTGTATTGTTTTTCTTTTCCCTGGAATCCAAAAAACTTCTGATATGATTTAAAACATGCATTGCCGGAAAATTTTGTTGTTTTATATTATAATAGTAACGTACGTAAGCAGTTCAAAATATCTAAAGCTCAAAGAAAAGTATAAATTTTCCAATTTTTAGAGATAATTATTTTTTCCTACATTTTTGTGTAAGTTTTGTATAACATTTGCGTGCTATAATTTGTTTTGAATTGTCGCTGTTTTATAAATTCCCATGAGCAGAAATAACGCTTTCAACCAACAAAATGAACTGATTACTGAAAATTACACACAAGAAGTCCGAACACAACAAAATTTCATATTTTGTTTTATATGTGCAAATGTTACTTTTTTTTGTTTAAATGTTTGACACTTTCTGGCCAAACTTTCCCATGGGACATGTTTTATCTCTCCAAGTTTTTGGTCTTTCAATAATCACAGATATATATATATGTTACGGTCGATATGATTAATCCGGTCATTATTAATAATAACCTGTAATAGATATAAACACTCTACACAGCCTGTATTTGTATTAATGCAATATTTGCTAATTATTAACAACATATGCATATGACTTTATGCGAATATATGAGTTTTCATACCTACCTTAATATCTATCTGTGGAGACTTTAAGGGATGATGGAACTTGCATACACCAACCTAAAACACCATAGAATGCATGATCGTAACTCAAGCTGTGTAGTGCTATAGGGCGCTTTCTGATTGCGGAGAGAACAAGGTTCAGACACAATATCTAACAAATTATTGCTGATTTTATTTTATCTGAATAGTATTACTAACCAAGATGCTAATACATACGGAAAGGAGAGGTATAAATGAAGAAATTGCAAAGTAAGTATCTCAAGAGAGTGCATGTGGGGGGGGGATGTATTTTATACTGGACCAAATTTCTTTCAGAGAAGGTGACTGTGAGTCAAAACTTTAAGGAGTTATAGAACACATCTGAACAAGATATTTGTGCCATACAATGCATGGGCGTATCACAAGCGGCAAACCGCTAGGTGGCACTGCAATTAGACAAACAAAGCGCTAGTGTTTCACACACATCATCATTTCTATCGTGGATTCCGAAAAGGATAGGTGGTGTGACTAATAAAGCGGATATATATTTTATGCATGGTGCTGCAGTGGTTAGTGCTCCAAAAGTCGTAATTGTGTAGCAAATAGGTTTCTCTACAAATACAGAAAGCGTCATGTAGCGCTTCTCTACTTGAGATAGAACCATGCATAGTAGAACGTTTTGAGCTTGTCCAGACGTGTTCTATCACCCCTTAAAGTTTTGCCAAGAAGTTCACCCTGTATATATATATATTTATATATACATAATACATATATAAATTTAATATTATATTTACTAAATTACTTCATCGCTTTATAGAAATTTATCTGAATTATATAATCAAAGCTTTTATTTTTCATATTATAATAAAAAAGAAAGACATTAACCCGAAAAACAAGCTAACATTTTCTTCTCCTTGCTAAATATATTGTTCAGATTTTTCTTCACTTGGAGGAATCCGTAATTAGAGAGTTCGTTGAATGTTTATCCCGCCAAATATGTTATCTTTAATCGGATTTCGTTAAAGCAATCTAAGAAAATAATTACATATCCTGCTTATTATTATTTTTTTGCTTATTATCGAATTCTGAAAGAAGCTAATAAGAAAAGATTGCCTTATGTTATTAAAGATATTCTGTTATACATTATACAAACAATCGATTGTATCTCATCTACTTAAATTATGATTAATAATACAAAATCTTTGAGAATTATAAACCGTTCAAGGGCATTAAAAACATAAATTTTAAAGATTAATTAACCTATTTTAATTAATAAAATATAAGCATTAATCATGTTTTTTCAGACAAATAATAACACTTTATCCTTTTTATTTTTATTGTGTATCTGTTGTCGAATAAATATACAATGTAATCGGAAAATAAACAGAAAAATTTAAAAAGGTGGTAGGAGATAACCTAAAGAATTATTTTTCGTCATAGAATGTGTGTTCGTAAATGGCGCGTTTAAGCGACCGTGACAAAGAAAAATGTGAAAGGGGCAATGAAAGACAGTATATAAGCACCAATAGATGACGCTTATATGTGCCAGCTATTGGTGTTTATACGTGTCATTTCCGGACACACATTCTGTGGCAAAAAGGGTTATTTTGGACCCATCTACCACCTTTTAAAAATTTGCCACATACTTTCAAATTACTTTGTATAAATATTTCCAAGTTATGTAGGACTTTTACTATTAGTGTACCCTAAATATCTTATTAGTATCACATTTAGTAAATACTAATTACTACTATAAGAAATATTTGAATCTTTATTTTGAATTATTCAATATTTTCACGTTAAATTGTATACTTTATCATTATAATTGACTTTATAGATAATATAATTTAATTCTTTAAACTATAAATGGAATTTGTCAAAGAAATTAAGGAACTAATTTAATTCATATTATTATTTTAGATGGATAGTTGTATTAGTTTACCGTAATATCGGCAAATGTGACATGCGATTTATCAATACGATTTATTTGCAATGTACACCAGTACGATATACAAAATACAAATGCGAATATACAAAACATTGCTAATGTATAATAACTCAGTGCAAAATTTAGAAAAAAACATATAATTTACAATCCTTTTACAATCTCCAGTAAAAGGAATACTTCCCCTGACAAACAGTATGATTATCAGCACTCACTATACAACAACTAATACGTACATTTGAATTATAATTAAAAACCTGCAATCATTTCTCGCTAGTGGACGATCATGAACTAATTGGATACTAATGTATGATAAAGAAACACAAAGCAAATTAAAAAATAATGGCATCTCTAATTGTTTATATTTTTTCTTTAACTCGTGGGAGAAAAAAATGTGTGGAATCACTCGCTTGTTTATGCAAATTTTCATGCCTAGTCATCAGCTGATTGTTTTTTAATAGTATTTCACTTTTCCACTTGGGGTACTTCCACTTGGGGTAATATTCTTTCCGCTTGAGGTTCCTGACCTCAGTTTTATATTCATCTCAATAATCAATATGCCAAACTGTGCCTCCAAGTCAGTTAGAGAATCCAAATTACTGAAAGGGAGTGTCTATTACATGTCTTGTCAGTGTTCAGAATTCCAGATAATATACAACTTCTACATTTACGAAAAATTCAATTTTTCGAAAATAATATCTATATATGTGAAAAAGAAATATATTTTGAGGATTTCAAAACAAACCGC
The DNA here is from genome assembly GCA_963931845.1 of Maratus michaelseni. NCBI lineage: Eukaryota > Metazoa > Arthropoda > Arachnida > Araneae > Salticidae > Maratus > Maratus michaelseni. The sequence continues at coordinate 104,054,570 of OZ007590.1, read as the reverse complement.
ATGAAAACTACCTGTAATTATTCTATTTATATTTAAAGATTTATCAGTTGTTCTTGTAAGCAATCATTAAAATGATACTTTAAAGCGGTTAATCACACAATGTTAAAAACGTGTTTTTTTTAACCCTTTGGCCGTTGGGTTTTCTCCTTTCGGTTCTACCCCCAGCGTTGGAGTTTTTGTTTTGGAAGCACGTTCTAAAAGAGCATTTGAAAACGCGAGTTCAATATAGTTAATTTATTTGAATCAAAATAAATAGTACCCAATAAATGAAATATAATTTTTTTAAGAATACACATATATATATATATATTTATATTACATAATGTACAGACGTTCTCTGGAGCAAAACTTGCATCATCCATATCACCTGAATCATAGCCAATCTGGGAATTTAGAATAGAAAATGATGTATTGCTAAGTTCATCATCACTTTGGTCATTAAATAAATCTGAATAATTATTTTCGCAATCACTTGGCAGATTAATTGGAATAGCAGTTAGCTTTGAAAGACCCAAAACTGACGTCAGTTTAATCTGTATGTATTCTCATAATAATCATCTAAAAATCTACTTCTTATCGGGAGAGACTGTATTCAAATGCCATCTAGTGCTGCAATCTATTGATGAAAGAAACAATCACTTCAGCCAACGCCTCCTAGATAAGAAAGCCTTGACACGCGTCACGAAAACGTCATACCAAGCAGGCAAAACAAAGAAAAAATTCGAACAACTTGCATGTTTCGATTTTATTGGCTCATAGAATTAATAATTATTGTTTACGACTAATACTTAATAATTCCACGAGCCATCGAAATCGAAACATGCAAGTTGTTCGAATTTTTTTCTTTGTTTTGCCTGCTTGGTATGACGTTTTCGTGACGCGTGTCACGGCTTTCTTATCTAGGGGGCGTTGCTTTAGCACACGGTAAAAGTTTTCGTAACATTCAAAACATAGTAATATTCAGTTAGACGTATGCAGCGTTGGGACATAGGACTCAGAAGGACGCAATGAGCACGTTTGTAACGGCGGCCTAAGGGATAAATTGTGTTCAAGATTTCTTTTGACCCTCTAAATAATTTTAACACTAACCCTACCGGGAACTTTACTCAAGTGTTATAAAAATATTTCAAACCACAATTTGTAGTAAGAACTGTTTTACTTTTTTAGTTTACTTATTTATGTGTGATTCATATTTTATTTATTTTATGAAGAAATTTCTGGATCGAACCAACATGTTTTAATTTGGTACCGGTCAAATGACTGGTTGTGGATATTTCTAGTTTTAGAAGCACTCTTCACACATTTAAAAATTATACCTATAATGTTAAGACTGAACGCAATCTTGTTTATCATTCCACAACCGTCTACCTCCAAAAAAATAATGTATGCATAGATAAACTACTAAAACGCACGGAGTACGTTCAACTTTATTTAAAATATATAAATTTTATTAAAATAAACACATTTTAACAAATATTGGAATTTAAATTTATCATATAAATAGAAATTAAAAGAATAATATAGTACAGGTAACAAAGAGTTTTCAGGTCGTCATGAAAAAAGTATATTATGTTTGTTATATTACGCATATTATAAAAAAGTTCAGTATATGAGTATTTACAAATACACACATCTTAACTAATATTGGTAACAAAGAGCTTTCAGGTCGTCATAAAAAAAGTATATTATACAAAGTATAGTATATGTGTATATACATTTATACACATCTTAACTAATATTAGAACATAAATTTATCATATAGATAGATATACAAAGATGTGTAGTCAGGTAACAAAGAGCTTTCAAGTCGTCACTAAAGTTTATATTGGATAAAATGATATAAAATAATATATCATTTAACAAATTGAATAAAACCAAATTCTAAAACTTTATCCAATGAAATTACACCTAGCGAATTGTGTTGATGCATTGTATAAGAAAGTTCTTGAAGTATTGGCAACAAATGAAATATGGCTAAAATGTAAAATACAATTCCGTGCATAATCTGGTACAGAGTATCTTCTTACCTATTCAACTTACCTGTATATTTATTATATGTTCAACATAATATCAAACTTTTTCTGTTCACTGACATATGTCAGTTTAACGTCAATTCCCGGCACCTTATGATTACTCTTACGTTATTATGTCCAAAGCCAAATGGCGTATTTGGTGATGTGACGCAAGTGTGATAGTTTGAAACCTTTAATGATGCTTACATTCATTTTAAAGAACATTGTGTCCATAATGGCATTCCTTGAAACTGGATACAATTATGAAAGTTTAATGGAGTGTAAAAAAAAAATGAAAACAGTATGAGCAATCAATTGCCAGCTATGCTAACTATGTCATTTTCTCCTTAATTACCATACATAAGTGTAGCACAAGATTATTCATTGTTAAAATATATATATTTTTTTTAATTAGGCTTATTTTTTTTAAGTTAGAAAACATCTATGAACTGAACTATAGTTTCGAAATCAATTACATCTAAAAGTACATTTGTTTTTCATTTTCGACGATGTGACGAGTAGTTTTTAAGAGGAAACTCAAGTAGAGTTCAAATAATTATTTGTTTTCTTCATGTATTGTGGCATCCCTTTATTGTTATCCTCATTGGAGTCCTGGCCATGTTTGCCGATCCCAAAAATTCTTATGTCGTTCCAAAATTAAATCTAAACCCGACCAAAAAAAATATGTTTACCCATACGCGCTTCGTCCCGATATTCAATGAATCGCAACTGCACATGCGCGAACTATATCAAACATTTTTTTTCATGATTTGAAAGTCAACTCTATGTAGCAACCAATATAAATAGACCAGGTAAATATCTTAAGAATTCATAAAGATATCGGCGACACAGTAAGCTGAATATCGGTTGCCTTTGAAAAGTAGACGAATGATACAGGATTTTAAACAAATTGTCATTTTTATTAGCTGACTTCCAGTAACGTGATAAGTATTTAATGAATGACAACGAGCAGCTTTGGAATGGATGCTTCGATTTTGATAATTCTTTTTTTATTGGAAGAGTCTCATTCTTGTTGTTCTTAAAGAAAAACTAAAGCATCAATAATAAAAAATGGCAATTTCTGGAAATCATTTATCATTCATTTACTTTCAGAAAGCATCTCAAATTCAGCTCACTCCATCGCCTATATCTTATTAAATTTTTACGATATTCGACTGGTTTTCTTATGTGAGTTATTGCATGGAGTTGACAAACAAATCACGAGAAAAATATTTGAATTTGTTCGCATATGCGCAGTTAAAAATTATTTCATACAAATACTCATACTTCGTCAATTATTTAATATATTCATATTCTATTATATCTATATTATATTCTATATTTGACTATATTCTTCCTACTTTACTTAACAAGTTTTCTGAACGTGTGTTTATTTCGGCAAAACCCTGCATCATATAAACAAAACACACGTGAAAGTTTCTTGAAATTTGTAAAGAAAGCTTTATATAACCATTAATATCCGTGCTATTCTTACACAAATGAACACAAATATTGTACAATTGCCACCTAGCCATGTGCTGCAACTACACATCATTTCCAGGAATTTATTTTACAAGCTGATTCCAAATATTATTTTCTTTAATTTTCTGTTGGTCCTCGAAATCAAACTTTAAAAGTATGAGAAAAATATGAGATAAAATATTTTCGTTATAAATTTGAAGTTCCAGGATAATTCATTTAGTAGTTCTTGAGATATTCAACAAAACGTGTAAAATGAAAAGCGTCCGGTCAGTTTTGGCTATATTGTGTTTAAGTACTCATTTATATTCAAATATACAGTTGTTTAATCTGAAACGACAGTGTGAGTTTTCTTTTGCAAAAATGGGTTACCAAACTCGATGGATAAGTGTCAAAACCCAACGCAAAACCAACGTAAATAATAAACAATTACAGACAATTCCATTCAAACCCCACCCGCATTGGAAAATAATTAGCGCCAAACAGACTCCATCCGAACCGAAGATCAAGTCTCTTCCGTATACAATTATGGTACTGGATCTGATGCAGGAATTATTCATAATATTCTCATTGTTATCAATATTGCTCATTATGCCGTGCAGTAGATGATAAAATGTTAAGTACACGCGTCTTTGGTTTATCTCGATACTGAATATACGAGGGTAAGTCAAAAATTATCCGCAATGTAGCTATAAATTTTATTGCAATACAAATATGAAACAAATATGATACACTGTAAAAAATTACTGCAGTAAAATTACTGCAGCAGAGAGAGATTCCAGACAATGTCCGTAAGAAAACGGTTTTTGTCCCTAGATAAACGGACTTTGCTCTTACATAAACGGTTTTTGCGCGTAAAAACATAAAATTTACGGAAATTGTCCATTTACCTTAAAAAAGGGACATTTCCGTAAAATTACGGCAGAAATTCACGGAGAATGTCCGTGAATTCTACCATTGAATTTACAATTTTTTTTACAGTGTATGTTAACATCAGTTTCAATATAATTCCCTTGTTTTTCAACGAACTAGGTCCATCATTGCACAAGCTTCCTGAAGCCTTTAGAAAAGAAGGTTTTCGGCTGAGCAGCCAGCCACGCATGCACTGCGTCCTGCAGTTCTTGGTCCGAGGTGAATCGATGGCCCTTAATGTCTCTTTGAGTGGACTTCATCAATAGTCACTCCCCTGTCTAACAACACTATGTTCCGTGCACGCTCAATGTTGCCATCATTTGTGGCCGTACGCAGTCGTCCGGCTCCTTCCTCATGTGTAATACTTGTGCAACCATTTTTGAATTTTTCAATCCATTCGTAGACACTCCCTTGGGACAATATTCTGTTCTTGTAATATGCCGAAAGTCTTCGATAGATTGCGGCCCCTGATACACCTTCCGACCACAAAACTGCATCCTTGCTCATTGTTCCTCTATGGTGCCAACCTCTAATGGAGCGGCCATGATCTATCTGCAACAAAAGGAAGACAAATGGAGGAAGTAGAATCAAACTTTCATAGCATGACCAAACAGCATACCAAAAAAATAAACGAGGACAGAGGTCAGTATGAACAATGTAAGAGAAGTTACGACAAAATTGCGGATAATTTTTGATTTATCGTATATTCTGACCTTGCGTATTATTTTGCTGAATATATCCAATTAACGCAACATTGGTTTAGTTTCAGTCCAATATTATCTTGCTGAAAGAGTAGAAGTTTTGCAAAATCTAGTTCTCTGTCTGAGCGTTACGTTTTGAATTATAGTTAAGTAACACGTATTTGAAGATAAATTTCTATGTATTTCTTATATATTAAGCTATTTTAATATGTAATATGAATTTATATTTATGTTTGTCTACCTAAACACTTTCTATTCATATGATACAATAACTAGCCTACGCTATACTCCTTTTGAAACTGTAAATAATTATCATAAGAAATCTTATATTTCTTATATTATAGATGAAAACTAAAATAGATGAAAAACAAGCGAATTAAATCTTTCTCCTATTAAATATATTCTTTAATGGAATATGCTCTTAAAATAAATTCATAATTGGAAAGATCGTTGAAATATGTTATTTTTAATCGGATTTCGTTAAGACAATCACAGCAAATAATTACATTTTCTGCTTGTTTATTTTTTGCCGAGTCTCGCTTTTCAAAGAAGCGCATAAGAAAATATTTCCATACCTTATTAATGAATTTATTTTATAATTTACACACGCTGTTCAATATATTCCGAAGTGTTTGAAGTAACATTTATGGATTATGATTTTTATGGAAATTATGAAGTATAAATTAATAGTTTTATACGAATTTTATTATTTTAATTAATGTTTACAATTAAACTGAAACATGCTATGTTTAATTATATTTTGTTTAGGTAATTGATGAAAAAATATTCTTTACCATATTTAAAAATATAGAAATTTACAAAGAAAATCATAAAAGAAAAGCTATTTAGTTTTTTAACTTTTCTTCAATATATATACAAATTATTTTAGTTTCTGATTAATTTTATCTAAACAATTAGTAAACTGATTGTTTGTTTTATTATAATATGTATTATAAAACAAAGAAATATATTCATATGTAGATCTTTTTTGCATTTTAGGATTAATTTACTGAATAGATGCAGTAAATATATTTAAAAAAACAAATAAATGTTAATTAATTGTATAAATGGCATTCATTCTACAATAGTATTCCTTATTGGTCGTATTTTTTTAATGGAAACTCTATTGTTTGTTTTAACAATATCATTTTCTCAAAATACCTATAGAGAATCATTAAAAATAATCTAGCTGGGAATGAATTATTATTTAGTTCTTTTAATTACTAAGCAATCCAGATATTATTTAAGTTGTTATTATCTAACAAAATGTGATTCAAACGCATGTCGAAAATCTAATATCAAAATATGTTTTCTTTATTTTCGTCAACCTTTAAGGAAACGAGTATTTTGTAGTAACATAAAGACACGAGCGGCGCACATTATGCGCCATCGGATTTTAAAGCTTAAATAACAACTTTAAATGATACCGTTGTTTATTGCAATGCCCAGTACTAGTATAAAAGTAATAAACACAAAATAGTTAAAAATGTTTATTTAATTATAATTAAAATAAGCATGCCGGCTTGTAGAAACATAGAGACACGGATGGCGTAAGCCATGCGCCAGTGCCTTTTAAAGTTTACATGTTAAATTTTAAGGCTAAAGAAGTATCTAATGTCTATTAATAGTATAAAATAATGGACATCACAATTATAAAAAAAAAGTTTAATTAAGAAAAAAATATAGAATATATTACAAAAGTGCACGGGTGGCATATTCCGCAGACCAGTGGGAACTTACTATTAAAAATAATGAAAGAGAAAAGAAAAAACTACAACTTTAATCCTTTTAGTGCGGGAGTCGACTAATGTCGACATCTAGGAGTTGGGTGCTGTAGACTACATTTAGCGTCGACAAAAGTCGCCTAGGTGTTCACGGCGTGTATTGTGCTCACTGTAGGGCTTATCAGTGATGACGTATTGCGCCTGCGTAGTGCAGTAATTTGGCTATGACCAAAACCAGGAGCGTGCTTTTCATATGTGATTTTTAGTTTTGTATTGGTTCGTTCAGAAAGTCCTTTGGAAAAATCACTTCGTACCGGAACATTCTGTCCGGTAATCAGATAAATAATGTTGCTTTTTTTGGTCAAAATATTCCGCACAGGGCATTAACCCCTCCCCCCTCGGAGTATCCACCTCTTTTGTGTGGTGCATCACTGGTGTCCGTACGACCACGTTTAAATTCAGCAAACCAGTCAATAATGGTTGATTTACCTGTTGCAGTGTCCGGATAACGCTTATTAAGCCAAGCTTTTGTTTGAACGGTGTTTTTCCCATAAAATAACAATTCTTGAAATTCTTGTTTATCCATTTTTTTTGTTTATCAACAAAATCGTTCAACTAAAACTAATCTAACGTTTCATCCACACGGCGAATCGTCATAATTTTTTTCTTCTACCTTTTAAAGGTTAGTATTTACTAAAAAAGAATCGGTTCGGCGATTGCAACGTCATCTGTGGGCCAGACCGGGAACTTTTCAGCCCACGTGTTATACACTTTTTATCGATAAAATTGCATAAGTAAAACTATATTATTCCATTTACGCATTATATTATTCAAGGGAAATATTTTAATAAATATGGATGGACAGTTTTTAAATATTTTGCCCGAATAGGTGAATAATAAAAAAATTCATATTTCAAAATTAATGAACTGCATCATATGGCGGATGCATCTAATTGAACTATGACTCGCGTGTAAACGAGAATATGTGTCTCTCTTTTTTATTTACATTTTTTGGCTCTGTAGCTTTTCATGAATGTTTTCGTAAAAGTGAAGTGAAAGTGAAATATTATGTTTCGTGAAAGTGAAATATGTATACTTTAAAAGTAGAATGTGTTCTGTTCCAAAAATAAGAATGTGTCAAAAGTCAGATTTAAATACTCCCATCTATTATAAAATACGAAAGTAAACAGGAATAATTTAGCATTTTTAAAGTAGTATTTTTAAAAGTATACGAATGCAGTCGAACTTGTTTAATACAACAGAGACAAAAACATGATCGCGGTTAAAATGAGCAATTTGCATGTTAAGAATGTTTCATCATTTTAACTATATTATAATGTCCACGCTTTTTATGAGCTAGAGAATCGTGATCACGGCAATTCCGAGCAAATAATCTGTTCATTGTAATGTCATTTTTGGCGAAAAGAAGGGTGAAATTAGAAAAGAGATTCCTTTCTTATCGAACACTGCTCTACTTCAGCAATAATATTTCTACATTACAATTGTCTATCAAAATGTAATAATTTATGAGTTTTACCAGACAGAATTTTAAACTTCAAGGAGACCCTCCACCCAAGAAAATGCAAAATAATATCCCGAGGTCTTGAAAAAATGAATGAATGAAGAGAGAGATACGTACGTTTTAAATATCACCGCTTTGCAAGATTTACAACTGAGCCATAGAAAGAAAGAAGCATAGAAGAAATCCTTTTCTTGTTTCTTTCTATAAATCCAGAATCTGGGTTTTTTTACCAGACTTTTCATGTATCTTACTTCTTTGTTAAATGAAAAGGATGTGTGAAATCAATGGCTCGAAATTTGTAGTGACTGGTGCAATGTTAGCCGAGTTTTTATGCGGAAACGATATGATATTATGTTAATTTTAGCATTGAGATAATTAGAGCAATTAATAGCTGTAATTAGTTTATTTTTGTGGTTGTGTTTATAAGATAGTTATTATGCTCATCTGTATTACGAGTAACGGTTAATACGAGACTTTTGTAATTCCCCTGCCTCATGTATTAATAGAGTTCGACTTTTTATTTGTTATACATGTATCAACATAAACATGTAATAAGAAAAACACATGTTAAAAAATTATTTATCTGTTGCTCTTGTTATTTTTTTAAATATAAATTTGTGAATATTAAACGGAAATTATGTGCATTTTAAGAGTTGTGTGAAACTATGGTTGAATTCGTAATTCCATAAACACTATATTAAGACTCCCTCTCCGCACCAGTGAAATTCAAATCCAAAGGAATGTACTGAAGTCTTGAAAGAATAAAGAAAATCAGGGAGAGATAACGGCATTTTAAATACCTCTCCTTTGAAATATTTTCAACTAAACTATACAAAGTAAAGAGTATAGAAGAATTGCTTTATTTGTTTTTTTCTCTAAATCCGGTATCTAGACCTATTAACCAGCCTTTCAACGTCTTTTACTGCTCTGTTAAAATGAAAAGGTTATGTGAAATGAATAGCTAGAAAATTGCAGCGACTATTGCAATATTACCCAAGATATTTTAGAACGGAATTGATTAGTTACATTACTGTACGTTGTTCGCTTCCTTTGAAATTACAAGTTATTTATAGACTTTGACATCAGTACTATGATTTTGTCTAAAGAAAAGACCTGTCTAAACAAAATAACACTAACAAAGGTAAGACTAAATATTTTATGTTACCTTTATGATATTAAGTTAATTTTATCATTGAGATGAATACAACAATTAGCCATGGAAGTGAAGGAGCGTGGAAGAAAATCTTTATTTGGTTTTAAATTTGGAATCTTATTTAGTTGCTTGTAAACTTGGATTCTGGCTCATTTTAAACAGTGTTTTCATCTCTGTTAATCAGCTGTTAAAATTAAAAGGGTATGTGAATTTAAAATCTTGGAAATTTCAGTGGCTATTGCAATGTTAGTCGAGTGTTTCATAAAAAGGGTCAATTACATTATTGCACCTAGTTAATGTCCTTAGTGAATTCAGTATTGTGATTTTGTTTAAAGTAAATGGCACTCACAAAGGTAAAACAAAATATTTTATGTTAATTTTATGATTTTATGTTAAATTTAGCACTGAGATAATTAGAGCAATTAATAGTTGCAATTGATTTATTTATGTGTGTGTTTTTAAGACTTTTATTATTTTCATAGCTATTAGGAGTAACTGCTAATACGAGGACTTTTTTAACTACTTATTAAACGAAATAGACTATATATTGAATTTTACTTTCAGTGGAAAACGTACTTTGATATTTTCCAAAAACAAAATGCAATAACTTTGAATATGGTAGTTTATTTTACTTTATTAACTTAACGTAATTCAGTCTTAAGCAGCATTGCTTCCGTTTGAAACTATCAAGAATGTAGCTCTTGAATTATTAAAAATTCTTCTATGATAAAGATATTATTATTCAACTCAAATGTTAGACGTACACTATAAGCATTCTTGATGTTGCGTGTCAAAATACTGTAGATGAAAAGAGAAGTGGGTTTTCGTTTAACTTAATTATTTGTGGAATTTCTTCTCAGATGATTTATTATTGCCGGCCGTGCATTGAAATAACAAATGTATCCTTAAGTATTTGCTCCATGAATTAATGCAAAAATGAACCATTATGGATCTCCACAACATGCGCAACATCAATCACTTTATGTTATAAAAGAATAGAAAATTATATCTGAGTGATTATATAGCTAAGTTATATTGATGTTTTGTTATAGGAAATGCAACTAAATTTAAATTTGCAAAATTTTAACTGTTTTTAAAGGTTTTTATATAAATACTAGTTAAGAACACAGATTTTTGGCACTTTCGGAGTCGCAAAATGTAAGATATTTGCATTAAATGCTAATAAAATGGATTATGTAAAATTTTAGCATAGAAGCTCTACTACGTTCCTTTGAAAAGGAATTGCATATGTTGAATCGAATATTTAATTTAAATGATGCAATATGCTTAGTTTACAAGCATAGACTGGTGATACATGTTTAGTATACGTCGAGTGTTCCTGTATCAAAGTTCAGCAAAGTTTTAATACTTGATTTCTAGTACTAATACTTTTGAGGATTTCATTTCCTCATGGTTTCAAAAATCTAAATACGAAATGAGATCTGATTACACTATTTATTGAAATAACTTTGGAGTGCATATTTTGTAAGAAAATGAGATAAAGTGAAAATTAACGATGCGATGTACAAGGTAATTCTTTGATTTGTAGAAATTAATACAGTCAAGTCTGTGATGTGTATAGTTCATTCAGATTTTACAATGGGTTTAAACATTTTTCTAAGAATTTGACGAGCATCAGCGAACAGGGCGCAGAGCACCGTATTCTATATATTAAAATATACCATATATAATTCCAATATAACACACAAAACGAAGGGGAAAAAAAGAGATAACAAGAAATTTATAAAAGAAACGAAGTAATATGGGGTACATCATAAGAACCGTCGTCGGAGAATGATTCCCACAATGTAAGCGAAACATGTGAAGTTTTTGTATCGAGACTAGCTATATCAGCTTCGTTTCATCTCATTACACCTTAATTTCACACAGAACTATTATGAAACAAGAATTGATTATTAATACTATTAAACAAATGAAAACAAAATGTTAAACATATAGAATCGGGAAATAATACTTAAAACTGGTAGATTACATATCCCAATATTAAGAATCTCAGAAGCATTAAGAAACATAAGTAGAAATTGAAGAGTGGAATAATGTGTATAAGATAAAATATTTTCAATATGAATCCAAACAACACTAGTCAACCTACTTAATTTAATATCTACCCAACCTACCTATTATCTGTTAGATAAATTTCGAGATGTAAGGAAGTTGATAGATTTGCTGATCAACTCAGTGGATTTTCGTTTAACTTAATTATGTGGAATTTCTTCTCAAGTGATTTATTATTGCTGGCCGTGCATTGAAATAACACATGTATCTTTAAGTATTTCCTCCATGAATTAATGCAAAAATGAACCATTATGGATATCCACAAAAGGCGCAACATCAATCATTTTATATTATAAAAAATGGAATGTCAGTTATTTTCAAATTAATAGGACACGTAAAAAGTAAACAATATGATCGAGTTACTCCAGTGTAAAATAATATAGTGTCATCTAAATATCTTTATATATCTATATATCTATATATAAATATTCTAATATTTATTAATTATTTTTATAGTAATATATCAGCAAGTAAACTAGATGCAGCTCCACCTTGTGGAATTCCTTGAGTCTGTTTGCATAGATTATTGTTGCATAATAAGTAATTATTTAGTGAAACGGAGTTTTTAAAAACATATCTTTAACGTGTAGTTACGAAGTAAGCCAGCATCTATGTGTTTTATGTTGGTAGATTATTTTGAGATTTAGTGAATAATAGATTGATTATTTTGCGTAATTATTAATTTTGTAAAGCTCTTTGAAATAAAATAGCATGCTAAAAGGGATTACAGTAAACGTAAAAGCTTAAAACCTTTTAATAAGAAGCCCGACTAGTTTCATTCAAAATAACTGTAACATTCCCAAGGTCTGAAATAATAAATAAACAATTTTCGCATATTTTTTTATTACTTTTCTTTCTATATAATTATATAAGATCTTTTAAGTTATAAATATTTATGTATTTAATAATGTTTATATTTTTAAATTTTCGGCAATTTGAAGCTGTTTTTTATTTAATGTGCATTGTTTTTTAACTGTACTGTTATATATTTAATTTACGATAGTTAATAAAACGATGTTTGCGTTATTATAGCATGTATTGTAATTTATAGTTACATATCTGAATTTGATAGGAAAATTTTTGAATAAGTTCAGGATATCGATAATTGAGGAGTTCGGAGCAAAAAAGTGCCAAGCCACATTTTTGGTGAAATAAATCTAACACTGCAATATATTGCTTAATATTGTAAATTATAATATCCAACATATAATTTTGTTTCTAATGCCATTTGGTGGCAGCATATGTGACAGGTTTCGTTTTTGCCCCAAATGTTTATACCCCCAATGAAGATAGCTAACTTACAAAAAACGTAATAGTAATAACATTAAAGTAATGCCATATTGTTACTCAGAATATCTCAGGTGTTACTAAGACATTGCCGAAAAAAATTATGTTATATATCTTGATTTGAGTATTTGATCAATCTTTCCAATTGAAATATCCCAGAAGTTAACAAATGTGGCTTAGCACTCTCTTGCCCCGACCCCCTCAATTTTAGTTGTTATTATTAATTTTTAACAGATAATGTTTTTAAAAAATGCGATTATTGTTGACTCTAATTGTCTCTGTAGTTTGGTTAAACATGTGACTATTTTTTTATTTGATCACTTAAAAATAGTTGGTGATAATAGGATTTACAAAAGATAGCATAGTAATTAGGTGATTTCTAATGATGAAATCGTTTTGAATTGTTTAATATGTTAATTTATATGTTTAGTAATTTTTATTACCAGATGTTGCATTTTACGCTTTAATTCTGCTTAAAGTTTGCTTAACACTATATATTTCCAGTCATTAGAATATTCATTAGCTCTGCTGTAAACAATAGGTATTTTGTATATAAAATATTCTAAGTCATATAAAACAGTGATCAACAATTTCATATACACTGTGTTTAGATAATTAGTTGTAATTAGTGCCAAAACTAAGAAAATTACGTAGAGATAGTTTTTGAACGATGTTTAGATCACCAAAAATAATCTATCGATGTTTAGTATTTACAAATGTTTTAACGAGAGATTAATGCAATTCTAGTTAGTTGATGTGTCTAGAGAGAAAGTTTTGAAAATTAATTGCAGGCAAAAATTCGATCGTCTAAAGTTATAGAGTACCAGACAGATTTTTCAATAACAACAGTTTTTACAGGAAAACTACATACTTTATTTTTAATTCTATGGTTGAAACTTATTTAATTAAATACTGAATTTGTAAAACATATTGTGAAATTTTGTTATAAGACAGATTATATAGTGCTTTTTGATAGTATGTGTCTAGACATGTACACATGCCAACGAATTGTAAAAACTTTTTTGTTTGCATTCAGTTAGATAGTGTAAGCAGTAAATCAAGAAGTACAATATCATTATTTAACTCATATATGGCTCACTCATTGGTCTAACTCTTTGTGGTCTCTCCCAATAACATTTTCAGTTTATGACTATCCGGGCATTTTTACAAATATAAGAAGTTCGTAGATTGGATAGATTAACAGACCGATATATATGTTGTGGTTAGTTTGTAACAGACATTGCTGTTAATGAGAGTGTACCAGGCTGTTCAGTCGTAAAAGAGAGCACAAGAGGTAAGACTTAATAATCAAATTTATTAAAACTTAATCGGGCAGGGGTTTGAGAAAACACACCACTAAATTTTATTTACTCCAAAATAATTCAGCTTTCCCGAAACTGTACCCATCAAAATAAAACTTAAATATATTTAATATAAATATTCAAAATGAACTTACAACTTTGAAGATAACAACAAGTCAGGATGCCTTCAGCAAGAATCCAGCTCCACGCTGCAAACTAGTCGAATACTGATCTCAATATGTCCCCCTAGACTAATGCAACTGCTTATACTCTTTTCAGCTTCGGACTGATAACTTAATAGCAGGATCTAAATGTACTCCCATAGAGTAAGAACTCGACCCAAGTTCCGACTTCCAAACGCATTCGGAAGCTTATATACTCAAACATCAATTGACCAGCTAAAACAATTTGCATAAATATCGATGAAAAGCAGAAACTCACAAGTTCCGAGGTTTTCACATTCATCCGTTGAAAATAAAAGAGTTCAAACTTCGCCTTGATCAACTTTTATGCAGATGGACAATTACTGGATGAAAACTACGTTCTCATTCAAAACATCGCCTACTCACATGATCAGAGTAGTCGATCCATCACAAGTTTTTATGTACAGCAGAAGCCTACTTTTATACATTTCAAGGGAGGTAACAGAAAAAGTGAAAATTGCTGGAAAATGTAAATGGATGGAAATTATTTTCTTATCTACACGACTGACCAAAATAGTGTAGCACTCTAAGAAAAGGTCGTTGTTGATACATAAATTACTATATTGCGTTTTACACATTTAATTGGATCTAAATATATGTTTTACACAGTATATACGATTTAGTATCCGGTATTAAAACTACAACTTAATATTGAAATAAACTACACATCATAAATGCACTTATAACTATTCCGTTATCAAGCAGGGCGGTCGCTCTGCCAAGCCAAGCTTAAAAAAAACGGCACACAAACAACGCCAAGAACTGAACTAGACCGTTACTGCTTATTTACAGAAATCAACTTCGCAATGTTAAATCGACAAAACATGCCAGATTAAAATATCAGATAACAAATAAACCAAGCGTCGCAGAAAAAAAAACGAAAACTAGAAGAATCTAATGAAGAATTTCTTCAATTTAAGATAAAACTCATCTTCATAAGTGATTTATAAACAGAGATATAGATTTTTATAAAAAACGTCGAGTTACTTAAAATGATCACTTTTTTCTTCGTCAAACTTTTTTTTTTCAAACAATCTACAGACCTTAATATTCGGCAGAATAAAAAAAGGATTGCATTTTTGGACAAGTAATTACGTAATCTATGTGCTTTTATAAAATTCAGTGTAAAAAAATATTATTTTCTATACTTAATTAGCAAAAAACTGTTAATTAACTTGGCGATTAAAAAGTTATGCCAAAACAGAGATAAAACATGCCAACGACCATGTATTTACCATCTCTATAATAAAACCGTAAGTCATGTGACTGTCATCAACAGTTCCGGAATGTCCGTTTCACTTTTTCATATGCCAGGCGGCCATTTTTATTAAATTTATTTTTTCGAATAAAACTTCATAAATGTGACATTTTTAGAAAGATCGTTCAAAATAAATTAATATTTGAGAGATGACTTACGTTCAATTATGTATATATTCTCCAATAACTTCAGTTGAAATTAGCTTCGCAGTTCAAATTCTCTTAAAGATTGTAATAAAAGGTTTTTCTCAAATCAATGTTTCCACCAAAATAAAATACCGTATCCATGAAAGTAAACAAAAAAAAAAGATTCATTCGTCGTGAAGGTTTAAAATATTAAACCGTTAAACCATGGATATAATCGTTCGTAAAGTTAGTTTTCCATGAAAGATTTTTTGGAGCGCTGCCTGGTGTCAAAAAAATAATTCGTACCAGTGACACAATCAAAGTTTACCATAATTATGTGCTATACAACTCAACTTCATTCTTTATCTTTTCTTGATGTAAGCTGAATGTAAACAAATACAACTCATGTAATGATATTTAATGAATCAAATTTCGAAACAAATTGTGTTAATTTGGTATTTATGTATTATACGTGAAAGGAAGAGAGACCACCGAAAATGATTGTTAATCACCAATCACATTTACCATTATTAATGACCAATCGCTTTCAAAACAGTAATTTAATATACATTTACAAAATACATAACATCATTAAGTACTTTTGTGTTATTTGGGCGCAAATCTCGCCAATAGAATTTTTAAAATCGCCAATACCAGCTTTTATTTTTCGCGTGTGCAAATTAGAAACGATACTTTTATTTTGAAATCAAATGTTCTGATGGAACAGCTGTCGTAGACGCACCGGGGCACTATATTAACTATAGAGTTGCAATATAGAGAGAAAAAACGGGTTGCTGTAATTAGAATTATAGGCGGTAATGTTGGTGTGACATATTTACGTGATTATCAAAACTGGCTTCCATAAGTTCAATGTTTCACCAAACCATACTCGAAAATTACGTGTTATAATATGCACTCCAATTATGTCACATTATTCAAGACGTTTTAAATGAGAATAATGATAGATTTTTTTCTTGATTCTCCCGTAATCAAGTCTACAGCCAAAGTTAGCGAAAAACAAACAAACAAAAAAATATTGGCAACAATATGTTTCAGTGTAAATGGTGGATATCATTAAAGACTTTCACAAAATAGACTTCATTGCAACAAATCGTATTAACTAAAATACGCCATTTGGCAATGGATCCAATTACGGAAAACTACTTAATATGTTTAAGAATCTCCTCATTAGCAAGCATATTGCAACTGATATGCAAACGGATATGAAGCATAAATGCTTAAGTTGGTTAAGCGGTTTTTGTCAAGAAAGATGAAATACATAACAACAAAAAATATGCGAAATGCTACCATGATCGAAAAAGTTTTTGATTTGTCTATTAGAATCTTCCGGTTTGGCGAAGGATTACGGAAAAAAAATAAATTATGAATAAAAGTAACGTGTTACAGTGCTTAACATACATTTAAGGGAGACCAAACTGGTCGCCAGTGGCGGCTAGTCTGTATTATAATAGCACAAATCAGTTACAAGTTATAACAACATCAAATTTCATCTGCAAGTCAGCCATTTTCTTCTGAAGATATTTTAAAAAAATATAAAACTTCATAATTATAAGAACACACATTTTATCAAACAATTAAATATGACTGCAAACTTAGGCAGATGAATGTTTCCAACATGAATAAGTATGAGAAATTCCCGTCAAGCGTATCGATCTGGGTGGCTAAGTCGCAGAGCGTCGGCATGGTATGCCTAAAGTCCCAGGTTCGAGTCCTGGCCCAGGTCAATTTTTCACTCCTGTTTGTTTAGTGAAATTAATTGTCTGATAAAATGCGTGTTCTTAAAATATTGTAAAATAAAGTAATCAGACGTAGTGTTTATGCTTTAAAAAATATTTTAAATATATAATATACGTTTTTGAAAGATCTTTAAAAATAAATTAGTTTTTGAGGGAAGATGTACCTTCTAAAATGTATACTTTAAGAGTTATCGGCATTTAAAATTTCTTTCATTTTTCTATAAATTAATGAAATCCAGTTGTTAAATTATTTTTGTTTTAGAAGTGAAGTTTCCATTTAAATTTATTGTAACAGTACAATGTTTAATTGAATAAAATAATGTAAATCTAAGAAATTGCTAAGAAATTCCAAACATGCACAGGGCAATGCAAAAAAAATAAATAAACAAAAAATAAATAAATAGATAAATAAATAAATAAATGAAAATCAGCTTTCATAAATTCTAAAAATTGTTCATATATCTCAATTACAATCTAAAGAAGGGTTTATTTCTATATTATTCTACATATAATAGTAATTTCAGCAAATATATTAAATTCCAATGCGATCTGTTTTAAACTTTAAGATGGTTTATAACACATGATAAAAAAATTATAAAAAAGAATGGCGCGTCACAGTTCGGGGAGAGGATGGGGAGGAGCGTGAACAAAATTAGGAAGTATAATAAGGCTATCTGTTTGAAACTTTACGATATTTTGTAACACATAACAAAAATTTTAAAAATAAAGCTGCGTCAAAAATTATAGGGAGGGGCCTACACAAGGGTGGGGGGACACTTTTCTAAATTTTAACGATATCCGTCATGTCACATATCGTTACAAAGGGCTGTGACCACTTACTCATGTTATGCACCACAGGTGAAACCCCCACATTTTGCGCCCCCCCCGACACTACTCATGTGATATATTGTTCGAAAGGCCTGTAGCCGCTTATTCATATTATGTATATTCGGGGTCTGTACTCCCACTTTCACCCCTTCCCCCAAAGGGGGCACTTTTCTAAATTTTGCCAACACCTCTCATGTGATATATCGTTGGAAAGGTCTGTGAACGCTTAATCAAATTATGCAGGTGTGGGGGGGGGTATTTTCTGAATTTTGCACATATCCCTCATGTGATACATCGTTGGAAAAGTCTGTGACCGCCTAATCTTATTATGCATCTCCGGTGTTCATCCCCCCACTTTGCCCCCAAAACGCGATTAGCTTTAACCACCAGTGGGCGCTTTCCTATCTCTGTTTCTATGGGTCGGATCACGACGGGGTATGGCTCATTCGACTCGACATCTATAGAGCTTTCCAATTTTAGTTCGTTTTTTCACCACCAGGGGGCACTTTCTTATCTCTGGTTCTATGGGCTAGATCACGACGGGGTATAGCTCATTCGACTCGACATCTATAGCCTTAACGATTTAAGTGCCCGAGGTTCATATAGAACAGATTGCGCTACCCGGTGGTGGAAGATAGAACTTGAGCGTGCGCAGCACGACTGCTATATGGTGCCGAAGGCAGCGGGGACCCGTGTCGGAAGTTTGTTTGTTTACAGGTTTATACAATTCGATGTGGAAATTAAGGGATTATCCGGTGCCGAAGGCAGCGTGGAACCAGGTCGGAGGTTCGTGGTTTATCTTATTCGAGGTTTTAAATGGATTGAGGCCCCGGTGTAAATTAGGGGCCCGCTAGCGGGCGAAGCCAGCTAGTGCTAATAATAAAAGAGCGTGATATCACATTTGATTTCAAATGCAGTGCTGACACGCTATGTACATATTCCATTTTTATTCATTTAATGGATTAGTCAGTGATATTTTTTAACGGAGGATAACAAGTATTATAACAAGCCACATTTAGTATGTTGTTTTTAAGAGTGTAATTAATTTAATTGAAAAATCTACTGGTATTTCTAGTTAACCCTTTAAACAATGACTGAAAGTAAAATGTATTTTTAAATTATTTCTCATGTTTAGATTATTTAAATTATGTTCAATATATTTAAAAAAAAAGAAATGATATCTACAAAAACAACTTTTCAAAAGTAAAAAAAGGCCAAGCGTAAAAAAAAAAAAAGTTGTGGCTAAAAATGGTGTGATATCAAATTTCCAAGCTATTATATTGCTTATTTAACTTTTTTCCATTAAATAAGTTATCATATATATAAGTCGAGTGCCTACGTATATGTTAATAGAAATCGTTTTCTCCTGTACTAAATACATCCTAATGAGTTTCTGAAAATTCAATTTTTTTCAAATTATGCATGATGGGCTCTGCGGCCATCTTTGCATATTATTCACAAAATTCTAACCACCCAAATCCGTAGTTAAAATCCGAAGTTCAAAATTGTTATTTAAGCAAATATTTAAGAGTTTCATTTATTGACTTGTATGCTCTGAAAATTGTGTCTTAAGATAATGATGACTTATCTTAAAGATTCATCTTATGATTTATTTTTTAGAGTAATTATTAATTTCAAACTAGTAAAAATCAATTTCTCAAAATATCAGTCTTATCTAATTTATCTGCCCGTAGTTAGAATCTGAAGTTCGAAATTTTTATAAACATATTACATTGCAAACATATTACGCTTGTACTTTAGAAATTTGGGTGCTTAGAAATATGGAAAGATGGCCGCCAAGCCCATCATGCATAATTTGAAAAAAATTAAATTTTCAGAAACTCATTAGGATGTATTTAGTACAGGAGAAAACGATTTCTATTAACATATACGTAAGCACTCGACTTATATATATGATAACTTATTTAATGGAAAAAAGTTAAATAAGCAATATAATAGCTTGGAAATTTGATATCACACCATTTTTTAGCCACAACTTTTTTTTTTTACGCTTGGCCTTTTTTTACTTTTGAAAAGTTGTTTTTGTAGATTCAATATACAGTTAATATTTACTTACACAAGCATTGTAATGCTTACTTTAGGACAAGCACGTCAAATTTTATTTTCTGCTTATCATTTTTCCTGTGGTTTATTCTATTCTGGTTTTTCAGTTCATACAGATTATAAAAGCTATGATTGTTTCTATAAACAGAAGAAATGCATTTCTTGATAGCGTTTACTGCTGCAATTATTATTGCATAGGAAGGCACATTTGTATCTTTATAATTACTTTATTCATTCGTATCTTCTTGCATATGGGATTCGTTTGTGGTTATGCAACTTATCCCCCATTGAAACACCCGTTGTTCTGATGATTTCCCCTATTTACAGACAAGTAAAAATTTACTTACTTTAATTATAAATAAGATAACAACACGTGATATGCGATGCAACATCCATTCAGCCATACAGCGGAGCAAACCCATTGACAAGAAGGTGCGAGCAACAAATGAAAACTATCAGAAGAGAGAAATGCACACGCGCATGACACGCGGCTTGGAAGACGACTAAATTAAGGCTGATAAATAAAGCAACTAATAAACAGAAGATTAATTAAAAATATATATTCTAATTGGTAAATAAATCATATGAGTTGTAATTTTCTAACTGATAGAAAAAATGTTAAAGCCAGGAATCCAACCAGGGACCTTTTAGCTTAAGCTGTCAATGCTTGGCGGAATGAGCTATCCTAGACGAATCTGGAGGACTCAATTCACCCATCTAACCTTATTGTATATTGAATCTGATATGTTACTTGAAACAGTTTAACAGAATACATCGCAGCTAATGGAACTGCAGTAAACTTTGGATACGTAATCACAGTTTGTTGTTTTAACACTTTCAGAATTGATAAATAAAACATAAGAGTGGTAATTTTCCAATTGAGGGAAAAAATTTCCAACCAGGGAGCTTTTGGCAGCTCAGTTCTCAGAGCATTGGCCGCTTAAGCCAAAAGGTCCTTAAATCGAATCATGGTCTGGACACTTTTTCACTCAAATGGAAAATTACAACTAATAAATAAACAGAAGTGGAGCAAACAGAACACTGCATAAGCGCAGGGTACACGAAATAATTCCACACCTTTTTTCTATACTGATAGACTCCGTATAGAAATTTGGGAACGGAATTTCGTCCTTTCCGTATTGCAAGTGAGTATTTTAAAATCACCATCTTTTCTTTATGTTCGCTGCTGCACAAGTTGTAAAAGTTGGTAAATTTAAAATTTCGTTAACGAAAAAATTAAATTACACTTTATTGTTTAGGAAAATAGACGGACTGTAAATTGCAGAGATCCGTGAATTTCTGGAACATAAAATCGGTGTTTTACTCTATTAGCTTATTAATATGAATTTTGTGAAATTAATTGTTTTATTTTGTATTTAATTCCATGTTTTTTTTAGTCTTCTTATTAACGTTACTGTAATCAAGGCCACTATTCGTGGGATTCATTTCTGAGATTGGAAATTTCGGCGATAGGCAATTTTTACAAATTTCAATTGTAACGCCCTAAATTTTATTAATTACTACGTTTGAGATATTAATCTTACATAAATAACACCCGGAATTACAATGTCTCAGTTATAAAAGAATTCAACAAACAAAAGGTAAATATCATAATATGAGATTTAAACAGGTTTTTTGCAAATTGGTAGTGTTTTCATTAAAATAGATTTGCGCTACATTTGGCAAAATTTCACTGAAAGTCATTTTAATCGGCGAAAATACTACAGAATTCTGTGTTACTTCAGGCGCTACCTGAGATGTTCATTTAACACGGTATGAATGAAGACTGTGAGACAGAAAACTGAAGTTATGTGTATTTTTCCAGTAAAATACGAAACCTTTCATGAGTTTGGATTTTTTTAAAAACAGTTAGAGAGTATTCTCAAACATGACACACAAAATGAAAATATGCGTCTGAGTAATTTTACATGGCTTCCAAAACTTATTATAAATACAGCTTATTCAATGGGACATGTACAGTGGCATACTTTGAATAACATATATGAATTTCATTGAGTTTTAAATAGTCGTTATTATATTTCAATTGCTTTACGCACGTGGTTCAGCATCCAAATTTTTTTGTGCGGCCTGTAAAAAATCTATAAATGCAACATGCATCCTCTTCAATTGAAACAGGCTGTAGATAAATATAACACATACTTTTTCCCTGAACTTAATTCAACATATTCATATACTGTTTACATGCTGCAATTCACAAATTTTTAGACTATAAAATTTATAATTTATGTTTCCCAGCGTAAAAAAGTTGAAATACAAAACATAACTTAGTATATGTGGACTGTAGCATGTATTAATTTTAAATTAATAAATGCATAATTAATTAGAATTCCTAATCAAAAAGGATAAATGCAATTCACTATTTAAAGCTGAAATACTTAATTTTGGATTTATTCAAATAACTTTAAATTTTTATTTTAGCTTTAATCTACCAATTTATTACTTATATAAAGTGTTATTGTTAAACTAACATGTAACTTTTTTATGGATTCTTTAAATCTTTATTTTATAAATGTGATTCAAGTGAAATTTTAATTACAAAATGTATTACTAAAATGGCATACCTTTTTGAAGAAAAACAAGACAAAAACCATGGATCAAAAATTCACATAAATTAATAACTTGAAATAAAGAAACGTTCGCATATTGATAAACATCTTTAGCATAAAGATTTAATAACTTTCACGAATTTTAAAGCTTGCATGGTCAGAATTTCCATTTTTTCATTTAATTTTTTCTATAAAGTTATTTTAAAATATGACATTGAAGAAAAACTACAAATCACTAAATTGCGTTTTCTTATCATTTGCTCAGTTGGACAGCTTGTGTATTTTCAGAATTAATTTATCTTTACATTATACATGCGCTGGAAATAATCCAAATTCAATGTGCACTTTTTAGAAATGCTAATATATATGCTAAACAGTTTGGTAACTTTTCATTCAAAAGGAACTGCTTATAACCTAAGAAAATGAAACTATTTTATTTCCCTGAGGTAAATACCTGACATAGGACATTTGTATAATCATAATTTCCCGAAACGAAATGATAAAATTTGCTTAAGATACATGATAATGTAAATGTTTAGATACAAAGAAAAATAGAATTAGATAAATATTACATGGCTGTCAAACAGTGATATTTCTTAAACATAAAACATTGTAATAGTGTTTCCATAATTTTACTTTTTAAGAATCTTCACAAAAATATAGTTCTGTGATAAACAAAAGTAAAATTATCTAAATACTATATTTATATTGAAAAGTGTAAGTATTATTATCACACATAATTTTAGAAAGTAATTGAATATAGGAAGAATTTTAAAAGTTGTATTTTAATATACAAAAATTACTTTCACAATTTATCCGGGAAATACACAATGTAATAAAAGACAAATAATTCTGAATCTACGAAAATAGAATATACCACGAACGAAACCATACAATAACTTTTTCCGATTTACCGACGATTCCGAAAACAGTTATTTATCTTTAGAATGCTAAGAAGCCAATATATGTTTCAAAATTAAAGTATAAATTATCCTTTAATAAAAACAAAGTCTCTTTTGCTGCCACCGATTATCGGAAATGTTTGCAAGTAGTTTTATAGTACAGGGTGTTTTTTTTTAAACTGGCGCTATTCAGAGCCACCTGTAGCTCGTTCTAATAACTGGATTGATACAAAATTTTGTTAATGGACTAATAAAACCATGGGAAAAAAGATTCCAACAACAACAAAAAATAGTTCCAATCACCGCCGATAGGGCGAAATGTGGCGCTGTACATTGAAAAAAACCATCAGAAACAGACAAAATTAATAATTTGGATAAAATGCCATGTTTTATTCACCATTTACACTTTCCCTTTCGTTGATTGCAGTTGAAACATCCATTATCACTTTTTCTGCCACCGGTTTACATCCTCTGCCTGACCGAACTGCTAGTGAGCCTGTTTCTTCGAATTTCAGAATCATTGCTTTCAATACATTAACGGATATAGGTCCTTTGCGCAGTTTATGGCGTGTTCTAAGTAAACGAAGAGCGGCTGGTGCATTGCACTGGTTACAATAATAGAACTTCACCAGTAACGCGCGCTGCGGTAACGTGAGATTCATTTTCAACCTGAGCTGAAATTGTTTCTTGGTGTTTTTCGCATGCATTTATAACTTAAACTATTGACGCTACTGTCGCTTGCGTAATTAAAAATTTGCATTTGCATTTATTGTCCGTATTTTATGCTAATTCTCAGTTGCATAAATTACCACAGCGCCACATTTCCCCTATCGGTGGTGATTGGAACTAATTTTTTTTGTTGGAATCTTTTTCCCATGGTTTTTTTAGTCCATTCACAAAATTTTGTATCAATCCAGTTATTAGAACGAGCTACAGGCGGCTCTGAATAGCGTCAGTTAAAAAAAAAACACCCTGTACATTAATTAGTTTCCTCAAATCCGAATATCGGTTTTTAGAATGCTATAAATTCTCAAATTAAAGAATTTCAGCTACGTAACTGAATTTATACATGCAAGAATAACAAAATAGTATTAATTTTAATATTAGTGTTATTGCTGGTATCTTATCATGTTTGCCATGTTTGTTGAAAATTCTTACTTGAGAATAGATGGCCTAATGAAAACCGACGTTCCGTTTTGAGAAAACTGATTAATACACTATTATAATAACTATACCCGAAAATGTTTCCGAAAATCAGTGGTAACAAAATAAACTTTTGAAACCAATAAGTAAAGAAATTAAAGAAACAAATTTTATGGTGTTATGAAGAAGATTTTTCCGTTTAATTATATTAAAAGAATTTTCAGAAAATACTGATAAATGAAAAAATATGCTTATACAAATCAACAAAATTCATTATCGACGAATCATTAAAAATGATAAAATATAGATCATCCACGTAAAATATGTTTTCTTAAGTATTTTTTCTTATTTCTCTAACTTATCTAGATTACATTCTTACCACCTAATCTTTGACCTCCTCGCTATTTTATCCAAATATATTCACCTTATCAATGTAACGTAATTAAACGCAGTCTTTACTGAGCAGTTTGGAAGAATGTGCTTCATATCTGTTAAGTGCCGTTAACTGTGAGAAAGTCCTTAATAAGAATTAATGTATCCAAGTGTGGAACACTTCTTCTTTTAAGTCGAAATAAGAGAGAAGTTAAAGTTTAAATAAAGGTTAGCTGTACGTAATTCTTTATTTATTTTTATTATTATTGTACGTAGACAATCATGTGATGTTTCTGCAAGGAATTAAAATAAAATAGTTGAAAACGTTTTTCTTACAATATATTGTGTATTTAGGCTCTCAAGAAATCTTTATTTTGGTAAAAGTTTATCTGTAAACAATCCAAACTGCAATGACAATATTCCTACATCTGAATAATTTTAAAAGGTTAGGTGGTATGTAGGAATATGTGGCTATCTATGAATGATGACAACCTCCAATACTTTTTTAAAGTAACATTAACATGAATGTAACAAAGAAAGTGAATTGTCAATTAATACACAGCGTACAACCAATTAGTGATTAAACATATTTTAAACCATACATTTAAAATAAGCAAATTTAAAAAGAAATAAAGTATCACAAAAAACAACACATATTTTGTAAATACCTTTTTTGGTTTGAAATATTATTATTTTACTTGACAAAAAGGCGAGAGTTTCACAGCAACACCTAAATATTTATTTACATTTGTACCTTGGTTAACGAGCGTAATCCGTTCCATGCTTGTCGTAGTTATCCAAAACCATTGTCATCCAAGGCGCCAGTTTCCATAATATTTAAAAAAAAAACTTGTTAATTTATTCCGACTCATACACATTACCATAGCACTTAATGAAAAAAAAATAAAACTCTTTTAAAATGCCCTAAAATTGTGATAAATATCATTTACATAATATTTGCTGCACACAATTGTCCACTAGTCCACTGCCTCCCCCTCTGTGACAAAGAACGGTTTATTAAATAAATTGTTTTAATTAATACTTATTTGAATAATTACATTTTGCCTGTGCGTTTCCAGCAAAAATTCGTTACGCAGGATTATTTTACATTACACTAAATCTAATTTCTGCAATAGCGTCGCAATTATGAAGAAATTACAGAATTTACGATAGTGTCGAAAAATCTTTCTCTCTCTCTCTCTCTCTCTCACTCACTCTATCTATCTATCTATCTATCTATCTATCTATCTATATATATATATATATATATATATATATATATATATATATATATATATATATATATATATATATATATATATATAGACGTGTGTGTCCCTATATTTTCCTTTGCAGCCACAACTACCCAGCGCAGACCACTGGTGTTTCTGTGTGGTAGTAGCATGAAGTCTCCCATCGTGCACTATGGTGATTGCATGTCGGTAGCTGCGGGGTGTGGGAGATATGGTGGTTGAAATTGGTTAACCTGGGGCATTTTCATATAGACGTGTGTGTCCCTATATTTCCCTTTGCAACCACAACTACAAAGCGCGGACCACTGGTGTTTATATGTGGTAGTAGCCTCGAGTCTCCCAATTTGAACTATGGTGGTTGCGTGTCGGTAGTTGAGGGAGTGTGGTATATATGGTGGTTGAAAGTGGTCGACCTAGGACATTTTCTTATTTCGACCAAAGTGTTCTGAAAAATCTTTGTAATCTCCTTCAACGGGAATTGGTTCATTCAACTTAACATGAACTAATTAAGATATAGATAACTAAGTAAGATCAAATAAAGCATTGTGTCTACCAGATTGGACAAAATTACTTGAATTTTTGTTTACTGACATACATTTAGTATTGTGTTATTAGGATCACGGAAAAAATATATATTACTCAGAAATTTTTCTGATGTATTTCATAAAACATATTTTCCGTATGTTAGCATTTACAAATCTGTAAAAACTTTTTAACAAGAAACAATCGTAGTTCAGAAACAGAAATATATCTTGGAATAAATAAAATGTAATTTTCAGCGGTCATTAAGCACCATATTATATCTGAGATATATGGTAATTTTCTGTGGTTATAAAGAATGCAGCTATTTTTTACAAAAAACTTAGATACTTGCAATACTTAGATACTTTTGTAAAATAAAGCTGTATTGTAAACATATCTGTAGTGATTATTCTTAAATCTCTTGGTCTTCAATGTGAAATTGCTGCAAACAAAATTTATAAGATGTAGGCATCAAGTATTTACTATTAGTAATATTAAAAAAAATAATGGATAATGTGATTTATTGAAATTAAATAACTAATTATATATACAAGATATAATTAAACGAATACAAATCCCCCATATATTTATATATATCACTAAATGATCCCACATGGCCTTATAAATTCCAGAGAAATTCTCATTGCAAAATTTTTTTCACAGATTTCCAAAGACTTATGCATAAACATTATCAAAATATGTTTATGAAATATTTTAGTCATAATATTTCTTCGATGCATTTCTTTCTACTTTGGAAAACTGGTTTGTATGTCAAATCTACTGCGAAACAGATCTCACCTTCTGTAGTACTAATCAACTCTTTAAACCTCGGATTTTACGGTGTTCTATTATTCATATTTTGATATCCAAAACAATTTTCTGAGATGAGCGGTAAAGACAAAATAACTATCAAACAAAATGACTGTGCGGAATTAAAAAAAAAAAGAAAATATCATAACAAACATACGAAAAAACAATAAGAATAAAAATAATTTTCTCTTTTTACTTCTGCCCGTCATGACACGTGCGATACATATGAGTATTAGTAGATAAAACTATAATCAAGTGTTTGACAAAGAAAATTGAGAATGCACATTACTAAATGGTAAATAAATGTAAATATATGAACACACATATTCAGAATTACTAACAAAAACAATACGAAAATGTCTTCAAATAATTTCCACGTTTACAATGTAAAAAAAAGAGACAAATGCCTCTGAATCTACAAAAATATAATATAACCACGAACAAGAATATACAATAACCTCTTCAAGCATTTATACACAGACATTCTCAAAATATTTTTATGAAATGTGTCAGAAAAATTCCTTAGTCATATTTCTTTCATGCATTTTTTCAAAGTTTAGAAAACTGGTTTATATGCCAAAACTAATGCGAAATAATCTCATCTTCTGTAGTACTAGTCGACTCGTTAAGCCTCGGATATTACGGTGTTCTATTATTCATATTTTGATATCCAAAAAACTTTGATGACGTGAGCCATTGAGAGAATATAACTAGAACACGAGATAACTGTGCGGAATTAAGAAAAGAAAGAAAATAGTACAAGAAACAAATGGAAAACAATCCTTCTATATTAAAAAAAAGTAATCTGGAACTTAGCCAAAAACAATTTAGAAATGGACTAATCAAATTCTGCGTAGATATTCCGGGTTATTCTCATCGCTTTTTTACTAGGGACGTTTTTGAGTAGCTATTACTTTTTTTCTAGCCATCCTACGGATTCGAAAATCATACCACCAGACGCGAAATATAACAAGCTTTCAGAAATTAAAACAATTATCACGGTCGGACAATAAAAACTCAAAAAATTCTTAAAAAACGAGTAAAAAATCTTTTATTTAAAAAGTCATTTTTTTATATTGTTGCCAATTTCAAAATAAGCGCAAAGGATTACGTTTTATCTCAAATAAAAAATGTATTTGCGTGAGACTATTAAAAACAATAATGAAAGTTTAAAATAATAATTAAATGGTCACATGTTGAAAGCAGGAAATAAAGAAAATTACGTCATAAAAACCGTGTTTACACATGAATATTAAAAATAAAAAAGATGAATTAAATGAAAAAGCATTATAACCAGTTAAATGAAAAAGCATTATAACCTGATTACAGAAGATAGTCGCCGTTCGTGATATCATCGTCATCATCTTTTTTAAAACAGGATACATTACCAGGTTTTAAGAGGCTGTGAAATCAGAACGGGGGTTGGTGAGCGTAGCGAGCAGGGAGCAGAGCCCCCTAGTAAGAATTAAAATAATTTTCTCTCTTTACTTATGCCTGTCATGACACGTGTGATATACATGAGTGTCAGTAGATTAAACTATAATCAAGTGTTTGACGAAGAAAACTGAGAATTTACATTACTAATGGGAAATAAAAGTAAATAGATGAACGCAGATATTCAGAATTCCTTACACGAAAATGTCTTCAAATAATTTTTCCCATTTATAGTATTAAAAAAAGAGAAAAAGACAAATGCTTTTGAATCTACGAAAATATAAAAAACCTTGAACAAAAATATACAATAACCTCTTCAGACATTTACACACAGACATTCTCAAAATAATTTTATGAAATACAACAGAAAAATTCCTTAGTCAAATTTATTTCATGGTTTTTTTTTTCAAAGTATGGGAAACTGGTTTATATGCCAAATCTATTGCGAAACAATATCACCTTCTGTAGTACTAGTCGACTTCTTAAGCCTCGGATATTATGGTTTTCTATTATTCATATTTTGATATCCAAAAAAACTTTTATGACGTGAGCCATGGAGAGAAAATAACTAGAATACGAAATAACTGTGCGGAATTAAGAAAAGAAAGAAAATAGTACAACAAACAAATGGATAACAATAAGAATAAAAATAATTTTCTACTTTTACTTCTGCCTGTCGTGGCACGTACCATGCATATGAGTGTCAGTAGATTAAACAATAATAAAGTTTTTCACGAAGACAATTGAGAATACACATTTAAGACGATTGAGAATATACATTTAAAAATGGTAAAAGAATATATATATATATGAACACACATATTCAGAGTTACTAACAAAAACATTACGAAAATGTCCTCGAATAATTTTCCATGTCTATAGTGTAAAAAAATAAAATACAAATGCTTATAAATCTACAAAAATATGTTATAATCAGTAACAAAGATATACAATAAACTCTTCAGCGTTACCCATTATTTCGAAAAGTGTTCTTTATTGGTAGAAATCTCAGAAACCAAAATAATTTTGAGATTTAATGAAGCTTTTATAAAAACAAAGTTTCTTCTGCTTTCACCGCAAAATCCTTTCGGAAATGTTTCCGAAAATCTAAGGCAATAGTGGGAACTTTGTTTTTATAAAAGCTTGTTTAAATTTCGAAAACATATTGGTTTCTGATGTTTCTAAGGATAAAGAATTATTTTTAGAATATTGGGTAGCTCGGTAGAGTTTGTTCATGTTCGTAGTTGGATTAAATTTTCCTAGATTAAGATACCCTGCCGTTTATTAAAGTGTATTTTCTTCCACCGTGGAAAACATTTTTATATGTCAATGAAACTGCTAAACAAAACTCAACTTCTGTAATACTACTCGACTCGCTAAGATTTGTGTATATTTATCAGTATTTTTAATTAAGTATCCAAACAATTTTACGGCATGAAAAGAAAAAAGTTAAAACACGAAATACTTTTACAATACACAAAAAATATTGTATCGTACTAAAGAAACACATTTACAATCAAAGTAATTTTCCATTCTGATTTCTGGTTATCTAGACACGTGAAATCAGCTTTTACTGGTCCAAGGTGACAGATTTTATCGATATAATAAACATATTTGTTTACTTTGTTTATCTAAACGCTATCCACTAATGAAAAATTTAGCTTTATTATGACGTTTATTTATTTATTTTTTATATATAAGTCTGAATTTTTCAAGAAAAAGTTCTATATATTCTGAAAATTCCGAAATATAACGATAGTTTTTAATAATAAGAATATGCGTTAATACGAAAAAGAGTATTTCCAAATACAAAATTTTAAAAATTGTTATTTTTAACCATTGGGAAAATGGTTATTTTTTTTGGTCGAGAATGGACCTCTTGGCGTCATCACTTTATTTTTTAAGATTTTTTAACGAAATTCTGTAACTTTAGAAGAATTTTTCTTTGAGTAGGCAATAGAAATGCATAAAATCGTTGCAAAAGTATCAAAGTTACAAAAAGGATAGATGCAAACTATCAGATATGAAAAAAAAGCCGAATTCAAAAATTGACGTCGGATGAGAAATCGTCTTATAAAGCAAAAAACGTGGTCTTCAACTTTAATTTTCTCAAAATACCTTTAGCTCAGAAATCAATCTAAAAAAGAGTTAAAGTTATTGTTGGGACACGTTAAAATATTAAGGTATATGTGTTAGCTCTTTGCCTTTATTTGCTCGACTGAATGTTACTCAATAGCGTTCAGTTGCTTCTCTTAACAACCTACTCGTTTAAACATTTTTTTCCAGACAATATCTTGTTAAATATTATTATGTATCGCGCAACGTTTATCCTTTGCTGGTTGGAACATCTGTGACATCGACATGCGATGAGGGAAAGACGCATTGCTTACAATCGAATGACAAATGCATTCAACGCTGTCAGGGGTGCGATGGAGATATTGATTGTGTAGATGGTTCAGACGAATATTTTTTCGAGGGCAGAGAATACCAGGATCTCTTCAACTGTAGTAATGGAAAATGTGTTTATTTGTAGCAGTATGCAACGGTTATGATAACTGCGGCGATGGTTCAGACGAAATGTTTTTACATAGTTATCCGTCGTTGTTAAATATTATTACGTATCGCGCAAAGTTTATCGTTAGCTAGTTGAAACATCTGCGACATCGACATGCGATGACGGAATGGCACATTGCTTAAAATCGAATGCCGAAAAAGAATTATTTTATTTTATTTTTTAATTATTTTTTTAAGCTTTCGGAACATTTTCCCAATGGCTGTTGTAATTTGTAAAATTATTATTTTTTTAAATTTTGTATCTATTGTTAATTTTAAAATATGACACTGCTTTCGACTTGCAATAATTGCATAAAAAAAAAAAAAAAAAAACTTGAAGCCCTCGATGAAAAAAAAAAAAAAATTCTACAAACACGCACTGAAAAATTCCTTTGAATTATGTCAGAAAAAAAACCTGTATGATAATATCTATCTTATTTGTTTCTTTCTACTTTCAAAAACTGGATTATTTGCCATCCACTGAGAAACAGATATCAACCTTCATGCGAATCAACTTGCTTATCGTAAGGATAAGACTATTTTTATTTTTAATAATTCAATATCCAAGTAACACTATCATAGCACGATCCGTGAAGAGCTAGAATATCAAATAGCTTCATTAAATAAACCAGGAAAACCATTATGCTCCTTATTAAGTAAATCTACATGAAACTAACGGAAAATAGTTAAAATAAAAATAGTTTTCCATTTTTTCGGGGATGTACATGAAATAGAGATGCGTGAAAGTGAACCAGGCTAAATTATTTCAACTTAATCATTTAAAAAAGCCTACGCTAGTCACGTGAAGAAACGCTCAAGCTAATGTTAACTCTATGGGAAGGTTCTTGCGCGATTTCTCGCTCGCATTTTAATATTTTTAAATGTTTTTTTTCTGCATTGAATAGCTGAGGTCGATTTCTAACGTTGTTAGTTTTTAGTTTTTCGATTTTGGTTACAGTTTTTTTATAAGCAGACATTTTCATTTTTGGAACCGGTTGGAACCGGTTCTGAAAGTGAAAGTACTTTTATATAAAAAAAACTGGAACCAAAATCGAAAAAGTAAAAACTAACAACGTTAGAGATCAACCTCTGCTATCCTATGCAAAAAACATAATTTAAAAATATTAAAATGCGAGCGAGAAATCGCGCAAGAACCTTCCCATAGACTTAACATTAGCTTGAGCGTTTTTTCGCGTGACTGATGTAGGCTCTTAAGAGAATAAGAGTAGATGCTATCTCAGTGGATAAACTTGACGTGTTGACATTATGAATATTGTCGCTGTCCTGCTTTTCTGTGAAACCACATTCAAAAGCAGGAAAATTATTTACAATTTTCCTGGCTATGAAAGTATTAATGAACTTTTATTTTGAGGTGGATTTTAACATTTTAAACTAAGGCAATATAATGCTTCAGTTTGAAATCCAAATGTCATATTGAAGATACCGTTATAACTATACAAGTTACATACAAGTTAGCAGATACATTTTTTCTGCATATGTTTTTACTCATTCAATAGTTTAAAAATAGTTTATTTCGAATTATGATTACAAATGAATAATTAAACAATTTATGATTTTTCTTTACTATTGTTGAAAATAGAGATATTGAACAAGAGATATGAATGCTATAAATTAAAAATGAAAGATTAACAAAAGTACTAAACCAAATTATTTGAAAAAAAGGGTATAAACATTTTAAAATATTTTTATGATGTTTTCTTTAATATGTTGCATCGCACTCAAGACGATATACATGTTTCAAATTAAGAGTAAAACCAAGCGGAGCTTTTCTAAATTCTTATAAAAAAATTTATTCATGAGTTAGGGATATTGCTCAATTATTCATAACTCAGTATCAAGAAAACCTCACTTCATGTACCTGAGTATTGTTTGTTTCATGTATATTTACAGTATTCTTTATTTCCTGCATACTTTACTAAAATTCTAGA
Organism: Maratus michaelseni; assembly: GCA_963931845.1. NCBI lineage: Eukaryota > Metazoa > Arthropoda > Arachnida > Araneae > Salticidae > Maratus > Maratus michaelseni. The sequence goes on along the minus strand of OZ007590.1, from coordinate 104,020,663 downwards.
AATTCTTCCAAAATATCAGTAGTATTTTGTCAAATTCTTAAAGGGTGTTCGACACAAAAATCGTGTTAAGTTTTACTCATTTAATTGCTTTATTTATTGCTTTATTATTAAAAAAAATATTTAGTTTCTAATTACAAGTCAAGTAACTGATTACGTTCGTTTTTAGATGCGTTCGTAATTATATAAATACGTAGCACCTATTGTCGTCGCTTGGTTCGTCCGTCTGTCTGTCCGTCCGTCCGTCTGTCTGTCCGTCCGTCCGTCTGTCTGTCCGTCTGTCTGTCCGTCCTTCCGCATATAACAACACAAAAACTACCCAACCGAATGGTTTGAAATTTAAGATATATTATCTTTGCAGAATTTTGTCGAGACATTTCATATTTTATTAAAATCGAATCAAAACTTTAGGAGATATTCTTAAAAATAATTATTAAGAAATTTGAATTTTTTTTTAAATCGGTGCTTTCTTTTTATTGGAGCTTCCGAAGTTTAATCGTCAAGCGACCGAGATACTTATTCTATTACAGAAATTAATTTGCAGACGATATCATTCATTTCACAGCATTAAATATCATCAAGATCTAAATATTTATATAGCTAGCTACAGTACGAATGCACCTCATTTGTCACGTTTGACGTACAATTCCCAGCTTGTTATTTTCAACATAGATATTGAAATGAAGTGCGATTATTTTATATTAAAAAATAGTACACATTCAAAACTAAAAATATTTAGCAAAGAAGAATGATCCACTATAGAAAAGTATCGTACTTACTTACAATATTCCCCATGCTTCTTTTCACACCCGACACCTTGTTCTTAATTCGAATTCGTTGCGAAAAAATACTCTTGTAAAACATTTTAACAAGATGGCTTCAATATTAAATATTCCAGTTTTAGGAAACGACAAAATGAGATAACGTATCAGAACAGAAGACAAAAATGAGATTAAAATCATTTATCTGATTTTCTTCCTCATAGGTCAAATTTGATGAATTCGTTTTTAAAAAATGAACAGTTTTTAAAAAATGAACAACTTTTATGCATAATTCCCGTATTTCCTCTGACTATTCCACTTTATTTATACATTGACTCTTGGATATAGTTTTATCCTGACATTTCTATCATGCACAATTTCTTTAGTAGAGTCATATCAATATTCTTCCAACACTGTTTTTCCCGCAGATTTTTCTGCACGCGGATTACCTGTCAAAGCTTTCGAAAGGAGGCTCCACAAATCATTAAAAAGTCCTTCCGGCCTGTACTGGGAGGAAAAAGTAGCTTTCATAGTCCATGTTTTTAAAAATTCAACTCATTTTACTCAAATACCCGAAGCTAAAATGCTTGGCACCTGATTACAGAAGATTCAATCCTGGTTTTCGTTAATATTGACATTGAATGCGAATTTCAGCATGAGAGTTACAGCATAACAAAAATCAGATTGTTTCAAAATGACACCCACCCTAGAACTTCAAACCACCATATCTCAGCCATTTTTTTAAGATAAAGCCAAACCAAAAAGTGTTCCGGAATCCATGTATCCCGATCTAACACTTAACGGAAACAACTTTTTCAATTTATAATTTTTTATGCATCTTTTTAAAATTTAAAAAACATTTAAAAAATTTAACTGGTCGCCATTTTGAAACAATATGGCGCATGAAGCTGGCCAACGAACACAGTCGAGACCTTGTTATGTTCTGCACACATGATCAGTCACATTCATATCGGTTTATAAATACGAAAGTTACAGCATAACACATATCGGATTGTTTCAAAATCTCAGCCACCCTAGAATTTCAAACTGCCATACCTCAGCCATTTTTTAAGATATTGCCAAAACAAAAAAAAATGTTCCAGAATCCTTATATCACTTTTTAACACTAAACGGAAACATTTTTTTTTTCAATATATAATTTTTGTGTATATCATTTTGAATTTTTAAAAATTAAAAAAAAATTAACTGGCCGCCATTTTTAAGAAAGATGGCGGATGAAGCTGGCAAACGAACTCGGTCGAGACCTTGGTATATCCTGTTCCCATACTCAGTCACATCCTAATCGGTTCATTAATAAGAGAGTTACAGCATGACAAATGCCAGATATATATATATATATATACACTATATGGCCATTAATGACCGGCAACTTTCAATTTTGGACATTTTGTGGAATATTTAAAAATATGCTTGTCAGATTCTTCTGGAATTTTAGGATTAAAAAGAACAGGTTTGTCTTCATATTTATCAACGTCGATTTGATATGGAGGACAATTAGGGAGCTAAAAAAATATTTCTAAAAAAAGAATACTTTGGTTCACCCTGTAAAATAAAATGCACGAAATGATCTATCGCTACAGAATATACATAGGCAGACATTGTACAATATGTGTATTAATTTGTGTAAGAATAGTATGTATATTAATAGAGTTATAGCGATTTTGTTTAATTAAAAAAAAAATCTTGCATGTTTTTTGCTTATAACATACAGGATTTTTAACTAAATTTAACGCCAGTTTCAGAAAAATTGAAAAAATGTAGTAGAAACAATATAGTGCAATTGGAATATAAATATATTAAATATTTAAGGAAATATGGGCAGTTGTATAAAATATTTTTTATAAATAACTAAAACTCGCTGAATGATAAAGGGATTTACAACAAATTGTCATTTTTTATTTTCATACTATTTTCCAATTTTTAATGATACTTTAGTTCTCTTTGAAAAACTACCCTAACGAGCTTATTCGAACTAAAAAAGAATAATCAAAATCAAAGGATCCGTTCCAAAACTATTATAACCTGGTAAAATAATGTCTTCCAAGGCAAACTAAAGTATCAATAAAAAATGAAATATAGTATAAAAATTAAACATGACAATTTGTGAACAATTCCTTATCATTCAACAAGTTTTTGTGAGAAGCTAAAAAAACAGCTCACTCTAACGCCGATATCTCTCTAAATTTTTACGATATTTGACTGATTTTTTTAATAAGTTGCTCGATAGAGTTGACTATTAAATTATGCAAAAAAATCCTTGTTATCGTTCGCGCATGCGCAAATAAAAATTATTTTATACAACTGCCCATATTTCCTTAAATATTTAATATATTTATATTCCAATTGCACTATATTATTTCTACTACATTTTGTCAATTTTTCTGAAACTGGCGTTAAATTTGGTTAAAAACCCTGTATGTTATAAGCAAAAACATGCAAGAATTTTTTTTTAAATTTGTAAAAAGATTGCTATATCTCTATTAATATACACGCTATTCTTACACAAATGAATACACATATTGTACAATGTCTGCCTATGTATATTCTGTAGCGATAGATCATTTCGTGCGTTTTTTTTACAGGGTGAACCAAAGTATTCTTTTTTTTTCTTTAATATTTTTTTAGCCCCCTAATTGTCCTCCTTATCAAATCGACATTGATAAATATGAAGTCAAACCTGTTCTTTTTAATCCTAAAATTCCAGAAGAATCTGACAAGTATATTTTTAAATATTCGACAAAATGTCTAAAATTGAAAGTTGCCGGTCATTAATGGCCATATATATATATATAAACATTTGAACGGGAGGGGTGGTTTTGGGGTATGGGGGTCATGATCAGTGAAAATATACCAAAATGTTTTGGAATTACTTACCTCCGAACGGCTGCAACTGGTAGATTTTTGTAATAAAAGCTACCTAAAAGACTTTAGAATGCCGTCCAAGAGATATTGTGAGAACACTGATATACTATTATTAAAAAAAACTACAATAATGAATATTTCGAGCCAAATCAAATGCATCAAATATCGTAAACATTTAGAGAGATATCGGCGTTAGAGTGAGCTGTTTTTTAGCTTCTCAATAGTCGAAGCAATAGAGTCAAAAGATGGACGAAATACGCAAGTTGTGTATAGAAATTACCTGTACAAACCGTTGCCATAAAGTTCAATCGCCGCTTCTATAAGAATTTGAATTTTTGTAAAGTTTCATATGAATACAAGTTCAACTTGCTGAGTTTTAAATGGAAATGCTTTTCTATTTTTGTGTGTTAATATTAAGAAAATTTCCACTTATATGTTGTAAAGAAAGTTGTGAGAACATAGTATATTGTTATTATTACAAAAAGGAGGATATACCAAATCGGTCTAATGAAAAGTGAGATTTTTCTTTCATTTTCTCCTAATCTAAAGCTGTCGAGTATATTTTAAGGAAAATAAATTGTATTTGTATAAAAAAACATTGATACGAAATAAATATATCTGAAGAACATTTTATGATCAAGTTTCTTTCATCCATTTTTCCTGTTGCCTGTAACTGGTTACGCGCCAAATCCGCAGCGAAATAAATCTCATCATTTGTAAAACATTATAAGTATAGAATTCGATTAGCTTAGCTTCTGAAATTCATTTATGTTATTCATAATTCAATAGAGAGAGACTTTCATGTTAGAAATCATTAACTGCAAAATTTAAGTATTCAAACTAACGGTAGTAAATACACGTTATCAAAATTTTCATGTAAGAAGATGGCAAAAATCAAATCAACATAGCAGAAAATAGTGAGATTAAATATTATATACAGTTTTTTATCTCTTATTTGTAAGTTACAGAGTATATTTTAAGAATGGTGACCTGTATTTGTTTAGAAACCTGTGGTATCACTTCTATCTAAATTCACATTTATGATCATATTTCTTTGATTCAATTTGAGAACTGGTTTATGTATCAAATTTACTGCGAAACATCAACATCTCTAAAAACATTTAAGAATACAAAACGATTCACTCAGTCATGTAATAGACTTTTTTTCTATAATTCATAATTTATAACGGTTGCCCAAATGAAAAGTGAACAAGTTGAATAAAAAGAATACATTTATTGGAAATCAAAAGAAATCGCCATGCGCGTTGTAACACAGGTTTCATCGTTTCGGCAGCAGATCTATAGAAAGATCGCGGTTGATGCTCGAAGAAGTCCGGCACAGCTTCCTTCACTTCATCATTCGAATGGAAACATTTCCCCTGTAATGCTCTCTTATGTGGACAAAAGATGTGGAAGTCACAGGGTGATAATTCTGGACGGTACGCCGGATGTTCCATCACTTCCCAACGGAATTTGTTTAAGGTCGTCTGGGTTTCAAGGAAAATGTGTGGGTGGGTAGTGCCATGGAGAAGTATCACTTGTTGTATGAGACGGCCTGGCCATTCACTTTTGATTAGTTTCCGTAGTTTCTTCAGTGTACAGCAGTATTGTGTTGAATTATCACAATCACCTTCCGCAATCAGAAACTGTACTACCACGCGTTGTTCCGATCTGGACGCATCTATGTATGGCACGACTTTGATTTCGATCAATTTTTCTCTATAGCTAACATATTTCCATGTTGAGCGCCGTATGAGGTGCACACCTCCTATCGGCCTTTATATCCCTGTTCGGTGGCGCTGTTATAGATGCAGTCATTTCGACACAATCGCTCGTGTCGTCGTTTTATTTGGGAACCCTTATATTATCTAGAAACTTTCATATTATATGACATGAAGTGAATATAAGGCGAACATATAGTAGTTTAATGACGTATATAGCTTCTGCCTGAAATATATCAGTAAATTAAAAATATTTTAATATATTTTTGTCGAAGTCGTAATTCGTTGAGTTTAATTTTAGGGGAGATTCTCCGGATACGGTATGATTTGTAAGGCATTGTCGGGAATTATATTTGTTTAAATATTGTACATAGAAAAAAAGGGTGGTGGTGGTTGAATATATTAGATTTTCGTCTAAATGTGTGAGAATTCAGGAGAAATAGTTATTCATATGTCCAGTTAACCAAATTTTTCAAATGTCTAGCTACCTTTCATTTAATTCATTGTGTTCGTCCCCCCCCCCTTTCTCTCCTTCGTACTTAAACTCGTCCAGTCTGGCCTGGCGCTCCTATTGGACTACTGTGTCACATGACTTACCTGACTCCGCTGTTGTTTTTGAAAAATTCACCGCCATTCAATCTTAGGCGCGTGCGAGGAGACGCAAGCACATTCATATAGTTTGAGCTTTTGGATCGGTTTTAATATTTTATATTTGGCACTGATGATAGAGCTTTAGGGACTCCGAAACAGCTGTTTGTCATTTTATATATTTTTATTTGTGATATTTTACGTTGTTCATTTATTTGTAATGTGTGAATAGTTCTATAAAAATGTGTTGATATTTTGTACAATCTAAACTGCTCCAAAATTTACTGTGTTTGCCGCGAACAGTAAAATGGTGTAAGATATTGTGCTGTTAATAATCCTCTGAAACAAAAAAATTCGCGCGGTCTCTTATAATATAGTACGACAAAACAACCCGTACGAAGTCCAAATTGAAATTTAAAAACACTATTAAACACCACCATTAAAGTTTTCTTATCCCTACATGAGAAATAAACCTCGATAATCATTGAAGGAAGATGTTTAAGCCATAAACTCATAGACACTACTACAACCGAATTATCCTGAGTGCCCCTGTAAATAAACAATAATTGATATGCACAACACATAATATGTGTCATGTAGTGCACCTCAGGAACGCATATAAATTTCAATTTGTTAAAAATATTGTAACATCATTAAAATACGTTGAAAACGATATTTTCCGTAGACAATAATGTAACGGAATTATTTTGATTCTCTCTGTAAACGAACTATAAATGCTACACTCTTCATTTCCAATACCGATCATACCATAATAAATTTCAATCTCATATATAAATGACATGGCGTTCCAAGTATATTTATGCGTGCTATCGCACGGACACACAGACTGCAAGACTGAAAGACAGGCAGACGGCAAGGCAAAAGGAAGTCTTAAACGCATTTTCAACTAAGCTGGAGAATGTTGATTCTTAATATCAGTTTCCCTATTTCTATTTAAATTCACACAATATAAGCATAGCAAATATAATTGAATCAAACTGCCATTTAAATAAGACTAATATAATGAATGAATGCAGAAGACATACAAGAAAATTAATAAGATTTATATAAACATATAATCTAAAAAATATATATTGTTGATTATTTCTTTTTAAGAAATGCATTGTGCTCAAAACTGACTGTCCCTTGTGCGGAGTAAGTAATGTATAAAATATTCGTAATGTTAAAATCTTACAGATCCTCCTAATGACAAAATTTCTTTTTTTTCCGGTTTCGTTTAAGCAATATGTTCTTCTAGACTTAAATTATATAATAGTTATACTTATTTCTCTTTTATTACATTAAAACAAATAAAGATTTAACTATACTTAAATTACCCTGTGGGCGGAGGAATTTGGACATAATGTGTATCAACAAATATGTAATTTATTTTCTAAGTATATTTAAGTCATCCTTTCCATTGTTAAATTTGGGTAGGTTAAAAACCAAAGATTTTAGTGATTTATTAAAGAAAATATATTAGCGGAAATCTAGGATAAGAAGCATACATTCATAAATCTTTCTTGATATCTTCTACAACCATTTTGAGATCATTCTCACCGTAAGGGCCTTTATCGTACATAGGTGTGAGGCATGTCTGAGAAAAAAAAAACTATAATAGCATATATGCTTGGTTCTAAAATTAAACAGTATACCCAAATTATCCCACATTTAAAAAGTAGAGTTATATACATAAGCCCTAAGAATTTAACATTAAACTTTTAAGTCAAGTTATTTTAAACAAAAGTTGCGTAAACATTCTTGAATTAGAACGGTGTAGATCAGATAGTTTTATAGTTGATATTTCTGCTCTCACAGTTGTAAAATAAAAGTTTTTTTTTATTACAGAGAGTCATCTTGGTTATACAAAGCCTTTTCACCCTGAAACAATGACAAAACCGGCATAAACATGTGATATAAATTAAATAATTCTAAAAAAATGCCAGTTTGAAAAAATTAAAATTACATATTCTATATTTAATTTACCCTTACTATATCCAAATTACCCCAACAGGCTATAATCTTCATCAAATCAGAAGAATAATTCAGTAGTTCTAAAACTTTTATATTTATAATATGTTACTAACACATGACATCGAATGTGATAAATATTTATCTTATTTTAAAGAAACAAAACAGAATTTACTAACTTAGCACTATACTTTTACTGCCAAAATATCTTTAAGTGAAACATTAGAATTCTTTTATGACCACATTTCCTTTTATTTACTTACATTGTTCGAAAACAGTTTTTTGCACTAAATATGCTATAGTTCAAATCTGAATTTTTGTCAAAGTTTATACGAGTACGAACTCACTAGCTTAGTATTAAGCTGAATCTATTGTTGTATTTTTCATAACTCAGCATCTAAAATCCTCAGTGGCATCAGTCATAGAAGAGGAATAACGAAAAGAAACTGAAATACAGAAATATAACAGGAAGCATCTAGCATCGATCTAAAGGGAAATGGTATCAATGAAAAAATAATCCTTTTTTTGCTTCCTGGTTTTCTAAATTCACATACCGTAAATATAAGAAATAGAATAGAATAAAACTGTCGTTTTTGTGTATTCTAGATATATTAAGGATAAAAATCGAGAGCAGAAGAAACCCAAAATTACAGAGTACCTCAAGAATTATTTAAATAAATTTTAAACGAATTAAGAAATTTAGTGTAAACAGAACATTTTTACGCAAAAAGATCATTATTTAAAATATTATAATTAAAATATGACTATGTTTAGTCCCTCTTTTTTTTCAAATGCGCGTGTTTTAAATCAGAAGATAGATTTATTATTATGTGGGTTTTTTTCTTTGTGCGATATTTGTTTCATTTAATTATTTAAGTAAGAATATTCAAAGCGTGGTTGTTTAATTTGAGAAAAAAAAAAAAACCTGAATGGTTGGCGGTTATACCCTGTTTCCTTAGATTCTCAAGAGCTGCTTTATCTCGAAATGCGGTGTATTTTAAACCTATTTTTTTTTTGTAAAAGCTTATACGTATACATACTTAGTAGCTCAGATGTATGCTAAATCCATTGTTCTATTTTTCGTAATCCAAAATCTAGCATGGAATCGCTCACTAAATATATATATATATATATAAATGTGAAATAGGAAAATTGTGTTACTAAACTTTTATAACTACTATTTCCGAAGAGTAACATTTGTTTTATATATTCTGCGATTATATAAAGTGAAGATTCCTATTTAAAACTCTGGATAGAAAAATGCGGAAAATAATCACTCTTTTGTGAAAGAGATTTAGATGCGAAAATATAAGAAACAATAGAGACTTGATCTAAAAAAGGGTGAGAATGACAATAATATTTAGTTTTCTTCCATGCTTACTAAATGCAATAGAGGTCTTTTTGTCTTTTTGCATTGTATGTATAGGGAAAATCGAACACCATGAAGTGCACAACTATGTTTGTTTTTGTATTGCTTTATGTCAAGACGTTCAATGGTGATTTGTATGGAATGTTAAACGACCACATTTCAAGCATTGATGATTTGTCGCTTGGAATTTACGAAAGTAATGTAATTTTATTGGACCACAAAGTCACTTCTTTAACTCCGTATCAGACCATATAAGTCTAACTGTATGTGGTATATACAGCAGTATTTACAGCATACATAAGCTGTACAATTTCTCTACTTAATATCAGAGACTTCATCGAAGTAAAACTGAAGAAAGAGGAGTGTAAGTATTATTTCCAACAAATCTAATTGAAATACAGTGAGACATGAAACGTTATTACAAAATGAAACAGTGTCTTACTCTCTAGTATTAAATTTTGATTGTCTATAGCTGAACCACCCGGCGTTTCCCGGGCCCGTAATAATAACCTTAAACAAACTTCATATTTGAATTATTTTATATCTTTAACCCGATTTTGTATAAATTTATATTTAAAAAAAAATGCGAACAAATATTGCTAGTTAGTAGTAAAAGAGCTCGTAAGAAGACATTTACTTGTTTTTTCACGCAGGATTGTTTTATAGTTTTAAAAAATAGTTCTTGCTGTCCGAACTCTTTGAAAATTTTATTGGTTATAAATATAATTGTTTTACTGCCCGTGTAAAAATTTCATAAAAACATATTGTTATGTAATTGTAAAAGAAATACATTTCTTTCTCCCTTTTATTTCTTTTCGCGTCGTGTCCATTAACATAACAACAATAAATAGTTCTCATCTTCCAAACTCTCCGAAATTTTAATCCGTTATAAATATAATTGTATTCAAATTCTCTTTAAAATTTCGTGAAAAATAAACATATTTAGTAGTTAAAACATGAGCTGAAGACGAGTGAAGTGTGTTTTGCCGTTTTCCGGAACAATTTTCTCAGATTTGTTTTAGATATTTCTACTTGTTTGAACGTTTCGACATTTTTGTAGGTGATGTAAATCAAGTACACCGGTATTCTTTAAAAATATTGTGTCGATCTCCGGGAGGCGCGATGGGACCTGCGGTCGCGAATATTTTTAAAAAGGTTAAAAATCATAAGTTTCAAAACCGATTGTACAGTAAAGAAGGATAAGCAGATTTAAAGGAGTATGTTTCTGTATTTGTATCTCTGAAATCGAGTCTTATAAAAGCGTTCCCGATAGAGAAAAATAGTCAATCGCAAAAACTATCCTTTTTGAAAAAATGTAAAATCCTTAATGGCGTCAGTCATAGAGAAGGAATAATTAGACTTTGAAAGCAATTAAAATATAAAAGAGTAAGAGAAAAATCTAGCATGAATCTAACAAGAAATAGTATAATTGCAAATACATTTTCGTGTTCTTTCCTGGCTTCTAAAACTCATATACAATAAATTTAAGAAATGAAACTGGATCAGATTGTCGCTTGTGCATTTTATATATTATGCATCAAAATACAGAATACAAGAAATAAAAGAGTACAGTATACCTCCAAAAATAGTTATAATAAAAGTAAAACCTATTTTTGTTTCTTTCCATTCAAATAAAACATTCTTATGAGCCAAAATGACTGTATATCAACCAAATATAACGAATAATCTAGCATATTCGAAATGTCTTGCTTTAAAATATGATTTCTGTATATGCAACTGAATCTAAAAAATGGTTATCTTACATTTAAAAAAACAATACACTTCTCTGATAAAGATCGTTATAGGAAATATTTCAATTGTCTTTTAACCATTCCATAGATTCTTGGAAGCTGTTTCAAGCTTCAAACACGCAGAGTTCCGAAGCTTCATTTTCATAAAAATTTATATGAATACAATCTCACTAGCTCAACTATAATCTGAATCTATTGTTCCATTATTCATGACTATGGACCTTAAATCCTTCATGGTATCAGTTATAGAAAAATAAATGGAAATGAATGGAATTGATTTACAAAAATACGAACGGAAGGAAAAGACACGGAGCATCAGCAAAAATGGAAATAGTATGAATGAAAATAAATTTTTTTCTTTAAAGTTTCCTAATATCGTATAGCACATATATATAACATATAGAACGAGACTTTGTCTAGCGTTTATGTATTCTATAGTTAATGGATAACATTTATAGAATGCATAATAAACATATATCCCAATACCTCAAAAATCTTATAAACGTTTCAAGTTTAGTTTTGATTTTTATTAAACGAATACTAAAAAAGAATACAATATAAGTAAAAACATAAAATACGCTGGCCTCCAAATGTTAAGTTACAACCAGTCTTTTGTGTGTAATTTGAAAACAAATGAACAAAAATGCATAACATTTTGAGGAATTGTGCTTTAAACAGTTATTTATCGAATGTTACTTAATTTTAACATTAAGCATGATTTACAAAAAAAAAAAAAAAAAAAAAAAAAAAAAACACTATTTGATAAAAAAAACATAAATGGCAGTTTATGTGAAAAAAATTAAATAAACGGATTTTAATAAAGCATGGGTCCGGACCTACTTGTAATGCATTTCTGGCATCGACTTTCCATATTGTCAATTAAGTTGTCGGACACTGGAATGGTACATAAAGACCATACATGGAGAAACACATGTTCCAGCTCATTTAACGACTTCGGAAGAGGACTCAGGGCAGCCACCTGTCTGCCGAGATAGTCCCAAAGATGCTTTGTGGGATTAAGATCCAAAGATTGAGCTGTGAATTTCATTATCTCGAAACCTTTATCGTGAAGTTATTCATCAACAACTTTAGCGCAATACGATCGGGCATTATTATCCATTAATATTAATCCATCACCAATAGCACCAGCATACGTGTGACAAACAGAGCAAGGTTCTCGTTCCGATATTTCACAGCAATCAGAGTTCTTCCATGGCATACATGGAGGTTACTGTGGCCCCGGAGAGATTCCAGCCCAAACCATGATTACACCTCCTCTATAACTGTGTCGTTCAACAATGTTACATAGGTAGAATATGATGCCTTGTTTTCTCCAGATCAGCACATGAACTGAATCACTCTCCAAAGCAAACCGGGACTCGTCTGTGAGCAAGGCGTAAGCCCATTGTGGTTTGCTCGAGGTAACGTGCTCTCTTGGCCAATATAAACAAGCACTACTGTGTTGTCGATTAACAGGGCCACACACAACAGATCCTTAATTGTGAAGACGTCTGTGCACCGTAGTAGAAGATATTGTCATTCCTGTTAACTTACGATGATCTGAAATAAGTTGAGCCACCGTAGTGATACTCCTCCATCGGGCCAACTGAGCTAGATAGCGATCTAGTGCTTATATCTCGAGTTTATATGCACACAATTCAACGAAATTTTAGCTTTAGAATCCTCATCATGAGAATAGACTGTCATTTGATTTTGGTTGCAGACTTCTAAGATGGGGTATTGAAATTCAATGATTTGTTCGAAATACGCGATCGTTGATACTCAAAATATATGTTATCCACGATTCCGAAACAATATTATGCGTTTATATGCATATTATACACACACACACACACACACACACATATATATATATATATATATATATATATATATATATTAATATAAATAACAGACACGCACACACACACACACACACATATATATAGAGAGAGAGAGATAATATATATATATAAATTAATAATAATCTTATTCAAAATCTTAATGTAAAACTTTAAGTCAGTTCATAAACTTTTATCAACTATCCAATCTACAATATTCTGAGAGAAGTTAAGTTTTCATTTCGAATGTTTTTAAAAGCCATTTTATTATTTTTAACTCCACGAAACTGTTTTCGCGCGTTAGACTGTTCTCTCCAAAAAGCCTCCGTGTCATTGTCAAGTATTATTTCTTTTTAGACCACTCCCTCTCGCGTTCATTAGCTTAGCCACTCAACTCTCGAGCGATCCTTTCACCGATTGGTTCGTGTCCGTATTACGTCAAGATATATTGTACTCCGCGCGTCTAACAAAACTCGAAAACAGGACTTCAGAAAGCAGAATTTTGTCTAGTTTTCAAGTGCTGATCAAACGGTTATCGGGTATTTTATAATTTGTAGATTTCTAAATTATCCTTTAAGATCAATTAAAATGATGTACTGATTTATAGTCAAGCCCGAGGGCTTTAGTAATATCTCGTCATGTGCATCGGAGTTGTTTTAAGATGTGGGAGTTGTTTATTCATTTTTCCTGTGTTTAAAAGAAGCCTTATTGGAAAAACTGACTTGTTCTTTATGGAGAAATTACTAAATGGGTGCATTCATTGCCTACTATTTCTCGCCATGATTATCAATATCTATCCACTGCAATTTATCATCAGCGTTAACAAGCTGCCGGTTTCACAGGAATTTTTCATTCATCCAGATAAATCGTTCACTTATATATATATATAAACCTATTTGCTAAATACATGTAATTTTTTGTACTATTTAAATCGTTTAATTGATTTGATTTACATAGAAGAAAGTTATATTTTGTCCACAAAATACTAGTTTTTGTATATCTTTATTTATAAAAATTAGCGGTGGTAAAGAGAATCAATAGAGTGAGGGAAAAGTAAAATCACCATTCTTGACTGTACGGAAAGCCGTAACCGTAAATACACCAGTCACAGAATATTTTATTTACAAGGAGAATTCTTTATTTTCTTCTATTTTGGTGTGATACCTATTAAAAGTAAGTTAAGTAAAGTTAAATAATGTATTTAGAAAATTGTGGCCTTATTTAAAACAAAGACTTCTAATAAAGACACTTAAAAGTATCTTTTGTTTTGAACTCTCCCGGCGACAATTAAACAGCGACAAGAGTAAATACACCAGTCACAGAATATTGTATTTACAAGGAGAATTCTTTTTTTCTTCTATTTTGGTGTGATACCTATTAAAAGTAAGTTAAGTAAAGTTAAATAATGTATTTAGAAAATTGTGGCCTTATTTAAAACAAAGACTTCTAATAAAGATACTTAAAAGTATCTTTTGTTTTGAACTCTCCCGGCGACAATTAAACAGCGACAAGAGTAAATACACCAGTCACAGAATATTGTATTTACAAGGAGAATTCTTTATTTTCCTCTATTTTGGTGTGATACCTATTAAAAGTAAGTTATGTAAAGTTAAATAATGTATTTAGAAAATTGTGGCCTTATTTAAAACAAAGACTTCTAATAAAGATACTTAAAATTATCTTTTGTTTTGAACTCTCCCGGCGACAATTAAACAGCGACAAGAGTATGCATAATTTAATGTTGTAATGTTATGCATGATTATTACATCCAACGACATTTAAAATGTTAATTATGATATAACAGAATTTATTGTGATCTAAAACCTTAACGTGGCTTTATTTGGTGCAGATATCTTATTAAAAAGCTGCTTTTGTACCATTAGTATTTATCGATTATTTAAAAAAAATATTTAGGCTGTGATACAATTACAATATTAACGTTATTTCTACTTTTAAAAACCCAATTTCCAAAATAGTTACTTTCGCTTTATTAAATCTCAAAATTTCTGTTGTTAACCAAGTTCTTTGAAGCTTTAGAAATAGCGACTCTCAAACGTACGAAGCGTGCGAGACCCTGAATTCCTATTTTGTGACCTGATATAAATTTGTGAATGTGTCTCTAATCGATCGCGTTATTCGTCAAAGACGGTCTGACACGGTGCAATCAAATTTCGTTAAAACATGTTTTTTGATTAAAAATTGCTGTTAGTTAAAAATTAAATTAGCATTGTTTTCTAAAATGAAATGAAAGGGTTTCCTCAAATTAGTGTTGCCACAAAAATAAAATACCACGTTATATAATACTCAACAATGATTATAAATAAATAGTACAAAAAAGATAAAGTATGATGTCTCCGCACGGGATTATTTTATATTTATGGCCAAAAATGCGAAATTAAAATTGAAATGTTCAGAAGAAAAAGACAGCATCCACTGATTGAAACAGTGGTATTTCACGTGTAGAATAAAAGGTATGCTTTGTTATATTAGATTAAATAGTATTTGAAATGCATTCAATTTATTTTTCTTTCTTTGTTTCATATTTTTCAAGAAACAGATGATGTCATTTTCTAATGAAGTTAAAATATGATTGTTATTTTTTTTCTCGCGCGTATCTTTTGCTATCTTCGGTCAGTTTTTCTGTAACTTTCATGCAGTAAATGTGATGATATTTTGGTTTGACTATTGTTGTTTACAGATATTTTTAATCTTAGATTTTTCTTTAGAAGTTAAAACTGCATCTAAAAAATATCAGATATTGGAAAAAATATTAGATTGCAGTGGGAAATTCTCGCCCGTGTCCACTGGTTACATTATATTTTAATATTGATAGAAAATATTCCATAAAGTATGGTTGAAACATGCTTTTTCTTTTTTTCTTTGCTAATATTGCACATCTTACTGCATTAAAAAAAATTGCAATCAATGAAATTACCTTAAATAAAAAATAAAAAATCCTTGCCGGTTCGGCCTACAGGCGCTAGTAGATTTCGAAGTTAAGTACTAATTTCAGCCACAAAAACTAAATCAAGATTACAGATAATTGATTGTTTCATTAAATAAGGACTAGTTGAGCCTAAGCCGAAAGGTGATCCTCCCCGCCCGGTTTGACCTTGTTACATTAAATGAACCACACGCTATATTTAAAGTTCTGGCGTTCTTTTTATTGAGACAAACGCGGGTTTAATAATGCAACCCTATATACAGCATTTCTGAGGATTGTCAAAACTTTTCATCACTCCAGTGATTCTTTTTTATCGCCTTAGTAACGGATTAATGGATATGTCATTTTTTTTCTTCTATAACCCCTCCCCTTCTTTTTTTGGTTTTAATTAGGGTTTCGTTCATCTCACGAAACACTATTACTCCCGCTTCGTTGTCTGTCTGTCACAGAGTCGGTTCTCAGAAACTATATAACTTAGAAGCATCAAATTTTGTGTACTTATATCTGAATATCTACTATGAAGCTAAAAATCATGATATATGAAAAACTCGTAATATTTTAATATATACAGATAAAAAACCAAAAATCTAACAGCCTTTTCCTATTAAATTAAAATATTTTTCGCTATAGCAGTTGCCAACAATTAAAAATCCACAATAAAATTCTTTCTACAGTAATTAATTTTCTATTGAAAAATACACCGGTAAATTTTTACTTTATAAAAAACATGACCTTTTTTTTTTTTTTTTTGGATTTATAACAAAGAATAAAATGTTTTGAAAGGAATATTAAACGAACTCTTTTGTACGATCTTCGATCACACTTATCCACTTGTTTTGTTTTGCTGTAAGAGTTGGTCCTATCAAAATTTTTTCCATATAAAAGTTGTAGATTGAGATAAAGAGGATTAATAATAAGAGGATTTAGAATAAATTTAAGTGGATTTGATATCTTGTGAATTGACGAAGTTATGAATTTTTTCTGCTTAAACCCCTATTTTTTCCTCTCCTTGAGGTTATTTTTATTTATATAAAAAATCTGTCATACATACATTTTTTACCCTTTTCCTAGAAGTAATAATAACTTTAAACTGGTTCTATAAGTATCATAATTAAAACGTTATGGATTTTTTTTTCTGTTTTTACAAACAACATCCGCATGTCTACCCCCTTGGTCCGATTGTGCCCATTAATGAACTTGGCCGAGATTTTCTGCCCCTTGATTTTATGTATCAGTTTGGAATAGATTTGTGCAGAATTATGGTAGTATTGTGTCCATAAAAAAGTTATATAGATAGATAAATAGATAGATAGATAGATAATGTTTTGAACTCGTGGCGGTTTTGGGTTCTAGGAGTCATGATCGGCGTAGATCTGCAAAAAAAATGTCAGAAATTCCAACTTAGGAGTATACGAAGTATTTCTTACGAAATCTACCAAACAATGTACACGGGAAAACCCTATTATTTACTATTTATAAGTGACTAATAAAAAATCATATAATATAAAATCATGAATAACAGTGTACCTCACAATTTCAAACTATTATTAGTCCGAAATATTCGAATAATTTAAATTAATAATTATTTAATGTGATTTGAAGGTTACATTTAATTTCGAATTCCGTTTTCACATACATACTGAAGTAGGGATTTAGGCCACGTGATATATTTATAATAATTATTCATGTGAAAGCAAGAAATTTGTAACCTAAATTCTGATAGTAGAATATAAGTTCTAATTAATCATTAAATATTCATAAAAGTATACATTGCAGTAAGAACTTTGCAATGCATAATTTAAAAGTCGGGAATTTTGAATTAAATTACAATCTCATTAAAATTTCATAGTTTAAGAGTTAAGCTTCTCCCTAATGAGATTTATTTGTTCCGCTTGTGCCTCAATAAACTACTAATGTGCTGTTCGAATAGATGCCGTAATTTGCCGGCTCACTGTCACAGTTTCTCTTTTATAAAGAAAACTTACTTGTAATACTTGATATGCATTAATGAAATTATATATTTAGCAATTTTTAAGAATATATATAAATTAATAGTGCATTGTTTCCATTAAAAAGTGCGTGTTTCATTTAATAAAATACATCTGTTTTATGTATAAAGGAAATTTTGAATCTTTTAAAGTGTTATTACAAACTGAAATTTATGCCCATTCTATGCTCTAATCTGTAATACTATTGTCATATTCTAACTTATAAAGAAAGTAAAGGAATTTGAAGAGTTAAAATAAATTGTATACATTTATCTTGATTATCAAAACTGTAAAAAGAAAAAGTAAATTCACGCGTCAAGCATAGATTATGAAATATTGTCCAACCCATCTTTAACCAAATTCTAATGTGTGTTCCTGTAAATGAACGATACACATTTTACATGGAACATTTTACATTTACGTTGCTATGGAAATCATATTCTACAGTAAGTATGTTATAGTGTATCTTAGTAATGTATATCAATTTCAATATATCTGAACATCATTAAGATAGAGGAAATTATATTCAACTAGGTAAATTATATTCAATGGTTGGAGTATCATAGTTGAGATTTTTTTCCAACAGAGCGAAAACATGCCGGGACTAGAACTCGAACTTAGGTACTATAACCATAGCATTTTACATGATGAATCTTGAAATAGCACGGAAAGTCCTGTATACCATGCAATTAGGTCATAACGAACAGAGGAAAGTATATCAGGTATACAGCATGGTATACAGGACTTTCCGTGCTATTTCAAGATTCATCATGTAAAATGCTATAGTTATAGCTCGGATGAATGAAATTAACACTGCAGTTCGCAGCCTTGTCCAACAAAATAAGAGTGAAATATGCTAGCCCAGGATATTGTCGGGATAGCTCAGTAGGGAGAGCGTTGGTACGGCAAACCAAAGTACCCAGGTTCGAGTCCTGGTCCAGGCATATTTCCGCTCTGTTGGAAAAAATCTCAAATATGATACTCCAACCATTGAATATAATTTATCTAGTTGAATATACATTCCTCTGTCATACCAACTGAACGAAAGGAAGAGAAACGTATGAAATTCTTAATAAGGTAGATGTTAAGTTTTTTATGGGTTCAGAAATCAGCAGCATATTATCTTAGCGGCTATGGAAGCTTCCCAAGCTTTTTATATAACATTGGTAAAAGAACCACCGATAGATGTCCTTGTGACAAAAATCCTTGAACTCCTATACACTACATCTTCGGTAACTGCCCTCTTATGGAATACCATTTTAACTTCAATAAAAATAAAACAATAAAGAGAAACCTACAACGTGTGCTATTAGACGCTTCCAATTACGAAAAGTTAGATAAAAACTATTATGTCCTAAATAAAATGTTTTCATTTATCAAAGAATTATTATAACCTATATAAAATTCTAGATCTATAGATTTTAAAAACTATGTTTTAAAAGACTTAATAAACTAGTGCATAATACAATTGAAAATTTTCAGTACAATATTATTATTGTAAATATCTGTAATTATTTATCTTTAATATTATGTAATCTTATCATTATATTCATATAGAGCTTATATACATGTAATAACTTTCGGCTCACCCAGCAATAAGCAATATTGGGTAGCTCGTGCGATTGTTTTTTTGTTTTGATTTTTTGTAACTCGTTGGGGACTCCGGGTCCTTGGACACTGGGGTTCCTGATAGATATAGGTTTTCCCCTCGTGGACTATAGTTCCTATGCCGGACTACAGTTCCTATGGCTGCCCACGAGTGGGAGGTTTATATTTCTGTTTCTGTTTATTATGTCCTAATTGCGTGGTATACCGGAGTTTCTGTGATATTTCAAGATTAATCATGTAAAATGCTATACCTATAGTTCGGATGAATGAAATTAGCGCTGCAGTTCGCAGCCTTGTCCAACAAAATAAGAGTGAAACATGCCAGCCCAGGATATCGTCGGGATAGCTCAGTAGGGAGAGCGTTGGTACGGCAAACCAAAGTACCTACGTTCGAGTTCTGGTCCCGGCATATTTTTGCTCTGTTGGAAAAAATTTCAACTGTGATACTCCAACCATTTAATATCATTAAAATACATTGCAAATTCTTTTTCCAGATAGACCATATTCGAACGCAATTCTTTTGAGTGTCTCTGTAAATGAACTATAAATGCTACACACATAATTTTCAACATCCTCCGAATACTGTACCAAATTTTCATCGTTCAATAAGGGGCGAAAAATAATATCTAATTAAACAATTTTTAAAATGCACACCACATTAAAAAACCCAATTTAATTATTTGACAACTATAGTCGGAGAAAAATCCGAATTTCTGTGTATTATCTACAGTTTTGTGTCTATACATGGAATGCTAAAACATAGTTCAGTTAGAAAACGCACACAGTTGAAAATTCTCCTTCAGCAAATTTCGCCGATAAACGAAAATTCACTCGAATTATTTTATGCAACACCTTTATATGATCTATAGAATTTATACACACATATCCTGTATTCAAAACATTAGCTAAATTTAAAAACGAGCACAACAACTGAAAACGCACTACTAGCAATTATTCCTCATACACAGTATTGTAAAAAAACTCTATTGTATGGTCCTGAAGATGAACATTAAATCTATGCACACCATATTCTACTGTAAGCATGTTATAGTGTATCTCAGTAATGTATATCAGTTTCAATGCATTTAAAATAGTGTAACATCATTAAAATACATTGCAAATGATTTTTCCCGATAGACCATAATCGAACATAATTCTTCTGAGTGTCCCTGTAAATGAATTATAAATGCTACTCATTTAATTTTCAACACATTCAGAATACTATAACAAAATTTCATTGCTGAATAAGGGGCGAAAGATAATATGTAAATAAACAATTTAAAAAATGTTTATACACACAATCCTATGTTCAAAACATTAGCTAAATTTAAAAACGCATACAACAACTGAAAACGCACTACTAGTAATTATCGTTCACACACAATTCTGTAAAAAAATTCTATTGTACGTTCCTGAAGATGACCGTTAAATCTATGCACACCATATTCTTCTGTAAGTATGTTATAGTGTATCTCAGTAATGTATATCAATTTCAATATATTTGAAATAATGTAACATCATTAAAATACATTGCAAATGATTTTTCCCGATAGACCATATTTGAACGGAATTCTTTTGGATGTCCCTGTAAATGAACTATAAATGCTACACACTTAAATTTCAATACCGAACATGCTATAGTGAATCTAAATATCATATACGAGTTATATGGCAATCCGGGTAAATGTACAAGAGTTCTGAGCACGGCATTTAGACGGACGGAGAGACAGACAAGTCATAATCTATTTTTCAACTGCGTTGGAAGGTGTTAAAAGTGAATGTATTACACGTGTTAGGATCTTCATGAAAGAATGAGTAACATAATTTTGCATGTTTTGACCTGCTTGTGAAATAAATTGCTTGACTGTCTTTGTAGACAGTAATGAAAGAGTCATTCCGTAGCATTTTAGAAAATTTTATTTACTGAAGTTAAAACTTCTAATGGTGCACGGTGCACATTTTTCCTATAAAGTAAAAAAGTCTTATCCGTGAGACTGGGAGGTGAAACTTTCATTCGGTGTGCTTATATTAAAGAGCTGAGCTAAACTTGGCTCTTTAACTGAGCGAAGATTGAAAATTTTGATCGCTTATAACGCACACAGTTGATTAAACTTTTGTACACTAAACGTAATCGTTATAAAGGGGGATTCCGTATGTTTTATGTTGAAACCACCCCATTTTTTATTATAATATCAATTGAAGGATCCGAATACCTAAAACACTTATAACTAAAACACTTATTCCTATCTCTTGCAGCACGCTTAAATTATGTCTAGTGATTGGAATTGTGACAAAGGTGCTCTTCTGTCAGTTTTTTAATCGAATATCCTCTAAATTTTAGCATAACACTAATATAAAATGCTAACAATAGTAAACATTTATAACTTGGATTCTTATTGTCTCAGCTTATTCAATCTACGTAAAATGTTATAAGGAGGGACTGAGTCTGTTTTTTATCGAAGCCTTCATGTTTTTAGTATAATATAAATCTAAAGTACTGAAAATATGAAGTTACCATAAATTGAACTCTAATTACCGCAAGCTCGCCAAATTTTGTAATGATTAAACATATTCAGGAACCGTTATAAAGAAGAGGGGAGGACTATCGTTATTTTACGGATTCCCTAAATTTTATAATAAGCTGAATATAAGGGCTTGTCACAGCAAATTAAACAACTTGACACAGTGTTACAGGTAGCGATCTGATATTTCCCCTCTCCATGGTGAGTATCGACAAATTTTAAAACGCTTATAATCTCGCGTTCTAAATGCCGTAACGCTCCCAGATTTTGCAATGAAAATTATCCTAAGGCAATGCCACCTGTGGTGATTAGAGACCCTCCCGTCTCCCCTATATTTAAAGGTAAAAAAATTATAAAGTTTTTAACCCGCGAACAAATTATGTCACAAAGCCTATATTTTTTTATGGTAATACATAAGGCTTTTGGTTACAGTTTCACCCGGAGAGGCACCCACCTTACCAAAAGAGTGTCAGTTTACTTCCTTGCCTGTGAAATAAACAATGCTTACAATATAGTTTATTCACTTTACACTGATAAATCTTGTTTGTATAAAATAAACTATATTAATGCCAAAATTAATGACTTGTATAATTTGCGACACGCAAATTTACAGAAAAACAAAAAATAATCTGAATGCAATTAAGTACGACAACAATAATTAAAATATGCTAACACTAATAATATTAAAATGTATACAATAAAGAAAAAAATGCTTGATTCTAACACACGAATACGAAATATAAACTGGTTTTTTATAACTTTTACATTAAATTATTAGACATATTCATAAAAGTCTGTCTGAACTACATCATCTTCTGATTTAGGGTTCTGAAAAAATAATTGGTCGTTTTTTATCAGATGTATACAATCCATTATTTCCTGTAAAAGAGATTGTTTCTTTTTTGAATTAGTTAAATCAGTTCGAAAGATTCATATTGATTGATTTCATAACATGTTACGCAGCTGTAAGGGTACAATTTAGCAAGTAGTGAAAAATGTTGCATAGACTCTATAAACACGTTCAGATAAAGCTGTTCTGTTTATCATGTTTAACACCATGACAGAAGATATATACGGACAATATGCATATGGACATTGGATGAATATATTCCTAATTTTGAAAAGCATTAAACTCGCGTTGTAATTTTCGCGGCGCGCAAAGATTTTGTTTGGTAAAACATAAGGATACAAAGATACGTGCATTTATCAGAGACTACCATGGTGAGAAACTTCAATTTTCATATGTTTATAAGTCGCTTTCTAACTATCAGAGCCTCCTAAATTTTGAGGGTAAAACATTCATGACACAAACTTTCATTTGGTGATCGCAGATCCCCCATTTCTATATCATGAGGACCACGAATTTTAGATACTTATAAATTGAGTTGCAATTGTCGCAACCTGCCAGATTTAATATGATAAAGCAACATGAGACAGTGTTATTTGTGACGATCGGAGACCCCCATAGTTCGAAATTTTATAATACGTTCGCATATTCTAGATCCAAGGAGTATAAGAATGAAAACAAATATATTTACTCCTCTTTCTATATATAATGCTAACGGTTACAAATGACTTTGTTCACGCAATATTTAAAGAAAATTAAATGCATAAATTCATGAAAAAATTTAGATTATTAAAAACATATACAATTAACAAACTATTTATCACATATTATAGTAGGAAAAACATCTGATAATCCCAATTTCCATATTTTTGTTTATATATATATATATATATATATATATATATATATATATATAGAGAGAGAGAGAGAGAGAGAGAGAGGCATTTAATTTTTTTATGAGCTTGAAATTTCATGCGTTTTCTTTAAAATTAAGTGTGGAATAAATTTATTTCTTTGTTATTCTATTTGTCTTTTCAATTTATTCAATTTTATCTTTATTCGTTCATGGAGATTGATTTAATGTATGTTTAAGTGTCAAAAATATTGGTTAAAGTGATTATATTATATATTATTGAGTGAAAAAATATTCTTAATCAAATTTGTTGATTAACATGCAACAACAATACACACTTTAACAATAGACACTTTAACAACTGTATACATGACTTTGATTTGATTAGAATAAACTAAAAATCAACATACAACATTATGTTTCTATTCCAAAACACTTCACATTCTGAAAAAAACGATATATGATATTTAATGGAATTAAAACATGGTGGAGCATAAAAGTTCAAAAATAAATAATAAAATTACGAAAAATATATTTAACTCTCATATATTGATTGTATTGTTATTTCACATTGCCACACTTTTTTTAACAGTGGTAGATCTACCAACAATATTAAAATACTAGCAGGCTAACGCCAGCTAGCGGGCCTCGAATTTCTACGAACCTTATACATACAATAAATGTTATGCATATAATTATTATGCATAAAATAAATAAAATTTTGCATAAAATAAATGTTTTTACTAAATGGGTAAGGAAACAAACTGAAAGATCTAAAAAATATTTTATCTATTAAATTTGTAAAGTGATTCGATTTAGTTATTCAAACACTATCTTTGACGTGTTTCTGACCGTTTTAGGTCATGGACGGCACTCTTTCCTCCCCGTTTCATTCGCATTTTTTTTACACCAGGTTTCATCGTGAACGATTACCTGCATGGTTTACTATTGTAAACGCTCACCATGAACGAATCTTTTGTGTTTCGAAAATCGTCAGTAGTGTTAACATTGTTTATCATGATGATGTAACAATACTTGTCTTTAAGGTGCAACAATACAAAATTAACAATCACAATGGACTCAATAATGATACACAAAAGTACAAACGCCTGGAAAATGAAAAAGTGAAGTGGACATCCTGGAATTGTTGATGACATTCAAATGCTTTGCACTTTTATTATATAGATATAGATTTATCATGCTCCAAAGACTTTCAAACGTTTTTTTTGTTAAACAACAAAGTTTCTTATTGAAAACTGTAACGATTAAAATTAATTTAACATTAGAAGCTCTAAACTTTAAACCTACGCAATGTCTAAGCTACCTTAATAGAAATAATTTAAGTTTGATATCTGATTGCAAAATTCACCAAAAAATCCAAATATAATGTTAAAATTACATGTTTGTATTTAAATTTTTGAAGTTTGATGCAATTGTCACATGTAGACAACCCTCTTAGAAAAAAATATAGAATTAATTATTAGAAAGTTATTACTAAGCAATTGGTACAAGACACATTTTTATGCAATGATTTGCGGCAGAGTTAGTAGGGGGTAGTTCGTTTTTTCCTGGAATGTACAACTATATAATCGGATTTATAGAAGCGTATGAAGACATCGTCATATCCATTATTTAATATGAAAAATATTCATTAAATTTAAAAAACTAGATATTAAACAAACTAAAACTATACTAATATATTGAAAAATACAGACTTATAGTTGAATGCCATATACTTGAATCATTAAATCTTAAAATTATTTAATGCGATTGAAATTTTAAGTTATATTTCAAATACTGCTTACACGTTCTTAATTAAACGTGGATTTTGGTCATGCAATATATTTGTTATAAATATTCATGTGAAAGTAAATAATTTACATTTTAAATAGGGGCACCATATTTAGCCCTAATTAATCAATAAATATTCATAAGCATATTAAGCCTCGTTCGTATAATGCGGCGCATACGTCGATAGTTAGGGATCTTGAATTAAATTGTAATTTTATTACATTTTCATAGCTTAAGACTTAAGCTTTCAGCTAAAGAGATTTACTTTGTCTCGTTTATGTCTCGGTAAACTGTAAATGTTTTACGTGAATACTTTATTCAACTGCTCGGAAGCAACTGTAGACTTTCCCTTTGATGTAATATCAAACGTGATGTTTAAATACGGATGATATTTAATTCTTTGATGGGTAATAATCTGATAAATTTTAAATAAAAGTTTGCGAAATTATAAAGGGTGTTCCTAAAAGGACATTATAGTTTTAAAATTGAATAATTCATTATAATATAAATATAAATAAGGAAAATGTGATATGATTATTAGGGAGCTCATAATTTTTTTTTACAGCGTATTTTTTAAGAAATAGTCTCATTACTTGTCATAGATCATTTGTTTTTCTCAAACTGTAAAAAATGCTCAAATTAAATATCCAAAATTTCAATACATTAATATTTTTTTCACGTTTTAATATGTTAATAGTATACAATGTAAACACTGATGCACTTGTAATGAAGTTTTAATCGTTTGTTTGGGCATTCGTACATTTTGAGACATCGACTTCACAGCACCATCTAATGACAAAAATTCGATTTATTTATTTATTTACTTCACACAAAAGTTATAAGATAAATATTCATTCAGATCACCTTTCTATTTATTAAAATTAATGATCTATTGAACTCTAAATTTCAGAAATCCTTTCTGGTACCCCTGTACAAACGAACAGTATTTAGAATCAGGAAAGCATATAATATTTAATATTTTATCTCTTACAATAGCATATATATCATTTTAATTTTCAAAAATTTAAGTCGGAAATAAAATGGCGAAAGTCAAATTGACATGTTGCAATTTTTAAATCAATATGTATGAAATTTTTATGTATGATTACAGAATTAACAAGTTAGAAATTGTACGACAAACGTGACAAATGAGGTGCGTTCGTACTATAGCTAGATTTTATAAATATTCAGGTCTTGGTGCAATAGCTTATGCACTCTTATGTAAAAATGCATGAATACCAAATTTATTTTATAATCAGAATTTAATTTTAGAGTTAATAAGTTTATTTTATGAAATTAAGTTTCAATACACTTTTACAAACAATTAATTACAATTTTGTTTCATTAAAATTGTGCTATGCACAAATATCCAATACAAGACAATGTAAAAAAACATCGGTAATATTTCACTGAAAAAATTAATTATATCGTCTGTTATTATGATATGAATAATTTCCCTAATAAAATGAATACATTTTAAGTTCGGAACATTTTATCTTTTGTTGACATTTACTGAAAATTCCAATGGGAAGCTTAAGCCCAGCTTTGAAAATTTCAGAACTTGAAATTTATATTTAGATTCTTTTTCCATTTAATATCTATTTCTCCGGAAACATCTATCCAAAAAACTGTCGGTAGATTATATTATTGCTGTAATTAAAAAAATTTAGTATACAAATTCGGTTTTTAAATTCAGTAATACTGAAATAATATGACTCCATCTTAAATATAACATAAGCACCATGACAATCTGGAATCGTTACTTAACATGTGGTATCATTGAATTAATTACGTATAATAGAATTTAATATAAAGGAGAAAGATTTTATTAATATCTTTTTAAGTTTTGATTCGATTTTAATAAAATTTTAAATGGTTGGGCAAAATTCTGCAACGATTATGTATATTAAATTTCAAACCATTCCGTTGGATAGTTTTTGCGCTGTTATATGCGGACACATGAACCAGACGACGACTATAGGTGCTACGTATTTATATAATTACGAACGCACCTAAAAATATTCTTTGTAAAATGTTTGTTTTCGGTCGTGATGAGGTGTAAGTAATCACATGATCTGAAAGGACACAATTAACAAGTGGGTAAGTGTGATCGAAGATCGCACAAAGAGTTTCGTTTAATATTCCTTTCAAAACACTTATTTGACATTTCTTACTTGCATTGAACACTTGCATAACATTACTATAGTATTACTAATATCGGTAATTTATAAGTACTTTTGAAAACTTTAATGATATAAAATCGCCAATCCTAATGATTAGATTTGTCTATTATGATTGTCTGAATTACGTATGATATTGTTCTGAGAAGCTGAACATGATGAGACAAAGGGTAATCTTCATTTTTACGTTTTATATTAATCTTGAAATGAGCAGCAAAGCACAATATGTATGTAAATAAAGTTTCATAGTACATTTTTCTTTAATTGAAAATAAAAGAATTCAATTTTGAAAGCCACATTAATAGTGTATCCTAGCAATATTTTCATAAATAACATATTCCTTGTTAAATGTACTTTTCCTTGAAAAATCCTCTGATCAATGATAATCTACTCACGCGTTTCCTTTAAAATTTATATCACTCTCTCATCAACTCTTCTCTTGTCTAAATAACACAATTCAGTACATTAAATATTGCTTTGAAGTAAAGATTAATTGCAAAATCTCTAAATCATGAAATTAAATTATGGCGCCGGTGTTTCTATTTAAACATTTTCTAATATTCCTTCTAAAAATGCAATCAATTAGAATATATCGTCATCTTTTACAAATTATCTAAACCATGCTTCATAGAATACCGTCGTTCAACTTCACACGAATATTTGCTTACTGAGACTGTAACAACTGCGAATGCACATTCCTTGTAGATAATTAATCAGAATATATCCTAATGATACAAGTATGCCATACATTGTGATTAACGGATTATTCTTGATGTAAAGAGTTGACAGATATCTTGAATTACTAGATGTATATGAAATACTCTTAAGATTGTTCAGAGACCAAACTTTTTGCTTTTTTTTATTTAAAAATATGTTTTTCTGATTTATATTTCCTTAAATGTATGATTACTTATATATTTGTTTTCAAATATATATGTATATTTAAATGCTATTTTTTTTTTAACTTTAAATATGTATAAAAATTTATAAATCTTCTAAAAGAATAACAAGTTTTTGTCTATTTTTTCTTTTAATTTTAAGTATCGAAGAGAATAATTATTTTTTTTTTGTCTTTCGGATTTGTAAAAAATATTTATTTCGTTAGAAGAAAAATTTGTATTTGTTTGATTTATTTATTTTTCTGCAAGCAAACATGAAAAATTTATTTTTCTGCATACTGTTTGCTTATGAAAAATTTCATTTTCTGCATACTGTTTGTTTATGAATAACTAGCTGTTACCCGTGACTTCGTTCACGTAACATTAAAAGAAAAATAAATGTACTAATCAAGCAAAATATTTCACTCCCGGCAATTAAAAACGTAAATAATTAACTAACTCTTTTATCACATTTCATAGAAGAAAGTACGGTATTCCTTTGTTATAGGGTTCTTGACATAAATCAGTTTAAAAAAGGTAAAATTTTGTGCCAAATAACCGCGAAAAGGACACTGCAACCAATGGAAAAAGGACGGCCAAATAAAATCGTGTAAATCGACGAATTGGGTAAAAATAAATGTCAATTTTACCTGATAAATCATTTTACTTTTAACAACATTAAGAAACGTTTTAACATCCATCATTTAAAAATAATTCATTGGAAATAGTAGATGTTTTTTCTTTAAATTCAATTCTTGTGAATAGGGAGGAATAATTCTACACCTAAATGCAAGGAGCTTCAATTGCAAAGCTTTTTGCAGCCCAAAGTTACATGCAAACGTAACACTTAAATTGCAAAGCATTTTGCAACCCAAAATTATATGTAAACATTACTTTTGCATGTAATTTTCATTGCAAATTAACATTTATTACGGTTCAAATTAAAATTAATTTGGATGCAAATTACATGTAAATGTTATGTTTGCAAATTTGTGTCCTTGGTTTAATCTATAGCTGAAACAAATCTTGATTTCTTGACAATATGCTGACAGGCGATTTTTCTCTGCAGAATAAATTGATTCATAAAGTTTGAATATGTGAAAATATGTTTTTATTTTTCGGAAATTTTACTGTATTCAAGATTTTTTTTCACCAACTATTCAAATTGAAAAAAAAAAAAAAAATTTTCAGTTTTAATGAGGAAATGGCAGAAAAATATATTAATCCGTTTTATTTCTCCTTTTTTATCCACAAAAATGGAGTAATTTAAGTACCATTTTTAGAGAAATTTCATTAAATGTACAAACAAAAATATTAATATCTCTGAATCTAATTCAAAATTTTAAATTCTCAGAGTTTATATGACATCCTCGAATCAATGATAACCGGTGTTAAGTAAATCGCGTTGCATTAAGAAGAGTAGTTGCGAAATACACACAGTCAGATTTTAACTTAATAGACTTGTGTTCAATTTTCTTTTCCTATTAATCTTACTGATGCTTGTATTATTAATCACAGAGTTCAGAGAATAAATAGAGATGAAATGTTCATGTTTTGCGTGATGCTGAAAATGCGGCCCAAACAACTGGCGGCTTGCTTTGAAAATCTTTCCCCGTCCAATGAATCCAGTCATTGTTACACGTGCAGCCTCATTCCATCCAATGAAGTCAGCTTTTGGGCCTAATAATTTGAGCGATAACCGGCTTCATATTGCAAGCCGATTTTACGGTTCATCACCTCTCTATTCTTTCACTGTACTCAGTGATTGTTAATGTATGAAATTGATACATTTGAATTGATACTCCATTTGAAACATATTTAAAAAATCCCGTTTTATTATGACGTCACTTTGATCCCAGAGAAATCTCTTTTCAATGATATAATTCTTGTTAATTTTCTTTTCCTGGCAATAATGACGTGAATTTTAGCAGAAAACTCACATCTGTTTGTAACTGATATTCAAGCTTATTATTAATCAGTATCAAAAAATATTTCAGTTATTCCTCTTAAATATAACGTCCATTATGTATATACTTTTATTATACACTCATAGTCATGCTCTTTGTAATATTACGAATATTTGAAAATACATGTTTTATTTATGACATCATATCTGTTCAAGCCAAGAAATTTCCTTTTCATATTTCCATGGTTCAAGCGAAATCTTTTTTCTTAATAATATAATTATTGTTAATTCTTCTTTCTAATTATAACGCAGTTTTGACAGAAAAAGATCTTTTTAATGTAACCGATATTCATACTTTATGTATAATAACAAATACTCCATATTATTGTTTCAAATATCACAGAAATTCTTCTTCTTTTGAAATGTTTTCATTTTTCACGTGCAAATCGCTCAATTGAAACTTAATTGTTGAGGAAATTGTTGAGGATCTGAAAGAAAAGATAGAAAAATAAAGCCGGTATGTTATGAATTAACCGGCACGTTCGGAAAATGCTTATTGCCAAATGATTCAAAAGTCTGGATCGTTTAATGCTACAAAATCTATATATGACGATGAGAAGGGTATCGATGAAATAGCGACAGCAGGAGAACAACTTTTTGCCTATATTCCTGTGAGAGTAAGTCAATTATTCTGATTTTATTATTTTAAAATTCGAAGTTGATGAACTTATTTTTTCCAAATTAAAAATAAAAGTTAAAAATCATGTTCTGTTTGAATATAGTTTCTAAGTTCATTTCTTAATATTGGAAAGGGAGAAAAAAATGCCGTTTGTGTTCATTTCTTAGGTTAATTTCTCTCCTCCCATCAATAAAAGAAGGAAAAAAAAAAAAAAAAAAAAAAAAAAAAAAAAAAAAAAAAAACGCCGCCAGATGAAATAAGTTAGTCGCCAGAAAGAAAACTTTGGTTGCCAGTGGCAACCTGGCGACCGCATTTGTCAATTTGTCGTTTGGGCAAAATAGCTCCAGAGTTAAGTTAATGAAAGAAACTTACAAAGACAAATATTTTGTTGAGTCTACGATTTGTAGATGGCATGGTGATTTTAAAAAAGGACATTTGCAGAACTGGTTCTTAAGCCTGGCCTACCAGAAAGTGTTGTGAATCATCGAAATGTTACAATGTGTGGGCAATCGTGCAAGAAAATCGGCGAATGACATGTGAGGAGACAGCGGCATCAACTAACATTTCGAAAACGTCGATATTTCGCATTTTACGCAATAATTTACAGCTTCGCCATGTTTGTTGCAGATGGGTCCTTCATCACTTTACTAAAGAACAAATGTAAACAAGAATTCACCAGTATTGTAAGTGGAAACAGATGCTTCAAAATGATCCGAATTTCCGAAAGACTGTAATAACAGGTGACGAAACTTTTCGGTGCATCATTTGGATCCCCTTACCAAGTCCGCAACAAGTGTTGGACAAAAAATTTAGTACAGATTCTGAAATTATTTCAGAAGTGCAGGGTTCTTTGAAGCAGCTTCCAGAAAAAGCTTCTCTACTTGTACGATGGGACCGTTGCATATCAACTAGGAAAGGAATTTTGAAAAAGAATGATGTATTTTTTGCTGTAAGTATATTTCTTGATTTTGTATGATTTTACTCTCAGTTTTTATGGAACGCCCTTTGTATATTTAAAAAATTTAACACATATAGTCCCTGTAAAATTTTCATAATTTCGTCAGTACAACAAAATATCTTTTTCCCATATAATACTAAGTTATTTAAATTATAATTAATTAATTTTTAAGTACGACCTATAAGTTTTTATAATTATAGTTTTTTAATTACATTCTTTTATATTTATGACCATGGTGATCAATGGCTAAGATCCTAGTATCAAATTTACATTGGTTCAACAATGCTCAAAATTGATTTCATTGTAAATAGATCCAGCAAAATGCCAATATTAGCTAAATATTCATTTTACTTTAAAAATATTTACAGTAAAATGCCAATAATAATAATAAAAAATGCTAGTAATAAAAATATATTTTAAAAAATGGGATTTGCGATTAAATAATTTGTAATGCATTGTGAACATTTCAAATAATTCCTTTTTTAAATTTTAGGCTGAGGAAATATATTTTGCCAATATTGTGTATTTATTGGCAAAATATTAACATATCAATGTTTGGACAGTATTTCATGCCATTATTACATAAAGGGCCCCACATTTAGCCATGTTATAACAGTGGTTAGTCTAATATGTAACTGCTACGGCACTGCTGAGTATGTAGCAGAACGACTTACGGTGAACATTCGAACATTGAATCCATCGAAACTTTTAGTCACTTGTCAAGCACGAACTAGAAAACAACGCCACATTCTACGCATTAGAAAACGACATTTCGAAGTCACAGTGTGGCCTCATACGGACTTTTCCACGATACTTTCACAAAACAGTCGTTGTGTCTTCTCCAATCTTAATTGATAGGTATGCGAGGTGTACTGTGCTTGAAGCCTCATTTCCGCAATTAATCAAGATAAACGGTAACTTCTTGGTGAAAGCAATTTATTCATAATACCTCTTGTTCCACTATTCCATCGATTGAAACATACATTTATTGAAGAAATACATATATTCAAAAAAATGTCTGCAGAAAATAGAAGTATCTATCTGTAGAAAACATACATATATTAAAGAATCTCAATAAATAGCAGAAAACTATATTAGGTATGAAGACCAACTTTGCCTGTAAGTTTTTTTAAGAAATTATTTTTTCTTCACGAGCTTAATACAGTTATATTTCGTACACCTAGTAAATGTTTTTTATATGTTGCGTCTGAATCTATTGTTGATGAAGCTACATAATTACATATTTCCAAATTATTTACTCAAATCTTATATTTTAATATATATTTTTTTCAAAGATTTGAAACAACGTAGATGCTTTGTTTTTCAAATTTCACCACTTTCTCGTGCCATTTTCGTGCATGAAAACAACGACTTATAAATATGAATTATAATAACAATACACGAATTATAATAACTATCAAAGATGAATATTCGAAATGCAACTATCAAAACTGTATGTAAATTCATTTACATGAATGTAGGGAAAACAATGCAATCAATTATTCTATTATTCTCGCATATTTAATAAATGACTTAACCATGTTTCATGAAATATTGACGTTTCCTTACACGGAAGTCCTCATTTTCTGAGACTGTAACAACTGTGAGAATAATTTGCTAGTATGTAATTAACCAGAATATATCCAAAGATTAATAAGAGAAATTGATGGCCATAAATAACACATTTATCTTGATATATACATATATACGCTGCTGAATAAATCGTTCATACTTTAAATGAACAGCTCTTTATGAGTTGCACACTGTAATGAAGGTAAATAAAAGTACACTATGAGAATCATTTAAAATTTATTTACTGCTATTTTAATTTTCTTTAATTAAAAAACTTTATTCACTTATAATGCTAATTGTTCTTAATATTTGCACTTTATTATGCAGAACATTTTTAACAGCACTCTATCTAATTATGTACAAAGTGATTATAAAAAGATTAGACAAATTTATACCGTGCAAGAGTACACTACAATGGACATTTTTTTTTTGGTATAAACAAGAACAAAAAACCATGCATCCAGCATAAATTATGAAGCACTTCCCAACACTAACAGGATATTACTAAAAAAAATTTTTTTTTTTTCATACAATGAAATTAAATATCTAAATAAGCGATTTAAAAAATACATAACTCAGTAAAAATCCATTTTCAGCAATAGCGTTTCATATTCGAAATATTTCGTGCAGCCCTTTATATGATCTATAGAAACTGTAAACTACACGTAATACACTAAATATTACATAAAATTGTATATCACAGCGGAAAGGGCACTTCTAGCAATTACCGATCATAGTCAGTGCTTTTACCGAATTCTCTTTTGCGTTTCTCTACATGAAGGATAAATCCCACACTGTAAAAATTATGGTCAACAATTACGGTACATATACTGGCAACTTTGTGACCAGTATATATACCGTAATTTAACTGGACGGTATATGTACCGTAAAATATTTAAAATATATGTACCGGTTGCACTCCCCCCTCTCCTCAGTCCTGCACGCATTACGTAACAATAGCAAGAGCATCACTTCAGAGGTTGCCGTACACCGAGGCGGGGCTACCAGCTTTTTCCTTACTGAAAAATAATTATTTTACGGTATAAATAGCGATTTTTTTACTGAAAAACAATCATTTTACTGTATAAATACCGTTTATAATCTAAATGGCACATATACGGGTTTTTTACGCTTAATATATCTTAGAAGTACGGTACTCATACCGTAAAGAGTGAAAACGGTACAACTACCGTTAATTTACGGTACATCTACTGAAATTTTACGAATTTTTTTTACAGTGTACGACTCCATAATCTATAGAGAATAAGTTGTATTGGACCTGAGTGATCCTTTTAAATTTCTTTGTGTTTTAAGTGTCATAAAATTTTCAAAATGCACCGCAAGCGATTTTTCCCCATAGATCATAATGCAAAGGAATTGTTTGGTACGTCCCTGTAATTGAACTATAAATGCTACGAATTGTATACTCCGGTAAAAGCATGCTGTAGTTTTACCTCAGTAATGCATATTAATTTTATTATGTTTGAAATATTGTAACATCAATAAAATGCGCCGCAAACAATTTTTCGCCATAGATCATAATGTAATGGAATTCTTTTGTATATTCCTGTAAATGAACTATTAATGCTACACAGTTTTCATTTTCAATACCAAACAATCTATAGTAAAATGTAATAATGTGTAAACATTTCATGACAATCCGAGTACATTTACGAAAGTTTGAGTACCGACAGACAGACAGACAGACAATCCGAATTCATAAACACTTTTCATCTATGTTGGAAAGTGTTAAAAACAAGGACGTAATTCATTTATTCTGCCAAAAATACAGGATGTCGCACTCCAATCTCAACCCAGATTTGTGCTCATAACTTTAACAGTAATTAAGTCTACAGTGAAGTTTCAAATTCGACAAAAACCTTTAAAATATGGATGTTTTAGTTTTAGCATAATGTTATTTATGGACACAGTTTATGATTATAAAAACAAATCGATTACGGCAATTTTTAAGCGCGTTATGCGCCATTTTTTTTTAAATCTGCGGACAAGAGCTGTTTCAACTATGCAATTTAAAACACCCTTTGTATAGCTACCAATTTTTACGATTTCTTCAAATGTTCTCTCTTATTTAATCGCCGAAATCTGCGACCCAAAATAGGAAAGACTTTATTTACAAACATGTAGAATTGAAACGACATATGTAATATAAAAGGTATTCGAGCTTTTGAATTACTTTGGTACAACCCTAATATAAAGCATTAAAAATTTGTTTGGTATAACCATTAATTTGTTATTGTAAAAAAATAATAATATAAGATATATTCAACATCTACCTCGTTGTTTGTTTTAAAATCATACTAGCTGACGGAAAGTTAATTTTCTTTTAGAATTAATATTAATATTTTTTTAGAACCAATGTCAGAGTTTTGAAGAACAAAGTACGATCTTCAATTTGATGTATTTGGGTTTTCCATATTTTACTTAGTTCGGCAGTTCTGAGGTGCGAAAAACGGGGAAAAAGTTAAAACATGAATTACATTTTTCTTATTTAATTTTTTTGAAATTGTTAACGCTAATACTTATTCAAACGGATTGCGACGTTTTAAGCATAAAAATTTTAAATATAAAAATATTTTATCTGTTTTTTCCGTATTTTATATGTTCAACAGACATGCATTAAGGAAAAACGGCCAAAAGAAAAACTCGATCTCGCATTTCCCTTCTTCTGTGCTTGCGGGCTTCAGATAGGTTGGAACTGAACATGCTGGTGCTCCTTCGCCTATTTTTTTTTAAATAATGCTTTTTCGAGAAATTTTTAATTAATATCGCGGCAATTTACCAATAAATGAAAAATCCGAACCTCAGGTGCATCTGTTGTTCTACCTTGAGGTATCTACCTTGGACTATCCTAATACAAATATCCAGACTTCTGCGTGTGGTAGATATCGATAGCCATCACAGACAAAGACACGCACACAGAGGTAAACATCTTTTTTATGACTATAGATTAATGGTTAGAAGCATTATTATGTATCTCAATCATTGAACATCAGGTTATGAATATTAGAACACGAGATCACATGAAATGTAGCACGGATTCAATATTGGATTTCACTTAATATGTATAAAATTCTTATCAAATACACAGCAATTGTTTTTTATTACATGAATGCTGTATTTATAGTATTTACATTCTAAATATTCAGAACATAAAATCAATATTTTATCAACATTTTGATTGAAAAATTTATATAATATTAACCTCTCATTGGCATTATTTCTTTTTCAATCCATATAATTTACTATTTGCAGTGTTTTATTAGCAATATTCTCATTATTCTACAAAATATTAAATCAAATTATTAAAATGTTTCTAGGGTAGTCCGACCAGTTAGTAAACAGCCGCCAGTGAATGAGCAGTTAGTAAATAATTTAATAGAATACTGTGTGAAAACACCCCACTAGTTAATTATTATGCTAATTATTATTTATTATTTACTAGTTGTAGTGTTTTATTAGCAATATATATTCATTATTCTACAAACTATTAATAAAATTATTGAAATACTAGGGTAGTCCGACCAGCAAGTGAACTGCCCCCAATGAATGAACAATTAGTAAATATTTTAATAGAATAAGATTTTAAAAACACCCCACTATTTAATTATTATGCTGAGTTTAAAAAACCCGTAATTCAGTATAAACGTGTTATAAGTTATTTGTATAGGTTGTAAAATAAATAACATAATATGAAATTTGAGTGTTTTGAGATTTTTGCCTGTTCCTTCAGTGAAAAATTTTGCGTTCATTCACTAGTAATAATTGTTCAGTTACTTGATTTTTGTATAGCTTTTTATTAAGACACCCCTAACATCCCAAACAAATGAAATATTAACTTCCTTTTATTATTTTTTAATCATATGTATACCAACACATATACTTGCACTGTCAGACACCAAAATATACTGTTTATTAAAATTTTAGCAATCTTTTTTTTAAAAATGTAATTAGGTGTTCATTTATTTTTCGGACTACCCTACAAATTAAATTTTTAGTAACAAGACCATATATAAATATCAAGTCATTTAAAATCATTATACAATGAGCAACTTCTGTATCTTCTTTTTCTCTAAACTGCAAATAGAGTAAAAAGTGTAAAATAGTTCATACAATTATGTCTTTGTAGACCATTGCAATGATAACTTTACTAGTATATTCATAAATTATACCTCACATTCAGGATATATATATAGAGAGAGAGAGAAAGAGAGAAAGATTCATCTTTCTTCTAAAATCATTCACAGAATTCTTTAAGTAAGACAAAATATCTCAAACACAAGACTTCTTAACAAACATAAATTCAATTCGAATGAAAATCTCTATGGATATCAAGAGAGTATCTTGAATAAGCCTTTCTAAAAGGGTTCATTTTTCAATTACGTCTAAGCTGGTATTGCTTTTAGAAGAATTGCCTAGAGATTAACGCCTGATCATAGTTAATGATGCTGAAGAATATAATAAAGACAAATGCTTTTCAAAAAAAAAAAAAAAAATGTATGATTTTTCGTGGCTGATATCTTTTGAGACCAAAAACAAGGATTTCTTTAAATGTAGATAAATTGTTTTCTCATGTAAAGTAAAAATTTCTGAAACGTGTTAAAGTGGTCAAAATCTTTCAGTTAATAAATTTTATTTTTCAGTATAATTTTATATGTAATGAAATTAATACATTTATGTAATGAAACAACACAACGACCATATGAATAAAACGTATATTTCGAGCCGATTAAATCAGTTTTTATAAACTTAAATATAAAATAAAGATTAATTTATTTAACTTTTAATAATATTTGAGTATTAAAATTACATTAAAACTAAAAAAATACTGGTATATTATAAAGTTCCGTTTTGCTCAAATTAACAATATATGTTTGTGTGAGTATGGTGCATGAATCGTTTATTTAATATCGCTGATAATTTGTTCTTCGAGGAAAAACACCCTTAATTTTAGGTATACATTATCTACCTCCTTGTTTATGTTATTAATATTAAAAATCCACTATATACCTTTCTTATTGTGTATCAGTTTATACGTATTAAAATGCTTGTTATTATACATGTAAAATACATAAATTATTAACTATAAATTTCTTAGCAGAAAGCCAACAATAGTGTTTTATTGCATCAATACTGAAATTATTAAATCGTCATAAAATCATTTAAACTTGAATATTGCATCTGTATTGCGGTGGAAAATTTAGAAAAATTACTATCTCATTGGCGTTATATCTAATATCCTGTCTAATATTTGTCCAACAATGCAATTTATTCCCAATGGTTTAAAAAAGTATCAGTTATAATATGTGAATATTGCGGGAAAGTTGATGAAATCTTTTGAAATTGTTAGCAACCCAATAATGTCGTCAATATTACACCAGTTCTTACCTGAAAAGTTGAATATTGGTTTTGCTATCACGAGTATATTACTAGAAGATGGGCTACTCAAAACCGGTACTGATAAAATAAGTCGCTGTCATCAATATTTTTAAAAGGAATCTTCACCTTTTTCAATCGCAGAAATCTGTGATTAAGGCAAAGATTACTATTAAAAATTGCTGTTAACAAAAGACCGTAGACGTTAGAAGTTATAAGTTACAGAAGTTAGAACATCTTAGTTCATCAAGTGTATTTTTTCGTCCTGTAATATTAAACTCAGCAAATTCAGTATTTCAATTCGTTTATTGATATTTTTGCTGATATTTGAAGTTGTACTAATTTGGTATTTGGTAAAAGAAAAAAAAAAGAAAACATAATTATTAAATAAAAGAGTTCTCCAATCGTATTCTGATGCGAAACTGTTAATCGATTCAACCTGATTTGATATAAATATTAAATTCAACATAAAATGATAATCTATCTTTTCAGCTGACAACGTTTCTTTTAGGCTGAATTGCAGTATCTTATAGTTAATCTTCTCTAATCAGGTCCCTAGCCAAATAACGTGTTTGAGATTATTTTATTTAGTGCACGAGTATTAGTGGTCCTCATATGCACTTTAAAGGACACTGTTTTCATGATATGAGCGTTTGTAAGTGGACCCAATTACAGCAGATTTATCGAATATAAAAAGCTGAAGAAATAAAATTATTTTTATAATTTTGTCCTAGACAAATAATTTCCAACTGTAGTAATTTGCTACTAATTACTTTAGATTGCTGTGCTAAATAAACGTTCATTACTTAGATCTATTAAAAACAAACATTGCTTGTGAATTATATAATAAGTCATAAAAACTTCAAAACTGTGCTATAAATTTTAAAAAAGTGGCATTTGAATGTATATTTTTTCTCTATTTCGATGATGTAAGAATCGGCATTAAGCGCTGTCATCAATATTTTTAAAAGAAATTCTCACCTTATTCAATCGCAGAAATCTGTGATTAAGGTAAAAGTTACTATTAAAAATTACTGTTAACAAAAAACCGTAGACGTTGGAAGCTACAAGTTACAGAGAACATCTTAGTTCATCGAGGCTATTTTTTCGTTGTAATATTAAACTCTACAGGTCAGCAAATTCAATATTTCAATTCGTTTATTGATATTTTTACTGATATTTGATAATAGAAGTGACATATAACTGATAAATGCGAAAGGAATAGCGGCTTGTTGCTACCATGGTTATGACATCGACGTATCGTACTACTTTTTGGGACTTATTTCTATTATTAAGTAAATAAAACATTTCTGACGACGACGAAAAAATCTGCATTTAAAAAAAATAAAACTTTGTTGCTCATAAACTTGTCAAGATTTCATCTGTTATAAAACAGTGTTTAATAAAATTACCTATATGATTAAATAGTGGGGACTTGCCTAAATACCGGCACATAACAAAATATTTCATTTCTTTCGCAATTGTAAGATTAGAGACATACAAAATATTTCATATATTTATGAATAATTTTCTACAATAGAAATTGTGGAACCATAAAATATCTTTTTAAAAAAACGGAAGAAGAAAAAGTGAAATTTTATAATGCAAATTTTTAAACAAGATTTTTTTAAGCATTATAAGCATATTTAATTTAAATATTTTTATTCAAATGAGTTGTGCGGAAGAACGCGCTTGTTGAAATTTTTAATACATTCCTGTGTTCATATGGAAACTGTAAATTTTGTATTTGGAAACTTAAAATTTAATTTAAAATAAATAATATATTCAGTAACTGCATTTATATATAAACTCGGTTTGTGGTGTCAGGTGCCGCCATCCGAAAAATCTACAAGAGACCACGCCATTTATTCCGGTCAATGATCCATTCTTCTTCCAGACTCCTATGCCTCATGGCCTTTTTTACATAATCCATCCAGGTCTTTCGTGGTCTTCTTCGTTTCCTCATTTGGTTTGTTCTGTAATTAGATGCGTTTTTGGGTAGTCTCTCGTCACTCATTCTTTTAACATGGCCATCCCAGATTAATTGTTTCTTTTGGAGATCGTCTCATATGGTTCCCTTTATTGTCATAATTTCTTTTATTCTTTCATTTCTTATTCTCTCTATTCTTGATACCCTGCGTGATCTTCTTAGGGCATCCATTTCCACTGCTGCTATTTTATTTCTTTCAGTCTGCATGATTCTCCATCCCTCTGCTCTATATAACAAAATGCTCTTTACTATAGAATTATATATATTATATTTTCTTTTCCTGGAGATATAAATAAATAAATATATTCATGGTTACTGACATTTATTAGAAAAATGTATGCATTTCATTTCATAAACAAATAGGTTTCTTTTAAAATAATAAATTAAAACTGTAAGACAATAGAAACCTATTGTTTTGCAAGTGCACTTACACTACAAGTAGAAACATGTTTCATTTTAAGATAAATCATTAGTACCCTCGAGGTTAGATAATCTTTACAAACGGATTAGAAGTTTATTTTTCTAAATTAAATATAACACTTTTCTCTCAATCATCATGGGATTTCATGAACATCACGATTTAAATATTGTTAGAATTTGTATAAAGACAAATGATGCAAGAAGT
Source organism: Maratus michaelseni (assembly GCA_963931845.1). Classification (NCBI taxonomy): domain Eukaryota; kingdom Metazoa; phylum Arthropoda; class Arachnida; order Araneae; family Salticidae; genus Maratus; species Maratus michaelseni. The sequence goes on along the minus strand of OZ007590.1, from coordinate 103,979,046 downwards.
TTTCTTATCGCAATATATTTTTATTATTTCGATCAACTAAAGTCAAAAACATGTAGAAAACCTATGGGTAATCTAGAGACAAAGTTAAAAGATGATTCTGAAGCTTAGCTTTTACTGCATATATCTTCTTTTATTTTTTCTTGAACCTTTCTTCTGTTATTCATAAACTTTAAGAAATATAAAAACAAACCTCTAGAGGTACAAAATAGAAACACATGTGAATGCATCATATAATAATGTAAAATTAATATGCATTAAAAATTCTGTGTTAAGATATGTTATCAATAAAAATAAGTTATGGATGATTAATTTTAAAACAGTTTCACAATTTCTAACCAAGTAAAGGAGTTGATAAACAAAGAAATCATATTTATTTAATGTTTCTTTTTACTGTTTTCATTATTAATGTTGTATTAAGAATAAAGATAAATCTCTGAGGGATAAATGAGGTAACTTTGTTCCATCTGTTGTTTTTGTTTTCAATGGAAACGTAAAATAAAATGGCTTTTTTTCTAAGATATATTATTTTCTGCATATCATATCAACAATAATTGTGTCATTTATTTATACATATAGTGACCCGCTGTTATATCGCGTCTCGTTATGTTGCTTTTTTTCGCATTTATTAGATTCTTTTAATCATCTCCAGATCAAGTAAGTTCGAACTCAGTTCAAGTAACTTTGTATGTGTCATTTAGAATAATTGTAACTATCGATCGTTAATTTGAGAAGGACAATTGTAATATTCTTAGGAAAATTATAATATGTTTATATACGTGTACTGAGAAGAAGATTTAGATTATTTACTTATAACTTATTGTCTTCCTTAGTTGTATAATATGCTCGGTTATATAAAGTAAGGCAATTTAGTTTGAAGAATGATAACATAACATGCGCACTTGCAGCTCTGGGTGACAAAAAGCAGCATGTAAAAGGTACTGCATAATATTTTTTGCTCCGTAAGTATAGGCATTAACGAATACTTTCAGTAAATAAATCTAGCCTATAAAGATGTAGCAGTGACTGTAGTAGCAATCAAGTTTAATGTTCTGTTCCAAGCTTGGTAAATCTTCGAAACAAATCCATGATATACTGAAACAAGATTACAGAGTTGAATCCGCATGTTTAAAGTGTATAAGCATAGTTTAAACCGCATGCCTTTAAATCGAATAACGGTTTTAGAATATTACAGGCATTGAACGTCATGTCAAGAAAATTTCTCCATGAAATTCAAAGAGGATTTTGTCTACAGGTGTCAGGAACTGTACAACCATTGGAAAAAGTGCACTACAAACAATGAGCATTAATTCTAATTCATTTTTTAGATTCATTAATTCATTAGAAAATATCTTCTATATTAAGGTATGAATCTTTTATTTTATGATATCATTGCATATAGCATGATGCCTTTTGATATATAGTACATTTTACATATCTTTCGGCATGAGTGTGATATAATTAAGGGCTACTCTATTTCTGAGTATCTTATCTAAGAAAAATGTATTTCGGTAAATCAAGAAAACCTATAAGTTACTTTATGAATTAATTTAACACATACATACTTTGCATTAAATTCAACTTACATTTTAAATATTTGTTCTGTTTCTTTTTGAAGATAGTTTTTGTTTCTAGCGCTCATTAAATTGTTTTTAAGCTTTCTAACTTCACGATGTTAATTAATGAACTTTCTCTAAATAATCGAACTGAATACTGTTCATCACTTTTAATTAAGATTCAAAAAGTCCAATCTAACCTCTTTTATTCAAACCACACTGCCGAGCATTGCAGTTGTGATATATTAGCAGCATATATTCTCGTCTGATACGTTAGCTAATCACTTTAAAATGTAAGAACTTTTTTCTGAAACTGCTATGTATATCATATAACCTTCTTACTTCTAAATCTAATCTTTTGTATCAAGATCAATAAAATCATACAGAAATTCCAAGTTTTCCTTTTTTGTAAAAGGAATGCAATTTCATACTTGAAAATTGTAGAATAGTTAAAGAAAACATGTGTTAATATACTGCGTTATCAAAATAATTTAAAGGAAATCACATGTATTGCAGCTGATAAATATAATGAAACTGTCATGATTTCACATTTTTTAGCTAATATTTAATATGTTTTAAGCATTTATTTTGAAACTTTATCTTTAAATATAAAAATTCAGACAGATATATTGTTACAGATATATCTGAACTTTCTTGTAGTATTTATATATTGTTTTCCATCTTTTTATCATGCTTTAAAAGAAAAAATTCCAAATTAACTGGCCTAGATGAATGACAGAATGAAAAAAAAAACTGGTACAGTGATATTCATAGAAATTTTTAAGAGCAAGTACAAAAATATAAAATACAAAATTTCTAAAGCAAAACATTACATAAGACTATTATGTAAAAAATATGTATTAATATAAAAAATGAAATTCATTATCTGTGTAAAATTGTTAGTTTCCTAAATTCAGTTAAATCAAATAATGTATGAAGAACAATTTCCTTTATAAAGGAACAAATGTTATATTTATATGAGTTTTTTCGGTTCAATTAAAAATCAATAGTAAATCGCTTCTATTTATATTATGGTGCGTTTGAGTATATCGCACTAATCAAATAGATAAAAAAATAGAAATGATAAACATCTTATAAAAGTTATTCAAATAAGTGCATCTGGTATATGATTCTGATTGTAGAGAACAAAATTTGAGAGCAACGCAAATATCGCTGGGTGATTTTTATTTTTACAAATAGTCATGTAAAGCGCTGCGATAGCTACATGCTTCTACGTTTGAAGTTTTGTTGAAAATTTGAAAGGTTGTGCTTACTAAAATACTTATTGAAAATTCACGTTGAAACGATATTTTGAGTTTATATTGACAATTTTTTTTATATTATATTTTCTTTCAAAAACATAAATTTTAAAATAGATTTTAGCAATCGCGCAAAATTTAAGATAAAGGTTATCAAATATTTAAAAGAAAAAAATATATATACAGTTAGCAAAAATCAGTCATATAATACCGAAGAATCATCCATTATTTGAGATTCTACATTGCATTATTTTCTCAACCCCGCATTAGAGGAAGCAATCTTTCACTTTTACATAAAATAAATATAATTTAGAATTAAACAGACGGCCAATCTTAACTCTATTATACCCCTTTACTGGACTGATATTCAGAACTATTTCCTACTCTTTTTAACACTTTCCAACATAGTTGAAAAATGTTTATGAATTCGATTTGTCTGTCTGTCTCTCCGCGCTCTAATTCGCATAAATACAGTCGGATTGCCATATAATTGATATATGTTATTGAGGTAGAACTTAGCATGTTCGGTATTGAATATGACGAGTGTAGTATTTATGGTTAGATTACAGGGGCAATCAAAAGTATTCGATAGATTACGGTCAATGGATAAAAGTTGTTTGTAGTACATTTATATAATGTTACACAGTGTTAAACATAATGGAATTTATATGTGTTACTGAGGTGGCTGGCAATGTGATTTATACAGATTATAGAATAAATACCATTTATACTTCGTGTGCAGGAACGCACAAAAGTATTCCATTGCAATAATATCTATGAGGAAAAATCGTTTACAGTGTATTTTATTGAAATTGATGTATATTACTGAGGTGCACTAGAGCATGTTTTCTGTAGATCTATTGATTGTGTAGAACATTTCGTTTATTCATAGAGATCAAAAGATTTCGGTTAGAAAACTGACTATCAGCCATAACTTCTCGATTTACGTTTACGCTGTGATATGCATTTAAAATGTTTATTTTTAGAGTATTATGAGATGTGTATTTCATGTACAGTGTTGCACGATATAGAATTTGCACACATTATTGGATATAAAACTAATCTGCTCCCGGCGGCGCAGCTCAGTTTTACCAACCTCCGCACCCAACTCCTGGGGGACTTTCAGCGCTCACGACCAGGAGATTACCTGTATGCGCTATGGGGAGTGGGAGCGCCGCCAACAGCTGACCACTCCTATTTTCCCAATTAATTGACGACAAAGGTCGCTGCGACATTCGGTGGAGCCCAAACTTAGAGGAGACCTCCACAAAACACTTGGGGAGAGTACCCTGACAGCTTTGGAGCCGGAACCCAAAAGAGGGAACCGGACCCTAGACCGTATGCCGAGATTCCCGCAACGACTCTTGAACAACGTCCTATGAAAGGGGGAAACGACTGGCTTCATCCGCTGCGGCGAGGAGGAGGAGCCTCTCGTCAGCCCGGGACTTCGAGGAAAGGCGTATGTGAACGCATATATACGTCCTGGCTTAGGTTGTCTCCGCGTAACGTCCAAGAACTTTTCGTCCGGAAAACACCGACGTAGCACGTTCGACTCAATAGAGGGTCATTCTGAAACACATGACATAAACAAACACACAAAAACAAAAACAGAACAAACGCTAGACAAAACGGAATGTTAGACTAGACATGACTATCGGACTCTGAAGGGAATGGAAAGATCCTTCAAAAGTGCCGGAGAAAAGGTCCCGATCGAGTTTAATAGCTTGAAAGTTAGTTCTAAGTTTCCTGCTGATCCAACTGTCGGGCGCAGAAACCTCCGACTACGCAAAGACACGCTAGATTTGTTTTCAACCTTGGGGTTCAAGTTTCGGCTTGATCGCCACCGCGTCAGTCGGCGAGTCAGCATTCCAATTCCTCGTGGTGAGACAGTCCAGGGAAAGCAAGTGTTCCTCTCCCAAGGAGGTGATACGCGCCGCAGTGACCTGAGCTCCTGTGGGAGTGGTCTCCTGAAGACACGAACCACACTAGGTATGAACAGGCAGTAACCGGTTTGGTTGAGGTTTACACACAACTACTCCAACTGCAGTGGGTAACGTGGTTGATGCGGCCCATGCGTCTGCATGCCGGTATCTGCGCTCTGCCACCTGCCAGTACCAAGGGTTTCTTCACGCCGCCTCACGCATTCACCAGACGTCACAACAGAGCCACCACGCAACTTGCTCTTCAGAGTTCGATCTTGCATCCGTCATCACCCAGGATTAATTGCGGAAAACGGTCCCATCGTCGTTCGCTAGTCTGTTGCTCAGCGTCACCAACTCGACTCGGGGGATCCCGGTCTAGCAACAGAGTTTAACCTATGGGACGTCCTTCCACCACCTAGGGAGGAAGCCCCCAATATAGCTCAAGTCCCTCGCCGCAGAAAAACCTCAGCTTATGGGGGGGGGGGAGGCCCAGATCCGGTGTTCCGCGTCACCGAATCTTTGTGTCACCTCTGGCTTTGTCGGACGCACCTCTCCCACCGGCGCACCACGTTGAGGTGCCGATTCAACCGTTTTCCTGCTTCTTGTCACAAAGTGGGGCAAAATCCCGAAAAGTTGGCCAATATATGATGTTATTCAAATTGCACGAAACTTCGTAAACAGGTGTTTTTAAGGATGCTAATTACGATTCCGTAGTTAAAAATTTTTAAAAAATTGGGAGATCTAATATGACGGACTAAAAATTTAAATGTTTTGAAAGTTATTCAGTTTGTATGAAATTTCCTATACGGTTGCTTTGAAGGATGCTAATCATGGTTCAAAAGTAAATAAAAAATGGTGAATTCGTATAGATACCAAAAGCATGAGGTAGCAAATTGTTAATAACATTTTTAAATTGTTTCAAGAATAATTTTCTCATTTAAAAATCAGTTCTTATGTAGAATTAGTATTAATCTTAAACATTTCCTCATGACAAAGTTTAGTATTTTTTCATGTCCCTGAAAATCGGTTTAAATTTGGAACTTTTTTAATTATACCCAACCAATGGCAGAAATCTGACAAAACTCACAATTCTTATTCGACTAAAATATCATTGTACAATTGAGGCAGAGACATAAGTACTTTTTCCCGGTAATTCTGGAAAAGAACGTAATATAAAAAGCGAGGATTGAAAAGGGATAGCCCACGGCTTCTTTATATTAATAATATCGACCATGCAAAGGCTTAAGAATCACACAGAATATTTATCTTTATATTCTTATCAATAACAACTCATTTCCGTTTCAAACTGATTTTTAAAGGGTTGTAAAACATTTTAAGAAACTTAGACAATAACCTTGTTTTTCAAATAGCAAGTTTTTTTTTTTTTTTTTTTTTTAGTTTTTCGATTTGTGAATAAATAAAATGTTTACTTTGAGCCCAAGCGCAAGCCCGACAAAAAAAAAAGAGAGAGAGAGAGAGAGAACTGTATCACACTTTAATAAAACCCTCTTTTTTTTACAAAACTCTTTTTTAGAATATAATAATACACGTTAATAAAACAAAAACGCTGCCATTTTCAGAAAAATAACTTTGTACAAAGAACTGCTGGCACTCAGCTTTGTCAGAAGACCATACAAATGCACACAATAAAATTATCTTCTAAAACATGCCCCAATCTTTGACAATTTCAGAATTTTTGAAGTGACTACAAAAGTGACATTTCTACTTGTTGCAAAAAACTGCACGAAATGTAGAATGGCAATTTTTGGCAGCTGTTTTTTTTTCATTAGATAATAGATCAGGAAATTATCTCCTTAAATTTCGCCGCGGATACAATGTGAAACTTATAAATTTTCTAATGTTTAAAAACAAAAAATAATATTTAAACAAAATATTTTTAACAAAAATAATCATGACACTATTAATTTTTATGCACTTGATATAGTTTTTCTTACACATGCTAATCATTTACACACCGTCATCGTGTGAATCCAGCTTACGGAATTAAAATTGGATGATATGGAAAAATGTAGCATATGTTTAGAGGAACCGCTGTTTTTCTCTTTTTTGTTCACCTCAGATGATACTCCCCAAGCGTCACTTTTGAAATGATGCATGTTGTCAGGGAAATGCGAAAACATTTTCTAAATACAGATTCTGACTCTCCAAACATTATTCTAGCAAACTGTATAATCAAAATTCCCGAAATAGTAACTTTATTTTTCGACTTTTGGCCAGCTTTTCGGGATTTTGCCCCTCTGTGTGTCGTGCCGAAGAACATCTCGCAATGCCGGACTTCCGGTAATCTTCACCGCTTAAGGGGCTAAATCAGAATCACTCGGAGGGGCCCGCCAGCGCATTACCGAGTATGGACAGCAATTCCTAGATTGAATTTCGTTGTGTGAATAAAAATGACATTTCTTAACAGTATTCTAATAGTGTTGGAAACTGTTTCGTAATCTATACAGTGGTGCATGATGTTTCGTTCTTGTTTACGTTTTAGAAATTATTGTGTTTCTCCTTTCGCATGAGTTATAATGTGAAAAACTGTTAGAAATATACAAATAAAAAAAATTACAGATTTACAGCTTTATATATCATTCAATATAGTGTGCTGTAATTTAACCAAGATTTAAAGTAAGCATAATTTTTTCTAAATATTGAAGAATGTGTAGAGGTAAGCAATGTATGCATTGTTGTGATTTTAAAGTACTGTAGAACTAAAAGGACGGGCCTTTTATTGGGGAATCTGATGTGCTGATTGAAATAATTAATTAAGAATATCATTAAAAAATACTTTAAGCCACAGCAGAATTCCATTTTTTTGCATCTATAAACTTGATCATGTTTGTCGCATCTTTTTTTTGTTATCATTTTTTGAATGACAATGTAGAATGCCAATGAAGAGGCATAGCAGCTTCGTTAAATTCAGATACTTTTTAGAATAGTTTCATATCGATGAAAATTTTTAAATAATTCTTCAATTATCATAAATTTTCAGAGTATTTCATTAAAAATTCAATAGAATAAACATACACTTTAATTCTGTTTGTCCTTAAACAGAGAAGAATATAAGTAAACCACCTATCATGGTATTGATTTACATGCCAGTTCAAGAGATGTTGTAAAAAGAGATGACATTCTGCAAAAAGATCTAGCGAATATGGAGTGTACATGTTCTTGTGATCGTGTGATGATTATGATGATTATGAGGATTATGCTTAATATCAATCAGCCATGTATACGCTCTTTAAAAATACAATTTCTTCCCCAGTTTGCGACAGTGACGACAATTAAACTTGCATTCAAAATTTCGCACATTTTACTTACCCATCATACGTAGTATAGGGTAAGTCTTGTAATCGTTTTGAAAATCGAACATTTTTTTTGACGGATTTACACGTTTCAGACACTGGATATTCCGAAAACATATTTTTAGAATTTTTTTTTGCCGTCCGTCTGTGTGTCTGTGTGTCTGTGTGTCTGGATGTCTGTGTGTCTGTGTGTCTGTAAACGCTCTATCTCCCGAAAAAATTGAGATAGAGACTTGCAATTTGGTATGTACTTAGTATGTAATAATGGGAAGAAGCCTATTTCATTTCAATAACCTCGATTAACCGGAACAATTTTTTTCGGACTCTCGAAATATTCGTTCTGATAAAAGGTATATAAAAATTTTCGAAATTGTTTATTTTAAGAAATGAACATAAAAGACAATAAAAAAACATAAATTTTGCATAAAGCATGAAGTCGATCGGATAATGAGTTGTCGAGATATTTGGAATCCTATTTCCCACACTCTTCGATGTTTCATGACCCTGTATTTCATCCAAATTTAACTTCAAAGATATATTTTAATTGGAAATTTGACGCTTAATCAGATGCAATATACCGCTAGTTAATAGGATTATTATTTTTGGAGTTATAAGGAAAAACCTCTTTCAAGCAATTCAGTAATCGAGCCTTTAAAGTTTATGACGTCATCAATCCACGATTTTATTTGAATTGCAATGCATTTTATAAGTAGTTTACACATTTTTATTTTAATATTTTACATTATGCATATCCATGATGGGTAAGTATTACGGTGGCCCCCAACGACTAATTTCAGATAGATATTAAATCTTAACTAAAAAATATCTGCTATTTTAAGTGAAACAAAAGATGGCTCTAATTTTAGTGTTTAGTTTTCTATTTTTTACCATTTTATTTCCATTATACGTTTCCTACAATGAAACGTATAAATACATTTAAATACTGCAAGACACTGCAGTGTGGGAATTTTTAATATTTAATATACCAAAACTCCTGTTTCTATGAAAAGCCTGTAAAAATCAGAGTTGGTCCTTAATATTATGAAAAAATGTTTCCAAGCATTTAATGTAAAAATAGATCATTTAACAAGAAATATTTTTAGAGAAACGAAAGATATTACCTTAAAGTATTTTCAAACAATACGAAAAAGGCTTCTATATTTATTCAGAATATACAGATACAATCCCTAATTAAAGATGCTAAAGCCATCCGGAGGAATAATACAAAATCAACCGCTTGTAAAAAATGTCTTAAAATCTTAAGAAAAAATATATAAACGATATAAGTTTCTGGGCTCATTTTTCCAAAGAACTCATATAAATATATCAAAAGTTAGTATTATAATTTTCAAAAAAGAAATTTGGTATAATCTTTATAATGTAGAAGCCCCTTTCCCCCCACAAAATAATTTAACCAATGATTAACATTTTATAGTAGACATTATTGCCAATCGGTTGGTATTGGAATCCTTTTAACACTATAATTTACTGTAATATTAGTTAGGGAGTGTGTGGCGACGTTAATTCGCCTTATATGAAAATGGAAGAGGAAGCATAATTCATTTAAGTTTCTCCAGCGGAGCAAAAGGAGCGTTATCCCATTTGGCGAAAGTTTGGCGCTTGAAAAGTTTTGCCAAGTATAGACTGACGGTGGATTGGGCGAGAATCTTTGACACTTGCTCTTCGGCGGTCTCGAGTGATGCTGCGTTTTTTGGGAACGGCTGCAGGACGGCTGTTATTATACTTATTTATTTATTATGTTTATTTGAATATGTTGAATTAATTATATATTTCGTTAAAGTAATAAAGTTTTGTATAGTTAATTATGCCGCCGTATATTTAACCATAGCGCAACCTTTCATACCTACAAGTGGTGACATGGACGTGATCTGAACACGCAACCTTCTGATCTGGAGTCAGAAGCGCTACCGTTGCGCAAAAAGAAATTTGGTATAATCTTTATAATGTAGAAGCTCCTTTACCCCCACAAAATAATATAACCAATGATTAACATTTTATAGTAGACATTATTGCCAATCGGTTGGTATTAGAATCCTTTTAACACTATAATTTACTGTAATGTTAGTTAGGGAGTGTGTAATTTTTCCCCCACTGTACATTTTTATACAACAATGTTCGTAATGACTTTTGTTGCCACAAACATACGTAACATTAGGGACGTTAAACGGTTATAGAAAAGTCTATAAATCTTATTCTAGTCTCTTATGTACACTTTGAAGACATGTTTCTATTAAATACGTATGAAGGTAATAATTGCAATTTTATTCATAACATGTAAAAATTAGTTTTGTATGAATTTCAATAATTTTAAGCGTATCTATCAGATAAATGACAGAGTACTCGTGATAGTCAAGATACTTCCAAATAATATACCAACATCTTTCATCATATATATGCATAAGTTGCATTTGACATAAAATACGTAGTACTAAAACTAGAATATCTTTATCCTTTCAAAGCGAGTTTTGGAAATTTCTTTGAAATAAGCCAATTGTAAAATGTCACATCGAATAATATAAAGTGAACTCATCTGTCATATTTTCTACTAAATGTGTCTCTCTTGTTCGAACATTTCACAAAAATATCTTAAGATTCAATCTTTCAAAATCTGCATTGAATTTTCCGAAGATATGTTACTCAGATATTATAATAAATCTTTTCAATTTAAAATGACTTTAAAATGTTTTATTTGAAAATGAAGTTTTGGATTACATTTAAATATATCAAAGCTTTTAAATTTAGGGCTGTCATTTGATATAGTGCTGAAACTATAAATCCTTTATGTTTTCAAAGTGATTTTTTGAAGTTTCTTTTAATAACCAATTGTAAAATGTCACATTGAATAACATAAAGTAGACTCAATTGTCACATTGTTACTAACTATGCCTCCCTTCAAACGTTTCACAATATATAAAAACATATGGAATCTTTTAAATTTGTAATGACGATAAAAAAATATTTTGATCTATAATGTAGATCAAAATTTATTTCCACTATCATGTAAAATCACTTTTGTGGTAAATGCAATAGCTTAATTGTATCTACCGTAGAAATGATTGAGTGTTCCTGAAATCTCAAGATATTTCCAAGTGATACATCAACATCTGGAAATCTTTTATCATATTTATTCATGAGTGGCATTTGACATTTAAAGACATAGTACTGAAACTAGAAATTCTTTGTGCTTTCAAGCAAGTTTTAGAATTTTCCTTTAATAAATGAATTGTAAAATGTCATATTGAATAACATAAAGTAGACTCAACTGTCACATTGTTACTAAATATGCCTCCCTTCAAACGTTTCACAATATAAAAACATATGAAAGCTTTTAAATTTGTAATGACAATAAAAAATATTTTGATCTATAATGTAGATCAAAATTTATGTCCACTATCATGTAAAATCACTTTTGTGGTAAATGCAATAGCTTAATTGTATCTACCGTAGAAATGATTGAGTATTCCTGAAATCTCAAGATATTTCCAAGTGATACATCAACATCTGGAAATCTTTTATCATATTTATTCATGAGTGGCATTTGACATTTAAAGACATAGTACTGAAACTAGAAATTCTTTGTGTTTTCAAGCAAGTTTTAGAATTTTCTTTTAATAAAAGAATTGTAAATGTCACATTGAATAACATAAAGTGAACTCAAATGTTACTAAATATGTCTCCCTTCAAAGATTTCACAAAAATATCTCACGATTCCATCTTGTAAAATTTGCACAGAACTTCAGGAAGATACGTTATCTGCGATATGTTCCGAAAATATGTTTGAAAGTAGAGAAAATTACATTAACATGAAAAATTATAATCTCACGATTCAATCTTAGAAAATCGGCACAGAACTTTACGATAATACGTTATCTAAGATATTGTAATAAATATTTTCAATACAAAATGACTTTTAAATGTTTCATTGGAAGATAATTTTTTAATTATATTTAAAGAAATATTAAAGCAGTTAAATTAATTTCCCCATAAGTCTTTTAGCTTTTATCTTATAATATATGGTATTTTTATAAAATTTTTGTAAGATAATAAACATTTCATCATATCTTTGTTTTGTGTTGTTCCGAAAATATTTGAAAATAAAGAAAATTAAATTAACATGAAAAATTATAATTTTTAATGACTATTAATAATTATATCTTATTTGAATTCAAAACAGGGTTTGAACTCAAATTAAATTAAATTCATTTTCTTGTAATTTTAACTCCAAAAATCCATAAATTGTCAATAAATATTTTAATGTGTGGGATACGTGATGGGTTTTTTCGTTTAATATGTGTTTATACTAATTTATTTAACTTTACTAGATTCATGTATGTAAATATAAGTTTGTAAACGATTTATTGCCCGTTTCCTGATGTGCTAGAAATTTTAAAATTACGGAAACGGTGTGTGTTTCGTAGACAATGAATTATTTTAATAGTTTAAAAATTTAATATATTAGTTTTCAGGCATTTTACCACTATCCAAGCGCAGGTGTTAAATCGCCAAAAATTCTTTATGGTTACTACTGTATAAGAGTTATAACAATGAAGTTAATTATGCGCAAAACTACTCTACTCAATATGAAAATTATAATATTTATATACTTCTTTTTGAATTTTAAAAATTAAACAAAAATTAACTGGCCGCCAGTTTGAAACAAGATGGCGGATAAATCTGAACAACGAACTCGGTCGAGACCTTGGTACGTCCTAAACACATACTCAGTCACATACATCCAAATTGGTTCATAAATAATAGAGTTACAACATGACATATGTCAGATATATATATATATATATATATATATATATATATATATATATATATATATATATATATATATATATATATATGTAAGAAGATGATATGTAAATAGTCGCTTTACTGGAATTATATGAACGAATAATCGATGAACAACAAAATACGAACTTTAATTTCAACTAATACACTTTTTGTCAAAACTATACAATAAATTTACCTTACAATAATTCAGCTAGGCCTAATAGCGCCTTTACCGGCTATATTCCTTTTATATCTTGCTTCATAACACAAATTAGAAGAATCTTTGCCAAATCTCGCGATCCAAAGTATTTTCAGCTCACGCATTTAAATCATGGATAATAGCACTAGAGTGTCAGTTCATTTGATGATCATTTACATGAAGTGTTCAAACTGGAATCCTACGTATATCCTTCTATATTAAAAAAAAATAATCTGGAACTGAGCCAAAAACGATTTAGAAATGGACCAATCAAATTCTGCGTAGATATTCCGGGTTATTCTCATCGCTTTTTTACTAGGGACTTTTTTGAGGAGCTATTACTTTTTTTCTAGCCATCCTACGGATTCGAAAATCATACCACCAGACGCGACATATAACAAGCTTTCAGAAATTAAAAGAATTATCATGGTCGGATAATAAAAACTCAAAAAATTCTTAAAAATCTTTTATTGTAAAAGTCATTTTTTTATATTGTTGCCGATTTCTAAATAAGCGCAAATGATTATGTTTTATCTCAAATAAAAACTGTATTTGCACGAGACTATTAAAAACAATAATGAAAGTTTAAAATAATAATTAAATGATCACGTGCTGAAAGCAGGAAATAAAGAAAATTACGTCATAAAAATTGTGTTTACACATGAATATTAAAAATAAAAAAGATGAATTAAATAAAAAAGCATTATAACCAGTTAAATAAAAACGCATTATAACCTGATTACAGAAGATAGTCGCCGTTCGTGATATCATCATCATCATCACCATCATCATCTTTTCAAAATAGGATACATTACCGTGTTTTAAGAGGCTGTGAAATCAGAACGGGGGTTGGTGAGCGTAGCGAGCAGGGGTAGATATATACAGGGTGATTTTTTTTAAGTTGTGAAAGTAAAACCCTATAACAAAAGAACCACTGATCCAAATGACCTAAAATTTCACCAGTATGCCCCCAAAGCAATGAGAATTTTTTAGCGGGGTTAAAAAAACATAAAATCGCACCGACAGATGGCGCTGTACATGCAGTAAAGTCGAGAAACGAACTTGCGCCCGGCACACGCACATTGGCAATAAAAACGTGAAGTACGCACACCTCGTATTCATTATTCTACGAAAATCCTCGCAATGACTGCGCCATTGACGGACCGTGCGTTGTTAGTGAAATTGTATTATCAGAATAATGACAGCGCAGCAACTGCTCTTAAGAGATTTAAGACACTTAAAATTTAAGAAAAGGTCTAATGACGACAGAGGGCCTACGGAAGATGGTTCCTCAAAGTACCGTCCATTGTTTTCCTCCCACGGACGATATTCTTTGTTTCTGCTACCTTACAGCGCCATCTGTCGGTGCGAATTTAAGTTTTTTTAACTTGCCAAAAAAATACCCATTGCTTTGGGAGCATACTGGTGAAATTTCAGGTCATTTGGATCAGTGGTTCTATTGTTATAGGTTTTACTTTCACAACTTAAAAAAAAAATCACCCTGTATATATATATCAGCATTTGAACGGAGGTTAGTTTGGGGGTCTGGGGGGGTCATGATCGGTGAAAGTATACCAAAACTTTCGGAATTTACTTCCTCTGAACGGAGGTAGTTTTTTTGTATTGAAATCTACCTAAAGGTTATATTTTGAAAAAGTTGTTTCTGTTAAGTGTTAGATCGTGATACACGGATTCCGGAACATTTTTTTTGGCTTTATCTTCAAAAATGTCTGTGATATAGCTGTTTGAAATTCTATAGTGGCTGACATTTTGAAACAATCTGATTTTTGTTATGCTCTAGCTCTTATGCTGAAATTCGCATTCAAATTCCTTATTAACGAAAACCGGGATTGAATCTTCTATAATCGAGTTCCAAGCGTTTTAGCTGTGGGCGTTTGAGTAAAATGAGTTGATTTTTTAAAAACAAGGACTATGAAAGCTACCTTTTCCACCCGGTACAGGCCGGAAGGACTTTTTCGATTTTGGGTAAAGATTTTTTTCATGAGCCATTTTTTAATTCAGTACTTATTCTTCAAGTGAAATTATCCCCATTAAAAGAAACTGCAACCAAAATTAAAAAAGGAAAAGAAGGACCCGTTTAGAAAGTTTATCATAAACAAAAGTTTTGGTAGAAATCGAAAATAAATTCGATGTGAAGATTACACCAAATATGACAGTATTGCTGATTTTGAAGAGTCATACATCAATTTAAAAAATGTGTATAAGGTCCAATACTAAAAAGAAAAACATTCAACTTATGATATATGGAAACAAATTAAGTAAAGAAGATTCTAAAGATAATAAAGTTGTAATGACGAATTTTCCACTTTTAAAGGACGAATTCCTGACTTTAAAACTTTTTTTAAGATGACTAGTTTGAAGATGTGTTGAAAATTATATTTTGTGCTAGGTGAAGATGACAAAAGAAGAATTGTATATCGAAACACTCTTGACAACTGAACTGTATCTATTCAGAACTGTTTTTCCTTTTCTTTTTTTTGTTAAAGAAAGGAGGCTTTTTCATATTGCTTATCTAAAGATGGCCAGATGGAGTACTGAGGCCAATCATCTAGTCAGTCTTGAGAAAAATGTAGAATAACAGCTTTACCAATATCCACAAAACAATAGTATTATATAGGGACCATATTAACAGAGAATCTGAAATAGATCAGAAAGCTCTTTGATGAAAAGTTTGCCACTGACTATGTATGAAAGGACAGTGCCGATCGTAGGAGAAGTAATAGATCAAACTAGATTGTAGTTTGAAAGAGGAAATCTAAATAAAAGACGTAAAGTTATTCTTTAAAAGGCAGCTGTGCACTGCTTGATGATCATCATTTTACAATGTGACATCCTGACGACTTTAATCTGATCATATTTTTCTCCTGTGCATAATGTAATTTTTTTGAAATATTAATCGTAATATACATATACATGTTTTCGAAGTAACATAATGTGTCTTAGTGTTATTGTATTACACCTAAGCATTTGTCCACACATTTGTGTCTAAGCAATACCACACGAAAGTGTCAGTTTTTCAATTAATTTAACTAAATTACAATTTACACATAAAAAACTAATGAATGTTCAGGTCATTTTTGGAATGATATTTTAAACATATATTTCTAGTTATTGAATGTTTTTTTCTATTTTAAAAAAATGACCCTTTAAATTATTCTAGCATTTTAATATATTCTACTCAAAAGTTTTACAGTTTGAACTTATCTTTTAAATAATCCTTCCTTTTTTGAAAAATAAAAATAATTTAGTTTTTTTCTGAACTTTCACAGCTATATAAGTTGAAAATTACACGAAAAGTCATTTATCACTGTCAAGGAGTTTAGTATTTCAAGGTGACATTAACACCTAATTTGAAATAAGAAACGAATGTTTGAAAAATTTCTTGAGAATTAAAGATAATTCTTGGAGCCAAATCTAAATTGAATGTCATGTCATATTTGAAATGTTCTAGTTTATTATTATCAGATTTCTAAATTTGAAGCTTTTAAAATTACAAATGATGAGTAAAACTAAAATGATGTTACTCTTAAAGTTTTTACTGACTACATAAAAAAAATTAACTAACATTCTATATTAGTCCCTTATCATAGCTTTATATTAATTCAATAAAATCCTCTGTTATGACCTATGTATAAAAAGCATATTTTGACAATTTATTTTTTAGATGAATGTTTTGAGCAGTATTCGAAGAAGAATATAAAAAGAAAATTTTTGTATAATACCAGAAGTAATTTAGCAATACGTTTCGTTAAAAGATGCAAATAACTTCTGCCAGATACATCTTTAGACAATATCTTCAGAATAACGGAATTTTTATTACATTTGGAAAGGGGCTCTTACAGGAATGCGTATAAAATCTTGATAGTTACTGTCACTTTGTAGAAGTTAAATACTTCGTATAAATTTATGTATTTATAATTTCTCTCAAATTAAAAGATTAAAGTTTCTTTTATAATAGCAATGGCCATGTATGTAAAATATAAACATAATTCTTCAGTTATACGTGTGATTTCAATGAAAAAAAGTTAATTTGTTCGTTGGACTTTGCCCTTGATGAAGTATGTTCCTGAATGTCATGGACCTTAAATATCGTCCTTAAATATGTGATGCCATGGACAATGAAGTGAGAAAAGTTTGAGCAAAATTGGTTCGTTAGATATAGGATTTTAATCGAAAACATAAGGAAATTTTTGTGTTTAGAACCTACTCGTCATGAAGCTACTGGTCCTGAAACTATTACATCAATTGCACACAAGTTCAGTATCGCTGTTAACCGTATAATGCATATTCAATTCATTAGATATGTGATTCAATCAAAAACAAATATGTTTGTCTGCGGAACCTACTCGTTATAAGGGGGTGCCCTGAAACAATATGAATATTGCATTATCGTCGGTAATGAACTTATGCACAATATTCGAATAAAATCAATTCGTTAGATATGTGATTTCGATCAAAAACATAACAAAATGTATTGTCTGTGAAACCTAATAGTTATGATGTATGAACATGAAAATACATGAACATTGTATTATTACCGGTAATGATCTTCTGGACAACATTTGAGCAACATAGGTTCGTTAGATATGCAATTTGAATCGAAAACATAACAAAATGTTTTTACCGGCAGAAATTGCTCATTATGAGGTATGGCCCTGAAGCTACATGAATATCACTATCATCAATAATGAACTTGTGTGCAATATTTGAACGAAATCGGTTCGTCAAATATGTGATTTCAATAAAAAATATAAAAGACTATTTTTGCTTGTGCAACCTACTCGTTATGGAATATGTCTGTGTAAAAAACATGATTATTACATTATCACCGATAATGAATTTGTCTGCGACATTAAAGCAAAATCGGTTCGTTATATATGTGATTTCATGATCCTAGATTTCATTACCTAGACTAAGTACATAAATACGAGTGTTGTGAATTTTATTGTGACATAATCTATACTAATAAAATAAAGTATCGCTCTGTGTGTGTGTGTCTGTGTGTCTGTTGGCGATCTCCTGAAAATTTAGATTTAGGTTTTTCAAACCCTCTCCTGGTGCATCTGAGCCTTATAATTTTAATATTTTGAAAATTAGAGTAGTTATTAATTAAAATCTGATCAAAGATCACAAGTACAAAATAACTCTTCCGAAATCCTCGCGTGCATACTCAGAAGCTCTTCAATCGTATCTCCGTGAATAGAAGAAACAAAGCACGAGTCCTTCCGTTTATTTTTTAATTTTTCTAAATTCGCCATGGGCGAATAGGTGGAAGTACGGAAAATCCGTCTACATGTTCTTGAAGAACGTACTTTTACGTCTCGAATGACCCTGTTGGTTCTAAAACATTTCACATTTAAACCATTCATAAAAAATAATCAAGAAAATTCGAATTCATGCTTTTTATTTTCTCTCGTTTTCCGAGCCTTGCATCCACCGGGCTAGAAGAAATAGTGTAAAACGAAGGTTCCTAAATTAAAGAACTCACTTTGTTCTTTTTAAAGACACCTTTGGTTTTAAAAAATATAAAAGTTAACCCTTTGAAAATGTATATTTTCTGTATGCCGTTTCCGATTTTGGCGATTTTGGCTATTTTTAAAAATTCGCATCGGCAGTTCCGAGCAAAGTACGAAAAAATAAAAATACCAGACAATATCTACATTTATTACTTTTTAGACATCTATAATTTTTCTTTTTTTTTGAAAAATTAGAATATTAACCCTTTGAAAAAAATTCGCGCGCAGGACTCAGTTTTGCGAATTCCGATTTTCTGCGATATATAAAATCTGGCATCGGCTTTCTAAAATAACCAAACAAACACACACACTCACACACACAAAAGAAAATAAATAAAAAATAAATATATAAACAAATAAATAAAAACACCTAAAAACATCTATGTTCTATCGGGTTCAGGCAGAAACCTTTAGTTTAGTTTAAAGAAAAAATCACGTTAGTAAATTCGAAAACGTTTTTAACCGTAAGTCAATTACGCATTTTTAACGATTTCTCCTATTTTTTAAAATTCTAATCGGCGTTTATAAACAAGAGATAAAAAATTAAAAATACCGCGCCTAATCTACACCCCTTTGCTTTTTAAAATTTGGTATCGGTTTTGAAAAATTTTAACTTTAACCTTCCGAAACAAAAAATAATTTCCAAAACTCATTTACGCAATTGTCGCTTTTCGGCCCAAGTTTAAATATCGGCATTGATTCGGGAAATGCGAATACGGACAAACATAGACTCCAGATCATAGATACGTTCATTTTCTTCAAAACGCACCGCCAGGTTTTAAGAAAAATATCCACGTTAAACCTGTCGAAACCGATCGTTTACGTAACCCACTTTCGCGATGTCCGCTATTTTGGCAATGCTTACCAGTGGTTAAATTTCAATTCTACAAGAAAATTTGGTTGGGTCGAGTGTTCTGAAAAGTCCTCTTCCAGAACAGCTTGCTCCCCGTGCGGTGAAAGGTGGAACTACAGGCGTATCTCTGGTTTTATGGCTCCGATTATGATGGGGTTTGGCTCATTCGACTTTATATCTATAGCCTTAAATATTTTAGTTGCACTTTCGGCCGCCAGGGTGTGCTTTTCGATCTCTGGTTCTATGAGCCCGATTACGACGGGGTTTTTCTCATTCAACTGGATATCGATAGCCTTACAGATTTCAGTGATATTCGTATAGAACAGATTGTTATTATCTCTGGTCCGGGCATCGCCGGGTGGGTTAGCTAGCGTAACATAAAATGCAAAACGCAATGCCCGTGAGTGGAATTCCACCTATTCAAAAGGAGAGTATTAGTATCCGCTATTAGCAATCGGTTAATAAAATTTTCGGTAATGAAGGGAATACAATAATGAGTGTTTATTGGCGTAGGATATTATTTTGCATGTAGGAGTAATGACCACGTGATTTTTAAAGCACTTTCCCATAGAAATTAATTTCACAGCTTTTATGAAACCTAGCTGTTGTATAACATGCCTGGAGCATAAAATTATGTCATTATAACGAACTCTATCGTCAAATCTAGTAGCTTTTTGTTCTCTTTGTTTGTTGAGTTACATTGTTTGAAGATATAATTACCGCACAATCCTGTTGTGAAACTACTATTATAGCCCAAAAAATATTGTAAATATAAATAAAATATCAAATTAATTTAAACATCTAGACTATCCGTTGAATAAAAGAAAGTAAAAATAAAACTAGTCGTTGGGAGCCACCGTAATATTTACCCATCATGGATATGCATAATTTAAAATATGAAAATAAAACATGTGTAAACTAATTATAAAATGCATTGCAATTCGAATAAAATCGTGGCTTGATGACGTCATAAACTTCTATTACTGAATTGCGTAAAAGAAACATCCTTATAACTCCAAAAAAGATAATCATATTAACTAAAAGTTTACTGTGTCGGATTAAGTATCTCATTTCAAATTAAAATATATCTTTGATTTGCAATTTGAATGAAATATAGTGTCAAGAAAAATCGAAGAGTGTGAAAAATATGATTACAAATATCTTGACAACTCATTATCCGATCGACTTGATTCTTTATGCAAAATTTAGGGGTTTTTTATTGGCTTTAATATTCACACCTTAAAATAAACAATTTCGAAATTTTTTATATACCTTTTATCAAAATGAAAATTTTGAGAGTCCGAAAAATATAGTTCCGGATAATCAAGGTTACTGAAATTTAGTAGGCTTCTTCCCATTATACGTACTAAGTACATACCAAATTTCAAGTCTCTATCTCAATTTGTTCGGGAGATAGAGCATTTACAGGTACACAGACACACACACAAACAGACGGGCGGCAGATTTTTTTTTCTAAAAATATGTTTTTCGGAATCTTCAGTGTCTGAAACGTGTAAATTCGTCAATTTTTGTTTCATTTTTAAAACGATTGCAAGATTTACCCTATACTACGTAAAATGGGTAAGTAAAACAGCTGAAATTGAACAGCTGAACGACAAGCTGCTCATTTCATTTAGTATAATATTTAAACACACTATTACGCACTAAAGATTTAATCACTTTTTTTATCGCAATATTTGAAATATTTGTTCTTTTGAGATTTTTGATCGGTCTTTCTAAAAATGATATGTCAAGTTAAGAAAAAGTTTTGGAAAACCATGCGTAAACAGGTGGTTTTATTATATTTTTGTAAACGTTATTTATATATCAGAAAGCTTTTGTGATTTTTTTTATTATTATTTTTTACAATATATCAAATAGAAATATAGCTAAGAACAAGAGCGTGAAGACAATAGGGATGATGATGATGGTTGGTTTCTGTTAGAAGTGTCAGCTATAAAACTATTTCCAAATTTCACACTAATCTCAACACATAATAGAGGTATCTCAAAAATTATTATTTATGAGAATATTTTCAACTTAATTCCGTTTCAGTACGTCGAAAGAAAAAATAGTAACTGTCATTCCCTGTATTATTTTATTTAAATACTTGGAATCAATCCTAATAATATTATAAATCTGATTGTGCGCAAATGTTAGGCTGAAGCCAGCGTCAAAATGGAGCCTTTAATGATCCTGTATTTTTGCATACAGATTGATTATAACCCTCATTTGAACATAGGCTGGTTTTTGTTTATTTTATTCAAATATTTTTCTTAATAATTCAAAATTTCGTTTTTTCATAGAGAGTAAATGGACATTTTTTTCGTGTAATATTTTAACATGGTTAAATTTACTTTACCGTTGCTAATACTTTATCGTTGCCAAAACTAATTCAAATTCCGGAATAATAATTTTTAGTCAACAATTTAGTTTCAATTGAAAAATGTTCACGTGAAAAATAAAAATGAAATAAAAAAATTAAAGAATTAAAAAGAAGATTAAATAATATTATTAGAAATAAAACGTACTTTTTTTTTAGTTTTTGATAATAATACAAGGTTTCAATATGAGTAACCATAGGAAACAGGCGAATATGACGCCATACATCAAAAATAAAGCGGATATCTTTGATTGGTGAAATAAAATGATCTTGGGGTTTTTTTCTTCGCTTTTTTCTTTTGTTTGGTAATAATTCTTGGCGTTTTACCGTCTGCTCAGGGCTAATATAACTATACCGTATTTTTTATTTAAATTTTAAAAAAGTAAAAAGAAGTTTCAAAAGAAAATGGTCAGCAAATGTCAATAATATGCTCCGGAAAATTATCCATATCGAAAATGATGTCATGGATAGCGAGAAATATTTATTTTCATTCTTAAAACTAAAACAAATAACTCGATTTCCTAAAAAAAAAATGACGAATGTTAATAGTTCCATTTTTGTTGATTAAAACTAAAGATTTATTATTATTTCGTTAAAGCAACATAATTTCCCCTATGCCAGTACTGAAATTAATTGCCTGGAAAAGAAAATTAACAAGAATTATGTCATTAAAAAGGGATTTCTCTGCGGGAAAAAGAGGCGTCATATTTGAAATAAAACGGGAATTTTCCAATGTGTTTTAAAATGAGTGTGAATCAATTCCTTACATTAATAATACAAGGATCAGTAAGTATAGAAAGTAGATGATTTTCACTCCATATTTATAACGAAAAATTTAAATGTTTTTTTTTTATCTATACTGATTATTAAGCATGAATATCCGTTATATACAGATGAGAATTTTCTGCTAAAAATCGCATCATAATTTTAAGAAAAGGAAAATGAACATGAATCTACGTTTGTATTTCGCAACTACTCCTCACTATAAAAAATTGCTGCAGTAAAATTACTGCAGCAGAGATTCCAGGCAATGTCCATAAGAAAACCGGTTTTGTGACTAGATAAACGAGCTTTGTTATTAGATAAACGGTTTTTGCCCGTAAAAACATGAAATTTACTCAAATGGACCGTTTACCTTGAAAAGGGGGCATTTCCCGTAAAATTACGACAGCAATTCACGGAGAATGCCCGTGAATTTACAATTTTCATTTACAGTGCCAGAATATCGAACGCAACGTGATTTACTTTATACCGGTTATCATTGATCCAAGGATGTTACACTAACTGTCAGAATTTAAAAAATTAAATTAGATGCCAAGATTTTTTTTTCTTTTTTGTTAATTTTAACGAAGTTTCTCTAAAAACGGAAAGTAAATTACTCCATATTTGTGTATAAAAAAAGGAGAAATAAAATAGATCTGTATATTTTTTACACCATTTTCTCATTAAAACTGAAAAACAGAATTGATTTTCACTTTGAATAGATGGTGAAAACAAAATCTTGATTTCAGTAAATTATCCGAAAAATAAAAACATATTTTCACATATTCAAACTTCATGAATCAATTTATTCTGGAGAACAAAAATTGCCTGTCAACATACTGTCATTTAGAAAATAAGATTTGTTTCAGCTATACATTAAACCAAGGAGGCAGAACTGAATTTAAAGAAAAAGCATGTACTATTTCCAATTAATGTTTTTTTGAAGGATGGCTGTTAAAACGTTTCACAAAGGCGTTAAAAGTAAAATTGTTCATCAGGTAAAATTGACATTTGTTTAACCCAATTCGTCTATTTCCACGATTTTATTTGGCCCTCCTTTTTGCATTGGTTGCAATTTCATTTTCGCGATTATTTGGCACAAAATTTCACTTTTTAAAGACTGAGTTATGTCAAGGTCCCTATAACAAAAAAATACCGTATTGTCGCCTATGAAAT
This sequence comes from Maratus michaelseni, assembly GCA_963931845.1. Classification (NCBI taxonomy): domain Eukaryota; kingdom Metazoa; phylum Arthropoda; class Arachnida; order Araneae; family Salticidae; genus Maratus; species Maratus michaelseni. The sequence goes on along the minus strand of OZ007590.1, from coordinate 103,955,285 downwards.
GTGATACATAGTTAGTTAATTTTAACGTTTTTAATTATCGGGAGTGAAATATTTTCTTAATTAATGTATTTATTCTTCTTTTAATGTTGCGTGAACGAAGTCACGGGTAACAGCTAGTATTTACATAAAACTTCATTAATAAAACCCAATATTTGAGTTCTCGATACAAGAAATCCGAAATATACATTCCCTTATCGGTTTGTTATAGCAAAAATTAACCAAAACATTGTCTTGATTTATTTTAAGAAACTCAATTTATTAATAAAATTGTTGACACTTTTTTTCTTCTAGTATGTTTCGAAAAGAAATTTTATCTTCAATGTGTCTGCTGATACTATCAGTGTTATTTAATTAGTGAAAACATTGTGCTTGTGAATAACGTTAAACAAGTTGGAAATTGTACGCCAAACGTGACAAATGCACCCGCAATCCGTTCGTACTGTAACTAGTTTTAAATATATTCAGATCTTGATGCAATAGCTGTTGCACTCTTATACAAAAATGCATGAATACCAAATTTATTTTATGAAATTAGTTTCAATGCACTTTTACAAACAATTAATTACAATTCTGTTACATTAAAATTATACTATGCGCAAATATTCACTACAAGACAATGTAAAAAAATCATCGTTATTATTTCAATGAAATGTATTATATCGTCTGTTATTATGATATGATTAATTTCCTTAATAAAATAAGTTAACATTTACTGAAAATTCCAATGGGAAACTTAAGCCTAGCTTTGAAAATTTCAGAACTTGAAATCCATATTTGGACTCTTTTTCCATTTAATACCTATTTCTCTAAAAACATCTATCCAAAAAAGTGTCAGTAGATTATATGATTGCTACACAGTTTTGGTATACAAATTCGGTTTTTAAATTCAGTACTAATACGGAAATAATATGGTTCTATTTTAAATATGACGCAATCACTATGGCAACCTAGAATCATTACCTACCATAGAGCATCATTGAATTAAGTACATATGATCGGATTTAATAGAATGAAGAAAACTTTTATTAATATCTTTTTAAGTTTTCATTCCATATACAGAAAGTTTTAAATGACTCGACAAAATTCTGCAACGATTATTCATATTAAATTTCAAACCATTCGGTTGGGTTGTTTTTACGCTGTTATATGCGGACAGACGGACGGACCAGACGACGATTATAGGTGCTACTCATTTATATAATTAAGAACACATCTAAAAAAAGGTATAAACACCGAATGAGAAAACTTATGTCATATTTTCCTAAATCATATTTAAAAATTAAAAAACATTTAAATAACAGCAATTATTATTTATCGGTGTATTGAGAAAAAATAACTAAACTGATAAAAAGAAATATTTTTATAATCAAATATTATTGAATATATTAATTGAAAACATTCAAAATTTACCGCATTTCTTAATTAAACAAAATAATGTAATACCAGAAAGACCCGTGCGAAGCTTTCGCACTGCAAACTTTGAGATTATTTCCTGATGCATTTTAGCATAAATTTTTAATTGAATATTTTTTTTAAATCCAACTGGTTGCGTTTTAACGAAATGTGAGTGTGCTATGTCAGAAGCCTGTTCAAAAACTTTTCGAATGATACCTCTTCCATCGTTGTATGTTTTGTATGTGTATAGAAAAAGGGATGTTGACAACATAAATAAGATATGTGATCTGGATTGTTTTTTCATAAATGAAATGAAAGCTTTTTCTCAAATCAATATTGCCACAAAAATAAAATACCGCATTATATGATGCTCAACAGGGATTATAAAAATAATAAACAGTACAAAACAGGTAAAATGTGACTTTTCGCACGGGTTATTTTATATTTATGATTAAAAACCAAAATTTAAATTTAAACGTTTCAAAGAAATTAAATATTATTGATTGATAGAAGCAGTGGTATTTTACACGTGTAGCATAAAAGGTATGATTTGTTATATTAGATTGAATTGTAATTTAAGTATAATTCAATTTATTGTTCTTCGTCCCGTATTTTTCCCGAAGACGAAGCCGTCATCCTCTAATGCAGTTAAAATACAATTGTTATTTTTTTTTTCCTCGCGCATGTCTTTTTCTATCTTCGGTGGCATTTTATTGTTGGGAATAAATGAGATGATATTCTCGCTTGACTAATGTTGTTTGAAGATATTTTTATCCTTAATTTTTCTTTAGAAGTTTAAACCTGCATCTAAAAAATATTAGATATTTCTAAAAATTGTTAGACTGCAGTGCGAAATCCTCGCACAGGTCCAGTGGTTAAATACATAACATTGTTAAAAATGGTAAATAATATAAAATAAATAAATAAATAAATAAAATATGTTAAAGTATTGAACAAACTGGTGTGATATTATAAAAGCATAAAAAGCTATATATATATATATGTCATGATTTCACTTGTACAGCATAATTTTTTTTAGAATCATAATCCAGGCAAGGGCTTCCTCCGAGGAATTTTGCAGTCGGGCGTCGGATTCACTTCATAGTGTGCGTACAGAACTCAAATAAGAGACATTTCGTTCCAGTTTACTTTTATTCGAAAGTAACAGAAAATGGCAATGCTTTTCTCCTTCCGAAGCTAAATCCATTCATGATGATTTAATACCGTGACGAAAACTTGGTGACTTAATTTAAATAATAAGAATACATTTTAGCTCTTAAAAAGGCAGTTTTTTTTTTCTATAGGCAGCCAAGGAGAGTGTTCCATGACCGTGAAGTACGCGCTGGAGTTACATTTACAACTGGATCAAGCAGCAATCTGACCTTTTCGCGGGAAACTCGCCGTATATCTCTTCCTGAACGCCCCAGAATACATTTTCATTAAGAAGTCTTTCGACCAATCAGCGCTAGCGGACTAACTTCTCAAGCGTTCTAATTTCGAGGCTAAATGACCGTAATCTGAAAAAGCGCGGGATTACAATATTTCCAGAAAATTCCCGCAAAATCTAATTCCTTCGAATAAATAAGAAGAGAAAAAAGAAAAAAAATACGTAGGTTTTATCGAGCCTGGGCAAGATGCCAATACAATTTTTACATTCAGACTGGAGTAGCTTTCATAATTTTTGAGAAAGAATATTGTTTTTCAGAAAACAGGGAAATAAAAAATAAGAAAATAAAAAGATATAAGTTGTTATTTCAAGAGAGTTAAAATATTTTTAGCTGGGAGATTGGTGTTTTTTTTTTAAGAATTAAATTCTAGGATGCATTTATTTAATGAAACAAAAGTAACATCGCGATGAGCCATTTTTTTAAGAGAATGAATTTAGAATAAAGTACTTTAGCACGGTGGAATTTTGACAATCGAAATACTGGAACGAGAAAATAATTTAGAATAATGGAATTTACACAAAATTATAGTTTTAATGAGGCCAACGGCGAATTTTTTTTTTATTTGTTTCATACATATATATTTCACTGGCACCCGGCTAACCGAAAAGTACCAAAAATAAACCACATACTTATAAAAAAATAAGGGTTACTACAATTAATTAATTGGCGCCATGCTTGGCTCAATTGTATTTGAGCTTCCCGTATAATACGTAAGTACCCATTTTTTTATTATTATTATCATAAAACACACTGAATGATCATGTTATCATAAAACACACACAATGATCAATTTATTATAAAACATACAATATTTAATTTAATATAAACCACACGCAATCTTCTCTACCGGGTTGCCATATGAAGCAAAATCTCGCCAAAATCGTCGTGTTGCCTAGGCATAAAATCATCCTTTTAGAGCCGAAAATATATCCCGGTGCGACTGCGGCATCTGTACCAATATTATTTATATACAGTTTACTTCTGCTTGTACATTTCAATAAGGTACAGATGTCGCAGATTCACCGGGGTATCTTTTTGGCGCCAAAAGGGCGATTTTATGCCTAGGCAACCCGACGATTTTGGCGATATTCTAGGATGCATTTATTTAATGAAACAAAAGTGCGTAGAACATCGCGATGAGCCATTTTTTTAAGAGAATGAATTTAGAATAAAGTACTTTAGCACGGTGGAATTTTGACAATCGAAATACTGGAACGAGAAAATAATTTAGAATAATGGAATTTACACAGAATTATAGTTTTAATGAGGCCAACGGCGAAAAAAATTTTAATTTGTTTCATATATATGTATTTCACTGGCACCCGGCTAACCGAAAAGTACCAAAAATAAACCACATACTTATCAAAAAATAAGGGTTACTACAATTAATTAATTGGCGCCATGCTTGGCTCAGTTGTATTTGAGCTTCCCGTATAATACGTAAGTACCCATTTTTTTATTATTATTATCATAAAACACACTGAATGATTATGTTATCATAAAACACACACAATGATCAATTTATTATAAAACATACAATATTTAATTTAATATAAACCACACGCAATCTTCTCTACCGGGTTGCCATATGAAGCAAAATCTCGCCAAAATCGTCGTGTTGCCTAGGCATAAAATCATCCTTTTAGAGCCGAAAATATATCCCGGTGCGACTGCGGCATCTGTACCAATATTATTTATATACAGTTTACTTCTGCTTGTACATTTCAATAAGGTACAGATGTCGCAGATTCACCGGGGTATCTTTTTGGCGCCAAAAGGGCGATTTTATGCCTAGGCAACCCGACGATTTTGGCGATATTCTAGGATGCATTTATTTAATGAAACAAAAGTGCGTAGAACATCGCGATGAGCCATTTTTTTAAGAGAATGAATTTAGAATAAAGTACTTTAGCACGGTGGAATTTTGACAATCGAAATACTGGAACGAGAAAATAATTTAGAATAATGGAATTTACACAGAATTATAGTTTTAATGAGGCCAACGGCGAAAAAATTTTTAATTTGTTTCTTATATATGTATTTCACTGGCACCCGGCTAACCGAAAAGTACCAAAAATAAACCACATACTTATCAAAAAATAAGGGTTACTACAATTAATTAATTGGCGCCATGCTTGGCTCAGTTGTATTTGAGCTTCCCGTATAATACGTAAGTACCCATTTTTTTATTATTATTATCATAAAACACATTGAATGATTATGTTATCATAAAACACACACAATGATCAATTTATTATAAAACATACAATATTTAATTTAATATAAACCACACGCAATCTTCTCTACCGGGTTGCCATATGAAGCAAAATCTCGCCAAAATCGTCGTGTTGCCTAGGCATAAAATCATCCTTTTAGCGCCGAAAATATATCCCGGTGCTTCTGCGGCATCTGTACCAATATTATTTATATACAATTTACTTCTGCTTGTACATTTCAATAAGGTACAGATGTCACAGATTCACCCGGGTATCTTTTTGGCGCCAAAAGGGCGATTTTATGCCTAGGCAACCCGACGATTTTGGCGAGATTTTGCTTCGTATGGCACACGGTAAAGCAGACTGCGTGTGTTTTATATTAAATTAAACATTGTATGTTATATAATATATTAATCATTGTGAGTGTTTTATGATAAATAATTTTTGTGAATAGGTTGCCAAAAAATATGTTGGGAAATTTTCTTCTCTCGCCAATGTCATTTTCTTTACTTTGCCAAGATAATCATTAAATAAGTTAATGTACTATTACTCCGTTACAGTACGCATATACACAAACATGATAAATGCATTAGAAGATGATGTCATCCGCTTATTCTTGAAAAACATGAAATAAATTGAATGCATTTCTATTATAATAAAGCCTATCTTTTATTTTAATCTGGAGGCACGGCAGTGCCTCCGCCAAGTCGAGAGAGGACAGCCGTAAGCATACTTTTCTGGAAGCAACTCAGGGCACTTTTGACCCCCCCATATCTCCGCGCTGGAGTATCCCAAAAATTTTAAACTTCAATTATAGAGAGTATTTGGCCCACAGGACCAAAATTTAAAATTACAACTTTCTGTCTTTTCTAGTTCAGGCGATATATGAACTCAAACATTCGATTTTTTGTCACTTCTTACTCACTCGTTCACGCGTCATCAAAAAGATTGGGTAGATCCCGTAGCCCCAGAAACTTGACATTTGGTAAAAAGGTAGTGTTTAGGATACAAAGAAAGGAAAAATTATAAAATCCAGAAAATTCGAAAAAAAAACATTCGAAAATTCAACAAATTCCATCAAAATTGAAAATTGAAAATAATACGATCTTGTAGTCTTGGAAACTTAAGATTTGGTGTGAAGGTAGTGTTTAACATCCAGAAAAAGAAAACATCAAAAACACCAAAAAAATCGAAAGCAAAATTGAAAAAATCGAAGAAATTGAAAAAAACCGAAAATTTGAAGACAATCCGATTTTGTTGCCCTAGAAAATTCAAATTAGGAATAAAGGTAGTATTTAGGATACAGAAAAAGGAAAATTAAAAAAATCCAGAAAATTCGAAAATAAAATAAAAAAATTCGAAAAAAATTGAAAAAATGAAAATAATTTGATACGATAACGCTCGTATTTATAAATTAATTTGGATGAAACTAATTGTGTGTATTAAGCTCACCAATGCCTCGACCGAGTTCGTTGGCCAGCTTGGTCCGCCATCTTGTTTCAAGATGGCGGCCACGGAAAATTTTAAAACTAAAATAAATATACAAAAAAGTTAAAAAATCAAGTTTATTTTTTAATTAGGTGTTAGGACTTGATACAAGGATTCCAGAGCATTTTTTGTTTTACCTGTATATTAAAAATTGGCTGAGATAGAGCAGTTTGAAATTCTAGGGTGGCTGACATTTTGAAACAAAACAGCACATTACAAAAAACCAACGATAAATTTATGGTCAATAATGGTCAAGCAGGTGCAATCCCGAATGAATACTCCGTGTTATTATAACTGTAACTTTGACTTCGAAATTTTGATACGTTGCATTTTCTATTTGTTGATATTTTTGAACTATGATTTACGCTAAGTGAAATGTTGTTGTTGAAGAGGGATTTTCCATGTAAATCCGAAACGTCCAATTTTAATATGTTTTTAATGTTTTATGAAAGTGAATTGTAATGTCTGTAATTTTAATGATTTTAATATAAATTTATAAGTTTTAGTGAACGCGATTTCTCGCAAATTATTTTCTTTCATTGTTGTAATCATTTTTCCAATCATACGCATAAAACTATATATTCATATCCATTAGCGCCAAATTCTCGCCAAACTTCGCGACAATTGGCGAAATCTCGCCAAATTTGGCGACAAAAATAAGTCTTCATAAATGAAGCCAACTTGGCTAGAGCTCAATAATTTGGCGAATTTCTTATTCAAATTCAGTGTAAACGAATCTTTTGTAAACGGTTTCTTTGCATTTTAACTTGCTCTTTTCGAGTAACATTAGCTAAAATTTTAAAACGAAGATATAGGAAAGCTACCTTTTCCTGCCGGTACAGACCGGAGGACTTTTTTATGAGTTGTCGGATGCAATCTATGTTTTGCATTAAATAAAGTAAAACATTGAAAAACAAATCCCACAGGATGGGGATAGTTTGTTTTAGATAGATTTTAAGATAATTGTCCTATTAGCTAGTACACCTTCCGTTATTGTTTTGTGTTATTTTCCCCGGATTATGCTTTTCTTTTCTTTTGTTTACGAATTTTGTAATAGAAAAGTTCCGCTATAGACTGGCTACGTTATAGACCTTTTTTTTATAGACAGGTTCATTTTCTTTCGCAGGCTTTACTCTATTTAATTTATATATGAAATATTTGTTGTTAAAAGATGTTGGTCGCACAAAAATTTTCACATCTCTCCCTCCCTCCCGACATTACTGGTTGGTTATGGCTTGATAGTCCTTTCTAAATAAAATCATGGTGATTCTAAGATTCTCTTGATTTATCTCTAAATTGAACATAAACGATCCTAAGAAAACGGATCAATGAATTACTATATTGGCATGAGGAAATTTAGTTGCAGAAAAATGGAGCATATAGCTAACATTAAGTCTAATAGGAAAACCACAGCCTTGGCAAGATCTGGAGGCACGGCAGTGCCTTCGCCAAGTCCAGAGAGGACAGCCGTAAGCATACTCTTCTGGAAGCAACTCAGGGCACTTTTGACACCCCCCCCCCCCAATATCCGCGCTGGAGTATCCCAAAAATTTGAAACTTTGTTTTTCTAGAGTATTTGACACACAGAACCAAAATTTAAAATTACAACTTTCTGTCTTTTCAAGTTCAGACGATATATGAACTCAAACATTCGATTTTTTGTCACTCACTCACTCACTCGTTCACGCGTCATCAAAAAGATTAGGTTGATTCCATCAAAATTGAAAATTGAAAATAATACGATCTTTTAGACTTAGAAACTTAAGATTTGGTGTGAAGGTAGTGTTTAGTATCCAGAAAAAGAAAACATCAAAAACACCAAAAAAATCGAAAGCAAAATTGAAAAAATCGAAAAATCGAAAAATTTCAAATAATCCGATTTTGTTGCGCTAGAAACTTGGAATTCGGAATAAAGGTAGTATTTAGGATGCAAAATAAGGAAAAATTAAAAAATCCAGAAAATTCGAAAAAAAATTCAAAAATTCGAAAAATTCGTAAAAAATTGAAAAAATTAAAATAATTTGATTTTTTAGCCTTAGAAACTTAAAATTCGCAGTAAACATACTGTTTAGGATTCAGAATAAGTTAAAATAAAAAACGCAATAAAATTCGAAAATAAAATCCAAAAGTCGGAAAAATCAAAAAATAAGGAAAATTTGAAAATAATTCGATTTCATAGCACTAGAAACTTGAAATTTGGAATAAAGGTAATATTTAAGATACTAAATAAGGAAAAATTAAAAAATATGCATAATTCAAAAAATACCCATAAATTAGTGCAGACGATATATGAACTCAAAGTTTCGATTTTTTGTCACTCGCTCACTCTTGCGTCATCAAAAAGATTGGGTAGATCCCGCAGCCACAGAAACTTAAAATTTGGAATAAAGCTAGTGTTTCGGATACAAAGAAAGGAAAAATTATAAAATCCGGATAATTCAAAAAAAAAAAAAAAACATTCGAAAATTCAAAAAAATCGAACAAAATTGAAAATTGAAAATAACACGATCTTGTAGTCTTAAAAACTTAAAATTAGGTGTGAAGTAGTGTTTAGAATTCAGAAAAAGAAAACATCAAAACACAAAAATAAAATTAAAAATAAAATCGAAAAATCGAAAAAAAATGGAAAAATTTCAAATAATCAAATTTTGTTGCGCTAGAAACTTGAAATTCGGAATAAAGGTAGTATTTAGGATGCAAAATAAGGAAAAATTAAAAAATCCAGAAAATTCGAAAAAAAAATCAAAAAATCGAAAAGTTGGAAAAAAATTTAAAAAAATTTAAATAACTTGATCTTTTGGCCTTAGAAATTTAAAATTCGCAGTAAAGATAGTGTTTAGGATTCAGAATAAGTTAAAATAAAAACGCAATAAAATTCGAAAATAAAATCAAGAAATCGAAAGAAATCGAAAAATAAGGAAATTTTGAAAATAATTCGATTTCATAGCGCTAGAAACTTGAAATTTGGAAAAAAGGTAATATTTAAGATACTAAATAAGGAAACATTAAAAAATATGGATAGTTAAAAAAAATCGAAAATTTCAAAAAAAAAAAAAAAAAAATAAGAAAAATGAGAAAAAGAGAGAAAATGAAAATAATATGATCTCGTAGTCTTAGAAACTGAAAATTTTGTGTAAAGGTAGTGTTTAGGATTCAGAAAAAGAAAAAATTAAAAACACAACAAAAATTGAAGAAAAAAAAATCGAAAAAAAAAACGAAAATTTGAAAATAATTCGATTTTGTAAAGCTAGAAACTTAAAATTTGGAATAAATGTAGTATTTAGGATACAAAAAAAAAAAATAAACAAAAAATCTGTAAAATTCGAAAAAAAAAATCGAGAATCCGAAAAATTGAAAAAAAAAATTCGATTTTGTAGCTTTAGAACTTAAAATTCGGCGTAAACTTATTGTTTAGGATACAGAAAAAGGAAAAATTAAAACACAATAAATTCGAAAATAGAATAAAAAAACTCGAAAAAGTTCGGAAATTTCAAAATAATTCGATTTTGTAGCGCTAGAAACCTGAAATTTGTAATAAAGGATACAAAATAAGAAAAAATTAAAAAATCCAGAAAATTATAAAAAAAATTCGAAAATATCAAAAATTGAAAATAATTTTATCTTGTAGTCTTAGAAACTTAAAACTTGGTGTAAAAGTAGTATTTACTATTCAATAAAAGGAACAATTAAAATATTCGTTAAATTCGAAAATAAAATCGAAAAATCGAAATATCTTTAAGAAATCGAAAATTCGAAAACAATTTGATTTTGCACTGCTAGAAACATTAGTTTTAAGATAATTGTCCTATTAGCTAGTACAACGCCCCTAATTGTTTTATGTTATTTCCCCCGGATTATGGTTTTCTTTTCTTTCGTTTACGAATTTCGTTATAGAGAAGTTCCGCTATAGACTGGCTACGATATAGGCGATTTCTTTATAGACAGGTTTGTTTTCTTTCACAGGTTGTACTCTATGTACTTCACATATGAAATATGGATTGTTAAATGTTGCCATCCCCACAAAAATTTTCACAGCTCCCCCTACCCTCCCGATATTACTGGCTGGTTAGGGCTTGATAGTCCTTTCTAAATAAAATCATGGTAACTCTAAGATTCACTTGATGTATCTCTAAATTGAACCTAAATGATCCTAAGAAGACGGATCAAATAATTACTATATTGGCATGACAATCAGGTAACTTAGAATTAAAATCGAAAAATCAATAAATTTATAAAAAGTTGAAAATTTGAAAATAATTCGATTTTGTAGTCCTAGAAGCTTGACATTTGGCAGAAAGGCAGGGTTTAGTACACAAAGTAAGGAAAAATTAAAAAATCTGTAAATAATAATAAAAAAAGACTAAAAAAAACGAAAAAAAACATTGAATAAAGGAATATAATTTGATTTATTGGAAATTTCCGGAAATTTTAATTTTGGCTTTCTTTTCACACTAAAAAGTTCTTTTATGTTAAATATCAAGTATCTAGGGCTGCGAGTAATATCTCAGATGGATAGCACCTATCCTGGAACAATTGAGAGTACTTTTCACACACCCCCTCCCATAACTTAGTGCTTGCCTAGGAACCTGAAATCTCTTTTTATCTACAGTACTTTGCAAACGAAACTAAAGCTTCAAAATTTTGATACCTGTAAATAATAGGGACAGAGTGTGGGCTTAGCGAAAATCAGTGGATGATCTCAAGAAAAGGAGAAAATCAAGAAAAGGAGGATTACTTACAAAAAGAAGTGAAATCTCAGCAAAAAGTCACCTGTAAAAAATGCAGCCAAGTCTCGTAACTCATTTACCGTAAAAAGTACTGAGATCGTATAAAGCCAAGTTTAACTATCTTATTAACTCTGAAATTTTCATTCGCAAATCACTCCTAGTCTCTACATCTTTAGTTAATTATTATTTTGTGACTTGGCAATTACGCATCACAGGGAAGTTATTACACCTTACTATGTTATGGAATAGGATGGGATAATTTAATTAAGGCAAATTAGTATATACGCACAGGGAAGTTATTACACATTAATATGTTATAGTATTATTTGATTAAGACTAACTATATACATCACATTCTCGTGCTACGTAATTGCCAAGTCACAAAATAATAATTAACTAAAGATGTAGAGACTAGGAGTGATTTGTGAATGAAAATTTCAGAGTTAATAAGATAGTTAAACTTGGCTTTATACGATCTCAGTACTTTTTACGGTAAATGAGTTACGAGACTTGGCTGCATTTTTTACAGGTGACTTTTTGCTGAGATTAAATTTTGCTTTTTAAAAATAAATATTAAATTAATCGCGTGGAGAAATCATACTTTATCTGTTTTGTACTGTTTAAATCTTTTTATAATTCTGGCAACACAAATTTTAGGAAAACCTTTCATTTCAGTTATGAAAACAATGCCGATTTAATTTTTAATTAACAGCAATTTTTAATCAATAACATGTTTTAACGAAATGTTAAGTGTGCTATGTCAGAAGCCGGTTCAGAAACATTTCATATGGTATCTCATTCGTGGTTCTGCGTTTCGTATTTTCTAGGAAAAAGGGATGTTGACATGAGAAATAATATATATGATATTTATGATGATTCATTTTTTTTTAAATAAACCTTTTAATTGTATTAATTTATACAAAAATTAATACAAAAATTATAATAACATATTATGTATTTATATATAAAAGTATTGTATAAATATCATATAATATAAAGAATAATATATAATTAAATTATACTTATTTATTACACCTTTATCCGTTTAAGAAAAAAAGAAACAATTCTTTCTTAAAGTTAACCGCAATTTATTTTTTCATATTGATTTGTGAGACTCGGGAAAATTGATATGGTACTTTTATAATCTGAAATACAGCCATTTATTGTTAACTAGAGGGGCAACATTTTTATATTGCTTTTTTCATGGATTTCTTTCATTATTTACAATAGTTTTTCTTTGTTTGGAGCCGTGGTGACTACAACTGCTTGTATATTATTTATGCGTCAACCAAAAGAATTGGGATCAATAAATGTTGCTGATTTATTTTTATATTCTTTTTAGATGTGTGTATATAAAAAACTATCTACGTGGTTTATTTACTTTAGAATAATGGTATAGTTCACTACATACTTTTCAGTCATTTTGAACGATTTAATAGTAACATAAAAATTACTGTGACATTAGAATATATGGTTACTGAATAGCTAATAATTAGCTTCTATATATATATCATATTATTATATTGACAAAAAGTTTTTGATATTTCAAATCTGTTTAAGGGTATGTTTCCCCTTGGAAATAACATTTTTATAAATATTCGAAAATATTTCAAACTTATTGCTAATAATATATTTAAAACGGAAAATGAGAGCTAATTTAATTTTTAGGGTTTCGTTCATCTCATGAAACCCTATTCGTCTCGCTACGTTGTGTGTCCGTCACAGAGACGGTTCTCGGAAACTATATAACTTACAGATATGAAATTTTGTGAACTTATAGCTGAATACCTACTATGAAGCTGAAAATCATAAAATTTAAAGAAATCGTATTATTTTAATATATAAAGATAAAAAAACAAAAATGTAACAGACTTTTTCTTTTAAAGTTAAATATTTTTCGTTATAGCATTTTCCAACAATTAAAAATCCACAATAAAATTCTTTCTACAATAATTAATTTTCTATTGAAAGATTTCCCCGTGTAAAATAAAAATGAAATAAAAAGTTTCACCAATTGAAAAAAATCTTAATATGACGTCATATTGGTAATAAAACGGAAACTTTAAAGCATTTCTCAATAATACAAAGAGTATGAGTATGTGTAAGTACAGAAAGCAGGTTAATATAATGTCATTAGAGAATTAAAAAGAAAATTAATCTGACGTCATTAACGGACTTTTTCATATGTATAAGAATAATACAGAGAGAGTATCAATATGAGTAATAGAGAAAGCAAGTAGATATGACATCAGCAAGTGAATATAACGGCATATGAGTTTGAGGAACTTATTGAATCATGATAAAAAAAAACCTATTATTGGCATCTTTTAACATTTTGAAGGTCTCTATACAACATGTTTAATTTTGAAATTGATTTTTTTTAAATATCGCATTTAGTCTACATGACAGATATTATTATGACAGAGTATAACAGCGGGCTTCGCCCGCTATCGGACCTGTTCAGATTTTCGAAAAAATGATAAAAATAGAACGGTAAATTTTTACTTTATATATAACATGACTTTTTTATTTTTTTATTTTTTTGAAAATTAAATTTATTTGGATTTATTAAAGAAAGGATAAAGTGTTTTGAAAGGAATACTAAACGAAACACTTTGTGCGATCTTCGATCACACTTAACCACTTGCTTTATTGTATTTTACGTTTATACAAGGGTTTAAACATAAACCATAAATAATCTTGTTAGTGCATTATGGTCACCATCAAACGTCATTTTATTTCGGATTCATCTATGAACTTTTTCTTCCACCTAATTTACGGATGACTTATGGTGCGTAACATAGATAGATTGATAGTATGTTTAAATTTGAACATGAGGCATTGCGCTTATTAAAATGTCATATAATTAGGAAATAATGTCATAAATGCGCATGCTAATTGCATCAGTCATTTCAAAATTTAGGCATCTAGTTTTCTGCAAGAAGCTCTTTTTTGTTACAAACATGTCCTTAAATGTAAGTGCGAACACGTAGACAATAATGACATAGGTTTATCTACACAGCTTTCTTCAAAATTCCCTTTTTGTTGCAAACGTGCTCTTGAATGTAGACTCAAACGCAACACGTAGACAATAATGACATAGGTTTATCTACACAGCTTTCTTCAAAATTCCCTTTTTGTTGCAAACGTGCTCTTGAATGTAGACTCAAACGCAAAGATAAAAATTAGATGGGTTAATTTATCCGTTGCCACGCAAAAAGTAGTGAAAATGACAATACTAAGATATAATCCAATGGCAAACAACAGACCAAGATGCAAATGTGGTAGAATACAATGGTGAATAAGTCTGTGTGCCTTCATGAAAAAGTGCTAAGAAATACAGACTTGAAATACCACTATTTATTAGTATTAATCTTTAATTTATTTAATTAAAGAATTTCGCAATTTAATAAGACGAATTTTATTTTAGTATTAGGAAATCATATTCTTATGAGTTTTATGATAATGTTTTAGATGTAGACGTTAATGGGTTTTGTTTCTTTTATCAAATTATTACATATAGAGTAGGGCTGTCCAAACTGTCACCGGATATTCACCAAAATATTCTTACAGAAATGTTTGCCATATTTAATCGGAGATATTCGGAGATTAAATAAGGCAAATATATCTGTAACAATTTTTGGGTGAATAGCGGGCGCCAGGTTGGCCAACTCTGATATAATTTTGATCTGATCAAATTTTTGAGACAGGGCAGACGAAATGGGCCAAAAAAAATTATTAGTTGGCAATTTAAATTTGAAAACTTTGATGTCTGCAAACGATACGTGGCAACAATTGCAATTTATTTACTGTAGAATACATTTTGAAAGAAGAGAAAATGAAGATGAAGTGAGATCATTAACAAGCTATCATTTTCTATTATTTTAAAGCATGGCTAAATCAAAAAGAATGCCTTTTAACGCCTAGAATTCGCACATGCAAATGAAATGTCATCTCGTGCATTTAGATGGTTTGCAGAATTTAGAAGAGTCGAAAGTCTCTCCTGCATGAAGAACACACAAGAAGACTTTTGTCAGCTGTAGTCTCAGAATATGCTTTGGCTGTACAAAAATATTAATCAATGATGTACCTACCAAATGATACAGAAGGAACTTAAGATTGAATTCGCAACTATACATAAAATTATTCATGAAGAACTGCGGAAAAATGAGTTTATCGCTGGGTTCCTCATAATTTAACAGAACACCAAAAACGCGGAGCGAGTCAGAATCAGTAAAGAGACTTCTAATATTACTTAATGATGGTGGATACCGCATCTTTTCTAAAATCAGAACTGGAGAATATACTTACTTATCTTTTTTTGACGTTCCAACGCATTAATAAAAAGTAAAGTATGTTTTAAGTTGACCCAAACCAACAATGATGAAAATACAATGAGCAACATAAAAAGTAATGCAAGTCGTGTTCTTCACAAGTACAGAGATAGTCAACGCCATGAAGCTAGATGGATGGGAGACAGTTACAACTTACTGGTACAGCATTAAGTGTCTTCCAGAAATTATTCAAGGTGTGAATATTAGGTGACTCGTGCTTTACAATGATGATGATGATTCTCATTCAGCAAGGATTACTTTTGAATTTCTTGAATAAAAAAACACCAAAGTGATAGAACATCCACCCTATTCTCTTCATCTTGCTCATTCTTCATCTCTTCAGCATTAAGTGTCTTCCAGAAATTATTCAAGGTGTAAATATTAGGGGTCTCGTGCTTTACCATGATGATGATGCTTCTCATTCAGCAAGGATTACTTTTGAATTTCTTGAATGAAAAAACACCAAAGTGATAGAACATCCACCCTATTCTCTTCATCTTGCTCATTCTTCATCTCTTCAGCATTAAGTGTCTTCCAGAAATTATTCAAGGTGTGAATATTAGGGGACTCGTGCTTTACCATGATGATGATGATTCTCATTCAGCAGGGATTACTTTTGAATTTCTTGAATAAAAAAACACCAAAGTGATAGAACATCCACCCTATTCTCTTCATCTTGCTCATTCTTTATCTCTTTAGCATTAAGTGTCTTCCAGAAATTATTCAAGGTGTAAATATTAGGGGACTCGTGCTTTACCATGATGATGATGCTTCTCATTAAGCAAGGATTACTTTTCAATTTCTTGAATGAAAAAACACCAAAATGATAGAACATCCACCCTATTCTCTTCATCTTGCTCATTCTTCATCTCTTCAGCATTAAGTGTCTTTCAGAAATTATTCAAGGTGTAAATATTAAGGGACTCGTGCTTTACCATGATGATGATGCTTCTCATTAAGCAAGGATTACTTTTGAATTTCTTGAATGAAAAAACACCAAAATGATAGAACATCCACCCTATTCTCTTCATCTTGCTCATTCTTCATCTCTTCAGCATTAAGTGTCTTCCAGAAATTATTCAAGGTGTAAATATTAGGGGACTCGTGCTTTACCATGATGATGATGCTTCTCATTCAGCAAGGATTACTTTTGAATTTCTTGAATGAAAAAACACCAAAATGATAGAACATCCACCCTATTCTCTTCATCTTGCTCATTCTTCATCTCTTCAGCATTAAGTGTCTTTCAGAAATTATTCAAGGTGTAAATATTAGGGGACTCGTGCTTTACCATGATGATGATGCTTCTCATTCAGCAAGGATTACTTTTGAATTTCTTGAATGAAAAAACACCAAAATGATAGAACATCCACTCTATTCTCTTCATCTTGCTCATTCTTCATCTCTTCAGCATTAAGTGTCTTCCAGAAATTATTCAAGGTGTAAATATTAGGGGACTCGTGCTTTACCATGATGATGATGCTTCTCATTCAGCAAGGATTACTTTTGAATTTCTTGAATGAAAAAACACCAAAGTGTTAGAACATCCACCCTATTCTCTTCATCTTGTTATGTGTGATTTTTGATTATTTTTAAATCCAAACAAAATTGCGTGGGCGTCGTTTTTATTTTAAATGTGAGATTAATGGGGATATAAAAGTATATTTTTCCTCTATTCCAAAAAAATGGATAGCTTGAGGTATTTAATCTTTGGAAAATTCTTGCATTCATCTTGGAGGGACTATTATGAACATTCTTAAGATTTGGTAAGTTTAACTTCTACAATTTAGCCGTATCTCAAAAATTTCAGTATGACCTTCGTATATAAATGATATTAGAGTGTCTTCCTGGAACTTTAGAAAAACACCTATTCCTATGTTCATTCGATTGTTGTTGTTGACGTAAAGTAAAAAAAAAACATATAATTTTTATCTTTCTCTGTTAGTCCGTCTGTTTGTCCAGAACAGGCACAGAAACGGAACCATAGCTCACACAAAATTAATGAGGGACAGATAGACAATATTTTTGGATACAATTTAATATGTCGACTTCCGATACCTAAAATATTTTTTGAGAAAACAGGGATAAACTAATACAATTATTCAAAAAAAATATTCTTTTAATACACAATATCTGGTCATCTAATCGTTCAATGTTAAGGAATCTTACATCGATTGGAAGGTCTAAATAATATTTATAAATGGTAATAATTACAAAAATAATTTATAATACATATATTTTAATTAAAACTGGATTGTTAAGTATAAAGAGATAACATTCCATAATCGGGTTACAATGCTAAAGTTTGCATCATTGAAAAGCAAAGAAATGATTACCTAGGATTCCGTTACATGCTTTTGCTTCATAAAAAAAACTGGTTTCAACAATATATTTAATTTACCACCAAAGCACTTTCTCTAAAATATTATAATTGGTAAGGAAAACGATCATGGAAGAAAGATAAATGATAATAACTTTTTATCGATCTTATTTTTAGATTACAACTTATTCATTTTAATTTTAAAACTGAAATAAAAAATAAAAAATCTAATGTTTCGTAATCGTGTTCATAGGCAAATTTACCGTCAATGATAATCAAGGAAATGATCATCTAGGGTACCTAAAATTAAAAATAAATATTGCTTTTTGAAAACTATTATATTAAAACCCGCAGGTGTGTTTCTATGTTAAAATTCCTCCAACTTAAATGCGGCGATGTGCTCGCGATGAAACTAACATCAGTTATTTGCATGGATCTAAAGATGTTATAAGAAATCTTGAAATTTCAATTTGCAAGTTATTTTCGAGATTGTTTTGCAATTTTGAAAGACATTTTTGTAATGGTGGCAAGAAAATTTCTCCTATGTTCAAAAGAAATGGAAGAAAGGAAGAAAATAAAAGTAAACTTTTTAAATGGCATTCCTCATTACAACTGAAATGAATAAAGATGTTTTCAATTTGAATAAATGCTATATCACGATTAACGTCTGCTATCTGAATTAGCGAGCATATATCTTAAGAAATTTTTTCATTTGTATAAATCAATTTAATGTATTTTTCTTTACCATTTGTTTAAAAGGTATATAGTAAAAGATGTTCGTTTGACTTATTTCCACAGTTGTCTATTTATTATAAAAAATCTGAACGATTGCAAAATTATTCATCGATATGAAATACCATTTTCCGAATTTGAAAAAATATTGATGGTTAGCCAAGGATAGAACATGAAACTATTCTAGAGTATTTGAGTTTCAGTACCGATATTATAGCGTTTATAAAAAATATGCTGACATTTACCCACGCTTACCCAGACTACAGAAGAATGTCGCGATGGTACGCGGACTACGAAAAACCCCACGCTAAAAAATGAAACGAAATATTATAAGTAAAACACAACAGACAGTTGGGAGGGAGGACAAAAACGTGTCGATTAATATTTACGTTCGCATCAATGCTGCTTATTTCTCACTCAATGCTTCTTACCCCATGTCACGTTTAGACGATATATCGATACTGGCAAGGCAAAGAAATGAAGGTACATAAAATCATTAGTTACCCGATTGGTATACTGAGGTTCTTTATTGAAGATACCACTTTGAGAAGGCTTCGTGCACAAAAGCCTCTGCCAGATACTATTTGCTTATTACTTATAGATATATTTTTACGATTGTTCTCCTATGAATGGAATGCTTTATTGCATAAAAGTAACAAAATATTTATTATGAATCATGTATTTTAACTTTTAAAATTGAAATAATTTGGCACTCCTTAAGCACGGGTAAAAATGCTGCCATTTACAGGCACGACTTTCGAATATTTTCAAAGGACGAAATGTTTTCACAGTTGTTCTTATATTTGATAATAGCGCCATTGAAATCGCTCACTGAGGAATACTAAAGAAAGCTGAGATACGCAAATGGATCACCGTCAGATTAGAAAATATAATAAGAAGCCCCAAATATTTATCCAAAATCTTCTTGACCAATCAAATTTTTGTTTTTTGTTTAGCCGTAAGTCGTCATTTATTTATAAAGGCACTCTACTAAAATAAACATCAAAATCACATAATTTCCAAAATGTATTCTTCGTAAATTTTAATTAAACTATATTTTATACATAATTTCTTTTTATAACAAGAAATTTAATTAAACTAATATTAGTATATACATATACAGTAACCTCTCGATATATCGCGCTACTTGGGAGATAAGAAAAAAAGCGCGATATACCGACGGGAGCGATTTAACGAGGGGGCGAGAAGAGTATTTATAAATGAAAAATAAAAATCCCTAAACTAAGCTACGAGGTTTTTCGATTTAATACTTGTTGAAACAAACTACAAGTTCCACACACGTGAAACGTTAAAAATATACAAAACCGTATATATACAGTATACATTTTTACTTACATTTTATAGTATTTTATGAAAATAAGAATCCTGAGTTGTTTCTCTTTGATTCTCTTTGATTATCTGCTTGCCACTGGAAATTAAAGAAAGAAATTGAACTAATTGCATTTCAATTATATGCTTAGATTTTGACGTTTCAAATGTTTTATATGCATTTCCAGAAACTAAATTTATGGAGTGACAAATAAACAAGAGCGTAAAAGCCGAATGCGTGATATACCGAGGCGCGATATAACGAGAGATTACTGTATTTAAAGGAAGTAGAAAATTTTATTTAATTTTTTTCTCCAAAAAATCGAAATATTTCAGGCAATGCAAATGCAACACATTGGGTAGCTACGCAGCTTCTGACTAATAAATATATGTGAATAATACATTTTTGTATAATTTGTACGAATTAAGTCCCACTCTTAGCAAAAACAAGTCCGAAAGTTTATTATTATTTTTAAATTGAAATCTTTTAATTAACAATTGATGATCAATTTGCAAATTTATAGATATATTCTCAGAGCGTAAAACTTCGTAAAAAATCTCGTATTTGTATGCAGTGCACATTCTATTTATTCCTGAAAAATATTAATATCTGAGTTATGTGTTTTTTTTAATGTCTGAATAAATTGTTTTCAAGGCACCAATGATCTTGTAAAATCAATTATTTATTTCACAATAAATTTAAAATTGATTGGTGCATAAAATTCATCAGGTGAGAATATGAAATTGGTGTCAACGATTATTAAGCTACTAAGCCCCCAGCCCATCCGAAACACCGTATTTTTATCTGATCATTGGCCCATATATTCCCTATTTCCATAGCTCCATACAAAGACATCCCTTTTAAGAGCACAATCCTCGCTATGCTACTGCTATGAAGAATAAAAATGATTTTTTTAATATTTATACTTCATATTACCTATTTTACACTCAGAAATTACTTAAAAACATTGTTTAAAGTTCCATAAAAACAGTAGTCCTTCATTACTAAAAATGGCAAAACGTTTCACATAAAACTGGCACCATTACACAAAAACGTTTTCACTCCAGTCGGAGCATCCTCAGTTGGAATTTTCAATAGAGTGAGAGTGAAGGGAATTCTAAAATCCCCAGTCAAGTAAATAGCGAAGATATGGATGCTTGACAATTACAACGGAAGATACTCCTGCTGGAGTGACAACGTTTTTGTGTAATGGTGGCAGTTTTATGTGAAACTTTTTGAAATTTTTAGTAATGAAGGATTGTTTTTATGGAGCTTTTAACCATGTTTTTAAGTAATGTCTGAGGATAAAATAGGTAATATGAAGTTTAAATATGAAATATACAGACATTAGTAATTGAATACATTTTTAATAATTTTCTTGTTATGCATTTAATCATCTGATAAGATGCATGACATCAAAATTAAATATATTTCTTCACAGTCAATAAAGAAATGCTTGTAGCAGAGATATTAAAGCTTTGGAAGTAGATAAGCAGTAGAATATTCATCCAGCTAATTATATAAAATATTTATTTGTAATTAAAGTTGTATTGCTACTTATATTCCCATGTATCCTTAATACTTTATTCTATTTTACTGCCATTTTAAATTAATGATTTTTTTACTACAAATTCATTTGTCTACTATATACAGGAAGTCCAAACAAGTTTAAAATGCACATTTTTTTAAAAATATATATCTAATGAGGATATGGTAAATAAAGAAGATTTTTATATGACCATCTTAAACAAAATTGCCTGAAATTTCTGAAATTTTATTGAATACAAATTAATACTTGGTGGGTATTTTTCTGCAATTAGTTCTACCGAAGACAAACAAAATTAAAACAGTTCATAGATTATCCATGAAATTCATAAATCAAAAATAATAACTCATTGCATTCATTGCAAAATTCATTGTATTCATAAAATAAATTTCTACACTTTTTTTCTCATATGTAAATAAAAGGGATTAAAAGAACTCAAACAGCAAGAAAGTATCTGTTAAAAACACAAAATAAGGCTTCATTAAATCACAATTCATTAGTCTTACAAATACAAAATCAAAATATTAGAATTTTTTAAAATACATAATTAACATTTTTAATTCAAAGTAATAATACAGTTATAATACATAGTAATTATATATACTTAAGGTTTTATACTGTTGTTAATTGGAAACACTGAATATGATTATATTGTAAAAGTATTTTGAATTATCAGTTAAAACTTTTACAAATCAATTAACTTAATTCAGCATGTGAAGATAGCTTTGAAAGAAAATTTTTATGAAAAAGCGCCTATTACGATGCATTGTTACTGGACAAGGACTGTAAAAATGGAGTCAGCTATACACCATTTTTCAATAATCATAAGAATGTGCTTTATGAAAATTTTTATAATATACAGGGTGATAAGAAACTAACTGGTAAGATTTTATAGTGTGGTAGAGGGAACCAAAATAAGCATTTTGTGTCATAGAATGTGTGTCCGGAAATGACGCGTTAAAATCCATCTATTTATGCTTACACGCTGTGTTTCATTGAACCTTTCATATTATTCTTCGTCACCAGCGCTTAAACTCGACATTTCCGAACGCAAATTCTATGACGAAAAATCTCTCTCTCTCTCTCTCTCTCTCTCTCTCTATATATATATATATATATATATATATATATATATATATATATATATATATATATATATATATATATATATATATATATATATTACGCTATCGTACGTGGCACAGAAATCGTGATTATTTGTTCATTGTTTAATGGCAACATCTGAATGAGACACATCTCATTGGTTGGTGTTGCCATCTACAGGAATAACAGCGAAACAAACAATGATTTCTTGATTATTTAAAATTTGTCAACATTAACAATTAAATAGATAGATTTTTATACATTATCATTTGAAATATTGATTTTTGTAAGCATTTAATATTTATAATTTAAAAAATACAATTGGCAATATAAAATTTAAAATGTAAACAAAGCAATGTTATTAAAAAGGAATTTTTGGTAAAAAGGGAAAAGTAATTGTAATAATTTTTTCTGACCGTTTCATTTTTTAAACGTAATTGTTAAACTTTTGAAATTTTAGCTCTTATTTAATTTATTTACAAAGTTTTAGTATAAATAAATACCATTCAGTCCTTTTTATGAAGTCCAATCCACTGTTATAATTTTCAATGACAGTCTACCCGGGCTACGCCGGGCGAGTCAGCTACTACTATTTTTTCCCTCTACCATTTTTTAAAATAAAGTTTGTCAGTTATTTTCAGATCAACAGGTATTTAGGTCCTCATTTCTTTGACAAATTCAAAACATAGTATTAAATTTAACATACTGATATTATAAATTATACAGCTTTTTTTAATTTTCATTACAGAGATCTGCCTTCTACTCATTGCTGCTCAAACAGTTTTTAAGCACAGCTGGGAAATCTATATAAAATGTACACATGTGCATGCACAATGTACATACAGTTTATATATATTTTCATTCAGAATCAAAGTCCAGTGATTATGATGTCAAAATTATATAATTGCAGTAAAATACTTTCTTTTCATGAATTAAAGTGATCTTTCACTTCGAAAATAACGTCAACTACACCCCCGGATCTATTCTACCATTTTGAGATCAAAGAATCTCTTTGTACTGTACACTGCATTACTATTTTACACATTTTCAGATAGACTTGCGAATTATGAATACCAAAGATCTTTCAATAAAAGGCAGAGTTTCAATCTGTTTTCATTCGGAATCAAAGTCCAGTGACTATGAAGTCATAATGATATAATTACAGTAAAATACTTTCTTTTCATGAATTAAAATGATCTTTCAAATTGAAAATAACGTCAACTACACCCCCGGATCTATTCTACCATTTTGAGATCAAAGAATCTCTTTGTACTGTACACTGCATTACTATTTTACACATTTTCAGATAGACTTGCGAATTATGAATACCAAAGATCTTTCAATAAAAGGCAGAGTTTCAATCTGTTTTCATTCGGAATCAAAGTCCAGTGACTATGAAGTCATAATGATATAATTACAGTAAAATACTTTCTTTTCATGAATTAAAATGATCTTTCAAATTGAAAATAACGTCAACTACACCCCCGGATCTATTCTACCATTTTGAGATCAAAGAATCTCTTTGTACTGTACACTGCATTACTATTTTACACATTTTCAGATAGACTTGCGAATTATGAATACCAAAGATCTTTCAATAAAAGGCAGAGTTTCAATCTGTTTTCATTCGGAATCAAAGTCCAGTGACTATGAAGTCATAATGATATAATTACAGTAAAATACTTTCTTTTCATGAATTAAAATGATCTTTCAAATTGAAAATAACGTCAACTACACCCCCGGATCTATTCTACCATTTTGAGATCAAAGAATCTCTTTGTACTGTACACTGCATTACTATTTTACACATTTTCAGATAGACTTGCGAATTATGAATACCAAAGATCTTTCAATAAAAGGCAGAGTTTCAATCTGTTTTCATTCGGAATCAAAGTCCAGTGACTATGAAGTCATAATGATATAATTACAGTAAAATACTTTCTTTTCATGAATTAAAATGATCTTTCAAATTGAAAATAACGTCAACTACACCCCCGGATCTATTCTACCATTTTGAGATCAAAGAATCTCTTTGTACTGTACACTGCATTACTATTTTACACATTTTCAGATAGACTTGCGAATTATGAATACCAAAGATCTTTCAATAAAAGGCAGAGTTTCAATCTGTTTTCATTCGGAATCAAAGTCCAGTGACTATGAAGTCATAATGATATAATTACAGTAAAATACTTTCTTTTCATGAATTAAAATGATCTTTCAAATTGAAAATAACGTCAACTACACCACCGGATCTATTCTACCATTTTGAGATTGTGTCATCATTTAATCGTTTTAAAATGTCTGAGTTTCAACTATGCTTCCAGTTTATATAGGAATTTATTTTTATATCAGAAATTAGATACATTAATTAATTGCATTCACTAAATTCATAAAGTAAAATTGTATATTATTCACCTTATTCAAATCACTTAATAACAAATAATACTAAATAAATTTAGAATTTAAAAAATGAAATGTAGCATTAAAATTCGTAATTTTTTGGAATTATAATATATCATTCCTATTTATATCCAATACAACTATTACAATATTTTAATTTCATAATCAAAATGTAAAATTTAAAGTAATAATACAACTATCATAAAAAGCAATTATAATGTCTTAATTAATGCATTTTTATATCCCGAAAATTATTACACTTCAAAAGGGATTTGAATTATTAAAATTAGAAAAATACAGAAAATTATTTCATTTTCTATAAAGCGATTATTTTAATCCAGTGTCGGAAAATAAATTAGCTTTGAATCGGTATTGTAACGAACAATGCATCTATTACAATGCATTTTAATCCGCGAAAAGACGGTAACAGCCTTTATTAAACGGATAATATTTAAGAAGACTTTTAGTTATGTTAAAAGTAAAGAAATTTCCAACAATCACTTGCACATAATGTTTAATTTAATGAAAGCTATTGGAAATATTTTAAACAGTTCTACAATTTTTCTGAGAAATATAAATAATAGGATTATAGTTTATATCATGCTTCCACTTTAAACTACAAAGTTTTTGTTTTTTTAGATTAAGTACTGTTTAAAGATTAAATAATGTTTACATTGTCAAGTATTTATTTCATCGTCTTTGCAGAACATTTCAATGAAATGTGTTCTTGCTGAATATTTTATTTTAAATCAAAATAATGATTGTATTACATTTAAATATTTTTTTAGGGTTTAGATCAATAAGCCAAATGCAATGTAGCTGTAGAAATAATTGGTTTATTAATTTTTTTTTGGAACATGAAAGTTTTAATAGAATATATTAAGAAAATAAGAAAAAAACAACTGTCGAATGCAACACTATCATTAGGAATTATAAAATAGTAATTAAGTGTCAATAGATATTTTTCAAAGTTCAAATAATGAGTTTTTTTCCACGGCTGTTAAGTGAAATAGTCAGCTAAATTAAAGAATGATATTTATTGGTCTGGAATATAAAGCAGCAAATTATTTCTTAACATTTTTGTCATTGTTAGCAGCGAAATTTTATTACGACAACACAAGTTTAAGGGAAACGTATTATATCGCATATGCTTTATTTTAAAAAAAAATTATTATTATTTTATGCTTAATTTTCATCTAAAAATATATTTATAGATACTATAATATTAATATCTTACGCGAAGACTTCAATTCGACATCCAAATGTTAGTATGGTGCCGTGTACAACCCATATAAGTGCACGATAAATCTGTGGAATGGAAAGTCTTCTCGCTGGTTGCTTTTCAAGATAGGATCGCGATATGATGCCGACAGTTCCGGTAACAATCAAATTATGACCCCTCGCTCTGGATCTGGACTTTACCTTCATTTTAGACTTTGCAATTAATAATTTGAATTTATACATTTTTTTAAAGGCAATTAGAAAATGAGAAATTTTGATTGACGGAAATGAAGATTCAAGGACAATTTTTTTTTGTCACGTTAGGTTGCTGCTATAATCTTTTTTATCACAAAAAATCATGTTGTTATGACAATGCACTGTAAAAAATGACCGATGTTTCTTATTTTATGAAAATATGCTATAACCACGAACGAAAATATAATATAATCTTCAGAATTATCCGAAATTTCAAATAGCATGTTACATTGTCTTTTGAATCCCCAGAAACGAATACATTTTCAAAATTTAAAGAATAATTTATAAAAACAAATTATTTTTAGCTGCCCGAATTTTTCAGAAACGTTTCCGAAGGGTTTTTATAGTGTATTAATTAGTGTCCTCAGGCTGGAACACCTGTTTTTCGAATGTTATCCATTCTCAAGTACACGTTTTCAGCCACATAGGTTAATTTATACATGAAAGAGTAAAGAAATAATCTTAATTTTAATGTTATTGTTAACGCTGTTAATTTTGCATGTTTGCCTGCTAAACAATTTTTTTTGAGCATGAAAATGTTCACTTCAGAATTGATAGCATTCGAAAAACAGGTATTCCAGGCTGAGGACACTAATTAATACACTATAAAATCCCTTCGGAAACGTTTCTGAAAAATTCGGGCAGCTAAAAATAATTTGTTTTTATAAATTATTCTTTAAATTTTGAAAATGTATTCGTTTCTGGGGATTCCAAAGACAATGTAACATGCTACTTGAAATTTCGGATAACTCAGAAGATTATATTATATTTTAGTTCGTGGTTATAGAATATTTTCATAAAATAAGAAACATTGGTTATTTTTTAAAGTGTGGGAATGGGGCTCATTCTTAAGTGAGAGATACATGACTTTGGTTTTACCTTATGGCAATATTGTTATTATTATTATTATTATTATTATTTGTGCGGTTCAATGGAAAAAATAAGATAGTAATGATTTTCGTTCTACATTTCTTAAAATTACATATCTCGAGGTATTTTCTTGTTTCGGCTAATAGGACAATTTTGTCTCATTAGACTCGGTCCTTTCCTGGGCTTAATGATTTTCGACAGACTAAGACTGTACGGTGCGTTGTTTCTCCGGACATATCTTTTTTTTATTATCATTATTTATTTCTATTTACTTTTTCATTTGACTGGAGGGCAGGGCAGGGTCAGGGCTGAAACAGGTCAGGGCTTATTTTTACTCGGCATTCTCGGACCGGCCAACACCAGGATGGTCTTATAATTTATGAATAGACAAATAAAAAATGTATAAAATAATATTTCGTATATTTTTTTCGTTAACCAATTTAAGAATTTTTTTTTTCGATGTATGCAGTTAGTAACAGGAGACAGCCCTTTGAGAACGTCAAAAATTTAAATTAATTTATCGAAAACATGTGGTATGAATTATGCTTTAAAATCTAATAGTATGTTTTTGACGTTACTATTTTTTATGAAAAATTAAATGCAAGACATAATTCATCATTTTTTTAAAATATGAATTTATTAAAAGTCTTTAGAAGAAAAAGATACTTTTATTAAAAAAATCCTACAATATGTTTTGGTTCATTCATTACATAGAATTAAAAAATCCCATTTCAATAGAAAAATTTTTTGGGAACATATTAATTAAAATTTGTCACGTGAATTTAAACTAATTTTTGCTGAAAATGGTCGTCTCGCACATGAAAAATGAAGTGATCAGCGCGTATTTTTTATTCTTAGTCACATGACTTGCACTTTTTTTACATAGATATAATTCAAAATATCATAAAGAAATTTAGAGGAGTGTATGTGGGGTGATACTATGCGCTTCCATTTACCCATGGTTGACTATACAATATTCCGGGTGGATTTCATCCAACGAAGTCAAATATAGTGTCAAAAGAGTATATTAACAATGGAAGAATAGAAAAGTTCGTACAAATTTTAATATAGAGACGACCCCCGAAGCATAATTTAGTTATAACACTAATAATTAGATATTAATCTCTGTCAGTTTGTAAATAGAGCCTTGGCTCTCGCCAAATAGCGCTGTAACCAATGGCATCCAAGGAGCTAGTCAGGTAGATCTTTGAGGAGATTAGACGTACTTCAACCCGCGGACAAGTACACAAACTCGTTAAGCTAGGCATAATGACCGGCAGGTAGGGGCCTGGTCTTCGGTTTAATAATAATTATAAATACAGCTTTTTATACGATTTTCTTTAGCAAAATTAATAGCCAGTGATCACATTTGTTTCAAAACTGTACATTTTATTATTATTTTTACCATCTAATCTACACAAGCGAACATAACATTATAATACTCTTTCAGATTTTTTAAACGCTTAAAGTAGTGTGATGTATAAAAAACATTCTAATTGACATGAAATCTTCAAAAATATAAATAGTTAGATTCGTTCTTAAAAAATAAATTTTAAAATTATATAAAGAAATTTTTTTTAAAGTTAATATAGCTTTATATGATAGTAAATTTCCTCAAAAGACAAGTAAGTAATTTTCTATCTAAGTAGTTTGTACACACTTAGTTTATCAAGCTTTATTTGAATTTTCAGATAATAAAGTATTTATAATTGCACAATGTATAGAATACAATTTTTTCCCCATACAGAAATTGTATTTTCAAATACAGAATTTATATTTTAAAAGAATGTTATTTTCAAAGTGAGTTATTTAGGAAATTTAAATATATATGGTTGGACGCAAAAGGAAAATATTTTATTTGTTTTATAATGCAATGAAAAAATCGGAAAAAGGATCACACTCTGTTTTCATTTTCAAAGCATCCAATTCAATCTGCATTTTAATACCGCGGATGAGCTGGATTTGTTTACAAATGCTTCGTGAAAATAGAAATATATCTGTATCACTCCAAACTTATAGCCATTTTATTCAGAATTTTAGGTATCCCTGAAGAATTACTGACTTAATATAATAAATCTAGAAATGTATTACATGTCAAAATGCAAAAACAGATTTTAATACAGTGTGATTTAAAATGATGGTATATTATATTGTATTTTTTTATTATATTGTATATTGTATTGACATATATTGTATTACATGATAATGTGACACCAAATGCCATTATATGATATATATGTATTGTATATTGTATTGACATATATTGTATTATATGATAATGTTATATCATGGATATTATATGATACATATATATTATATATTGTATTGATTATTTCTTGAATATATTGTTTCTTTATCATATTGTATTTCTTGAATTATATGCATTGTAGAAGAATGACACACATTAAAATTAAATTTCACTCATTAATTTAAAATCAATTGTCAATTGTAATAAAAATGACGCTAATTACTTTATTATATTGTTTCAAAACAATGATAATTTTTTACGGGAATTTATCAAAGTTCAAGACTGAAAAAACTTAAAAATCGTATCAAAAATTTTAATCTAAGATACAGTTTTCAAACTAATTTCATTTGAAACTACATTTCTTTACCTTATTCGATGTTGTAAAAATCGAAATGATGCGATGGTTCGAAGTAATGTACAAGCGATAAAAATAGTAACCAGATTTTTCTTTGGCAGCCTTCCAAAGATGGGCTACAAATTTCTGGAACAGAAAAGTCCGTAGTGACAAAAATAGGACTTTGTCACAATTATGTTTCATGTATAATATGTACGTATTACTCCAAGTTTATACATATCTTCCTCAAGCATACCTTCTTTTAGGCATCCATGAAGAATTATTGAATAAATAAAACAAATATAAAGATGTGTTTTTGGTCACACAGTGTTTTATATACAGGGTGATTATAAAAAAAATATCCCGATATATGAGCCCCTAACTATCATACCGTTCACAGAAACTGAATGAAACTTTGCTTTAAAGTATTTCGAGGTATGCGCTCAAGAATCATATGAAAGACAACAGTTAAATTCTAACAGTTACGGTTACAGTGACAAAATTTCGAAAATTTCAAATGGCAACACCTAATTTTTTTATTGGAATGTGATCTTTATAGTGAAAAACCATAAAAAGCATTGGAACGGTACCTGTAGCACGAAAATCGCCGGCGCTAGACAGACTAAGAAAAATAGTGAAAACAACCAAAAAGGACAGAGAAGCAACAGAAAACAAAACATTTTCTTGTGTTTCATACATTTTCCATTTTACACACGACGACACTTTACATGCGGCAGATGGTGGATAGAACTGAACAATAAAATGTTTTACTTTCTGTTGCTTCTCTGTCCTTTATTGGTTGTTTTCACTTTAATTTTCCAATAAAAAAAAGTAGGTGTTGCCATTTGAAACTTTCGAAATTTTGTCTCTGTAACCGTAACTGTTAGAATTTAACTGTTGTTTTTCACGTGATTCTTGAGCGCATACCTCAAAATACTTTAGGCCAGAATTTCATTCAGCTTCTGTGAACGGTATGACAGTTATGGGCTCATATATCGGGATAGTTTTTTTTATAATCACCCTGTATTACTCAAAATGATGGATTCAGTTCTCAACGGTTGCGTTCCTTAAACTTAGAGGACGTGAAAGATGTAAAAGAAATTTGATCTTATTGACATTAACCTTTATAGATGTCAAATGTGTAGATAATATCTACATCAGAGATTCTTTTAGGGACTACATTAACACGGATTTATTTACAGCTGGTCATTTGGCTTACGTGCACTAGACACTATTCTGAGATGGCCATGTTCGCACAACACCAAAATGGGCTTAATAAAGTAATTAATATTTTTAAAAAGTAGATGGAAATAAAATATGTAAAGAAAATATATTTAAATAAAGTAGATAAATTTTCGATTTAAAAATGTCTGTAAATAAAGTAGATTAAAATGAAAAAAAAAAAGGCGAAAATTTTTACATACACTAGCCGCACGAAAAATGTTTGATTTGTGTCCCTCAATTAAATTAATTGGTGTATGAATAATAATGTTTAGTACGGTATGGTTATATCACTGAAATGATACTTAAATTATCGTACATTATTAAAATTTACACATGGAGTAGCAACATGATTATATATTAGCTAGCCGCCACTGGCGACCAATTTCATCACCCTTGAATGTATGTTAAGCAAAATCTCGAAGTCTTAGCGATCATGGTAGCATTTCGTACATTTTTTGTTGTTATGTATTTAAATTTTCTTGAGAAAAAAGCCTCTTAACTCAATTAGGAATTTACGCTTGATGTCCGTTTGCTTATAAGAGGCAATACGTTCGCTAAATCAGAGATTTCGAAACCTATTAAGTAATCTCCCGTAATTGGGAACACTGTCAATTAGCGTATTTTATCTATTACGATTTGCTGCAATGAAGTGTGTTTTGCGGAAATCCTTTAATGATATCTACATTTACATTAAACTATATTTTTGATAATATATATATTTTTTTACGCTATCCTTGGCTGTAGACTTGATTACGGAAGATTAGAAAATCTATCATTATTCTTATCTGTTCGTCTTTGATAATGTGTCATAATCGGGCAGCATACTAATTGACGCATTTAAGTGAGTAGAGTTTGATGAAACATAGATCTTTTGGAAGCCAAATATGATCATCACATTCCCTTAAAGCCATATTTTCTATCAGTATCGCCCACTTTTGAACCTTCGCGTCCTTGACTTTTTTCTAGATCAGGGCACGAAACTTCCGCTCGCCAGCTCGCCATTGGCAAACAAAGATTTAAGGTTGGCGAGTAAGTTTCGTCTTTTGAAATCTTGTGCTTCAAATCAAACTGTATACGCTCAGAATATCGTTCCTCAATCTAGCAACACGCGGAAATGTTTTAAATCAAGCTACAGCATTTATCTTCCAAAAGAAGAAAAAATGCGGCGTCATCCACTTCTATTTCTCCCCTACGGGGGAACGAGCTTCCCCCGTTTGCATTCATTCCCCTGCTTTCGCACCTCGCAAGAGCCAAAGCTGCTTTTTTCGTTTTCGTGGCCGAATCTGATCACTCTTTACTCCTCAGCGAAGTAAATCAGGTTTGGCCACCAAAGCTCAGCTGCTTGAAACGCGGTAAAAATTATTCGCTTTCTCCCGAATTTTTAACATTTTAAAAGTTCATATTTTTCATGAATGTAAAATACTCTGGATTTAGCAGACAGCTCCTTCTAACAATGGTCAATTTCAATTCAGTTTGTCATAAATAGTTCATTTTCTGGGCAAGTG
Organism: Maratus michaelseni; assembly: GCA_963931845.1. NCBI lineage: Eukaryota > Metazoa > Arthropoda > Arachnida > Araneae > Salticidae > Maratus > Maratus michaelseni. The sequence continues at coordinate 103,922,585 of OZ007590.1, read as the reverse complement.
TGGTGGCCGACGTTACTGGCTGAATGAATGTAAAATAGTGGCGAGCAAAAATTTTAGTCTGGCTAGTACCTATCCAACTGAAATTTCATGCCCTGTTCTAGATGCCGATCTCTGTGATGGAGATAAAACTAATATCGAAAAAATATCTTTAGCTGTCAATCTCTTATTATGTGTTTAACAAATGTATACTAAATTATTGTTTTGTAACCCTTTAGAGAACTTTTATGTTAGCCGGGCAAAATTTTTGCTAATACCATTCTTTTCTCGCTAATAGCAGGTTTTATTTTTCGTGTGTGTAAATTAGAAGGAATACTTTGATGTAGAAAAAAAAATGTTTTTGTTTCTGAAATCATTTTATTCTTTCTACGGTTCTTTTATATTTATTGATTTACTTATTTATTTATAATTTAAATTAAATGAGGCAAAACAATTTTTTTTTAATCGAAATTAATGCAATACGAATGATTTCAATGGGAACAATATTTGGCGATTTACCACTAGCACACGGCTAACATAAAAGTACCTATTTCAGTCTGCTTCTATATTATTTACAATTTTTAACAATGTTACATATTTAATAAAAGTATATCAAATTACTGCTTTGAACGCGATTGGCTATTGACAATGGTAAATATGATTAGCGATTAAAAATATTTTTCAGTGATCTATTTTCTGGTCACGGATAACATGTAAGTACCAAATTAACTGACGATGCATTTTGAAATTTCATTCATTTAATTTTATTAAATAAGTTGGTTTATTTACATTTAACTTAGTCAAATAATATCATGAAGGAAGATGGGTTGTATAGCACTTCACCTAGCAGAATTATGCTAAACTTCGATTGGCCTACAGCCACGAATTATTTTTTTATACTGGACTGCAATTCATCGAGGGAGAACTCGCTTTGCGAATGATTGCCCTCATGGCTTAATTTTAATCACTCACGGTGAACGAATCTCTTGTGTTTGTTTACTTTGTTGGTGTGAGATATTGGGCAGTCGGGCCGTCAACCTAATTTCAACTGAAGTTATCTCAGAATATACACACATTTGATTATAATCCATCTTTCAAATATTATTTTTTTAACTACCTTTCTAAGAGTGTAACTTTTATGCAGTTGTATTCGGCAACATAATTTCTTCTAAAAATGGGCGTCTCGCATATGAAAAGTGAAGTCGTCCGCCCGTGTTAGTTGTCTATAGTCACATGACTTGCGCTTTTGTTATATAGATGTAATATTCAAAATATCATAAAGAAATTTAGAGGAGTGTGTGATCGGTGATGCAATGCGCTTAAATGTACTCATGGTTGACTATACAATCTTGATTTGTATCACTGATGCGAAGAGTGGACTTAGTTAACCAAAGCGTGGCTTTCTCATGCTATGTGTACTATTAATTTTAGCTATGTCTGATTCAATCTGTAATTTATTCCTGAATTTTGTTTTCATTTAAAGAAAAAAATAAAATGAACTCTAACATAGATAAGTTGTGCAAAACACAAGAAGAATTTTTACACTTATCACAGAAAACTGTGGATACTCTATTTGCTTCAGCAAACAAAATTCTGTTAATTCCTATTATTTGATAATTACTCAAATATCCCATTAGACGACATCGGAATAAGTTATTTTGTCAGTGATGACGACAATTTGTCAATAAATAAATGTATTGAATTAAACATTTCGTATTGTTATTTATATATATATATATTTAAAAATATATACAGAGCTGTCAATGTGGCGTCCATCTCAAAGGACTGCTGGTGTATACGAGAAACAAATGAGGAACGAAATTTACATTGGAACATGGTGTTGCAAAACACGTTATAGGTCACAAATACTTGATGTTCCTCACGAAGAAAAGAAGAATTTCTGCTAATATTTTTTAGAAAAGTGAAATATATTATAATGAAATTTTAATAGGCATACTTTTCTATATGCAAAATGTCATAAAATTAAAAAAATTTTTTAGCAGTTTGCATTATACACGGAATCAGCTCACCGCTCAACATTTTGCACTGCGACTAATAGTTCATAATGTATGATTGATTTTAATAGTCTATTTTTTCAAACCTGTTCGTGAAGATATCGCAATTCACACGTAGCAAGGCTTCATATTTCGCACGCTTCACTATTTTCACCCACTTCAATATTTCGTTGTAATATCTACACTACATTTTTCTCAACGTTATTGACGGAAACCCGAGTTTTGCTAGTGTGGAACCCCTTGTATTTGTGACTAAATAAGTGGTTTGTGACACTATGCTCCATTGCAATATTTGTCTCTCTTGATGTCTACTATCAATCATCTCAGTTTGCAACCACATTAAGTGAACACCATGTATAGGTATTCTGATGTTAACTTAGATAACAAATACATGGTCAAAAAAGCTAAACAAAATCCTCAATTTTAGAAAATGCAGTTTTTGCCAGAAAACATAATATATGTAATTAACCAGTCATGCTCTCAACGGACAAATAAATTGTTATATTCTCTGGTACTTAGGACGAAAGATTTTTTTGTGAGACTCTAAAGCTGCAAATACAAAACTCATGTCGTATTGTTCCACTTGTCTGTTTAAATACATGTACTAGTTCGATTTCTAGCTAATAAATTGTGTTTGTATGTATTTTGACGTAAAATGTTGATTTGTAATTATTGTAATTCCCTACCAGGCATTACACACTTCATCTTGTAAAGTAATAACTATTTAGTTGTTTTTATTTTCTGCTGATATTATTGAAGATTACGAAATTTCTTCGTTTAGAGCAGTGGTTTGGAACTTTTTTTATTTCACAGCACAGTTTAATGTATACTTCCGTTGCACACTTAAATTTTAATGATAAAAAAGTATTAATGTACCAATGTTACATACACCTTTTTATAAATTTAATTATAAACGAAAACAAAATGTTCTACTACAACCAATAGAAACACGATTTTTTTCTATAAACTGAATTTTAAAAAAAAACTTTTTTTTGTATTTAATATACAGGTTGTCCATAAAGTATTGTCGAAGATCCTCATCTTATAAATTTTAATTTAAGAACATGACGTAAACTAATATTCATATTCGTAAAGTACAACTAAAAAGGGTTTTAGCATTATACAAACAAATTACATATGCGTAAAGTTTCACTTCAAAACGTTATTAATCAAATAACAATTATCATCATATAATAATTAATATTACATTTTATCAGATTTATCAAAATGTTATTCATGCATTATGGATAATGTGGTGACAGATTTTCTTTCGAAAAACCACGTAGTGGACATTGTTTTCCGTTGTGCACTCCACATTTTGAATTATTGCGTCCCAGTCGACCAAAATGCAATGACCATAGGTTTGCTGCATACATTGGTGGATAACACTTTACTATGAGTTATTAAAAAACTTTTTGTGTTGTACCTTACGTACAGTCAAACCTCGTTATACTGCCATTATCCGTTCAAGAAATTTTTGGCGCTATAACGAGTTTGGCGGTATATCGAATTAAAATACAATAAAAATTAATTTTCATTCTATTATACTAATATTATTATTATTATAAAAATAAATATCAGTAATGCCTTTTTATTAAATTATCCAATGGTATATAGTATATTATAATAGTATAAATTAATATAATATAATTAATATACATAATATAATTAATGCTACATGATTCAAAATTATCCAATTAATGTATGAAATTAACATGCACTTACCTCTTTATATAGTCAATTTTAGATAAAGTAGATAATTATGCACATAACAGACACACACATACATTAAATATCACACTGAATTATTTTACTTTAATTATCTTTTACAGGAAAATATTTTAATATGCTAGTTTGAGTTTTCCTTTCAATATTGATTTTTTCAATATCTTTTTCTACAACTAAAAGATTGTTCATCATTTTTTTATCAGTTGCATGTTTTTCTAAGAAAATTCTTATTTTCCCAATGCAATTTTTAACTTCATCAGATGTAACATGCGGCGTTTCAGCTTCTTCAGCTTCGCTGTCAGATGAATTTTCATTTTCATTTTGATTGGCAACAATTTCTTCGATTGTCAAATCTTCAAATGTTGAAACACTTTTGTCTATATTAATGTACTCAATTGCCGATAGAGGATGCTCAATTTCTGTTAATTTGTGTATTTCGTCTTGTAGTTCCTGAAGTGCTGTACTGTTTTGTTTTTTAGTAGATCTTTCAGGTTTAATCAATCCAGTATGTTTCGAGCAGTTAACAATAGTTTCTGATGAAATTTCATCCCATGCTTTTTTTATTATGCGAATAGCATCATGTAAAAGGATTGGAGAAAAATCATCTTTACTGATTTTTTCAATGATATGGCGGACGTGATACTTTCTATAATGAGCTTTGAATGAGTTTATTATACCAGCATCCAAAGGTTGCAAAAATCCAGTACAGTCAGGAGGTAAAAATTCAATGCGGATATTACTCATTGGATATGCTGTGTGACAAGGGGCATTATCCAAAATCAATAAAATTTGTCAAATAAAAGCGTTTGCTTCTTTTCATTTCTATGTTGAAATTAGCTAACCATTTTTGAAATAATGCTGAAGTCATCCACGCTTTGTTATTATTCTCATAATCTACATAAAGAGCAGGATTAAAATTTTTAAAACATCGTGGCTTAGCTGATTTTCCAATCACTGTCATAGTTCTTTTATCAGATCCATCACTATTCGTACAGAACACAAGAGACACACGATCTTTTTTTTTTTTTAATCCTTTAGCAGGCCCACTCGAAATTGTTTTATCTGGCTGCAAGCGGTAAAAAAGGCCACTTTCATCCATATTGTAAACGTCCTCTTGTTTATATTCTAAAATCAGCGCACTCAGTTTTTTGCGACCATTTGACACAATATCTTCATCAACACCTGCAGTTTCACCACTTCGTATGTACTGAGAGAATCCTCGTCGCTTTTTAAATCTGTTCAACCAGCCACTACTGTATTCGAAATCTGTAATATTCATTTGCTGGCCAAGAACTTTTGCCTGCTCTCTGATGACATCTCCGTTGATAGTGGCATTTTTAGCACTCATTTGTTGTATCCATGTGCAAAGGGCATCCTTTAAGTCTTCATGTTTCGCTGTTTTCAGTCTTTTTACAGATGATTGCAGTTCGTTGGTGTTAATCCATTTTTCTGTATTCATCAAAATGTCTCCGATGCAGCGCCTGCTAACAGGCTTTTTCCAGAGTGTAGAAAAATGATTGGAGATGTGTTGCTGCGATACATTCACATTTCTTTCTTTATATTCACAAATTTCCCGCTTTTCTGAAATTGATAAAACTGCTCTTTTCGCCATAATGAGTTAAAATAAAGAGACAGAATGATATTTTACAGATTTAGCTGGTGAATTCTTCGATGTTTCAATCAACGTCCGACCAAAATTTTGAATGAGAGATTTTGCACTGCACACCGTTTTCTTTCTAAGAAATAGACATAAAGTACAGGGAGAAGTTATTTTTTACATTGTTCTCACCTGAGTGAGGAGAGACCCTTTCAGCCAATGGCGTGCCATGCCTTGTTTTCTCCCCGCTCCAGAAGCGGATCGGATCACGTGACTCGCCAGTCTGAATCAGAAGTTTTACTTGCTCGGCTCGGCACTCAGTGCGCGTTATTTTTCTTCTCCCAATGACAAGTAGAATGGGTAGCAGGTGCATTTTGGCAGGTGTTGAGAACTATATAAATTCTTTGCTATTCAATAAAGTTTGAATTGAGCTTGAAAACATCTAGACACATGAAAAGGAAGTGTCCTTTGAAATTCTAACAAAAAATTTAAAAAAGAAAGATATGCAAAGAAAATACAGTAATTTCTAGACATTTTTTTTGGCGGTATATCGAGTTGGCGCTTTAACGGATACATTACATTGAAATTCCTATTTGGCAGATTTGTTCATAGACGCAATTGGCGGTTAAACGGAATTGGCGCTATTTCGAGATGGCACTAAATCGGGGTTTGACTGTATATATATAATAATATTTTTCATCATGTTCTTAAATTAAAAGTTGTGGAGTAAGGAAACAACTTGTATATTAAGATACAGTGATCTCAATAGTTGTGCAAAAAAAACATGATTTCTAATATGTATTCTAGCAAATTTTCTACCACGCAGCTAACAGAAAGGGGTTAGAATTTTTAATGTAGATATATTTCTAAAAATTCACATAACTATAATGATTAGAACAGACAGATATTTTTAATTAATACTTTTATCTTTACAATTGATGAAATCCAACACACTCTAATATGGGCTGTTGATATTTTTTTATCAGTTCTCTATTAATTCTTATATCTGTTAACTTTTACTGTGCTTTAAGCTTAGAATTTCCTGACGTACATATATAAGCATTTAAAATAAACGCTATTCTCATCTCATCCAGTGAAAGTGTAGATGAGATGATATATCCATTACATTTATGAGAACATTAAGTCTAGCGTTTGTAAAATTTGTCCATTTTATTGCACTGTATACACCTTTTAAGTACTTCCACTTAAGTAATTATTTTTACTGCATTTTTAACCCTATTCATCCGAGAACAATAATTTTTCTTAGAAGGAATTTACTCTAGAAAGGTAACTATTCTCCACACTTTCGCGTTATTCGAATGAAGCATGTTGGAGAAAATTACGGCTACCATCCCTTTTCGTAGATAAAGTTATCTGAATAGAGAAATTTTCGTCCTTTTCCCTTGCAATATTATTAGAATTACTCCAACACTCAAATAAATAATACAAAATAATTGACTCCACTAAATTTCATCATTAAGTAAAAAAAGTAGTTTCACTATGTTGCCTTTAAAAACATACTGATATTTCTGTGATTTATTATGTTTACTAAAAAATGACAATTTTGTTACTCTGTAAAATCTTGACAAAATGTAACTTAAAGTTTTCCGAATACACCTCAGATTCTCTAACGGCACACCGGTTTGCCTTTTAAACATTTTTTACGCGTCATTTTTTTTTCCGGTAATGTGTAGAGGAAATTCGGGTATTATGGAATGGTCGGGCAATGTGTAATACACAATATCTGACACGTTCTGGAATATCTGACACGTTCGGTGCTGCATCCCACCGTAAAACTATCAAACGACTTCTAGTACTCTCAGGCTATACTGCGGTGAGTTCTGTTTGAATACCTGTTGCTGCAGTCACGCGGTGAAATCAAATCTTAATCGTATTGAATACGTCAAAGTGGTGTTACTTATTAAGAGACTTTTGTTAGTAAGAATGTTTTAAATATTAAAACGGTATTTAACTGGTATTCTCAGTCACTCCTGTACGAATTTTTACATGATTTCATTGGTTAAATACAAATGAGGAGGTCGGGGCAAGAGAGTGCTAAGCCACATTTTTGAACTTCTGAGATAATTCAATTTGAAAATTTGATCAAATACACAAATCAAGATATATAACATAAAGTTTTTTCGCCAATGTCTTAGTAACACTTGAGATATTCTGAGTAACAATATGGCATTACTTTAATGATATTACTATTACGTTTTTGTAAATTAGTTATCTTCATTGGGGGCATAAAAATCTGGTGCAAAAACGAAACCTGTAACATATGCTGTCACCAAGTGACATTAGAAATAAATTATATGTAGGATATTATAATTTACTATATTAAGCAACAGATTACAGTGTTAGATTTATTTCACCAAAAATGTGACTTGGCAGTTTCTTACCCCGACCCCCTCAAATGTATCTTAATGTTAAATCAAAACATTAAAAATTAATTTAAAAGAGTGTAATTTAGTTATTTAGTTTTGGTGTTTTATTTATGTTTAGCACTTTGTGTTTTTAGATATTATTAGGACTTCCTATTTATTGAAGCAATAAAATACAGAATTTAGCAAAAACTTTTTTTCTACGTAGATACACAAACTTATTTTGAGTAGAATGTATATTTTTTTAAAGCAATGTTCTTTTAAACTGAATTATTCAAAAATTTAAATACATAATTCAACGTAACAAAATATTTTATTTGACAGTTATAAATCAATGCAAAAATAGAAAACAAATAGCACTCTGTTTTCATTTCCAAAACATACAATTCAATCTGCATTTTAATGTATCGTATAAGCTGGATTTGTTTACATATGCTTCTAGGAAATAGAAATATATACGTATTACTTGAGTCTTATAAATATTTTATTCGGGATCTTAGACATTCATAAAGTATTATTGAATAAATGTTACAAATATAGAAATGCATTTTTGTCTCATTAAAAAAACATTTTTTAATATTTTTAAAACCTTGCATAAAACTATATAAAAAATAATAAACAAATTATTTTTGACATTCTAAAAAAAAAAAAAAAAAAAAAAAAAAAAAAAAAAAAAAAAAAAAAATACGAATACCTTTGCCGATTTGGAAGTCTTAAAAAAATCTCGGCGCAGTTTCGTAGTTACCGACAATTCTGTGAAATGTTTTCGTATGTTTAGAAACTTTCAAGCAAAAAATCAATCAGGCACATCTGAAATCAATTGCTTACTTACGGACAAATTACTTAATTGAAAAGTGGTACTTATATTTCAGGAACATTTTCGTATAGCACTATACAGGATGTCCCAACAACATTAACCTCGGCTTTTATTCCTTAAATATTGAACATAGACATATATTTTAATAGGGGATTAAATTTAAAGAAATACAAAATTTAAATTTTTATACGGTACAAAAAATTTTCCCGTACAAAAAATTTCCCCAATGAGTAAAATATGCCCCATACACTAATAAGGTCATGTACAAAATTTCAGAATTTTATCATAAAAAGTCGCAAAGATATGAAAGTGCACAAATGCTGACTTAAACCACATTTTGATGCCTGGATATGAGTTCGCAAAGGGAAAAAAATCATGTCAAATGATCCCTTTGCAGGGCTCGTTCACAAATTACGAAAGAAAATAATGACTGCATAAATAAATAATAATTGTGATGATGTAGTTATGATTACCCCCTCACCAACTTTGTTTAAATATATCTCTGCTACTTTTATGATAGAATGCTGAAATTTCGAACATGAACTTATTAGTCTTTGGGGCACATTTTGCTCATTGATTTTTTTGTACAGGGGCCGTATAAAATTTTAATTTTGTATTTCTTCAAGTGCAATATTAAAAATTTCATTCTTTATCGACCATAATTCACCGTATGCGTAGATATGACGCTTTGTATTGTATGGAATTTTTTTTATAAGGATCTAAAAACTCGCCTGAATGTCTTTAGTGTCGGCAAACAACAAAATTTTGTAAAAATTAAAGTATCATAACTCAGTGAGTTAAAGTCATAGTAGACACATGGAATTTTGACAGTTGACCTTGTCAGAGCATGGAGAATTTTCTTCTAAATATAACTTATAGAACCTGCAAAACGTTCAAAAATGTAAAAAGTGCGACTTTTTTTTTTAATTAATGATTAAAATTTTTAAATTAATGATTTAATTAATATTTTAATTTAATGAATTAATGATTTTTTTAATTAATGATTTAATAATTAATTTAATCTTAATCCGATCGTATTTTGAACAATTTGAAATTTACTATAAATAAGTATATCCAATAGGTAAAAAATCTAAAGAGCATTTCAAACTTTTTAGGATACCCTGTATAATGTTAATGTCAATCTCAAATTAAACACGCAGTTCTCCTTTTTTTTTTTTTTTTTTTTTGTCTTGAAAAATATAATCAAATTATCGTCACATTTTAAGTCATTTAAAATAAAGAAATTACTAAAATGCAATCTTTTAGATTATTTTTCGTATCTCTTTTCATTTAAAAATTTGTAAAAATATCACCAAAATATTATATTTTACGTTACACATATAGTTAAAGTATTTAGAGAAAAATCCTTTTCAAATTTCAATTTTGTTAATTTATTTCTGGTGCCCAAATTTTGAGTTGTTATCCATTTATTTCATAAAAAATTAATTAAAGGAGTATTTTTTGTCTCTTTTTCTAAACACACACAAAAAAAGAGTTGAAAGAACTCGTAAACTTCTGTTTCTTCACAAAAATTATTTCCGAATTTTTATGTTTTTCCTGCTTTTTTCCAAGAGCAACAAACGGGAAAATATGTATTATATAGCATGAAATTCCAACAGTTCTGCAATTTTGGTTCATGTCATGTATCCAGTTTACCACTTAAAAAGATTAAACCGCAAACGTGTCTTTCCGTTACGAGCTATTCTTTTCTTTAGCCCATATAACTCACAACATACGAGAGAAAATTACAAATCGGATTAAAGTCATCAAAACAATATTTTTTCGAAATCGTTCTTTCGTCGTTTTTCCTTTAACGGAAAGTAAGTTATAAAGCGGGAAATATTTAACATTCTATGCATATAAATGTATGTGTTTATGCAGGATTCAGTGGTGCATGAGTTGCACGGACATTTAATTTATAAACAGACGAAGGTACAACTATAACAGTAGTACCTGTTTATAGGTACAATTGCTTTCATTCCTTAATTTTTGCTTTATTTTTAAATCTGGCACTTCAACAAAGTTAAATAGAAACCTCGAACCAGTAAACAAAGAGAACTGTTGCAACTGTTTTCAATGATACAATAATGAAAATGGCACAAAAAATCGCTATCGTGTGCCCCCTTCCGGCCAAATATCCCCAAATTCATGGAGGACCTGATAGCCAGAGTCACAAATCAATACATCAAATTTGGTTCAATTCTATGCATAACTCCATACACTTTTCGAGGATACAATGAGGACAGACACATGGACAGATGGACTGACATATATTTTGTAAAAACATGTTTTTCGGAATCTTTGACCCCTAAAACGTGTAAATACGTGAATAACCGGAAGTCGAAAAAAAATTTCGATTACATCATTTTCTCCTATTACAGATAGAAAAAAGAAAAAATCAATTACAAAGTTGTTCAGCGTCGTCGATTTAGAGCCTAAACCCAAAAGCGAAAATTAATTTAAATTTCTCAGACACAACATTCTGCCGACACTATCGTGTTGATTTTGTTACACATAAGTATAGCACTAGAAAAATATCTGGGAATATCAATCAGATAACATGACTTAGATAAAAAAAAAATTCTGTCTATGTACTTCCATCGGAGCAAATCATTTGTTGTTCCATGAACAATGCGCAAATCGCACCAACTGACATTCGCAATTTTTGCTTTCTGGTACATAAACAAGAAATGTCATTTCCATCTAAATCGATGACGCTGAAAAACTTTCTAATTGACGTCTTTCCGTATTTCCAGATGTTTTCTAGATCGATTGCTAAGTTCACATTTAACCACTTGGGGTGATTCGAGTGGTCTTATTTACTTACTGTATAACTTGCTGGACGTACTCCCTTATAGTCCGTGGAGTTACCGACAAATTTCCCCAAAATATTTCACTTCCGGATACCAGTATGATATCTGGTCAAAAGGTTATATACATACTAAGAAACAAAAAAACACCGGGAGGAAATTGATCAGATGTCAAGATCCCCCCCCGGGGGGGGTAACGCGGTTTAATGTCATATGACAGATATTGAGCTCATTTTATTTGTTTAATACTTATTTTTGTGTACTAAAGCTTTAAAAGTTTGAATATTATATAAAATATGTATCCACTGACCGTGTAATATTTTATTGCAGAAATATTGATATTTAGGGTATAAATGGCTTTTTTGAAGAAAAGAAAATCTCAAACCTTTTTCTGTATTTTTCGAATTTTTTTTTTTCAATAACTTGAATGTATATTAAAGCTTTGAAACTTTTATAGTTAATTAAACCATTCTTATGTTTGCAGTGTTAAATTTTGGTGCATTTATAATGATTTCTAGGTTATAAAAGCATAAGTTGAATATTTCCGCTTTTGACAAATTACATCAGCTTACAAATTATTTCCTTTAATATTCAGAGAAGCTCTGTTCCCTACAAGCTACGCTCGCTAACCCCTGTCTATATCCCACAGCCTCTAAACAAACTACATTTGCATAGATTTAAAAAAGATTATCCGATTACGCAAGTGTTGCGAACTCGCACTCTTTGCTGATCACAGCTGACCAACCTGTCTACGCCTTGCTGAAATCCCTTCAGTGGGCTATGTCATATAAATATAGGGAAGATAAAATCATAATGATGTTAGGTGGTCTCCATATAGAAATGGTCGTTGCATCTGCGATAGGTATATGGCTTGAAGGAAGTGGATAGACTGATAACCTTGTAGAAGCTAATGTAACAAATCAAGAAGAGCGGAAGGATTATTGAAAGTGTCACACGTGAAGAGATGTCGATACGCTCACGAGGTTTCGATTATGACTCTACAAATCCTGTTGGAGAAAGCCTATTGAAATCGGACAGAAGAAAAAGTTGATGAAACATTTGAAGATTGGATTTAGTGAAGATCAGAAAACTCGCCTCAGTTTAAGTATTGCCATATCACAAAATCGTTAGAATCTTTGCTGTCAGTTCTGGTGCGGAGTATTCGTCAGGGCAATTTGACAGATTTTATTTTCACTTTGGAGGAAATTAGTCCATGGATGTTTGCTCTTGATAGAACCAGCTATGCTCGATGGGTGCCAGTGTTTTTATACAATTTAACCGTTTGAGTGCTATGAAGCGCGAAAGCGCCGCAATGTATCTGCGGATCAAACAAATTTCAACGGATCAAACAACCCAGAAATGTTATTCAATAATTGAAATCATTTAATTTTTATTCAACAGTTGAAATATTTACAGTGATCTAGTGAGTTACAATTTTATAAGGTAAAATTTCTGGGTTGAAACACAATTTGTTTGATCCGCAGATACATTGCAGTGCTACCGCGCTTAGCACTCAAACGGTTAAAGCAACTACCAGAGATGCATCTCGCTGTTTTCTGCGAGTTTAAAAAAGGAAATATGTTTGGATCCAAAACTAACAGGAAATTCTCCATGATGGCACATGATCAATTGCATGAACAAAACAACAAATCATTGAAAAACACTTCACATAATTTATCACGTCTAAGTGAAGAGAAGTGACTGATACAGTGGATGGTTGCGGGGCCCGAGGTTGTACGAATGATTGAAGAATTCAAAGAAAATCGTAACCTGAAGTCAGACATCACTTCTGAAAAGCATCATGAGGACACTGCAAGTTTATAAAAATAGATTTCAGACTCATGTTTCTGCTCTTGTTGAGGTATTTGAAAAGCACGGCAATCCCTCCGAAGACCGAGAGTTGACTACCGTCAACAGTAGTATTATTGTCCTGCCGGAAGAATGTGCAAGATCTGTTATATTATCGAATTTAATAGGAAAAAAAACAGTTTGATGAATTTGTTGAATATTGTTTGTTACTAAGAAAGGTATAAATCCATAACGTCATTTAAAAAAAGAACTTGTTCCTGATAAGTGGAAAAAAAGGTTCTATTAAGTCTAAAGACAAGCAAAAGATTCTTGACCTGAGAAAAGACAGTACACTTTTTGCCAATGCTAGCTGGCAATTTCGCCAATGAGTTGCTAGCCAAGCAAGACAAATGGATGTCAAAGATTTTTTCGCACATGAAAACAGTTCTTGTCCACCTTCCATATCTGATCTCGACAAACTTCGAAAACCCAGCAACAAGTCCAATGTAGTATGTTGTATCTTAAAGTCAAGTGGAGTTTCTGAGACGATTGTCATTGAACCTAATGTTTCTTGCGTCATTATCGATGGAGCGGCTTTGGTCCATATGCTTATCCCTCAATTCAGTCTAACCTTTCAGCAATACTGTGATCAGATTGTTGGCATACATGTTTTAATTAGGCTAAAAAACTGCAGATAGAGTCGATTTGGTTTTCGACCGCTGTCTAGATGGAAGCCTTAAAAATGACACAAGAAAGATGAGGGAATCTGGTCCAAGAGTAAATGTGAAATCCAATGTTGTCATACCTAAATCCTTTTGTAAGTTTCTTGCTCACAGTAAACACAAAGAAGATCTCTTCGGATTTTTAGCAGAAAATCTCGTCAAGATGAATCTGCCCCTTGGGAAACAAGTGATTTGTACCTACAGAGACACGGTAATTGGATCGCATAACGGCACTTTTGAAGCCATTTCTCCCGTCTCCCATGAAGAAGCGGATGCCCGTCTTTTGCTTCATGTTCGGCATGCTTTTGAATACTCGGGTCCTTCAAAGATTATAGTAAAAACTGTTGACAGTGATGTTGTAGTGATTGCCTTGTATGCTTTCTCTAAGCTACCAAATCTAGAAGAATTGTGGTTGGAGTATGGAAGTGGGAAACATCTCCAATACCTTCCCATCCACGAGTTGCACAGAAAAGTCCCACGAGATGTTCCAGATCTTCTACCTTTTTTCCATGCCTTTACAGGAGCTGACACAGTATCTAGCTTTGCATGCATCGGAAAATCTACTTTCTGGAAAATATGGATGACATTTCGAAACGTAGACAAGGCTTTTTTGGCCTATTCCAAAGTTCCTGACAATATCACAGAAGATGAAGAGTATTTCTTATTTATTCAGCGGTTTGTCGTCGTTTCATATCATGCTTAAAGTTCAGTGGATACCGTAAATGAAGCCAGGCGAATTCTGTTTACACAGCAGAATAGACCTATTGAAAATATTCCACCAACGAGCAACGTTTTCCTACATCACCTGAAGAGGGCTATCCTGCAATGTTCTTTATGGACAAACTGCCTTCAACGCAATTTTCAGCGTTTGAATCCGTGTCAATGGGTGTCAAAGGTGGACATCCGTGTCAAATGTGGACAATGGGTACGAGCTCCTCTGGTCTTCAAACCCGGAAATCACCATGGAAAAGCTACAAGAACTAATTGCATGCAAGTGCAAATAATTGTACACAGGTTGTCGATGTATAAAATCAGGTATAAGTTGCACTTTACTTTGTAGCTGTGAGGGACAATGCAGTGAATAAAACGCTTTTATTTTGCAAATTTGTAAACATTTTACATTATAACAATGAATTTGTTTTAAATATAAGTTTTGTTTAAGCTCAGAATCATGGATATGCTTTTGTTTTTTCCATTTTTACTCCTTCTTGTGGGAATTTGATTTACAGGCAACATATTCATACGAATAATTGTATAAACACACATTCTAAGATATACTTAGGAAAAGGTACGGAGGAGAGTTTAGAAGTGAAAAAAGTGAAAAATAATTGCATAAGTGGCACCCAGTCCAAAATGAATACTGGAAAGCATCACAGCAATGTAAGAATTGGCTGAGTATTACGCTGTCGTCACAAAACACCTGAATCATTTGTGAGAACCTTTTTGTAGCTTATTTCAAGATCTTTCAAATGATATATCACAGTATCATAATATTATAATTGTGAATGGAGATGTGCGCATTTAAATGAACCTATGTCCATCGTCACGGCGGCCATTTTGATGACGTCATTATGGAGGGTTTTGACCTCTGATCGATTTCCTCCCGGCGGTTTTCTATCTCTTAACATGTGTATAAGCACTGCTCCAAATCTGATACTGGTATCCGGAAGTGAAATATTTTTACACTAACTCCACGGACTATTACCCCATGTGCAGACACCAATTTTTATAACTGTTATAACTACATCCGTACACGAATTAAATGTTTGAATAACATATACGCTTTTCACCATTTGAAAATACATATGTCTGACTGTTTCATAAATAACACAGGCCTGCGAAATAATATTTGTTATTTATTTTTTTTTATTAACTAATCTGTTTTTACTGTTTTTCGTTGCCACTGCATTAATAAATACTGAGCTTTTTTCCTCTGTATGCCATTTACTTCTGTGTTGTCATGTAAGATTTTCTCCACAAACTGAGGATTGCTTGGTGCCACTTTCTTTGTAACTGAGGATGTTGCTGCTGCCGATGGGAGTTGAATCAGGGATCTACTGAACAGTAGGCGAGAGCTTTAGCGTCAAGTAAAAGGCTCAAACCGGTTACTTTCAGCCAGTAACTCGTTTTATACTATTAAAGTGACTTGAGATCAATACGCACTCCATCCCCAGTGAGGAAGAC
Source organism: Maratus michaelseni (assembly GCA_963931845.1). NCBI lineage: Eukaryota > Metazoa > Arthropoda > Arachnida > Araneae > Salticidae > Maratus > Maratus michaelseni. Next base: position 103,906,564 of record OZ007590.1, on the reverse strand, counting down.
TTCTTGTTGACGTCAGACGAGCGAAATGCACTTGTGAGTGATGCTGTCGTAGCATATGTGATGTGGGGGATGACAGGATTTGTGCTGTGAGCATTTCATAGGCTTTGCTTGCATGGGATAATTTATTTTGGCGCTGCCATCTCTTGGTTATGAGATGAGTTGATTGCTGTTGTTGAGGGTGGTTTCGTGTTTGTCCGGGTCACCAATGAGGATATTGCATTGGCACAGGAAAGGATCGAACCAGGAATTTCATGAGCAATAGGCAAGAGCATTAGCGTCCATCAAAAGGCCAAGCCGGTTACTTTCAGCTAGTAACTCGCTTTGTACTTTTCAAATGAGAGGAGATCGCTACATAACAAACAACTGTAATTTGCTATCATGATAATTAGTTTTTGTTGTTTGTAGGGCTATATTTACAATTAATCAAATACAACCTCTGTTATTTTTTAATCTAAATTTCTTTCAAACTGAATAGAAATTTTCGATATGTGTCAAAACGGCATGTGATAGAATTTTTGAGTATTTTTCTTGCAATCAGTAATAAAATATTCATAACAAATGCACTTTAGTTTGAAAGAAATAATTTCATCACATGCCGGCGAAACGATATATACTTCGGGGTGTTTAGTATAGGGGAGGAAAAATACATTTTATCGATGGATTAGTGATAGTAAAATTGTTTTAAGAAGCTAGAGGGGAAAAGATTTCTTTCAGTTTAAATATATTCTGCAAATTGTGTAAATTTTGTTTTATTCAAAAAATAGCTTAAATAACACTGTACGCTTTGAAATTTTATTAGTTACTTCAGTGTTTTATAAAATATTGATACATTTTTAACATTTATAAAACATTTTTTTTACATATTATTAAATGGTTTTATAAAGGAAAATGATTTGATAAAAAAAATACAATACTTGTGGTATCTTTAGAATTTTTTCCTGTTTTATTAAAAAAAAATAAATAAAAAAATAAATAAATAAAAGTTTTCGTCTCTTATTAATGTAGAACCTTAAAACATTTTTTGCATATTTGTCTTATAAATGATACTATAAGGATAGAGTTCAGATTTCCAAAAACTTCATTATTTATGAAAAAATACAGTAATAAATATGTAATTGAATAAATACAATTTCAAGACCTATGTAAAAATACAGTAAAAATTAATATTTAAAAAAAATAAACTATTCATATTACTGAAAACAGATTTCCTAATTTAATAAAATGATCTTAGGATCATAAAAAAAAAGCGAGTCACTGGAAAAAAATATTATTGAAGTGCAAACAATTAGATCCTATTCATATATTTAAAGAACAAAAATGGACACAAAATAATTCAAAGACTGCAATTTTGTGGAGGGGAAGGTTCATTTAAAGGAAAATGGATGTGGTATTTTTATTTTTGTTTTTTTCATATTCATACCATGTCAAACTATCGAATATGAAAAAATGCGTTTTTCATTACTTTTAAAAATGGGCCTATTGTCACCACTAAATTTTATTTGAATTCTTCGCCTAGTAATAATACTATTAAAATTTTTGTGATAAACAGGGTTGCCAGTTTGGCCTTGTTTTTATTCAGAGACGCCGGATTCATACCGGGAAAATTGAGAAGAATTTTTTTACTTTAAGTAATTACGAAATGTCTGTCATTAAAGAAAACAAAAAATTATATTTGAAGTTTCTGGTATGAATTCGAAATTTCTAAATTGAAAACGAGACCAATTTGGCAACCCTGGTGAAGAATACTATAAAATTTAGTGGTGACAATCGGTCCATTTTTAAAAGTAATGAAAAATGCATTTTTCCACATTTGATAGTTTGAAATGGTAACCACGATATTTTTAATCGTAGGTTTTTTACGTAACGTCTCCAAAAGATGCAGGGGATACTTAAATTCATTATTGGAAATCTTTTTGAGATTTGGCAATTTCAAGTGAAAGGTACATTAAAATTATTTTGTCAGTCTATCTGTTTGTCCGGTATAGCATCAGAAACGGTTGCATAACAGACACTAAATATATAAGGCTCTGATAGAGAATGTCTCTGCCTATAATTTGCCATTCATTGCATAACAATATCTAAGATTGTTTTTTGAGAAAGCAGAGAAAAACCAGAACAATCAATCAATCAAACAATATTTTAATGCTCAAAAAGTCGAAAATTAATTGATCAATTTTAATCAATTTTACTTAGATTGAAATGTCTAATTTGGATTTATAAAGAATAATAGTTACATTTTTAGATTATGACTTACGAATTTTAATTAAAAAACCTGCTTGGAATGTATTTTTTGCAAAATATTTGAAAGAAGTAATAAAATACAAATGCAACACAACAATTGCTACATAGCTATTTTTTATATATTTATTTTTAAAAACCCTTGTGCGAAAAGTTGATCCGTTCTCAAAATAATGTTCTTGCTTAGTTTTGAATGTGTGTAATTGTGCATAAAACACATGTGAGATACAAGTTATAAATTATCAATGGGTATGTATGTTGAAAATGCTATGTATCATATGATTCCATGTTTCTAGAAAATTACTTTTAAAAGCCACTTTTATCATACAGTCTACAAAATGATAAATAATATTAACTTTACAAAATCACTTTGTGAATCTATCATGTTGTCTTTGTGGCAGAGCAATGTCTGAAGTTTACATACATTATATAGAGATCATAAAATAAAATAAATAAACTCTTTCTTTTGTAAAGAGCATTTTATGAAACTGTTTTATACATGGATTAAACTTTTTTTTAAATATATAAAGTTATGTAGATTATACTATAAGTATTCACCGAGAACAATTCAAGTAATTAAAGTATACGTTTTCGCACTTGCCAAACGTCAGAGAATTTTAATATGCAAAACGATTGCGGATTTGCATCTATTTGGGAAGTTAGTAATCTCAAGTTGCGCATTTCATGGGATACTCTGCTGTATCCTAGATATAATCACCGTACGCAAAGATGAGCAAAATATATTTAATCAGAAGCAGCTGTTTTTGAAAGCGATATTGTTTGCAAGTAACAGAAGTATGGTTTATCGAATTTTGGGGTAAAAATATAAAATAGCAAAACCCCAAATAATTGAAAAATTAAACAAAATTCATAGAAAATCCATTTCAGTGAAATTTTTTTTGTATTCAGTAAAAGGACATAATATTTATGATAGGGTTGAAATGTGCGAAACTTACTGAATAACTGAAATATTAAATACAATTCTTAGAAAATCCACTTCAGTGAAAATTTTCTGCCGTGCATTAAATGAGGATAATGTGTATGAGAGGATTGGAATAAGCGAAACTTACTAATCATCACAAAATTGTCGATGTCGACAGCTGAGGCGTAATTTTTACTAGATGCATGGAAAACTTGAGGCGTGAGGTTTCAAGGTTTTCCAAAATTCATATCATGTTTACGTGTACAGATCATCCCGTGAAACATTTGACTACTTTATAAACCAGTTCAGTCGAATTTTAATTTTGAATTAATACCAATGCTCAAGAGTTTGCATCATGATTTCTGAAAAAACTGATTTTTTGCCTATTAATCAATATTATATATTTTTTTTCTCTAAAGGTATAACATTAAATTGGCTTCTTACTACCACATTCACTCGCATCCCCCGCATATTTTTTGCATCACTTTTTTTAAAGGATATTTCACACAAAAATAAAGATTTGTGTAATTTTATCATGAAGAATGCGAAGCACTTTGATCACTGATCTGAATTACTTAAACGAAATTGCACATATTTAATTGCAAATGGTTTGACAATATGTCTTTTGCAATCTATTTAAATATGCATTATAGTTTGATACTGTGCATCAACAGAAGAAATTTTCTATTAATTTTTAGTCATTCTTTCTTTTCGCCTGCTGGAAAACGGCTTGTAATTTTCTAATTAGTGATGACACTACATCAGACAATCTTTCTGTTGAAAACTGATCTATCTAAATCCGTCAAAGTAATCCAATCGACATCCTATGCCTTTATCAACGAGTTAACCCTAAAGGGACAATAACTTTGTCTTATTGTACTAATAATATTTCTGAAACAATTTATGGATTGCTTTCGTGTCTTTGAATACTATTGGTAATTTTCTCAGTAACTATAAATATAGGTATCCGAAATTTGACCTTAGAGGTGTCGTGTATAATATTCCTTGCAAAACCTGCATGTCGATCTACATTGGTGAAACAGGACGCTCTTATAATGAGTATAAGAATTCTGTTAATAAAGATACTTTGAACTGAAGACTGGTTGTACATGCACTTGAATATGACTATGACCCTGACTTTGATAATGCGAAAATTGCTAAGTTTAACTGCTGCGTATACAGTAGGCGTGTTTTTTTAGAGTGTTGGCTAAGTGTTCAATTTATGTGGCTGCCCATGTCCCGGCTGAGTATGATGTCCTAAATAAACCGTAGTTTTAACTGTTTTGGTTATTTTTGGTTCTCCACTGTCTTGTAATTGTACGTATACTGATGATGAGTACGAAAAATACTCGAAAAGTTTATATGAACCTCTATTTTAAAAGTTTTTAGTGTATTTTATCATTAAATGCTTGTAGTTATATATTTTAATTGCCGAAACGTCAGTTGAGACTCACTGTGGAGACGCGAAAAGTTTTTGGTTTCCGTCTGTTTGTCTGTCTGTCGGGCTGTTCCGCGATAACTGCCGTAAAAAGCGCCCGATTAGGTTGATTTTTGGTGAGTATGTTGGTGAGGTACCCGGTATTAGCTGTATAGTTTTTAGTTTCACTTGGCTCATTCGTTCGAAAAATATAGAACATTTCGTTTTAGGTCATAATACTTTCCTATGGGAATGCAGACGATTTTCACATTTCATTTTTAACTGAAATGAAAATCATATATTTGAATAATGAATTTAAATGTAAAATTACTGCTGCTATTTTTTTTATATGGAGGTTTTAAATATATTCAATAGCTTTAAAAATTTGCCGATGCATTTATTATATTTTAGAAATTAATTGTTTAAATTATTGGAACATTTTTTGCATCTGTTCGGGAAATATAAAACAATTTATTTTCATATTTTTTACAAATTTTAAAATTATTTTTTCTTTACTTTGTTCTTTAATTTATTAGTTGCTTAGCAACCCTATTTCAAATAACAGCAAAATAAAAAAATTCATGTAACTCTCACTTGCTGCAATATTTTATTAGCAAAACAAATTATTTTCGAGAAATTTTAATATTCTTACTGACATAAATGAGAATTTATTTTGATACAAGTTTTTTTTTTTATCTAAAAAGTTACCTGAATGAAGTTCATAAGAATTTCAGAATATCATTGCGTAAACCGTGTTTAATTTAACGCTTCTAATTTCTGAAACCTCCGAAGTATGGTATATGCCTATAAATATCTATGTAATATAAAAAAAATAAATTGGGGATTCTAAGATGCTAAATAATATGAAAAGTGAGATGTAAAAACAATGACTTTTAGAGCTGACGTTGAGGCTCCTGATCTGCAGATTTACTAGTTAATAAGGTATACTTAGTTACTGAACTTATTTTCCAATACTTGGATTAAAAATTTTATGGGTGCAATTGCCAATTGTATTAATAAAACTTAAATGGTTTTACCTTCACGGCATTACAACATGTTGCAATATCAAAGTCATGCATGCAACACTTATATTAATGGTTATTTTATCACTTACATAATATTTCAATTTGATGTGACTCTCCGAAGTAAATTAAGAGATAATTTGTTTTCAAATAAGTCATTAATTGATTTTGTAAAAGGACGGTTATCGTATGCGTTAAGTAGCAAGATAATTAGTGATTTCAATAAGTTGAAAGTTATCAATAAATTGATATTAAATAATAAAGCAATAAACTTAATAATTACCTTCAGTTAAAATTAATATCTTGTTTGAGGTTTATAATGACATATAGATGAAAAAGTGTGTAAAAAGTAATAATTAAAATTAAAATTAAAAAAACATGCCACCGTCTCCGTATTTTTGTCTTTACCTTCATCCATTTAAGAGACAATAACAAAACAAAGTAATCTAAAAATATTATTTTAATTAATAATTCTAATGATGTTATTTGTATATTAAAATATCATATTAGAATTAATTTTTATTTTCCTCTTTAAATGTTTAGATATTTTATTCCAGTAAAATTACATGAGTTACCTTTGTTCATTTGTCTCATGTTCTCTCTCTATATATTACACAAATATTTTTTTGAAATTATAACACAAGAACAACAGCAATATAACCATCAAACTTCATAATAGTGGTTCCACGATATAGGATGATTAGACAATACCCATGTATTAATAAAAATTAAAAGGTTTTACCTTCACGGCATTACAACATGTTGCAATATCAAAGTCATACATGCAACACTTAAATTAATGGTTATTTTATCACTTACATAATATTTTAATTTGATGCGATGCTCCGAAGTAAATTAAGAGATAATTTGTTTTCGAGTAAGTCATTAATTGATTTTGTAAAATGATGGTTATCGTATGCGTTAAGTAGCAACATAATTAGTGATTTCAATAATTAGAAAGTTATCAATAAATTGATATTAAATAACAAAGCAATAAACTTAATAATTACCTCCAGTTAAAATTAATAGCTTGTTTGAGGTTTATAATGACATATAGATGAAAAAGTGCGTAAAAAGTAATAATTAAAATTAAAAAAACATGCCGCCGTCTCTGTATTTTTGTCTTTACCTTCTTCCCTTTAAGAGACAATAACAAAACAAAGTAATCTAAAAATATTATTTTAATTAATAATTCTACACTCTTAAAACTGTGCCTCTGATATATAAGGCACCAGCGCATATGAGAGGCACACAGACAAAGTGCCTCTGATTAGCTGATAAATATCAAAGGCACAAAGAAATGAGAGGCACAAATGAAGGTCTCAAAACCTATCAGAGGCACGGATGACAGAACGAAATATATCAGAGTCACGGCGCGAAATGTGTGCCTCTTAAAAAAAGCGGTCATTTATTCAGCGGTACAGTGGGAAAGCGCGCATGCGTACAAATGTTTAACCCTTGATGCATTGAGCGGGCGCGGGATATTTACTTTCAATGAGGGATAGGGGAGAAGGAAGAATGGACGCTTGATCAGAAGAAATGGTGTCTTGTGGATTATTCGAGAAGCGGTACCTGACGACACAAACAGAGTTTATATATATATATCCTTTTCGCAAGACGATTATTTTGACTCAAGAGGTTTTGTGCTTTCTATTTTTATTTACTCTCGTGTTATTATTGTCGTTCAGGATTGCAACAATATCAATCGCTGATAATAGGAGTTAGGTTTTCCTACGATATAAAACGACGCCGCAGAGGTAAATATTCCTGTGGAAAATACAATGAATTTATGTTAGGAAACATAAAATTAAGTGTAATGGTGTTATTATTGCAATCATCCACCGGCGGATTATAATGAATATAGAGAGTTATAGAAAAGCCTGCAATAAGTAAGTGTATTTAGTTTAGTACTTGATTATTTTCTTTGAATGTGTATAGTATAAAAATCGACACTGTAAAAGAAATGTTTTATGTTACAAACATATGTATATATCGCGGGTAAATGTATCATTCCCTTGAGAAATTTAATTTTTTTATTAATAGTTATAGCTAATAAAGTCCAGATTCTTTTGTATTATATTAATCAGTGTTGAATTCAGGGGGTGGCCCGGGGGTGGGGGCATTCCCTCTCCGGAACAATGATCGAAAAGTGTGAGATTTTATTATTTTTAATGGACAAAAGTGCAACCCCCCCCCCCCCGAAGCAAAGCCGCAAAAATCCCTCCCTGAGAAAAATGTCTGAATTAAACACTGATATTAATCTGTTAACGATATTTAACTAATCTCAGCTACTTTTCCCATTGTAATCGAAATTTAACTCCAATAACAAAAATAAATCAAAACAAACAAAATTTCAGCAATGGACATCCTACAGAAAGTAATAGATATTGTTTTTATAATCGTATTTTATTTAGAATCGGAATTCAGTATAATGAAAATATATACTAATGAAACAAATTAGTTATTTTCAAATAAATTTAACATTTAGGATACCAGTAATGAAATATTTATGATCAGAGTTACTTTTTGAAATTAATTGTTGTCCTTATCACAAGATCAATATATTGTGATTATTTTACGCTGATTATTTTTAACGTTTGTCTTATTTGTTTTTAATAAAGCTATTATGCCCTTTTATGTATTTTGATATGTATAAAATAAACTGATATGTAGACAAGGTTCTTTATTGAACCACAGAACTGACTTAGGCCACATGGACACACATTTTAATATTTATTTCAAATTTGTTTCAATAAATTGGGAGTGAGAAAATTTTCTATTATACATAGTATTCTGCCTTACACAAAATTTAATATGTCTTTGGATATGCCATGCTGGAAAATCTTTCTGCAGTAGACAGAATTCACTGTAAAGATATAAATATAATATAAAATATAATTAAATTACATTATGTTCCTCTTATAATGGAGGCACATGCAGGTGCCACCATTATAAGAGGCACAGAATGTATTTTTAAATAAGAGGCACTTGAATATATAAATTCAGCGGCACACTGTGCCTCTTAATTTCAAAGGCACTTACGCTGTGCCCCTGAATCTCAAAGGCACTATGTACCTCTTAATTTTAAAGGCACCATGTGCCTCTTAATATTAAGAGGCACAAAAATTCAGAATATACCTCTTAAATCAGAGGCACAGTTTTAAGAGTGTAATGATGTCATTTGTATATTAAAATAATTCCATTTAAGAAAATATCATATTAGAATTAATTTTTATTTTCGTCTTTAAATGTTTAGATATTTTATTCCAGTAAAATTACATGAGTTACCTTTGTTCATTTGTCTCATGTTCTCTCTCTATATATTACACAAATATTTTTTTGAAATTATAACACTAGAACAACAGCAATATAACCATCAAACTTCATAATAGTGGTTCCACGATATAGGATGATTAGACTATACCCATGTATTAATAAAAATTAAAAGGTTTTACCTTCACGGCATTACAACATGTTGCAATATCAAAGTCAGACATGCAGCACTTAAATTAATGGTTATTTTATCACTTACATAATATTTTAATTTGATGCGACGCTCCGAAGTAAATTAAAAGATAATTTGTTTTCGAATAAGTCATTAATTGATTTTGTAAAATGATGGTTATCGTATGCGTTAAGTAGCAACATAATTAGTGATTTCAATAATTAGAAAGTTATCAATAAATTGATATTAAATAACAAAGCAATAAACTTAATAATTACCTTCAGTTAAAATTAATAGCTTGTTTGAGGTTTATAATGACATATAGATGAAAAAGTGTGTAAAAAGTAATAATTAAAATTAAAAAAACATGCTGCCGTGTCTGTATTTTTGTCTTTACCTTCATCCATTTAAGAGACAATAACAAAACAAAGTAATCTAAAAATATTATTTTAATTAATAATTCTAATGATGTTATTTGTATATTAAAATATCATATTAGAATTAATTTTTATTTTCCTCTTTAAATGTTTATATATGTTATTCCAGTAAAATTACATGAGTTACCTTTGTTCATTTGTCTCATGTTGTCTCTCTATATATTACACAAATATTTTTTTGAAATTATAGCACAAGAACAACAGCAATATAACCATCAAACTTCATAATAGTGGTTCCACGATATAGGATGATTAGACTATACCCATGTATTAATAAAAATTAAAAGGTTTTACCTTCACGGCATTACAACATGTTGCAATATCAAAGTCATACATGCAACACTTAAATTAATGGTTATTTTATCACTTACATAATATTTTAATTTGATGCGTCGCTCTGAAGTAAATTAAGACATAATTTGTTTCCGAATAAGTCATTAATTGATTTTGTAAAATGATGGTTATCGTATGCGTAAAGTAGCAAGATAATTAGTGATTTCAATAATTAGAAAGTTATCAATAAATTGATATTAAATAACAAAGCAATAAACTTAATTACCTTCAGTTAAAATTAATAGCTTGTTTGAGGTTTATAATGACATATAGATGAAAAAGTGTGTAAAAAGTAATAATTAAAATTAAAAAAACATGCCGCCGTCTCTGTATTTTTGTCTTTACCTTCATCCATTTAAGAGACAATAACAAAACAAAGTAATCTAAAAATATTATTTTAATTAATAATTCTAATGATGTTATTTGTATATTAAAATATCATATTAGAATTAATTTTTATTTTCCTCTTTAAATGTTTATATATGTTATTCCAGTAAAATTACATGAGTTACCTTTGTTCATTTGTCTCATGTTGTCTCTCTATATATTACACAAATATTTTTTTGAAATTATAGCACAAGAACAACAGCAATATAACCATCAAACTTCATAATAGTGGTTCCACGATATAGGATGATTAGACTATACCCATGTATTAATAAAAATTAAAAGGTTTTACCTTCACGGCATTACAACATGTTGCAATATCAAAGTCATACATGCAACACTTAAATTAATGGTTATTTTATCACTTACATAATATTTTAATTTGATGCGTCGCTCTGAAGTAAATTAAGACATAATTTGTTTCCGAATAAGTCATTAATTGATTTTGTAAAATGATGGTTATCGTATGCGTAAAGTAGCAAGATAATTAGTGATTTCAATAATTAGAAAGTTATCAATAAATTGATATTAAATAACAAAGCAATAAACTTAATTACCTTCAGTTAAAATTAATAGCTTGTTTGAGGTTTATAATGACATATAGATGAAAAAGTGTGTAAAAAGTAATAATTAAAATTAAAAAAACATGCCGCCGTCTCTGTATTTTTGTCTTTACCTTCATCCATTTAAGAGACAATAACAAAACAAAGTAATCTAAAAATATTATTTTAATTAATAATTCTAATGATGTTATTTGTATATTAAAATATCATATTAGAATTAATTTTTATTTTCCTCTTTAAATGTTTATATATGTTATTCCAGTAAAATTACATGAGTTACCTTTGTTCATTTGTCTCATGTTGTCTCTCTATATATTACACAAATATTTTTTTGAAATTATAGCACAAGAACAACAGCAATATAACCATCAAACTTCATAATAGTGGTTCCACGATATAGGATGATTAGACTATACCCATGTATTAATAAAAATTAAAAGGTTTTACCTTCACGGCATTACAACATGTTGCAATATCAAAGTCATACATGCAACACTTAAATTAATGGTTATTTTATCACTTACATAATATTTTAATTTGATGCGTCGCTCTGAAGTAAATTAAGACATAATTTGTTTCCGAATAAGTCATTAATTGATTTTGTAAAATGATGGTTATCGTATGCGTAAAGTAGCAAGATAATTAGTGATTTCAATAATTAGAAAGTTATCAATAAATTGATATTAAATAACAAAGCAATAAACTTAATTACCTTCAGTTAAAATTAATAGCTTGTTTGAGGTTTATAATGACATATAGATGAAAAAGTGTGTAAAAAGTAATAATTAAAATTAAAAAAACATGCCGCCGTCTCTGTATTTTTGTCTTTACCTTCATCCATTTAAGAGACAATAACAAAACAAAGTAATCTAAAAATATTATTTTAATTAATAATTCTAATGATGTTATTTGTATATTAAAATATCATATTAGAATTAATTTTTATTTTCCTCTTTAAATGTTTATATATGTTATTCCAGTAAAATTACATGAGTTACCTTTGTTCATTTGTCTCATGTTCTCTCTCTATATATTACACAAATATTTTTTTGAAATTATAGCACAAGAACAACAGCAATATAACCATCAAACTTCATAATAGTGGTTCCACGATATAGGATGATTAGACTATACCCATGTATTAATAAAAATTAAAAGGTTTTACCTTCACGGCATTACAACATGTTGCAATATCAAAGTCATACATGCAACACTTAAATTAATGGTTATTTTATCACTTACATAATATTTTAATTTGATGCGTCGCTCTGAAGTAAATTAAGACATAATTTGTTTCCGAATAAGTCATTAATTGATTTTGTAAAATGATGGTTATCGTATGCGTAAAGTAGCAAGATAATTAGTGATTTCAATAATTAGAAAGTTATCAATAAATTGATATTAAATAACAAAGCAATAAACTTAATTACCTTCAGTTAAAATTAATAGCTTGTTTGAGGTTTATAATGACATATAGATGAAAAAGTGTGTAAAAAGTAATAATTAAAATTAAAAAAACATGCCGCCGTCTCTGTATTTTTGTCTTTACCTTCATCCATTTAAGAGACAATAACAAAACAAAGTAATCTAAAAATATTATTTTAATTAATAATTCTAATGATGTTATTTGTATATTAAAATATCATATTAGAATTAATTTTTATTTTCCTCTTTAAATATTTATATATGTTATTCCAGTAAAATTACATGAGTTACCTTTGTTCATTTGTCTCATGTTGTCTCTCTATATATTACACAAATATTTTTTTGAAATTATAGCACAAGAACAACAGCAATATAACCATCAAACTTCATAATAGTGGTTCCACGATATAGGATGATTAGACTATACCCATGTATTAATAAAAATTAAAAGGTTTTACCTTCACGGCATTACAACATGTTGCAATATCAAAGTCATACATGCAACACTTAAATTAATGGTTATTTTATCACTTACATAATATTTTAATTTGATGCGTCGCTCTGAAGTAAATTAAGACATAATTTGTTTCCGAATAAGTCATTAATTGATTTTGTAAAATGATGGTTATCGTATGCGTAAAGTAGCAAGATAATTAGTGATTTCAATAATTAGAAAGTTATCAATAAATTGATATTAAATAACAAAGCAATAAACTTAATTACCTTCAGTTAAAATTAATAGCTTGTTTGAGGTTTATAATGACATATAGATGAAAAAGTGTGTAAAAAGTAATAATTAAAATTAAAAAAACATGCCGCCGTCTCTGTATTTTTGTCTTTACCTTCATCCATTTAAGAGACAATAACAAAACAAAGTAATCTAAAAATATTATTTTAATTAATAATTCTAATGATGTTATTTGTATATTAAAATATCATATTAGAATTAATTTTTATTTTCCTCTTTAAATGTTTATATATGTTATTCCAGTAAAATTACATGAGTTACCTTTGTTCATTTGTCTCATGTTGTCTCTCTATATATTACACAAATATTTTTTTGAAATTATAGCACAAGAACAACAGCAATATAACCATCAAACTTCATAATAGTGGTTCCACGATATAGGATGATTAGACTATACCCATGTATTAATAAAAATTAAAAGGTTTTACCTTCACGGCATTACAACATGTTGCAATATCAAAGTCATACATGCAACACTTAAATTAATGGTTATTTTATCACTTACATAATATTTTAATTTGATGCGTCGCTCCGAAGTAAATTAAGACATAATTTGTTTTCGAATAAGTCATTAATTGATTTTGTAAATTGATGGTTATCGTGTGCGTTAAGTAGCGTTAAGCAGCCTTACTGGTTCACATGCCATGCCTTATGTATCTAGATATGCCTAAAATATATATCTCGATGACATCTATGAGATGGAAATACATCAAATTAAAAATTTTAAATGCGTATTAGGGAGAACATGCTGATTCCGTTATAACTTTGATCATTCAACAGGGACATTGTTATTCTACGTTTTTGTGAAGGAGTTAATATATCTCAGTTTCTATGGTGTACAAACACATAGTTATAAATAAAAACTAGATATGTTGTTCAAAATTAAATTTAAATACCCAACATTGAACGCTGCTGTGCTGCTCTTAGTTTTGTTTACTGGTTCTTGTAAGTCCAGGAATGTTAAATTGAAAGAATTGAACTGTACGTCATATTTAAAATAATTGTTTGAATATCACTGCGCTGTTTAAATCAATATATTTTTCTGATATATAGAAAAAAAGTTTTGTGATGTCCACAACAAAATAGTTTACTTAATTTCTCAAAATAAACATATTAATATTTAGAACAAATTCGGTAAATATATTTTGTGGAAAATTCATCGGAACGTTGAAAACGAATAGGGATATCTTTAGTAGTTTATGTATTTATACAGACTGATTGGTATGAAAAACTATGGTTTTTGAAAACTTATTTTATTTTTTATCATAAATTTATAACTTATTATTATTTGTAATCAAGATTTTTTTTGAAAATCCATTAAACTAAACAGCTGTTTAACCTAATTCTTATAATATTTTAATTTATGGATAAATTAAAAGCTTGAAAATTCGTAAATTTTACAAGTGAGGAGAATAATAGTTCATCACATTCTTCAAATAGTGTTTCATAATATTACAAAAAGTATATCATATCTTCAAGTAGCTTTCTTCAAAAGTCTAATGTGCAATTGTAGTAAAAAAAAGTATTACTACACTAATACAGTCAACAATCGTCGGAAATATTACTGGTACCAGAAGATTGGTAATAATGTCTAGTATAAAACATTCTGCAATAATTTTGGTTTAAAGACCATCTGTATATTAACACTTTGCCGTCCGCATGTCTCGTAAAAATACTTCTATTCATAAAATGTTGAAATGATTGATTGACACCAGAATTTAGAAACAAATTTATTCGAAATTAAGCAAAATATTTTTTTTCATGTACTTGATAATAGGTAAGGTTTCATTCCAAAATTCTGGTGCCAATGTAGCATTTAAGGATTAAAATTAAGTTACTTTACGTACGACACCACTGTGGTGTCGCCGAACGGCAAAGTGTTAACACTAACATTATTTTTCATATTGTAATACAAATTATTTCACACTATATTTAAGATCCTTGGATCAATGTAGACCATATATGTTTTTTTATATATACTTTTTCATAAATCTTCATAGAGTTACATAAGATAATAATCCGTAAATTTAGAAAAAAAATAGAATTAAGATCGTCTTTAGGAAGAAAAGTCAATGAATATTTCCCAGGGACTCTCTAATATTTTACTTTATGTACATGCAAACAATAAAAAGACAAAGTCCTCTTTGAGCAGATGTACGAAAAATAAAATGTATCTACATTTCAAAAACTAATAATTGGAACGACTGGTAAATTTACACAACCATCTTTTGACGGTCGTGGTTTGTTTTATGCAAAAACATACCGTATGTCATAATTCATAATTTTGTAATTTGAATTTTTTATTAATTTTAATGATTAAAAATATTTTTGAATAAAAAAAGGCTTGAAATATGTTTGGGTCTATTCATTGTATCTGATAAAACAAGTGATATTGACATCGTACATTTTTGGGAAGATAAAAATTAAGGCTTGTCACGTGCATTTAAAATTATCATTTCCAAACTTTGATCTTTTTTAATTATGTGAAGATATATGAAAAAATATATAAACTATATTTTTTTTTTGCTGCCTCGATTCAAACAATTCAAATATGCGTTTAACGTGTATTTAATATTATAATCCCTAAATTTTGATTTCTTCTAACTATATGAATATTTAAGAAAATTATATAAACTATATTTTGTTCGAGCTGTTTCGAACCAAGTAATTAAAAAATTTTGCCAAAAGTAGACGTAACCATTTGAGAATTTTTTTTATCATTTTTCAATATAAAGATGGCCCACAGACCCTTATTCGTAAGCAGCATTTAATACTAGACGTTATTAACAATCGGCTGGCACCAGTAACAATTTTATGGGGTAAAGTTTGGCCGAATTAATATGGGGGTATCCTGTTTTTTCCCACGATTGGACAAGGGATTTTCTTTATGCGAACAGTTCTTTAATAAATCTTTTAAAACAACCTGTTAACTACTTTTTACAAATGGAGATATTTCAACTCAGATATTAAACACAATGTTTTAGTTTTAAATTACAATTTTGTATAATTTTCAAGTGTTTCTACAAAAGTTTTAACGTTTTAACATTTTAAAAGATCTTTGCGTAACAAAAACCGGGGCTTAAAAGCTTAATTTTTTGCTAGTGTCTTTATTTTTTAATTTTGATTAAAATATATTCAATGATAAAAATAATATTTAAAACTTCCTCAAAATAATGTTGAAGGTTGAGAAAATTAATCTTAACATGCTAAAGAAACTTTATGTTTTATTGAATTCATGTAAATTAGTCGCGTATATTTTAAAAATTAGCTAAACAAAAAAATAAATCAACAAATACAAAAGTAAAAGCCGTTTTTAACACTTTCCAACCTAGTTGAAAAGTGTTTATGACTTCGGTTTGTCTGCCGTATGGCCGTCTGCCGTCTGTCCGTGCTCTAACTCCCGTAAATATGCTCGGATTGCTCTGCAATTTTTATATGATATTGTCGTTATCTATAGCATGTTCCCTATTTAAACTGGAGTGTGTAGCACTTATAGTTTTTTTACAGGGACACTCAAAAGAATTCCGTTATATTACAGTCTATGGGGAAAAATCATTTGCGGTTTATTTCAATGATGTTACACAATTTCAAACACATAGTAATTGATATATATCACTAAGGTGCATTACAAGAAGCTTAATATGGAATATGGTGTGCATAGCACTTATAGTTACTTTACAGGGACAGTCAAAATAATTCCGTTACATTACGTTTATGGAGAAAAATCGTTTGCGATTTATTTAAATAATTTTTCACTCTTTTAAACGCATTGAAATTTATATATATCACTAAGGTGCATTACAAGAGGCTTACTACAGAATATTGTGTGTATAGCAGTCATCGTTACTTTACAGGCACACACAAAATAATTCTCTACTGTCTGTTATCAATAATTCCTGGAAGTGCGTTTTAAGTTACTGAACGCGATTTTAAATTTAACTCGCTTTTTGTCTATTACTTGATGTGCATAAATTCTGTAAATCATATACAGGACAGCCCAAAAGTTCGCGAACACATTTCCGTTTATTGACAGAAACTCCAGAAGGAGAATTTTAAACTGTGCTACGTGTTTCCTAACTAAACTAAAATTTAGCATCCTATGTAGTATATATACAAATCTATAGATCATATACAGGGCTGAATAAAAGTATTCGGATATTTTTCCGAATATTGTATATGTTGGAAATATATGTTAGAAATTCCTGAAATTACGTTTTTAAATATGTTATGCGTTTTCCAAATTGTTTACTTATTGTTGTTATCTTTCAGCTTATTAAACGGTAATGATTTGTAAAATTATTTTGGAAGCGTTGGAAAGTGTTACATAATCTATGCTTGACGCAGGATTTTTCGTTCTTGTTTTTTAGTAAAAGTAAAAGACGCTTTTATAAGCATTCAATGTTTATCTTAAAAATCGTGTTATTTCATGACTGCAATTCATGTCTCAATTCATGTGTCAAAACAACCGTTACAATACGGGAATTTGACGTCCTACTGGATTATGGAAAATTTAACGTGTTCATTTATGATTAGCACAAAATACAAACTAGCGATTTTTTTAAGCAATTTCTTTTTAAGATATAACAACGAAAAAGTAGAAAAGCGTTTTTTAATACTGAATCGGTTGCGGAATGGAATGTGTCCCAGGAAAAAGAACTGCTACGTTCACCCATTCTGACATCGTATTTGGATTTTTCATCGATATATTAAACTATAGGATATCAAACAAGATATTATTCAGTCATGTATTTTAGAAAGTACATAGGTTTAAAATTTGGAACTCCTAACTTATTGCAGAGTTGCCAAGTCTCCGGATTTTTGAACACCAGTAATTTTTTAGAGAAAATGTTGTTCTTTTAAATCGCAAAATGCTCCGATTAAAGAAAACTACATTTTCTGTACTAATTAACTGGTATCCAAAAAGCCGGAGACTTGGCAGGTATGTGATTGTTAAATTCATTAGTCTCGTTGCGAAACAGATTGCTATACGGGCAGATTTTTAAGCATAAATCAAAACTATATGGTGGAATGGACTGTTTAAGTATAGTTGTATATTTGAAACTTTTAGAAATAAATTTCTGTTAAAAAAATTATAGGCCCGATAACAAAACCTATAATTGTTAAATCCGTAACAAAACCTGTAATTGTTTTAACAGAAATCGATTTCTAGATGCTTAGAATGCGCTAATTCAAAATTACAGTTTTGAGTTATGCCTCAAAACCTACCCTCATTGCAGTATGTTTTGCTGTCATTACAAATATATTTAACATTAGAAGTTACAAATTTAAAACATTCATAATTCCGAAACTACGTGACTTAATGCCTCCCCGTTTAACATCCAAAGGTAAAATTTACCAGAAAAGTCAAGTACGATGTTGAAAGTAAGTGTTCGTATTAAAAAATTCATAATTTCGTACAGTTTAAGTATGAAGATGACATACTAAGCGTACATTTTAAACATAAATTTAAAGGAGACATAATTTCTAGTACAATGGCTATTTATGTTTATTTTTTCTTGGGCAATTTGGTTATTAAAATTTGTGTGTTGGGGGGTGTTCTTTTTCTTTTTTTTCTTTGGCCGACTCTACAAAGGTACAACGTTAGACCTTAAACATTCTACTAAAAAAATCATTTACAAAGTTTGAAATGAAAACCGGAAATTAGAAAATAACTATGTCATTGATTTAACGTGTCTTCGCGTGACTAGTGTAAGCTTATTAATCAGTTTCAAAGTCAAATAAATCTCGCTTTGAGACTGGCAAAAGAAATTTGCCATTTGCTTTTGTTAAGCAAAATTCTCCAGTTCGACGACTATGCTTGCCATATTATAGATTTTTTCTAATCTTAATATTTAAAGTTTACTCAAAATATTTTTTACAATCTTTGAATTTTTTAACTTTGTACTAACACAATTCGCAAAACAATTTCTAGTATATGAATAATAAATTTGCTCTTGAAAAATAAAAGCTCTAAATAATAAGCAAATAAACTTTCTTTTAAACTAGCTTAAATAAATCAAATTGAAAATAATTCAGACCACATCTCTATCCAGGATATAAACTGAAGGTTTCTGCAGTTTATTGTTTCGTTTATACGCAATATATACTTCGTTCCGCTGAAATCCATCTGTTTATCTAAAAAACTGCGCAGATTTACTTTGAACCAAATTAAACCACGCATATAGGACATTTAATTCTGTTAATAAAAGTTAAATATATTACTAAAATAAAGTTATTCTGTGTATGTGTCTGTTGGTGATCGCTAGCAAAATTTATAGCATTCAGAGGCTTGCAAATTTGGTTCAAGAAATTACGGAGACAAGTCGTAACGCACCTGTCTCTCTGATTTTCAATTTCTAATTTATTTATTTATTTAAATTGAACGGAAATATTCGCATGCTTTCTCGATTTTACAAGCTCGGCTGTGATTTTAAGCCACTAATAAATGTCCTCTGAATTCAATTATTTAGAAAAATGTAATACATTTTGTTATTTTTTCCGTAAAGCTTAGTTGGAATTACTACAGCTAATTTTAGAGATTTTCGCAATTTTTTTAAAATACTTCTTCCGCAGAAAATGACGACTTTTATGAACCAATTTTTAGGTGCGTTCGTAATTACATAAATACCTAGCACTTATAGTCGTCGTCTGTCTGCCCGTTTTTCTGTCCGTTTATCTCTCCGTATGTCTGTACATCTGTCTGTCCGTCCGTCCGCATATAACATCGCAAAAACTACCCAACCGAATCGTTTGAAACTTAATATATATAATAGTAGCAAAATTTTGTCGTGTCATTTCAAATTTTATGAAAATCGAATCAAAACTTAAAAATACATTAATAAATGTTTTCTTTATTCTATTAAATCCTATGATACGTAATCTATATAATAAAAGTGCAAGTCATGTGATTGAGGCAAACAAATACGGACTAACCACTTTTTTTTCATATGCCAAGTGGCCATTTTTATTCAAAATCTATATATATAAAAGAAAGTCCTTTCTGGCTAGATGATCAACGCACAGCCAAAACTACTGAACCTACAAATACGAAACTTACAGGGAAAATACTTCTTAGTATGTAGAGGCGCACTAAGACGGGATTTTCAAAAACTCCACCCCTAAAGGGGGTAAAAAGGGGAACAAACTTTTTAAAAAATCCTTAAAAATCGGGTATTATAGTTACGTGACAAATGATAACATATTTTAATGTATTTTTGTATGCTGAATCGAATTGTATTAATTAAATACTCATAAGTCAAATAGTTCGTGAAATATTGCACATTTTTCTAATTTGGTGAAGTCTTTGACGTCAAAATCTAACAATTCTAACAATACAAGTGATAATTTCTAAAAATACGTCCGTTACTATAGCAATGGAAGAAATTCAAATTAAATCTTTTTGTTTATTTTTGCAGATGGAAACATTAACTGCTCAATTGAGAATTGAATATTATTCTTACGGATGTTATGTAATTGTGTATTATTATTATTTCTACAAACGTCACTATTTAAAATAAAATGTGATTGCTAAAATAAAGGGTACATCTCAATTATATCGTCAACCACTTTCATAAAAAAAAATTAAAAAAAAATCATCGCCAAACATGAACTCCAAATAAACAAATGGAAGAATGTTGCCATTGGAACATCAAAATAAATAAATAAAATAAAATAAATTTGGAAAAGTCCCACTCACCAAAGTGTCCAGTAAGTTTTAATACAAAAAAAATAAATATATTAATGAAAATAGAAAAAAAAAATCGTGGATATTTATTTATTTACATAATTTTTCTTAATTATCATTCTCGGCTGGTGAATAAATGTTTGTGACGTCAGTTGAAATTGATCTATTGCACTTAACTACAGCGCCTAGAATCTTAACTATGAAACGCAACATTTTTACAATGCATTTTCTCTTTTAATGTCATGGCACAGCCGTTTAAGGACGCAATTTTTATTTTAATTAACGAAATAACTAAAATATCAGAAAAACATAATGAAAAATACAGGTAAATGTCGAATTAAAAACCGCTTCATGACACAACAAACACGTTTAATACTTCTGACGTGAAGTGAATGGGATTGCATTTTTGGCGTTAAATCTTATAGTTTGACGATAGTTTTATTTATGAAAAGTGGTCGACGAGATAATGGAGAAGTACCAAATAAAGTGTCGAAGGTCTGATTAGTATTATGTATTACTTCTTTATTTGTTTTCAGTCTTCAGCCATGTTTCTCTTTTACTTTGGGTAGTTATTCATACGATTTCCGGCTAATTTTCTGCAATCGGATACCTAGCCAATTGGCGTATTAGTCACAATGTTGAAAGCATCGTTTATGTTTGAAGCGAAATCTTCATGATGAATCCTGTTACCGAAAATCATATCATCATCTACTATGAGTATAAACCGCATATCCACATTTTAATCAGGTAATGTTTTTTGAAAGGTTTTAGCGTATAAACTCTCTCTACGTCTCTCTCTACGCGTATAACTCTACGTTGCTTTGTTATAGAGCTGAAGAGGAAAGCTCTAAAATTATGTGAACCCGATTATTAAAGATTACTTTAAGAAAATTCTTTTGAACAAATTTTAATGGAAGTGATCTTTCAGGTATGGTTAATGACCCTATAACATATCATTCTATGTTGCTTAGTGATATTGCTAATGGGAAAATGATTGGAAAAGGTGAATGCAATTATGAAAGATATATCTACTATGTATTTAAAATGCAAATTCGTATTTCATTCCGACCGTTTATAATTTGAGTTCTGCTGCACGGACTTTGGTGGGATTTACACTGTTAGTTAGACAATTTTGTGGGGATGTTTGGTACTTCTCTGGAGCAAAGTTTTCGTCTGCGTTGTGTTTTCTGAAGCGAAAGTTTGACAACGAATCCGATTACAAAAATCATATCATAATCATCTATAATATTTATAAAACGCAAATTCTTATTCCATTCCGATCGGTTAAAACTCAGGTTCTACCTAACAGATTTTTCTATGATTTCACTGTTAGTTAGGTAATTTATTTTAGAAAGGTTTTAAAATAAAGCACATTGTTCTACATTGTTCATTTATAGAGCCACGGGAGGTAGTTATAGATAAAATTAGGTGAACCCGATTATGAAAGATTACCTTTTTTTAAGTTCTATACTTAACGTATTTTGATGGGAGTTTCGCAGTGTGATAATATTTCAGGAATTGATTTTCTACATTGTTTAGTTATGGAGCTATGGGAGAAAGTTGTCAGTGGTGTAGTCGTAAAAAGAAAAACAGTGCATATACTCTATAGACAGAGGATATATATACTAGAGAGTATATATTATAGCTAAGGACGGTGTACAGAATTTCGTCTTAAAAATTCCAGAAGGTTGACGGCGTATACCAGAATATACTTTCTACAAAATCCCTAACAGTTCTATCAACAGGTGAAAATGATTATGAAAGATACATTCATCTGTATACTGTATATGTATAATGCAAAGGGAATTTCGATCCTGCAGCTTATACCTTGAATTCTGCTGAATGGATTTTGCTGGAACTTGCACTGTTAGTTAGCTAAATTTTGAGGGGAAGTTTTAGTGCATAACAAATATTTCTATGTTGCTTAGTTAAATAATTAGGGGGGTGGGGGGCATTTCTATAATCAGTTGAACCCAATTATGAAACATTAGACTTTTTTAAAGATTCTGCTGAATGGATTTCTATGGAGCTTGCATTGTTAATTTTCCAGGGATAGTTTTAGTATATTGCATATCGTTATATCGTTCTTTAGAAAATCATACTGTAAATGATTAAATAAACGAGTTGGTCTTTAACAGCCTAAATTTTGCGTAACACATTAGAAAATATGACAGCGTAATGGCTTTCGTATCGTTTTACACCAATGCGGAAGGACATGAAGGTAAAAGTTCATGTTTCTTTAAAACACACAATCAAATTCACTGATATATTTCGTTTGATTCAAGTTCTTTTTGGAGAAACCGACCAGCGTAGCGAGCAAAGCCTGCTAGATAATAATAATGGTTAATTTTATCTGCATATAAAATTCTATATTATGTAAAAGAAAGTCCTGACTTGGGAGATCATCAACGCACAGTCCAAACTACTGAAGCTACAAACACGAAAATTGTGGGGAAAATACTTCTTAGGATGTAGAGGTGCAATAAGAAAGTTTTGCTAAAATTCTATCCCTAAAAAGGTTAAAATGGGAACAAAAAATAACAAAATTTCTTAAAAATCGGGTATTTGTCAAATGATAACATATTTCAATGTATTTTTGCATGCTGAATCGAATGGTACCAAATAAAAATATTCTAACTCCAAAGTTCGTGAGATATTGCACATTTTCGAATTTGGCGTTGCCTTTGGCGACAAAACCTTAAAATTTATTGCATTGATCGCCAAGTGATATTTTCTAAAATACATTCGTCATTGTTAAAAATCAAACAATACTTGGCGATTTATAAGATATTGGATAAGAAAAAAATCACCTGATATTTTGATTAGATGAAATCTCAATAATGCCAGTTTTCGAGCTCTTTGTTTTAACTTTTTTGTTTGCTTCGGGAATTTGGAATTGAATATTATTCGGTATTTTTATGTTAGCTGGGTGCCAGTGATCGCCAAAAATTTTTTTATCTCGCCAATCCTTTTTTTCCCTATTCTTTTAACGTTAGCTAATAACAACTAGCCATTATTTTAACATTGCGATATAATATCTTAAAAAACTTATTTAAAATAACTAAAATATAATCATAATAAAATACATAAACATAAACATATCAATAAAAATAAAATGTCACGCAAAATGTTCCAATTCAAATGATGCCAATTGAAACAAGATTTGCTGAGTTTTTACTGGAGCCCAGCAATATAAAAGTACCTATTATTCTTACGGATATTTATGTAATTGTGATTTTTAAATAAAATATGCTTGCGGAAGTAAAGTTTTGAGGGTCTGTACGGTTTTGATATTGCACATTTTCCATAATTTGGTGATGCCTTTAGCTCCAACTCAGCAATATTTCTAACATTACAAGTTATAATTTCTAAAAATGCATCCATTACTATATCTTCTTTACTACCGCCACCGCAACATACCCAGGGTGTCTCATCCTGCCACTTCAAGGCACAGCACGAGGTGCAGGGTAACTGAGATCCGAGATCAACAGCCTTATTCCTGAAATAATCAATATGAGGATCATAATTAAAGCCAGACAAATTCTTAGTAGTCCAAGGCAATAATTTGATATGCGATCTCTTTTCATATTTTCCTGTAGCTGTCTGACCAAAAGCGTACATTGTTGGATGAATGCAATTCACCGGTATATTTAGTTTGATTCAAAATTCGTCTGGAGAAACCGACCAGCGTAGCGGGGTAGCTTGCTAGTTATTTATAAAAGTTACATTTTTAGAAAGATCGTTCAAAAAAATTGTTTGCTTGAGAAATGCGTTACATTAAAAAATGTATAGATTATGAGATAACTTCAGCGAAAATTCGGTTAACAGCTGAATATCTCAATCCATTAAAGTAAATAAACACAACAGATACGCTTATTGTGAGTCAAAGAAATATGGAGTAGTCGTTCGCAAAGCAAGATCTCCATGCTGAAATTTCCAGCGCTGCCTAGTGTCGAAAAAAAAATTCATATAAGTAAACGTGGTATACGTAATAAGGAAAAAAAACGCATGCTCATTTCGCTCATAATAGGCGATATAATTTATTTCAGTGAAATAATAAGGATGATTTTTTTTACATTGTAAAACTAGTTATAGTACGAACGCACCTAATTTGTCACATTTAACCTGCAATTTCCAACTCTTTATTTGATGCTTTAACCAATCAATGTTATCCTTTATGACCCGTAAGGCATGGTGACATCACGGCGACGTCACTGTGAAGTCACACTGTGACTTTGTGACAGTCGTCGTGACGTCACGTGACGTCGATGTGAAGTCACTGTGACGTAAATGCGAGGTCGTTATGGCTGTTTTCAAGGATTTCTGTGACCTCACAATGTGACTACTTAGTAAAGTCACCGTGCGACTTCAATGTGAAAAATGTGACGAATCTGCATCGGATAGGGTGACCATATTTTACCCGAATCCTATACGGATTGTTCGGATCAAAATTTTTTTATGGTTCAAGTTTGTGACGTTTGTGACGACACTGCACCGGGTCGGGTGACCAGATTTTACCCGAATACAATCCAGAAACTTCGGATCGATCTTTTTGGATTTGTTTGGCTACAGAATAGATTTGGATTAGTTGTCGTGTGACCTGATTTTCGTGAACTCGATCTGACCCGAGTCGGGTATAATGTTTTTACTGTAAGTCTTGTTCAGAATAGAATCTTGCATACGACCAAGTAACCAGATTTTATCAGAAATTGTGTTACGATACAATTTCTGATGTCGGCTCGGATCTAGAGTCATGCACGAATCCGGTTATACACTTCTTGAACATGATTGAATGTCTACTTGAACATGAATGATGGTTGACTGAAACTATATTTACATTCAACCCGTAATCTTACCCTAACCCAACAACAACAACAACAAAAATTCTGTAGGCCCACAACCCGACCGAACCTGATAAATGATTTCGCATAGATTCGGATAACAAGATTTCACCAAATACGGATAAGATCGACGATAAGGATTGGATCGGCAATCATTTTTTTATGCAACTCGTATTCAAGTTAAAACTTTGCATCTGATTAGGAAACCGGCTAATGTAGCCGTTAAACAAGAAAATTATAAATGTAAAAAACTCATACTAATATAAAAATAATAGATGAATCCATTAAAAATTATAATAAAATTAAATATTTTAATAATATGAAATTCTATTGTGCAAATAACCACTTTTAAAAATAACTTCGACTTCCATTTGTTTTATGTAACCACCAAAAATGTTGACAATAATTAAAACTATGCTATTTTGCTTTTAAATATTGAAGTTTTTAAATGTGTATACTTTGCCATATTTCCCCTCGTTCAGTATCACGAAACTTTCTGACACATTTATGAACAAATTTTTAAATGCTTGGCACTTGCATGCCTGATTATTAAAGCGATTTGGAATGAATAGCGTTTTCCATTTTTAGATAAATGAAATGCTTAAGAGCAATTTTGGTCACGTTTTTTCCGTTTCTGACGCTGCGCGTCGGAAATTTGGTTCAAAACACCGACTTTGATAGTGTTTTCTGAAACATCTTTTGTCAAAAATGGAAAATGCCATTCTATTACATATATTCTGAATAAGAACACCTGCCAATTTCATGTGTTTCCGAATAAAAATGAATTCAGAAATTAGTTATTTTGGATTTGATTACAAATTTAATGAAAATAAAAGTATAGATTTTTAAATAAGCATTGTGAAAAATTTATATTAGGAATCCATTTAAATAATAGATCTACCTATTGTGCGATATTATTAAATAATAAACATTGTATCAAGAAATAAAACATTTTTCGAAGCAAATGAAATTTAAAACTTCGGATCATAAACGCAAAGAAAAAAAAATATATTTTTTTCTTTACATATTATTTTATTTATAGTTTTTGATAGAATACTAAATTCAGAGATTAAATATCAATTTTTACTATAGAAAAAATTCGATAACATAACTGGAAAAATTACCTTAACTGAATAGCTTTTTTATTGTTTCATCAATATTCATTATTTTTGTGCACCTAATATTGACATATCTTGACAACTGAATTTGTAATGAGTTAAATTGTCGCAATTATTTCAAATATACCAGAAAATTATTTCTCAAAACCTCCACTAGCTAAGAAATTTAAAAATTGTAAATCAAATATTAATAGTTTTAAAAATTGCAATGTTTTTAATTACAATGAATAACTATGAAAATTGAACTGAGAAACGCAAAATATAAATACATTCCTCGTTATAAATAACACTTTACATTTAGAATATTTATTGTTAGTAAATACTTTAAGCTTTTTTCCAAACTCTCTATTTAAAACGATTTAAAACATTAAAGATAAAATTTTATACAAGTGATTAAAAAAAAAAAAGATTTAAACATCTTAACATTTAAATAAAGCACTATTAATGTACCATTACTAAATATGCACTATTAACAAAACTGCGAAGACATTAAAAGTTACCTGCTAATCTATAAGTAAAACCACCAGTTCTAGGGATCAAGTTTTAATGGTCGTTGACTGCTTCCTTTTCATTGAAAAATGAGACTCAAATCCACTGCTTTAATTTTCAAAGTGTCCAGCTTAGGTGTGTTCATAGATCTGAGATATCAAATATCACGCAGACCTTAATAACGCACCCAGCTAGACATAAGGATAGGTTAAAATGGATGATTCACTTTAAAACGTTAATTTACTTTCACGGTATAAATTCCACAATATACTTCCACAAACTTAAAGAACACCACACACTCTAATCCGCCGATGAAAATAATCGTCTGCCTTCAACATCTGCGATCATGATCTGTGCAGTAATGTTTACCACAAAGTAACATCTAGCAGGTGTTTCGAGAAAAAGAATAGAAAGAAAACAGTTAAATAAAGACATTTCAAATGCTTTATAGTTTATATGGCTGACAAATAACTTCTAATAAAACTATAATATTCTGTTTTTATATGAGAGAGTTTAATATTCTTGGAAATAAGCTGTGAAAATTTAAATTTTTATATATTTTTTAATCAGTTGCATTTGTTTTAGGCGTCCAAAGTAAACATAAATTTTAAATAAAAATGGATTTAATAGTCTTTATAAAATAATTACGACATAAATATAAATACAATTCTGCAATCAGATTTCCTAAATACGATTTTTTCATTTTTTACACTCTATTGAAAAGAGCAATATATTTAACAGAGGTGATATCTTATTAAGCACTGACCAGTTTTGGAATAAATTGCTATAGGAATGACATATACTTTATGACATATTTTTAATTCGTTTTTGTTCGGAAACGCATGAAATTGGCTTTTGTTTTTATTCAGAAACTCTGTAATTGAAAGACGTTTTCCATTTTTTAGTAAAATTAGAAGATCTTTCAGAAAAGAATGTCAAAGTCAGCGTTTTGAACCAAATATCCGACGTAACAGGGAAAGAAAAGAGAAAAACCAGTCGTCACGTGACACGAATTGCTTATAACTCGATAAGTAATTTATTTATCAAAAAATGGAAAACTCATTTCGATTCCAAATTGCTTCCATAGTCAGTTCTGCCCATTTTATGCCTTTGCGTTTAAAAATGAGTCAGAAATTATGTCAGAAAGCTTCGCGTTGTGGAGCAGGTCAGTTGAGAACCACCTTAAATATTCAGTACAAGAAAAATCTTGAACGCGTTCGACGGTCACCCCGAGCACCCCCCATGTCGAACTCGCAAAAATGGTGTCCTCACTTTTTAAACAGAAAGCTGATGATTGGGTTGAGTGGCCCATCAAAATAATAAGAGATTGGAGATTTTTAAAATATTTTTAGTATCACAAAATTAGCAAATGAGTTCCATGCGGTGGTAGGAAAAAAAATTAAATGTTTGTATTTAAAATGCTAACAAATCTCTAAATCGCTAACAGTTTTATTAGAATGGGAGATCTATTTCTGAATTACTTTCCGCCAATACTTTCCTACGTTACTAAATTTCTATTTAAGGATTTTTACCTGTGTATTATATAGTATATTTTGTTAAATTTCATGAAAATGGCAATGAAAATTGTAAAAAAATATCTGCCTCATATATGTAGACAAATATTTATTTATTTTATTTTGAAATACAATATATTTAAATAATGTGTGACAATGTTTTTATTAATGATTTAGGTACATGACATAATTCAATTCTATATTTTATGAGTTTTTTTCCAAATTCTCTCTCCGATCACACCGTGAAGTCACAGAGTGTTGGCATTTTGGTCATAGGTTTTACGTGACTTATGTGACTTGCAGTGACGTCATTGCAACGTCACAAAAATTTTTAAAGCTGTCAAAAAGTAATTTTCTTCCTGCCATAAGATGTTCTAAAGTTTATTTTAAGTTTTCTTTAGATCTTCAAGATGTTCACATTTTGATCACAGTGTGACGTTACAAAGTGGTGTCATTTTGGTCACAGATGTGACGTGACGTACGTGACTCACAGTGACGTCACAATGACGTCACTGTGACTGTGCATGCTATGCGGGGAGTTACTTATTGATAAAACCCTCGGGAAAAGTTAAAAAAAATCAAAGAAATATTATTGCTTCGAATTTTTACGATTTTTCTAGAAATTGAGAAAATGATAAATTTTTGAATACTAGAATGATGTTCCAGTAGGTTTTTTTCAACGCTGGTTTGGTTTAATGTATATTTAGAACCAAAATATATTGTTATAACTACGGAGTTTCTTCAGTCGTTAAAGATAAATAATTTCGTCATACGGCCGAATGATAGCTTTAACTTTGTGGGATAGTAATGATTTTCGCTCCACCGTTTTAAAAATTCTCTAAGAAGTTTTTTGTTGAGTTTCGTAACTTGTCTGCATGGTCCTGGCCCGAGTCCCGCACCTTGGGCAGCTTGCTGACCTATCTTGGGCAGTTTTTTAACCATTAGGCAGGGCCTAGCCCGGACTTACTCTTTTCCCAGCAACCTCGTACCAAGCCGTGCCCGTGTAATGCCGAGTTTGATAGCTAGTAATAAATAAAAGGAATAAAACACACAACATAAAAAAAGGTATTCATTTATATAACGTATTGTTTTTAACATTTTTAATAAAATGAAAACTATACGGAATCTATGATTAAATGAATCAAAATACTGAACTTGATTTCTTTAATTACGCTAAAAAATACATTTTGATACATTTTTAAAATTTTGTAAATATATTTTATGATAATTTTTTTTAATTTTATTATATAATTATCATTTCATTGATCAAACTTCTCAATCAATATCAATATAAAAGCAGATAAAAAAATTCCTTAATTTAATAAATGTGCTTACTCCATTATTTCTGACTCTACGTAAACGTAAATTGAATGCTTGTAAAATATATGTTTCAGTAATATCTATATATGTAATACCTGGTAATTTAACGGGAAAAAAAGTGTTCATTAAAGTAAATATTTCTATTTAGCTTCAAAAAAAATATATAGTATATTTGCATTTGGACAATGGGATGGAAATTGAATGAAAACATATTAAATAAATGCACATACTGCTTGCACTGTATTAAATATTTTCATAATCTATAATTATTTTGCTCTAGAAACGGTTTTTTTTGTATTTATATTTATGCTAAAGGATATTTTTTATTATTCGCATAAATTTCCATAATAATGATTAATTTAGAAGCAAAATAAAATATTATTTATTTTCCCCTTCCGTTTGTGATTTTATGCCTTTCTATTTTTTTATGTGAAAAATACGTTTTAACATGTTCATAAAATGGTGTTTATTAAAATATATTTTTTTTATTTTTAGTTGATGAAATAAAATAATATCATTACTTCATCATAAAAAAATTAAACCAAGTAAAAACTTGTTTAATAAGTATATTATTGAATGACTTTTCATGATATAACATAAGCAAACAATTGTTATTCGACATACTTCGTTTCGTTCCACTTATTAGTTTCATTTTTAGCTACTTACTGTTCATGAAAAGAATGCATTTTGATACAAAAACAATAGTACGTAGTTCTATCATCATTGACAAAATATTCTCATATTTCGCCATTACGATTTGAGATATTACGTTTCTGGATTTGAGAAATCACTTTTCCGTATGTCTAAATAATGAATATTTTGTTTAAAGGGGACAAAATTAGCAGAGATATCAGTAACGATTAACTGCTTTTTTTGTTTCGATATTGTATTCTGGCTTTGTAATTTGTGTTTCTAGACTCCAAAAGTTTGTTGATAAGTGGTTCTTTTAATGGAAATTTTTCATATTACTAATAGCAGAGCTTAAAGATGCAATGATACATGGCCACACAGTGGACATTATTTCTGAGTCCTAAATATTGGTGAGGAAGCGTCTCACATGAATACGCGTACCACTAAACTTTTGCTAACTAACGAGAGGAAATAAAACAATTAGAATTTTAAAATTTCCACTATACTTTGTTTTTAAAGGTGCTGTGGATATTTATGCAATTTTTAAGTTATGAATGTATAGTGTATTGAGAAGAAACGTATTTAAACTCACTAGTGGGTTGTTTATTTTATAAAACAAAATGGAATGGGTTCGTGGATTTAACATGGCGCTGGGATTGCTTGCATGGTCGAGAATTACAATTAAAACGGTAACCATAAAGTTTCTTCCTTATTTATTTACATTGTAACTCTCAGAAATTCATTTTTTCGTGACTCCACTGCAAAATCACGATGACTGATATTTTTACGCATTTTCAACTGATCACAAAATAATGCATAAAAACTTCACATTTATGTGAATTCAACTCATCCTCTCCGTCACGTTACAACAATACCGATCATAAGAGCTGTTTCTGGATTACAGTGTTTCATATTTTTTTTCCTATTTAAGTCACGGTGCTACTGGAGTTATTTCTTAAATATGGGAGGAAATATAAAATTTTAATATTGATGATATTTCTGACAATATAGTTTGCATTTAGGTTACAGTGTTACATATATTCATAGCATTTTTATCATAATGCTTTTGGAGTTATTTCTTGCCTATGGGAATAAATGTTTAGTTTTAATATTATTTGTAGATTTGACATTGCCAGCCACTGAAACGTTCCGATGGTCATAATCAAAACTTTGACCAAAATGTGACTTCTTTATTTCGTCACTTTATAAGACTCAGAAGATTATTTTTTCATGATAACAAGGTGAAGTTATGGTGACTGATAAATGTACACATTTGAAACTCCCACAAAATGTTATATATATCGATTTAACAGTGGTATCGATATAACTCAACTACCACGTCATGTGACAACAATACCGGTAGTAAACACGATCGCTATTGAAAATGAAGAGCGTAGTATTTGTAGTTCATTTACAGAGACATTCAAAAGTATTCCGTTACATTATGGTCAATGTGAAAAATAGTTTCAAGTGCATATTCTTGATGTTACACCACTTCAAACATAATGAAGTTGATATTCATTTATGAAGTACACTAAAACATGCTTTCTGTAGAATATGGAGTTTAAAGCATTTACAGGGACACACAAAAAAAAATCTGTTACATAATGGTATACAGGGAAAATCGTTTGCTGTATATTTTAATGATGTTACACTATTTCAAACATATTGAAATTTATATGTATTACTGACGTGCAATGTAAGTTGCTTACTGAAAAGTATGATGTGTATTACATTTATCGTTCATGAACAGGGACACACAAAAGAATTCGGTTACAGTACTGTGTATGAGCGATAATTGCTGGAAGTGCGTTTTCAACTTTGGTTTGCATTTTTCAGATATACTGAATTTGTGTTTACTATATGGTGTGTATAAACTGTGTTGATCATATACAGAGCACCACAAATGAATTTGGAAGTATTAATGACTACGGTAATTAATTGCTTAAGGTTTGTTTTAGTTGCTTAAGGTTTGTTGCTATGCATTTTTCTGACGAACTATATTTACTATACTAACAGATGTTTGTGGAATATAAATAAATTAATATACAGAGCTACGCAAACAAAAAGGTACATTGCCGTTTATTGTTGGTAATTTCTGGAAAAGCGTATTAAATTGTGTTTTGCGTTTTTTACCTGAATTACATCTGAGCTTAATAGTTCTTGTGTACAAAATGCTTTATATTATATGCAGGACTGAACAAATGTCGAATACATTTCCATCTATTGGCGAAACTGCTAAAAGTGCATTTTCTAACTGAACTAAATTTTATTATACTATGTAGTACATATGCAAACCTATGGATCATACATAGGGCTACTCAAAATAATTAGATTACTTTTTCACTATGGAATGTAATTGCTAAAAATGGCTTTGTAAATATGTTATATGTTTTCTAAACTGTTTACTTACATATCTTCTTTCATCTTATTTAACGGTGAAGTTTCGTTACCGTTTACTGTGTGTGTTGGAAAGTGTTTCATAATGTATGCGTGACGTCTGATTTTCTGTTCTTATTTTATTACATTTGAGTCATGGTGCTACTGTGGTTATTTCATAAATATAGGAGAAAACATAAAGTTTTCATTTTTTTAAGATTATTTTTTTTTAATTTGAAATTATATTTGTCTTATTTTTATTGAAATGAACAAAAAGGGCAGCATACGTTTTATTTTGAAAGAGAAATATATTGTGTAATAGAAGTCATTTAAATATACTATATTTATCTTTTGCTAAAATGTTTGAAACATTTCTTTAAGGCTGTATGCTTTCATAATGATTAAAGTGCAATATAGGACTTTCTTACATTTATATTATGCGTTTTTTGATTAAAAGAAAATGAAATATAAGAAACTAAAAATATATATCAGAGTTATTGAACGGTTATTGTTGTTTACAACTACAATAATTTATTTTCACGTGTGTTTAAACTTTCTATGGTTGGATGACTTCAAATGATTGTTGAAAAAAGAAAAGATATTAAACAATAAATTCTATGAAATCTTGAGTAAATGTTAATTGCTAAACACATCAGAGATATACAAACTGTTTCTTCTAAAGTAAATTAAATCTGACTATTTATACTAAACCAAATTTAATATTAAAATTTTCGCTGTGAAATTATTTACTATTTCAACGTTTTATCAACATTATACATGCTTCTGTTTTACAACAGAAAGAGTACACTATCTTTATTTTAGTTATATATATATATGTATGATAAACTTATATGCATATCTATGTGCGTAAGAAATACAGTATTGAAATATGTCCATAAATACTATACTTTGATCTTAAATCCCTACTCTTAAATGTATTATTTAAATGAGACATTTTGTCTGAATTACTATTTGTTTACACTGAGTTTATTTGTAAGTTACTTTGATCAAATTCCAATTATTCTTAAAAGTATTTAATGCATTAAATAAAAACTTACACATAATAGAATTAATAAATCATCTAAATACCACATATAATCACTAAATTATTACGTTTAAAGAAAGTTCAATTTTGCAAAGCGTCATTAGAAAAATATTTACAATGCATTTTTAAAAAAATATATAACAATTTTATTCATTTAATAAATAATTATGCTCATTTCTTTTAAAGAAGTGAAAATATTTTATTTTGTTTTCGGGACTAAAAACCACAACATTGGCTACAGGCCAGTAAATGTGCTTTAATTTTGATATCATCTCTTCTTATTTCTTTTTTTTTAAATACTGTCATTAATTATATAAAAAATTATACTAAAATTAATTTTCATTATCTTAATAATTTTTAGTAAATATTAGATGCAGTATATGCCATGAAAAGATAAGACGTATAATTTAAGATATTTTTCTCCACAAAAACGATCACTATTTCGTTTTTTAAACGATATTTACTTTAAAAATTATCCGTATAAATTATACAATTTGTAACGTAGCTTTTTAAATTTAAATATTTTCCCGCTTTCGAGAAGCATTTATATATATATATATTATATATATATATATATATATATATATATATATATATATATATCTTATCTTAAACAGATTATCCTATATTACTAGTTGCGTGATAACCATACGTTGCATTTGCATTGCATGAGATCTGATTTTTGGGTAAATAAATGTACTTTTATTTTACATTTAGAAGATATTTATTATATTATCGTATATTTAGTTTTCCATACAATGAATGAAATTCTCGTTACAGTATAGTTCAGCTAAGATTTTATTTAATGAACTTTAAAACTTTTTTAACTTTGACGTAATTACAATGAGATGTTTCGACTTTCTCAATGAAAATGCACATTGCAATACTGCCTCTTCCAAAGATGACGACTTTGGTCTTGTAAATATTTTGATGCTAATTTCGAAACTTGTAGGATAAAAATTTATTCATGTTAACGAACTTATTCAAAGACATTTTAGTAAATTTAATAAAAAAATACACACTTTTTAATGGGTGTCATTCATACCCATTAAGCCATTCTATTTTTTTCTGGGCATTGGTGACATTCTTAAAAAACTATCTATTCAAATTTTCACTGAATTTTCTTTTAATTAGAAACTGGCATCTATAATCCTAATCCATATATATATGTGTGTGTATGTATAAACTTTTTTATACAGAAAACATAAAAAATGAAAGGTTACACTCTAAAACATAAATGTGTAAATTGAGCAATTTTACACGTATATATGTGTAAATTTCTAAAATTACACGCTTGTCATACAAATTACACATTTTTTGCAAACTTTTACCTGTTTTTATGTGTATTTTAGCTTATGAAACTAAGTGTGTTTTTTGTTATCACTTGAAAAACCCGAACAAGTGTGTAAATGTAGTAAAATGCCTGAATTTACACGAATTGGTGTGTTATTGTAATTTACACATAATTATATGTACACGGATAAGTGTGTACATGTTAAAAGACAGTGACAATTTATTATTTGAAGAAAGAAATTATCGTCTGCTATTTTAATTTTTTTTTTATTCTTTCAAAATGGCGGATACACATAAACTGTCTGTCAAAGGCTACAATTTTGTGCTTTTTGTTAAGAAAATAACTGTCGTTGGAAAAATTTGTTTGGAATTAAATATTTCATAAAATCATCGTGCATTTAACGTCCGGATCATGCAGATTTTTAGAGAACATCCATTAAAGTTGTAGAAGAAATAACACCTGCCAACTGCATTCAAACATAAACATCTTGCAACAAGCGGGAAAACATGCTTTTGTGGTTGTTATGAAGTGCTAAACAGGATATTTAACCGATGAAAAAGATTAGAATTATTCTCCAGAAAAAAAATAGGTATTTTATAGTTAATTTTATAGTTAAGACTGTCTGCAGTATGACTTCGGATTAAAAATTACGTAAGCATGATAAACTATCATCTATATCTCAAAACACAGGATTACTCCATGTCATTCGATCAAAATAGGTATGTAAAAATATAATTTTTCCTGTTCTATGTATTTAAAATCATTACAATAGCTCCAACAACGGGGCTTTAAAAAATGTTTGAATATAGTGTTGAATATAGTTTGAATATATATGTTTGAAATAGAAATAATTTAAGTATAATTTTACTAAAATATTTTAATTATCTAAATAATAATAGCAAAGAAGGATAAATGCATCTTTTATTTTTACTGTGCAAGGGTCGAAAGCAACGCGCTACAAGTAGCGGAACTACATTAGTCGCTACTTTTTACAACAGTTTGTAGTGCAGTGCGCAATATTTTTAACAATGTAGTGTAGCGAGTAGCACCACGATTAAAGATGGGAATGTGCTGAAAAAAAGAAAAAAACGGATTTTATTTTTTATTTTTTGGGGTGGGGGGGGGAAAGGGGGGAACTAGTTTTTTTTTTTTTAATTGTACTTTCCAATTTTTTTCAATTTTGAAAAAATGAAATTTCAGCTAAAAAATAATATATTCAGATTTTTATTATGGATTACATTTTGATGTTATTTCTTTATATATTTTTTCATGTGCAGTGTCCCACATGAAGACGTTCACATGGAAAATATGATCTGTAACATAGCTGCCAAATTTTACGCTTTTTGTTACCACTAAAAATTAATAGAAATTTTTGTGTTATTGAATCACTTTATTTCGACGACTGAAAAAAGTAAAAGTTACTATAAAGTTTTAGTGGTAGGAAAAAAGTGTAAAAGTTGGCAGCTATGCTGTAATCAATTTAGGAAGAACTGGAGTCATTTAAAGAAACCTTCACAATTTTTCATTACCTTAAAGCATTGGATTTTAAAATAATAAAAACTGTCGCATAGCAGCTGAAATCACCAATGAATCTGTTATGTAGCTGTATATATGTACAAAGAACCTTACTAAATAATACCTAAATAAGAACCTAAATATAATGATAATTTCTAACTCACAAATTTCTCATTATGTTTTCTATAACTATATACAAAAGTTCACAAAAATAAGATCGCGTGAAAAAAATGTAAGCAAACCCCTGGAAAGATAATTAAATGCAACTTCTCTTGTTAAAAATTTAAATTCGTGTGCAAAATTATTTCAATAATACCAGTAGGTTGAAATTTTAATATAAAATTTGAAACATGCATTTATTTGTATTGGCATAGCTGCAAGTTTTCATGTAATCAGATGATAATAGCCAGAAATATTTAACTATTATTAGAAACAAATTCTTTTTTGATAGCATGCAATTGTAATTATTTGCTTTTTTTACTCTTCTCTTTCTTTTCCTTAAATATAGATTCTTAGACTTGTCTAACTGTATTTTTATTAGGTGCGTTCGTAATTATATAAATACGTAGCACCTACTCTCGTCGCTTGGTCCGTCCGTCTGTCCGTCCGTCTGTCCGTCCGTCCGTCCGTCCGTCTGTCCGTCCGTCCGTCCGTCCGTCCGTCCGTCCGCATATAACAACGCACAAACTACCCAACCAAATGGTTTGAGATTTAAGATATATTATCTTTGCAGAATTGTGTCGAGACATTTCAAATTTTATTAAAATCGAATCAAAACTTTAGGAGATATTAATAAAAATATTTATTAAGAAATTTGATTTTTTTTTTTAAATCGGTGCTTTTTTGTTATAGGAGCTTCCGAAGTTTAATCGTCAAGCAAGCGACCGAGATATGACAGAAATTAATCTGCAGACGATATAATTCATTTCACAGAATTAAAAATCATCAAGATCTGAATATTTATATAACTATCTACAGTACGAACGCACCTCGTTTGTCACGTTTGACATACAATTTCCAACTTGTTTTAAATATAAACGTATGTAAATAAACTTTGCTAAGATAATATAAACAATTTTCTGTGAAAAATTTAGTTTCAATTAATTTTTATAGTATTAAAAATCCACCTGTTTTATTTCTTTCATTAAAAAAAAAAAAAAAAAAAAAGATTATATATATATTACTTTCATATCCTAATAATATTATAAATCTGATTCTGTGCAAATGTTAGGCTGAAGCCAGCGTCAAAATGGAGCATTTAATGATCCTGTATCTTTGCATATAGGCTGATTATAACCCTCAAATGAACATAGACTGGTTTTTGTTTATTTTATTCAAATATTTTTCTTAATAATTCAAAATTTCGTTATTTTCATTGAGAATAAATGGACATTTTTTCGTATAGCATTTTAAAATGGTTAAATTTACTTTACCGTTGCTAATACTTTGTCGTTGCCAAAACTAATTCAAAACCCGAAAAATAATTTTTACTCAACAATTTAGTTTCAATTGAAAAATTTTCACGGGAAAAATGAAAATGAAATAAAAAAAATTAAAGAATTAAGAAGAAGATTAAATAATATTATTAGAAGTAAAACATACTTTTTTTAGTTTTTGATAATAATACAAGGTTTTAATATGCGTAATCATAGGAAACAGGCGAATATGACGTCATTTATAGAAAATAAAGCGGATATGCTTTGATTGGTGAAATAAAATGATCTTGGGTTTTTTCTTCACTTTTTTTCTTTTTTTTTTTCTTTTGTATGATAACAATACTTGCCGTTTTACCGTCTGCGCACGGCTAATATAACTATACCGTATTTTTTATTTAAATTTAAAGAAAGTAAAAAGAAATTTCAAAAGAAAATGGTTAGCAAATGTCAATAATATGCTCCGCAAAATTATCCATGTCGTAAATGACGTCATGGATAGCGAGAAATAGTGATTTTTCATTCTTAAAACTAAAAGAAATAACTCGATTACCTAAAAAAAATGACGAATGTTATAGTTCCATTTTTGTGGATAAAACCTAAAGATTTAATATTATTTCGTTAAAGTAACATAATTTTCCCTATGCCAGTATTGAAATTAATTGCCTGGAAAAGAAAATTAACAAGAATTATGTCATTAAAAAGGGATTTCTCTGGGGAAAAGGGAGACGTCATATTTGAAATAAAACAGGAATTTTCCAATATGTTTTAAAATGAGTGTGAATCAATTCCTTACATTAATAATACAAGGATCAATAAGTATAGAAAG
Organism: Maratus michaelseni; assembly: GCA_963931845.1. Taxonomy (NCBI): domain Eukaryota; kingdom Metazoa; phylum Arthropoda; class Arachnida; order Araneae; family Salticidae; genus Maratus; species Maratus michaelseni. The sequence continues at coordinate 103,867,536 of OZ007590.1, read as the reverse complement.
TAGATGAGTTTCACGCCATATTTATAACGAAAAATTTAAATGTTTTGTTATCTATACTGATTATTAAGCATGAGTATCCGTTATTTCGTTATGCATGAGTATCCGAGTTTTCTTATAAAAATCACATCATAATTTTAAGAAAAGGAAAATGAACACGAATCTATTATATTAAAATCTGACCGTGTGTTTGTATTTCGCAACTACTCCTAGACTATCGAACGCAACGCGATTTACTACCGGTTAGTTTACTATTGGTTTAGCGAATACCGGTTATAATTGATCCGAGGATGTCACACAAACTCTCAGAATTAAAAAAATTAAATTAAATGCCATTTTTTTTAACGAAGTTTCTCTAAAAACGGAAAGTAACTTACTCCATATTTCTGTATAAAAAAGGAGAAATAAAACAGATCAGTATATTTTTTACACCATTTTCTCATTAAAACTGAAAAACAGAATTTATTATCACTTTGAATAGATGGTGAAAACAAAATATTGATTTCAGTAATATATCCGAAAAATACAAACATATTTTCACATATTCAAACTTCATGAATCAATTTATTCTGGAGAACAAAAATTGCCTGCCAATATACTGTCATTTAGAAAACAAGATTTGTTTCAACTATATATTAAACCAAGAGGCAGAATTGAATTTAAAGAAAAAGCATATACTATTTCTAATTAATGTTTTTTTTTTTTTTTTGAAGGATGGCTGTTAAAACATTTCACAAAGGCATTAAAATTGTTTATCAGGTAAAATTGACATTTGTTTTTACCCAATTCGTCTATTTCCACGATTTTATTTGGCCTTCCTTTTTGCATTGGTTGCAATTTCATTTTCGCGATTATTTGGCTCAAAATTTCACTTTTTAAGACTGAGTTATGTGAAGGTCCCTATAATAATAAATACCGTATTGTCTCCTATGAAATGTGATAAATAGTTAGTTAATTATTAACGTTTTTAATTATTGGGAGTAAAATATTTTGCTTAATTAATGTATTTATTCTTCTTTTAATGTTGCGTGAACGAAGTCACGGATAACAGCGAGTAATATTATAAATCCGATTGTGTGCAAATGTTAGGCTGAAGCCAGCGTCAAAATGGAACATTTAATGATCCTGTATCTTTGTATATAGGTTGATTATAACCTTTGAATGAACATAGGCTAGATTTTATTTATTTTATTCAAATATTTTCTTTAATAATTAAAAATTTCATTATTTTCATAGAGAATAAATGGACATTTTTCCATACAATTTATCCATTTTACTTTATCATTGCTAGAGCTTTGATCGTTGTCAATAAATAAAAACACGGAAAAATAATTTTTCCTCAACAATTAATTTTCAATTGAACGATTTTCACGTGAAAACTGAAAATTCAAAAGAAGATGAATTTACGTTCTATGTGAAACAAAAATATGGAGTATTTGTTATTATACATGAAGTATGAATATCGGTTACATTAAAAAAGATCTTTTTCTGTCAAAAACTGCATTATAATTAGAAGGAAAAATGAACAATGATTATATTATTAAAAATAGATTTCGCTTGGACCATGGAACTATGAAAAGGATCCTCCTCGGCTTAGACAAATATGACGTCATAAATAAAACGTATTTTCAAATATTCATAATTATACAAGGAGCATGAATATAAATGTATAATGAAAGTAGATAGATAATGGACGTAATATTTAAGATGAAAAACTGAAATATTTTTTATCGATACTGATTAATAAATAGCTTGAATACCAGTTACATACAAATGTGAGTTTTCCGCAAAAATTTACGTCCTGATTGCCAGAAAAAGAAAATTAACAAGAATTATGCCATTAAAAAGAGATTTCTCTGAGGAAAAAGTGACGTCATATTTGAAAGAAAACAGGAATTTTCAAATGTGTTTTACAAGGAGCGTGAATCAATTCCTTACATTAATAATACAAGGATCAGTAAGTTTAGGAAGTAGATGAGTTTCACGCCATATTTAAAACGAAAAATTTAAATATATATATTTTTTTATCTACACCGATTGTTAAGCATGAATATCAGTTAAATACAGATGAGAGCTTTTTGCAAAAACCACACCATGATTATTAGGAAAAGAAAAATAAATAAGAATGTCTTCTTAAAACACCATCAAAAACTTTAAAATGCACTAGGCCTTTCGAAAGACCTGGGTCTTTCTTCGTCAGGCACAAAAAGACGTGCGTCTACTATGAAAGCAGCAGCAAGACTGAAATGAGAGATGAGGGAGAGGAAACAAGCTGAAGCAACAGCCAATAGGAAAACAGAAGACAACAGCCAATCACAGAATAGTAAAATCAAAACAATAGTGAATACAAAATAGAAGGGGAATAAGGAAGTGGAAAAAAAAATAAATAAATAAATAAATAAATAAATGGAAAATAAAAAATAAATAAATAAATAAATAAATGAAAAATAAAAAATAAATAAATAAATAAAGCACACAAATATATTTAAAAAAAATGGAAACAGATGAAAATTAAGAATTAAATAAGTAACCAAAATATATAAATATATATAAAAACAGACTAAAATTAATTAATACAAAAATAAATTATATGGAAGTACTGAAGAGGTTTTTCCAAGCAGCAGAGAGCATTGTGGAATGAGATTTATCATTAAAAATAACTTCCCGATTAAGATAAATAGCTAAATTTTCAAGAAAGTCCAATTCAGAGATACTATTAGCATTAAAGATAATTTTAGCATTTTTAAAATTAAAACAATGGCCGGAATCCCAAGAGTGCTTGGCAATAGAAGATTTAGAAATTTCTTGATTAGTTACATAACGAGAGTGTTCTTTTAAGCGGATTTAGAGATTTCTTTTAGTTTGACCAATATAAGATAAATCACAGCCATTACAAGGAACATTATAAATTCCCCATTTACGAAGATCAGGAACAGGAGATGATTTTTGATGGTGTTTTAAGAAGTTATTTTAGTTAGTGTTTCACACCAGTTTCAACTTATTTTATTTAAATAAGAATGTATTAAATTAAAATCTGACCGCCTGTTTATATTTCGCAACTACTCCTTTCAGATTGTTGAACGCAACGCGATTTACTTAACACGTTCGCTGCCAACTACGAGTATACTCGTAGTGCTATCTACGTTTCTTCAATCTAAAATTAGTTATTCACACCGGAAATTTCAAAAGAAGAATTTTTATTTTATGTAATCACGAAATGTCTGTAATAAAACAAAGTAAATATTGCTATTAATATTTTCTGGTGTGAATTTGAACTTTCTAAATAAAATGAAAATTCCGGTATTTTTAGCTTGGCAGCGAACATGTTAACAACCGGGATCATTGATCCAAGGATGTCATAAACTCTCAGAATTTAAAAAAATGATTTAAATTCTGAGATATTATTATTATTATTATTGTTTTTTTTTTTTTTTTTTTTGATAAATTTTATCGAAGTTTCTCTAAAAATGGCAACTAAATTATTCCAATTTTGTGGATAAAAAAGAAGAAATAAAACGGAGTAATATATTTTTTCTCATTAAAACTGAAATAAAGAATTTATTTTCAATTTGAAAAGATGGTGAAAAAAAAATCTTGATTACAGTAAATTTTTTAAAAAATAAAAACGTATTTTCACACATTCAAACTTAATGAATCATTTTATTCCGGAGAAGAAAAATCGTCTGTCAACATATTTTCATTTAGAAATAAAGGTTTTTTTTTTCAGTTATAGATTAAATCAAGGAGGCAAATTTAAGCTCCTTGCATTTAGGTCTACAATTATTGTTCCCTATTCACAAGAATTGAATTTAATGAAAAAGAATATACTATTTCCATTATCTTTGAAGGGTGGCTATTAAAACGTTTCACAACGTCGTTAAAAGTAAAATGGTTTACCAGGTAAACTTGACATATGTTTTTACCCAATTTCCACGATATTTGGCCCGCCTTTTTTCATTGGTTGCAGTTCCCTTTTCATGATTATTTGTCCAAAATTTCACTTTTTAAAAACTTAGTTATGTCAAGGCCTCTATAACATAGAAATACTATATTGTCTCCTATGGAAATGTGATAAAGAGTTAGTAAAATATTTTTCTTAATTAATGTATTTATTCTTCTTTTATTGATACGTGAACGAAGTCACGGGTAACAGCTAGTAATATTATAAATCTGATTGTGCGCAAATGTTAGGCTGAAGCCAGCGTCAAAATGGAGCATTTAATGATCCTGTATCTTTGCATATAGGCTGATTATAACCCTCAAATGAACATAGACTGGTTTTTGTTTATTTTATTCAAATATTTTTCTTAATAATTCAAAATTTCGTTATTTTCATTGAGAATAAATGGACATTTTTTCGTATGGCATTTTAAAATGGTTAAATTTACTTTACCGTTGCTAATACTTTATCGTTGCCAAAACTAATTCAAAACCCGAAAAAATAATTTTCACTCAACAATTTAGTTTCAATTGAAAAATTTTCAAGGGAAAAATGAAAATGAAATAAAAAAAATTAAAGAATTAAGAAGAAGAATAAATAATATTATTAGAAATAAAAAGTACTTTTTTTAGTTTTTGATAATAATACAAGGTTTCAATATGCGTAACTATAGGAAACAAGCGAATATGACGTCATTTATCGAAAATAAAGCGGATATGCTTTGATTGGTGAAATAAAATGATCTTGGGTTTTTTCTTCAGTTTTTTTCTTTTTTTTCTTTTGTATGGTAACAATTCTTGCCGTTTTACCGTCTGCGCACGGCTAATATAACTATACCGTATTTTTTATTTAAATTTTAAAAAAGTAAAGAGAAGTTTCAAAAGAAAATGGTTAGCAAATGTCAATAATATGCTCCGCAAAATTATCCATGTCGTAAATGATGTCATGGATAGCGAGAAATAGTGATTTTTCATTCATAAAACTAAAAGAAATAACTCGATTACCTAAAAAAAAAATAATGACGAATGTTAATAGTTCCATTTTTGTGGATAAAACCTAAAGATTTAATATTATTTCGTTAAAGTAACATAATTTTCCCTATGCCAGTATTGAAATTAATTGCCTGGAAAAGAAAATTAACAAGAATTATGTCATTAAAAAGGGATTTCTCTGGGGAAAAAGGAGACGTCATATTTGAAATAAAACGGGAATTTTCCAGTATGTTTTAAAATGAGTGTGAATCAATTCCTTACATTAATAAAACAAGGCATAATTATAGGAAGTAGCTGAGTTTCACGCCATATTTATAACGAAAATTTTAAATGTTTTGTTATATATACTGATTATTAAGCATGAGTATCCGTTATTTCGTTCCGCATGAGTATCCGAGTTTTCTGCTAAAAATCACATCATAATTTTAAGAAAAGAAAATGAACACGAATCTATTATATTAAAATCTGACCGTGTGTTTGTATTTCGCAACTACTCCTAGACTATCGAACGCAACGCGATTTGCTACCAATTAGTTTACTACCGGTTTAGCGAATACCGGTTATATTTGATCCGAGGATGTCACACAAACTATCAGAATTTAAAAAAATTAAATTAAATGCCATTTTTTTTAACGAAGTTTCTCTAAAAACTAAAAGTAACTTACTCCATATTTGTGTATAAAATAGGAGAAATAAAACAGATCAGTATATTTTTTACACCATTTTCTCATTAAAACTGAAAAACACAATTTATTATCACTTTGAATAGATGGTGAAAACAAAATCTTGATTTCAGTAAATTATCCGAAAAATACAAACATATTTTCACATATTCAAACTTCATGAATCAATTTATTCTGGAGAACAAAAATTGCCTGCCAATACACTGTCATTTAGAAAACAAGATTTGTTTCAACTATATATTAAACCAAGGAGGCAGAATTGAATTTAAAGAAAAAGCATATACTATTTCTAATTAATGTTTTTTTTTTTTTTTTTTTTTTTGGAAGGATGGCTGTTGGAACGTTTCACAAAGGCGTTAAAAGTAAAATAGTTTATCAGGTAAAATTGACAATTCGTCTATTTCTACAATTTTATTTGGCCCTCCTTTTTGCATTGGTTGCAATTTCATATTCGCGATTATTTGGCGCAAAATTTCACTTTTTTTAGACTGAGTTATGTCAAGGTCCCTATAATAATAAATACCATATTGTCTCCTATGAAATGTGATAAATAGTTAGTTAATTATTAACGTTTTTAATTATTGGGAGTAAAATATTTTGCTTAATTAATGTATTTATTATTCTTTTAATGTTGCGTGAACGAAGTCACGGGTAACAGCTAGTGTTATAATAATCCTTATAATAATCCAAATAATAATTCTTCCTTTGTTTCATACCAATAGAATACCAATTTTTTCATGGCCACATATAGGGTGAAGTCATTAAATATTTTAAAGCCAGTTATTATCTCTGAAACTTTCTTAAATTTGTGAGAAAAAAAATGTGATAACTTTTGTAACATCTTCTAATAACTAATATTTGTTCCAACTCACAAATAATTACATTCTCGATGTAGCAGATGTGGAATGCATACATACATACATACAAGTTTTAATATATATATGTTATATAAAAATTTATTTCCTTCGTATCCTTCCATTTTATTCGCATTAATATTTTAAAATTAATCTAACTTCTGTCATAGCCAGTATTTCCTTAATTCTTAATAATATCTATTCCTATTTAAAGTCCTTTTAAAAGTAAATATCCGTATATTTATAATTATTTTATTCCAAATCTTAATCTAAAATTTAAGATCATTCGTAGCTTTTATCAGTTCCCCAATCTATAAAATTCTGAGACGCGTTCTCATTTCGAATGTTTTTTAAAAGCCATTTTCTTTTTATTATTATTATTATGCTAAATTTTTCGCGCGTTGAGGTAGTTTCACTCCAAAATTAATCCGCTACCAGGTTCGGAATTCTTTACCGTCTTAGCTCCTCCTTCGCACCTCATTTGCTGGGCTGGAGCTAGCCTCTCACTCATTGGTTTGTACGCTCGTGACGTAAATTACTGTATGTGTCCGCTGAAGGTACAAAACTAGGTCGCATCGGTCGGAGCACTAGATTTTTGACGTTTTCGGAAGCATAAACAAATATGTATCTGGTGTTTTTATGTCCGTAGAATATTCAACTGGCCCAGTAACATCTTAATTCAATGAAGTAAAGCAACGTTAGCCCGAGAGCTATAAGTTTTAGACCTTTGGGAATTGTTTCTGTGTTGTTCGTCTTCTAATAAAATTATTTGTCTGGAGATTGGCTGGATTTATTGGAAAACTTTGGTGGACTCATTTCATTGCCTTCTACTTCGCCATACTCGCTAATATCGACTGCAACTTGCTATATCGTTGAAGGACTGCCATGTTTTCATCGAATATTATTCATCGTAATATCTCAACGTCGTCAAAATGGTACATATATATATAGTTTTTTTATAGAGAGTTTTTGTCAACGAAACAGCAAACATTTTGCTTTAAAACTTAATATTACTTTTCCTATAATTTAATTTCTTTACAATACCTACCAGATATCTTAGAAACTTTTGTTTTCATTTTAATTATTATTATTGAATTAAGTACTACTTTTGAAATAAGAACTTATTGTAATAAGCCAGGAAATAAAATTTGTAGTAAACAAAATAAAACGTATCTAAAAATTAAAAGTAACTGTGTTAGAAAGTAACAAAAAATTAAATATGTTACTTCAGGTCCAGGAGAATGCCTGATATTCCATAGTTTTTACTGACCCATCATACGTAGTATAGGGTAAGTCTTGTAATCGTTTTGAAAATCGAAAAAAATATTTTCATGGATTTACACATTTCAGACACTGAAGATCACAAAAAACGTATTTTTAGAAAAAAAATTGCCGTCCGTCTGTCTGTGTGTGGGTCTGTAAACGCTCTATCGCCCGGACAAATTGAGAAAGAGACTTGAAATTTGGTATGTACTTAGTATGTAATAATGAGAAGAAGCTTATTGAATTCCAGTAACCACGATTATCCGGAACTATTTTTTTCGGACTATCAAAATATTCGTTCTGATAGAAGGTATATAGAAATTTTCGAAATTGTTTATTTCAAGGAATAAATATAAAGGACAATAGCATATAAGACATATAACATAAAAGACAAAAACATAAAAGATAAAAACATAAATTTTGCATAAAGAATGAAGTCTATCGGATAATTAGTTGCCGAGATATTTGTAATTATATTTACCACACTCTTCGATTTTTCATGACTCTGTATTTCATTTTAATTTCAATTCAAAGATATATTTTAAATGGAAATGAGACGCTTAACACGACGCAGTAAACCATTAGTTAATATGATTATCAATTTTGGAGTTATAAGGATGTTTCTTTTACGCAATTCAGTAATAGAGCATTTAAAGTTTATAACGTCATCAAGCCACGATTTTATTCGAATTACAATGCATTTTATAAATAGTTTACAACATGCTTTATTTTCATATTTTATATTATGCATATTCATGATGGGTAAGTTTTACGGTGGCCCCCCAAAACGAGTTTTATTCTGAAATTTTTCCAAGTAGTAACCATTGTTGCCAATTTAATGCATTTTTTCTTTGTTAAAAAACATTTACCACTATTTCCGATAACCAATCGTCTGCTGACAATAATTTTTTATGACAGACATTCCGTGATTACATACTACGAAGATTACTAGTCGGAAATAATGTAGCTAATTTGAATCAAAATCTTGCTAAATTGAGAATCCTGGTAGTTACAACATGAGAACAGCAATCAATATTAAAGAGTGAATCCCAAGTCTGTAATTTAAACAAGTTTCTTAATTTAAACATAAAGCAGATTAATAAAATATCTTACTTAATGGAATCATTTTTACATTTGAATTAAAATTTATATTGATAGTTTTATATTTCCATAATCAAATCATTAAAAACCATATTAATATATTTAAAAATTGTATCATATAATTATTATATTTTATGACAATAAATCGAAAATATGCATTAGCAAAAATTTAGCAATTTCATTGCAAATTTAGCTTATATTTCTATAATCGAATCATTACGTAACATATTTACATATTTCAAAATTATGCTATCTATCTATATTATAAAGGCCAAACGTGTCCGTGCGTAACTCTGACGTCATTTTGTGAATGGCAACAGTTGACGATGAAATTTCGGTTTTGCGATTATTACTATTGCAATTTTTTTTAATTTCTAAACATCTCACATTTTTAATTTTTATACCGTTAAATAGAAAAAAAATCTACTTTGAAATGCAATTTGTTTGAAAACTGTATCTTAATTCACTGATTTATTATGGCTTTTAAACTAAAAAAAAATTGTTATTTTTCACTTTTTTCGTGTTTAATGGTTGCCATTGGTAATTTTCCTTCCCCTCTTGGCGACCGCATATTATCGTTTATTAAAGAATTGAAATTAGTATTATTAGTTAGAAATTTAATGCAGACACGTTGAAAAGTAAAAAGCAAAAAAAAAAAAAACTTTTACTGATTTTATATAAAATGCAAAATAATAATAATAATAATAATAATAAACGTTCTGATGAGCGATAATTTTATAAATCAAAATAATTTAATTTAAAAACCAAAGGAATGTTTCTGACACATACAAATATTTTTCAATATAAAAATTGTAACTCAAAACAATATTTAGCTATTTATCGTTTGCGCCAGGATTATCACTTTCAAAAATAAATTTATGGTGAAGTTTCGCTTGCTGTTTTAAATGAAAATTCTAAGGTTTATTTTATTGGCGCGCCAGGACTGGCAAAACATGTTTACGTAATGTTTAAAATGATGAGATCATATAATATGGTTGCATCAGCTGTTGCATAATCTGGGATCGCAGCTTTGTTATTAGATCAAGGTAGAATAGCACATTCAAAATTCATAATACCGCTGAATTTGAGCAAAACATCTACCTGTACGATTAGTAAACAATCTGACCTTACTGAATTAATAAGAGGAACGAAGTTAATAGTCCGGGATGAAGCCTCCTTTATGAATAAATTAGTATTTGAATGTGTAGGCAGTATGGTTAAAGACATAAAAAAACAATGATTCGCTATTTGTTGGAATAGTAGTTGTATTTGCTGGCGACTTTAGACAAATTTTGCGTTGATTCAAACATATAGAATAAAATTCTTTTATTAAATTTTGATTCTAATCTTACGTAATCGAGTCCATGTCAAGGGAGAGTTATACATAAATGATGTTGTCAATAATAGGGTTTAATAATAATAAAAATCTATATTATAAACCGACACATGTCTGATTATTGCTGAGGTCATTTTTATATTAGCATCGAACTGACTAATAAATTTCTCTTTCACTGCATCTTTTTAAACTACTAAATATCGCACAATTTCAATTTCTACACCGTCAAATCGAAAAAAAATTGCTATTTCTTTGAAAACTCTATTTGAATTTACTGATTTTATGATTTATGGAATGTTTTCCAAGCTTGAATTAATTTTAAATCTATCTCTATCACGTGCAGTTCGATTGAGAAAGACAAATCCGTTTGCATTTAAAACAATATAAATAGATCCGCATTTATTTCCGGATAATATTACAGAATGAAATTAAAACGTCATCAAAATATAACTATAAAAAATAATATAATATAAATATAATGCAAATTTAACAGACATGTTCTCGAACTAACCTAAGCAGTTGAAATTTTCAGAATAAAAAACCTGCAGTAACAGCGAAATCTTGGACGATTCCTTTGGTGACCGTTAACTCCTGGTATGCGGTTAATACAAAAGTATCGCTTGATTAAAAATCGAAATTTTATTTGAATTTATTATTGATATTTTACTTATAAAAATTCTTTTTTACGTTGTTAATGAATTACGTTGTTATTAAATATGAAAAATCTATTAGAATTAGAAAAAAAAAAAGGTTTTCGCCTATGTTTTGTAACCCGGGAAGTCCGGGTTCGATTCCCTAGTACCAAATAATGATCGTATTTTATGACAAAAAAATCGAAAATATGAATTAACAAAATTGAGCATTTGTATTACAAATTTAGCTTTTATTTTTACAATCGAATTATTAAATAAATTATTAATATATTTAAAAATTATATCTCATGAAATAATAAATATATTTTATGACAAAAAATCGAAAATATCCATTAACAAAATTTAGCAATTCCATTGCAAATTTAGCTTATATTTCTACAGTCGAATCATTAAATGACATATTAGTATATTTAAAATGTATATCTTATGAAATAATGATTTTTATGAACAGAAAAATTGAAAATATGCATTAACAAAATCTAGTTATTGAATTTCAAATTTAGCTTTTATTTATACAATCGAATTAACATATTAGTATATTTAAAAATTATATCTTATCAAATAATGATTGTATTTTATGAAGAAAATAATTGAAAATATGCATTAACAAAATCTAGTTATTGAATTTCAAATTTAGCTGTTATTTATACAATCGAATTATTAAAAAACATATTAATACATTAAAAGTCATATCTTAACAAATAGCAATTGTATTTTATCACAAAAAATCAAAAATATACACTAGAAAATTTTTAACAAATCCATTGAAAATTTAGCTTATATTTCTACAATCGAATCATTAAATAACATATTAATGTATTTAAATGTTTGTATTATATGTAAAAATATCAAATAAATGTATTAACAAAATCTAGCAATTCCATTGCAAATTTAGCTTATATTTCTACAATCGAATCATTAAATAAAATATTAATATATTTAAAAAAATTATCTTAGCAAATAATCATTTTATTTTATGAAAAAAATCAAAAATATGCAGCAAGAAATTTTTGAAATTTTATTAAATAGCTTTTATCTGAAACTGCAGTTTGGAATTTTTGCAGTATATCAAATTGTATTTTTAATCCCTAAACATACATTTACAACATTCTGTCAAATGGTGGTACACTGTAAAAAAGACGAAAGCTTCTTAATCTGCTAAAATATAATATAAGAATGAACTAAAATGTACATAATATAACCTTTTACAAGTTACCCACGATTCTTGAAAGTGTTACTTTACCTTTAGAGATCTCAGGTACTAATATATTTCCGATAATTAAAGAAACATTTATAAAACAAAGTTTCTTTTGCTGTTCGTAATTTACGGAAACTTTTCAATGTAACTTTTAGGTGCATTAATCAGTTTTCTAAAAAAAACATACCGGTTTTCCGGATACCTTACATTCAAACATTTCCAACTGCGTTATAACCGCGTATAAGTTTAAAAAACACAAATGTCCAAAAACAAATGTGAGTCACTGTATATTATACTCACACCACAAAGTAAAATTTAGTTCAGCGGAAACACCAATAAAAACTTTTGAAAAAACATCTCTCAATAACTCCCGGCCATAGAAATTAATTAATTGGAATTTATCTGGGTTGTCATCTGTAGGATTTGTAGAATTTATGCACTCCACGTAATATAATAAAATTTGTTTACGCTTAAAAACGCGTAATACAACTGAAAATATACTTCTTGCAGTTATTACTCACACTGTAAAAAATGACCAATGTTTCTTATTTTCTGAAAATATACTATAACCACGAACGAAAATGTAATATAATCTTCTGAGTTGTCCGAAATTCCGAGTAGCGTGTTCCATTGTCTTTTGAATCCCCAGAAACCAGTACATTTCCAAAATTTAAAGAATTATTTATAAAAACAAAGTATTTTTCGCTGCCCGTATTTTTCAGAAACGTTTCCGAAGGGTTTTTATAGCGTATTAATTAGTGTCCTCAGCCTGAAATACCTGTTTGTCGAATGCTACCAATTCTCAAGTAAATATTTTCATGCTCAAAAAATATGTTTATTAGACAAACATGCAAAATTAACAGCGTTAAAAATAACATTAAAATTAAGATTATTTCTTTACCCTTTCATGTATAAATTAACTTATGTGGCTGAAAACGTTTACTTGAGAATGGATGACATTCGAAAAACAGGCATTCTAGGCTGAGGACACTGATTAATACACTATAAAAAACTCTTCAGAAACGTTTCTGAAAAATATGGGCCGCAAAAAATACTTTGTTTTTATAAATAATTCTTTAAATTTTGGAAATGTATTGGTTTCTAGGGATTCAAAAGACAATGGAACACGCTATTCGGAATTTTGGATAACTCAGAAGATTATATTACATTTTCGTTCGTGGTTTTTTCATAAAATAAGAAACATTGGTCATTTTTTACAGTGCATAGACGATAACCCATCCTTTTTTGTTATGAGACCTGAAATAAACAGTAAATGTTACATACCAATTTCCTATATGGAGGAGTTTCTCTCAGATCTTAATAACAGATATTAATTTTATAAAGCGCAGTACAGACTAATATGATTAAATTCCAATACAAATTCCAAAGCAATCGAATTCGTTTGTGTGTTCCTGGAAATGAACAATTAAACATTTCGCACAAAATTTACTATAAGAAAAATATTGTCCTACTAGCTGACCCGCCCGGCGTTGCCCGAGCCCTTGTAATAAACTTAAATCTCTTAAAAAACGGAACTCTGGGCACGGTCTACGATGGCTTCGGAACCGTATACCCGGCATGCTAGTACGCTCTAGAAAATCTTTTATTTCCCCCTACCACCGCCAGGGGAGCATTCTTTTCTAAACAAACCTCTTTCCGAACGAACTTCTGAGACAGGTCCCCGCTGCCTACGTTACTGTATAGTAGGCGCACTACAAAATTGAGCTGGTTTCGAGAAGATTGGAACATTATTAGCCCAGTTATTGCAATAAGGCACAGTTAGAGAAAATAACCTTGAGTGAGATGCCGAGGGGAAGGGATGTTCGAGTGTCCTTCAGAAAATGACTAATTAGGAGGCCCACTATGCATGCAAAAAAATTCGTTCGTTTTGTTAAGCTAGGAACTTAATTACAAAGTTGGCTTAAACTCTTATTTGTAAATAGTGGTAACCACTACTCATAAATTTAATTTAATGTTATAAAGGGTGACTATTAAGTTAAATATAATGTTTGGAATCACTTGCGTTGAAATCAGAAAGATAGTTGCTGATATATAGAAACGGGGCATAGTTAGAGAAAAACCTTGAAGGAGGGGCCGGGGGGGGAGGGTTGTTCAATTACCCTTCAGCAAATGACTAATTAAGAGGAGCACTATGCATCTTTCGAAATTCGTTCTTTTGCTTAAGCTAGGAACTTAACTACAAATTTGGCTTACCCAATTATTCGGAAATAGTGGTAACCGCTGCTCATAAATTTAGTTTAATGTTATAAAGAGTGACTATTAAGTTAATTATAATGTTTGGAATCACTTGCGTTGAAATCGGAAAGATAGTTGCTGAGATATGGAAACGGAGCATAGTTAGAGAAAAATCCTTGCAAGAGGCCGTAGGGGGGGGGGGGTGTTTAATTGTCCTTCAGCAAATGACTAATTAGGAGGACCACTATGCATCTTTCAAAATTCGTTCGTTTGCTTAAGCTAGGAACGTAATTACAAATTTGGCTTAAACTATTATTCGGAAATAGTGGTATCCGCTGCTCATAAATTTAGTTTAATGTTATAAAGAGTGACTATTAAGTTAATTATAATGTTTGGAAACACTTGCGTTGAAATCGGAAATATAGTTGCTGAGATATGGAAACGGAGCATAGTTAGAGAAAAATCCTTGCAAGAGGGGCCGTAGGGGGAGGTGATCAAGTGTCCTTCAGCAAATGCCTAATTAGGAGGACCAGTATGCATCTTTCAAAATTCGTTCGTTCCTTTAAGCTTTGAATTTAATTACAAATTTGGCTTAAACTGTTATTTGTAAATAGTGGTAACCGCTACTCATAAATTTAGTTTAATGTTATAAAGAGTGACTATTAAATTAATTATAATGTTTGAAATCACTTGCGTTGAAATCGGAAAGATAGTTGCTGAGATATGGAAACGGAGCAGAGTTAGAAAAAAAACCGTGAAGGAGGGGCGGGAGGGGGGGTTGTTCAAGTGGCCTTCAGCAAATAACTAATTAGGAGGATCACAATACATCTTTAAAGATTGATTCATTTGGTTAAGCTAGGAACTTAATTTGAAAATTTGGCTTACACTATTATTCGGAAATTCTGGTAACTGCTTTCTAGAAATACACCTTGAAGCTTAAATGTAATTAGACCCTTGCCCCTCTTCATTCCCGCAAATATAAAAAAAGAATCTGTTAAATAAAGTTTTCTGTATTAACAATCTCCATCATAATAATAAATGTCATGTAAAAAAAACCCCTTAAACTCGACTTATTATCATGAAGAAAAATGTCCCTGGAAAATATTTCAATCAATAGGACGTATGTATAATTTGTCATGTACAGGTGGCGCGACATTCTCATGGCTCCTCTACGCTGATAACTTCAATCCATATTGACACTATTTAGTTAGAAATCCTTATTTATGCATCGCTACTCTGGTTTATTTAATTACTTCTGTGAAGAATCGATGCAACCAACCAGTGAACCAACCAACCCAAGAGAATAAAAGCGTATTTTTGATGAGAGTCTTTGTGCATTTTAATTAATATTTCAAAAAGTAATTAAAATATTAAAATTCTGAAGTAATGGTAACTACCTAAATCTAAATTTCCAGCCTTATAGGTGGGCTAAATTTTCCTAGCCTTCGAAAACAGACACACAGACACACACACAGAGCGAAACTTTCTTTTATTAGTATGGATTGTTGTATATCAACACGTTATATAAATTTCGAAATGTTTGAAGTAGCGTAACATCCTTAAAATGTACTGTAAATATTTATTCCCCATAGACTATAATCTATTTAAATTCTCTTGTGTGTCCTTGTAAACGAACTATAAATGCTACACACTTTATATTCAATAGAGAACATGCTTAAGTAAATCTCATAACATTTATCAATTACATGACAATTTGAGTATATGTACGAACGTCTGAGAAACCGAAGACAGAAACCCTTTTCAATTATGTTCAAAAACGTTAAAAATCGTTAATATGACAAAATATTTTGCTATTGTGCTGCAAACTGTTAAGTATATCCACATAAAAAGTATACCTTAACTTTAAGTATACCATAAAAAATTGTAATTATGAAGTAAAAGCCTAATAATTTATAATTTCAGATATAATAATGTGTCTGAACATGTACAAACATGCATTAATGATTTAAAGTAATGAATAAACAAGAACAAAAAATTAATTCATTACAGGGGATTAAAAATAATATATGATATTATAAAATTATTCTTATGAATTATTAAAAATTTTAATATAAATTTTTATCGTTTTTTTTAGCGGAATTTATTAATATATTATGCGATTATAAAGTAATTTATTAATTATTCCAATTGTTCAAGAACGAATTTTTAGTCATTAAATGCATTTGCACTAAAACTTAGAATTTCAATAACTTACATAATGGGAACATACAAGAATAACTCTCAGAGTGTGTGGGCGATACTCCAACATGAAGAAAAAATAGAAGCCATCTCAGCATTTCCTTCTAATTTTTATACTCTTACTTGAATACAAAGGGAAAAAATGGGAACTCTTGATGACTAGAATAACAGAGAACTGCAAACTCATTTTTCCCATTGAATGGGACAAGATATATTTTTTCTTCGTTTCAAGATGCCGAAAAAACAGAAAGAAAGAAATGAAGGAGAAATTGATGTTAAAAATTCAATGTATTACGTGACTTCTTAGATAATTAATATTCAAGGAGTTAAAAATTGGATAAAACATTATTTCTAAAATTGGGGGATATTATCTATTTTTTTATTAAGCAAATATTTTCATTAAATTTACTTAGTCTATATTTTTTAGATTTATAATTTTAGGCAGGATACTGTGTATAGGATAAGAAGAAAACTCACGTAATTTTATTATAAGTGTTTTAATTTTGCTATTATTTTGTTTGTTTGAAATTTGATGTATTAATTTTGTTGTTTTAAATTTGGGACATTTATTATATTGTAAATTTTAAAAACAAAAGCCTTATATTACCCAAATTCATAAAATTAAGTAATTGAAATGTGACTAAACATGTAAGTTAAAACAAAATGAAAAAAATATCAGTATGTTTTACTTACATAACTGTAATTTTAGTCCAAAACTTCTATAGAGACCATGTTGCATATATATTTTTCTATAAAAAAGACACTTAAATATAATACTTTCTACTGTTTATTACTTTCTTCTATCTTTACAAGAAGAAAGTATTGGATTCCTGAAATTTTTTGACGGATTTATACGTTTTAGAAGGTCCTGAACAGGATTTGACTGTTCTTAGGAAATATCGGTCTGCGCGTGTATCAGTATTTGACAAAGTTTGTGGGCGCTCTATATCAAGAACTAATGCAAGGAATTTAATAAAACTTTAGATTCAGTTAGACCTTGATATAATTTGGTGCTGATTAGTTTTTCGTGTAAACCGCCCAACAGGTGAGCTGCTATGCTGCATTTTTCACGATTTCTGCCATAGCTATATCTCAAGAACTAATGCACACAATTACACCAAACTTTATAATCTTTTAGACATTGACAAAAATGGATCCTTATTATGTTCGAGTGTATAATGCAAAACAGGTGTCGCTGCTATTCTCTGTTCTTTGCGGTTTCCGTTATAGCTATATCTGAAAACGTAGAGATTGTCATTTATTTTTTATTGCAGACGATTTGATTTATATAGAAAAAAAATTGTGATGGCCACAACATACCAGTTTTTGATTAAATCTCTGGTTACACCCCACGTGCTCCTCAGATGCAAATATATGCATTTATAGCTAAATTACATTCATTTGATAGAAATCAAAATCGGACACACTAGTTTGGGATAGAAACACTCATTATTTCTTTCACGGATGAGATTTTATATGTTATTGAGTGTTATTTTTAACAGGCTTCATTACAGAAAATTTGATTTAATACGAATATGATATTGAGAAGATAAAAAGTATTTATATTAGTTTCATGCATTATTTGGTATTATATCCTTAAAAATAATTGAAAGGTAATAATTATTTAATTTCTTTACATAGTTTTGTGGCACTCCACTGTGCAGTGGCAGAAGGATTGAAAACTCTTGCCCTAAATGAATAAAGATTATGGTCTTGGTGGCCGAGTTGTACAACGTTAATTCTCTGTGAATCGTTTGGGAACATCGGTAGTAAAGTTTCCATTCCATCGATGCGTAACTCTTCCCTAAGTGTGTGTTCCACTTATTTGCGTTAGTAAGATGTGCTGTAACATTACTGGCGTGAGGTTTTCTTCCAGACTTGGGAAAGCTTCATTCAACTTTTCTTTCTTTGAGGCTGTATATAGAGACCGTAGACTGGTACTAAAAAAAGTGGGCCTGGCACCGAATTGTCCTTTATTGGCGGCTACTTATAAATGAATATTCAATAATAAGTACACAAGAAGGAATATACAGGGTGATTACAAATGAATATCCCAACTTTGAAGGGTTTTATTAACAAAAGAATAGAGGATACACGTATTTGTGAAAAAGACATAAGAAAAGAAGATTGTGAAATTATACTAATAGCAAAAAATAATAAATGTTCAGTGTGGCCACGAGCAGGAATACGAACGACATACATTCTGTAGGAGAATTCGTCCCACACGGTTTTCAGCCTGTTGGATGTTACAGTTGCAATAGCTGCAGTTATCCACGTTTTCAGTTCAGCAGTGTCAGGTGGTAGAGGCAAAAAAAACACTTTATATTTTATATATCCCTAAAGAAAAAATCTCACTGTATGAAGTCGAGGCTTCGTGGGGGGGGGGGGGGACTGAAGAAAAGTAGCAGCAAAATACGTTCTGAGACCAATGCACCGTTGCCAATGGGGCGGTGCACCATCCTGTTATATGAACTCCCAACGGAACATGCCAGTTAACTTTCAACCCACCGCTTTTTACGCCATCTTTCACCAACAAAACGAACCTTTACACTTATGAAACTTTATAACTTCTCACTCACATCGATGTGTGAAATGAAACACTACCTTTTATTGTTCAGAGATATAGCCCTTCAAAGTTGGGATATTCATTTGTATATAATCACCCTGTATATACCAAATCCAAGACCCAAGATAAAAAAAAATCAATTGTCAGAAAAATAAAAATTATTTTTTCTTATTATTATACCATAATAGCTGTTTGTTTAAAAACAATATTTGTTTGTCCTAGAACTACTTGCATTTGTTAATCAGGGCTGAATTTGGATATATATTTATAACAATTATGATATAAACTTGAAATTACACGAGAACATTGCATTGAAACATATCAGTTTCTAAACCTGTAGTTTACGTCCTAGGCATTATTAATGCTACATATCCATATATTGGTTTCAAATTTGGTATTTTGTTTGTAAAAAATATAAAGTATAAAAATAACTTTTCTTTGTAAGTTGAAGAAAAATGTCTAGAATTAAAAAAAAAGAGTTTTTCTTGCTTTTAAATTTTAAGTATATATTATTGAGAAAAGAAATAAAATTATGTTCCAGTAATGTCTTTGAATGATATTAATAAATGCTTCATAAAAAATAAATTGTTCTTATATCTGAAAGAAATATGAAAAACTAAAACATTTACCTTTTCAAAAGTCTGTGCTGCTTTATATGAAGTATCATACTTTGTTTAAAAAATATAACGAATATTTAGGAGGAATTATTTTCTCCCTTTTTGCTGAAATTGGAAAAAAATATGTTTTTTTCCTTGGAAACATTTATTAATGACACTAAAACTATATCATTAAAAAGTCATTAAAATTCCGGAAAAGGTTTTTTCGTTTTAATATGATTAAGTGAATTTTAATGATTATTTATTATTTTACATTGGAAATGTATATAATATCTGTAACATTTGTAACATTTTTTTTTATAAATTTATTAAATTGGGAAAAAAATAACATATGGCTTTATTTTAGTGTATGCTATTGAAAAAGTGAATGTTTTGTGTTTTTGCGTGCGATACCGTTGTCTTAAATCTGTAATATTCATGCGTGAATAAAAAAAATTTCTTTAAGTTTTGCAAAGTGCGCATGGATCTCCGAAATTGGTTGTCACGGTTATTTTGCAAAGATACGTTAATTAAGTTACAATGGTTGTGTAGTGGTTATACATACTGATGTGTTAACGAGAAACTTCTGATTTTAAGTGGATCTGTCCGATAATATATTCTAGCTGCGATCAAAACTTGTCGTGAAGGTTTACCAGCTGATTAATTTTACTGAATAGAATATGACATAATTTCAACTGAGTGAAAAACTGTCCTGGTCAGGAATCGAACCCAAGTTCTTTGTCTTTAGTTGGCAACGTTCTGCGCATTGAGTCATCTTGACCTGCATATGTTACGCAGACAACCTTTTGGCAATCGGGGTCGGGCAAGCTCAGCGGAGTATAACGCAGGTAATGATATTTCATTAAACGATGATATGTAGATACACGTAATTATTTTTAACTTAACCATACCGATTGGTAATTACATCATACGATTTGATATTATTCCAACTCCCGGCCTGGAAAAATTTTCACAAAGTTAAAAAAATGTCAAATCATCTTTACCAATCAGTAGGATTTAGTTAAAAATAATAAAGTGTATCAACCTATCGATCGTTAAATGTAGTTCCACTACCTCCTGTAAATTCTGTTGAGATCTCTACGTGGCAGACCAGATGCTATTACCAAAAAAGTTGTCGCAGTGGAAAGTGACGGGCGGTTGTCCGTCCAGATTCTTCAATAGGCAGAACGCTGGCAATTTAAGGTAAAGTTCTTGAGTTCGACTTCAGTCCTGGACACATTTTCACTTAGTTGGAATAATGTCAAATTATATGATATCTTTACCAATCAGTATGACTGAGTTAAAAATAATTAGGTAAAAGTCTGAAGTCTTCGCTCTACAAGCCGAATTACTGCAAGGGTCTTGGTAAGAAGTAGTGTTTTCATTTAGTAAGAATAAAGGCTTTACGGAGTCTATTTAGTTGTGTAATGTTAAGTGTGTGTTGTGTTTCTAGAAAAGATAATAGGTCAAGAAGCATTGTGAATTTAGTGAAAGAGTTGTATTTTAACGAATTGGGTAAGGATGTCTTTCTCTCTTAGATGTTTTTCTTTATTACACTTGCTTAGAACCACCTCGATTGATATTATTAGTGCACTGCTTTCCTCTTTTGAAAGTGATTAACTAAACAATTGTTTTTGCTGTTAAATTGGTATCAAATCCTCCTCATTTGAAGCTAACAGCCCTGAGAAATTTATCATAATCTTTCCAAATATATTATAATTCTTTATACAGGGTGTTTCACTACCAGACCGACAAACCTTCAGTGCGAGCACAAAGACGACTCGGAATCAGAGAGCAATGCAGGGTTGAAAATGCCGTATTTGAGAGCTATGGTTCAAAGAATCAGAGAAAAAGAACAGAAACAGCAACATTTTAATGGGACAGAAAACATTTTATTCAAAGGTTGCACTACAGAAGATGTTCTAAGTTACGACCAGAAGTCCTCGTCTTCTTCTGAGGTTAAATGAAGTGTTTGGTGTACGAGATTCCCGTTCCTGCAGTTGAAGACCTCGCCGATCGAATATTTTTAGCTGCCGGGAAGGTACGCGACACGCCAGGAATCTTCCAGAACGTAAAGGAATCCATGCAGCACCGCTGTCAAACCTGCCTGATGACTTCTGGTTGTAATTTCAAACATCTGCTGTAGTACAACCTTTCAATAAAATGTTTTCTGTTCCATTAATGTGTTTCTGCTTCTATTCTTTATCTCTGCTTCTTTGAACCATAGCTCGCAACTACGGCATTTTCGACCCTGCATTGCTATGTGATTCCTAGTCGTCTCTGTGCCCCCTACACCTCCTGCAAGTTTGTCGGTCTGGTAGTGAAACACACTGTAATTATGAATGCTAACTATGCTATCTATTTCATTAAAAAATTATATTAAAACGAATGAACGTAGAAAGGTTAATATCTTCCAAAAAATCTCATTATTTCAATAAAAGTGTCAAATGCATATGAAGTGACACATATTGGTTTAGAAAACTAAAGGAAAGTTTGGAATTATTTTACATTTTACAAATTCATGTTTCGCTTATACGAATTTCCCTCATTATGACCAAGTTTTACTATCTCATTGTGACTAAGAAAATTGAAATTTTGAAATTTATAAATGTTAAGATATTAATAGAAAATTTCTTAAAGCCTAACTACCAAAATGCTATGTGCATTACTTTTTAAAGGGTATTTTGTATTAGCGCACACATTTCCTTTTTTATCACCTGTTCAAACTGCCTTCTTGTGACATCCAACCTTCCAATAACTATGTTCGATTTTTTTTTTTACAATATGGAAAAAACGTTTTTCAACACGGTAACCAAAATATCTCTGAACGCGTAACGTGCGGTATATTATGCAATTTACTTTTAATAAAGCTTTGAGAAATATATAATTTATGTGATGTTCATTTTCATGTATGCGTTTTTTACGATAAAAGTGTTATATATTAAACTCTTTCAAAATATTCAAGAGTAAATTTTGTTATCTACCGGATCTTTAGATAATTCGGCACAACACTTACACTGTAAGTGCCGTATAAATGAGTATCTACTGTACTCATTTTCCCAGTGCAACATTGTTTAGTATATTGCTTTTTGAAACAAAAGAAAAAACAACGCAGATTACTTTTATATACTTTACCACGGCTGTGTTTAGGTTATTGCTTATTTTGTTAATCAAGAAACTAATCGATAATTTATACGTCTTTTGTAATTTCAGTATCTGCTTGTTTTGTGATTTCATGCTTTTTTGCCTTATTTTCTGGGATGTAGTTTCATGTATTGGTAAATCTGATTCTTTTGCAACAAATTTACTTTATGGGTAACATTATAATACAAACAGCACACAATTGTTTTTATATAGTTCAGAAATCATCAACTTTAATTCGGTGAAAGTAGAATTCTAATAAAAAAGCTGGTTGACAGTCAATGAATGAGATTTATTTGTTCCATATTCTAAATCCATGACGTACACAAAATCGTATAGCAAATTTCAAAGAAACAATATAATAATAAAAATCAGCAAAGCACAGAAACTACTTCTTATACTTGCCTCTGGACCACACATTTATTTATTCTAAACTGGCTGTCGCCTTGAAGATTTGACAAAGATTTAAGTTATGTACTCAAAGATTTCTAAGCTGGCTTCTCCACGGAGCCTGTGACCAGGACCACACTTCCTCGGCACCTAATAAATGGAGTATTAATATGGATAGTAAGTTATTCGGATGATAGCTGTTGGGGTGACATAAGTAAAAGTGCACAGAAAAAATGGGATAAATGAGCTCATTGAAAAATGAAGCACAAATATTTGATAGAAATTTTAAGTTAAGATAGTGTGTTCTGGTTTTACTAATTTATAATGTGTGTCAACAGAAAAAAATTATTTGTATTGGATGTGGGTGGTGTCGATGGCCCGACAAACGAACTCAATCAACTCCGCAAAGCCCTGACCCGGAGTCTAAAATCGCTGGTACACTGATGACTTAGAATTGTTCAACTGAGGTGGCTACTGTGTAAAATGGCTCTCTTATGGGTTCGAGGATGGATCCGAGATCCAGCCAGTCAAATAGCAGCGTATAATGATGAGTCAGATGGTGGCTGACACTGCATATCAGAGCTGTTTATATAGTGGCTTCCAGAAAATCACGTCAACTCTTTTGGTAAGACTCATGACGTATGGTATTACAAAAAGTTCTGTCTGACCATTAATTTATATCATAGAGATTTGGAGCAATTTTTGTCGCTAAAGACGTCAAAAATTTCGCCAAAGCCGACCATTTAAAAGCACAGTATAGGGGCATTCCTTATATTGTTGATGGAGGAATCTCATAACAATTTTGAATTTCGAATGGCCAGTTAATTTTGAATATTTTCCCTCATATTATATAATTGTATGCCATAAAATCTTCTAAAAATGGAATATTTTGCGTTCATATTTAATTTGTCTCTTTTTCTTACATGCATTTTTTTAGATAAATCACTAATTAATGCAATAGAAATTACATTACTTGACAAAATACAAGTATTTTTTAGTATCTAGACACAACCCTAATCCGGCACGTGCCATATAATTACAAATCTACAATACTTGTTTACCCCGTTAAGCATTATATAATAAACCTGTTTTTTAAAGAAATAAGATATTAACGAATATAAATATTCATCATTTTTATTAGATTCAATAAATTCGTGAAAAATTACTATTCAGCGTTGCAGCTTTTCATTTTAATTTCTTATCTCACGAAAACAACTTTCTCAAAATTCAATGATCTGGGAATGTGAATTAAACTTCCATTAAAATGAAAAATCGTCTATGAAAATATATCTAATGATATGAGAGAAAGTTCGTCATTTTTCACAAACCATGCAGTTTATTAATCTTGTAATTTTCGTTCTTTGGGACTGAGAAAGTTATTCTAAAAAGTAAAATAAAATTTATAATGGTCCATATGGGAATGATAGATAAAATAATATAATAAAATACTTCTAGAAATAAGTGAAAGAAATAAGTAAAACAATAAAGAAAATAATAATAATAATAATTATAATAATAATAATTTTTTTTAATTGACTTTGTACAGACTAAATTCTTTGTGCATGCGGACAGCTGTATGTTATTTTAATGTTAACAGTATTTAATCCTGGAAATTTTTATATTATAAGAAAACTTGCAAAATGAGTGCGCGAAAAATATTTTTATTATTTTGTTTTGAACAAAAGGGAGAAAAAACAAGTCAAAAATAGGTTTACATAAATATCTTACTGTAGATTACTATAGAAGAGGGATAATAAACTGGGCGATATACGTATGTATATAACAGTTAATAAAAAAAATCATAGGAAAAATATAAAATTAATATTTGCAAACGATTGATAATTGAAAAATTCAGTTTGCACATTACGGATTATAATTAAGATGACTTTAAAGGAGGGGTGGCGGTATACGCAGGGGAAAGGGTGCTCCTTTTTTTTGTAGGTTTTTGAAAAACAAACTGACAACTTTTCTCAAGTGGTATTCCCCTTTAAATTGGACACATTTTAAATGGCAATATCCATAAAAATAAAATTAATATTATCATTACGAAGCTCAGAACAAGAAATTAATTATTAGACCAAAAAACTTCTAACTGTGGAGCAGGGGTGGTGCTTCTTAGTAATAATGTTTTTTATTAAGCAAAAGAAGAGTTAAAAATTTATTTGAACGTAGAAAAGAGTAAAACCATTACTCTTCGCAATAAAATTTATATTACTAATATTTTACTTTATTTTAAAGGGAATTTTTGGAAGAAATTTGCAAACGTTTTTCTTAGAAGTTATCTTTGTAAAAAATACGAATTACAAGGACAAATTTAATGATTCATCAGATAAATACTCATGTAGCTTCACTCCATACTTCATTCTAATTCTGAATAAGATTTTTTTTTTTTTTTTTTTTTACTTGAGTGCTGAGCAAGGTGGCGTTGAAAAAAAGAAAAAGAATCAAAAAACAGGATTTTTAAACGTAATCAAAATTTTTATAAGGGTTTACACAGTCATACTTTTATCATGAGAATACCAGTATATATTGACAACTATATTTACAATCAGATAGAATTTAAGTTTTTCCATTCAACCATATGTAGGATAATACATCAAGAAGAGTATCTGCTTATACAGGTTTGTTAATTCGTCATTCAATCAAAAGCACAAATCAAATTTAACAGCACAATCAAATTTGAAAAAAAATTTCGAAAATATTATTAGTAAAGAAAAATATAATCCTAAAACTGTTTATTTACAGTATATCCGCGCAAAGCAGCCAAGCGATTCCTAAACTTGAAGAAAAAACCGCAGTTATTTTGGCATAATTTAATTAATGGTAATTATTATTCAGAAGAAATGTTATTTTCATCATTGCCAAATGTACAGTCGTGGAAAAAAAGTGACCCCCCTCCCCCAACTAACTCTTCAACAAATTATCGTAGAAGAAAGTTACTGGTATTAAACTATTGGAAATAAAGTCTAATTTTAAATTATGTATATAAAATTTACTTAGTGACCATCTACATATCAAAAGCAGACCAAACTTTGATTTTATTGGCAACACTCAATTATGACACAATATTTTTAAATCTTTGGATCAAACTATGTCTAGATACCAAATTTCAATTCATTTGGATAATAAGTTTTTGAATTATAAATATTCAAAATTTAGAGCTTCTAACATTAAATTTTATTATATCTCTTAAAATTATAATCCTAATGTGCTATTTTTTTTCTTTGGTTATAATACTAAAAAACCCAAACATAAATATTTGAGTTTGCATTTTTTATAATTTTGTAATTTGAATTATGAATTATGAAATTAATATTCGAAATAATTATGAATTACAACCTACAATTATTTTTATGAATTTATATTTATTATGTCCTGCTTTATGCGCATTCAAAATTTCAGAATTTTTTTCGAAGTAGTTTTCAAATTATGCTTAAAAAACGGCCTGATGCTAGTTTAAGCGGCCGTCTATGATGTGCTGAAAACCATAACTTGAAAAAATTGTTTTACTTATTTTATTGTTGATTAGAATAATATTTTTGTTTTACTTTTTCTGTGCCAGTTTTAAATTTTTTATTAAAATTACGTAAGACGTATTTGCATGAGATATAATTTTACGTCAGATATAAATTAGTTTAGCTTTTATTTTTAAATTAACAAAGCTCCTCTTTTTTTAATGAAGAGTCCTACCTTAGAAAAAGTACCTTACTCATTAATTTTGTTATCTTTAATTGAATTTCGAGCTTATTCTCCAGTCTAATAAAACTATTTTATTTTTCTCTGGTATATATGTTTGAAGTGAAGTTTATTATAAATGCGTTTGTATTGTGTATTTGCTGAAAAAGTTTTAAAAATATGGCCATTACCAATCGGGTTAAGCTTTATATTCAGACTGAAAAACAATTTGTCTGCGTTTTTACTACACCGATTCCTTATACTGCTTCATACTATTTCTTATTCTAAATTTTGTATTCGCCGATATTCTTCACATATAAATTTAGAAAAGAGTGAGTAAAATAAATTCAAAATCTGAGAAAAACCATTATAAAAACACCTGTAAAATTCCAATCACATTCACATATTTGAAAACTATTTTAATCACAGATAACCATCAATATTTTTAAACTGGAAAATTCAATTCTTGTAAACATTATAAATGGATATTGGAAATGATTTTACCGTTTATAACAATAGCCGAAACACATTAAGTAAGTAAAATGGTCATATTGGAAAAAAGAAATAATACATTAATAGAAATGACTTAGTCTTTCTGTAGTATTTCAACAATCGAGTACCGAAATTCAATTTGGACACAGTCCCTAAAATATGCTCATTTTAAAATATGCTCATGATTTAAAATATCTTGTCAAATTTGGGACTTGCTATTGAAATAAAAGTTTGGGTTTGTTTTGATATGTAGATGGCCCCTAAGAAATTTTATATACATCACTTAAAAATAGACTATTGTCCAATTGTTTGGTACCAATAACTTTCTTCTAGTATAATTTGTTGCAAAGTTAGAAAAGGTTTTTTTTTTTTGGTTTTTTTACGACTGCACATTCTTATAATTAATAAGGATTTTACGTTGCACATATAACTACTCATCAAACATTTGCTTCCAACGTAAAATTTGTTTAATAAATATGAGTTATTTTAAACAACATATAT
This sequence comes from Maratus michaelseni, assembly GCA_963931845.1. Lineage (NCBI taxonomy): Eukaryota > Metazoa > Arthropoda > Arachnida > Araneae > Salticidae > Maratus > Maratus michaelseni. The sequence goes on along the minus strand of OZ007590.1, from coordinate 103,839,763 downwards.
AAATAAACCTCGACGTTTCGGTTAATCTTTATAACCATCATCAGGAGAAAAACTTCAAAAAATATATGAACAGCAAAAATTAAAATTTGTTACATGATTGAATCCAAAGTTCTAACTGACACGACGCTAAAAATAACAGAATAACAACAATATACTCAAAATAAGCCAGGTGGCACCCTCTATGAATCAGCGATGTAACTGGAAACTCATGTTCCACTAAATAAAAGTTCCTTCCAAAATGCATTTCCATATAGCTGGGACAGAAAATGATGAAATATCGTTACAAATTATTTGTTATTTATATATGTAGTTTAAAATAACTCATATTTATTAAACAAATTTTACGTTGGAAGCAAATGTTTGATGAGTATGTACATTCTTATTTGCATCATCTTGCAGTATGCGTGCTATTTGTTAGAAGTGTAGCACATAATTTGCAATATCGTCAATCGGGCTTGACTTTGTCAAATGTTTTACTTCTTCTTGTCTTTACAGATCCCAAATTCGTGAAATTTACATTTCAACAAATTCTAATTATTTTCTTTCTAGTTTCAAGGTATCAGTTGTAAATTTTAAAATTCGCATTTAGTATTTTTGAAGAAAAGTCTTTTTAAATTATTTTTGTTTAAGTGGGACAAAGTCACCCTAGCTTGGGATGACTTTACCTCATAACTAAAAATCATTGAATAAGCCATTGTAAGAGTATCCAACCCCCCTATTATGATAGAGTAATAAAACATAATAAAAAATGCGTCATTTCGTCATTAAAAAAACACACATTTTGTATTAAAATAAGCAGTAAAACGAAATTTTATTTTAAATGACCATCATGCGAGACATATAAAAACAATAAACAATTAAGACATGGCAAGATTAATATTTTCAAAGAAAATAAAATTTTAGATATTCACTTATTTTAGACACTGAAAAACAAACATTTTTTTAGAAGAAATACGTCTTGCAGTGTTAATTCTTTTAGGACATTTTAGCTTATTCTTTAAAGCAGTGATTGGAATTGAATAGGATACAGCACCTTATCTTTGGCTTAATGCATGTAGTAAAATAGCATCTACTGCTTTTTGAGGCGTTTCATCAATATAAGTTTTGTAATTGTAATTCCTTATATTAGATTTGCGTGTAATAACTGCTCGTATCACTCCCATTGTTATTTTGTTTACTGTTTCGGGCCTGATTTGCTTGTGTAATTTGGAGAGTAGATGGATGTTATGACTTAGGCAAGCAATAAGAAAGGATATTTTAAATACCCCCCTCCCCCCGAATATGTATGGGAGTTATTACACAAACACCTGTACAATAAATAAATAAATATATACATACTAGTACAACGTTTATATATGCAATAAATGTTTTTTTTGTTTTTTTATGTTTATATTTTCAGAAAAATTAAGTATAATAAATAAACTAATTTTCTGGTGACTTTGTCCTGAGACAATTTCACCCCAAATTAGAATTCAAAATGCGTTGTGGAGAAATTCAATGCAAAATATAAAATGTCAAATTCATGTAAATAAATCTCATTGATTTGTAAAGGAAACACATTACGAAATAAAAATATATATTTACCACTTTACAGCATCAAGTAAATAAGTTTTCCAATCAAACGTTACTATCAGTAAAATCAGGCCCGAAAAAGTAAACAAAAGAAGAACAGGAGTGATGTCGAATTCAATTCGTAAAATGCTGAATTATATAATTTAAGTTTAAGCTACTCATGCATTCTATCAGAATCCGACGTTACTAATTAGTTTTATTGCAATACATTTTATTTATTACACGTTTACCTCTGGCCGCGGATTGGGACAAAGTCACTCCGATTGACGGTATATACATTTTATACAACAATGATTTCGATGCCTGGAATAACAGTGTCCTGCAATTTTCTTTCAATAATGCTTGTTCAACAAATAAAAATTGTAGCTGAATATTTTTATTTTTATTTTGTTCAAGCTTGGTTATGACATGATGTGCTGTTTGTCCTGTGACATTCTATTAAAAAGGATTATATTTTTTGTTAATTAATATTCGTACCATATCAATACTATTATATAAAGACAGATGCCTGACTAACCGACTCATCAACGCCCAGCTGAAACGACTAAAAGCAGGCTAACGAAATTTGGAAAGTAGATGGCTGTTATGACCTAGGCAGGCAATAAAGACGGATTTTTGAAAATTCCCCCTCCCACACCCGTATGTGGTTAAAGGGGAGGTAGAACGTGTTTGGTCATTTCGCCATATCTCAGCAGAAGTTTTAGATAGGAGCATGAAATTCAGGTATAACAAATCAACCATAAAAAAAATGGCTAAACACGTATGTCAGCGATTTTAGAAGTTCACCCACTAAGAGGGTTAAATCGGGTGTCGAATGCCATTTGACTAAAAAAGGTTAAACACGTGATTCAGCGATTTTACAAATTCAGTCACTAAGGGGATTAAACATCAGATGGGAATCCGTTTATGGAAGATTAGAGGAATACGACTACTACTGCTGATTTTGATTAGATATTTTGCATAAGACATTTTTAAAAGAATTTCTGTTATCTATACTATTATATAAAGAGGAAACGATGACTGACTGACTGACTGACTGGGTGACTCATCAACGCCCAGCCGAAACTACTAAAGTCAGAGTCACGCAATTTTGAATGTTTATTGCTGTTATGGCCTAGGCAAGCAATAAGAAGGGATTTTTAAAAATCCCCCCCCCCCCGAAGGAGGTTAAAAGGGGGTTCGAATGTTTTAGGTCATTTTGCCATATCTCAGCAGCAGTTATAGGGAGGAGCTTGAAATTCCAGAAAACAAATCTACTAAAAAATGATTAAACACCTCTTTCAGCGATTTTAGAAATTCCCCCCAGAAGGGGGTTCAATGGGGGTGGTCGAATGTTTTAGGTCATTTCGACATATCTCAGCAGCAGTTATAGGTAGGAGCTTGAAATTCCAGAAAACAAATCTACTAAAAAAATGATTAAACACCTATTTCAGCGATTTTAGAAATTCCCCCCAGAAGGGGGTTCAATGGGGGTGGTAATGTTTTAGGTCATTTCGCCATATCTCAGCAGCAGTTATAGGTAGGAACTTGAAATTCCAGAAAACAAATCTACTAAAAAAATGATTAAACACCTATTTCAGCGATTTTAGAAATTCCACCCAGAAGGGGGTTAAAGGGGGGTGGTCGAATGTTTTAGGTGATTTCGCCATATCTCAGCAGCAGTTATAGGTAGGAGCTTGAAATTTCAGAAAAGAAATCTATTAAAAAAATGATTAAACACCTATTTCAGCGATTTTAGAAATTCCACCCAGAAGGGGGTTAAAGGGGGGTGGTCGAATGTTTTAGGTCATTTCGCCATATCTCAGCAGCAGTTATAGGTAGGGGCTTGAAATTCCAGAAAACAAATCTACTAAAAAATGATTAAACACCTATTTCAGCTATTTTAGAAATTCCACCCTGAAGGAGGTAAAAGGGGGGTGGTCGAATGTTTTAGGTCATTTCTCCATATCTCAGCAGCAGTTATAGGTAGGAACTTGAAATTCCAGAAAACAAATATACTAAAAAATGATTAAACACCTATTTCAGCGATTTTAGAAATTCCCCCCAGAAGGGGGTTCAATGGGGGTGGTCGAATGTTTTAGGTCATTTCGACATATCTCAGCAGCAGTTATAGGTAGGAGCTTGAAATTCCAGAAAACAAATCTACTAAAAAAATGATTAAACACCTATTTCAGCGATTTTAGAAATTCCCCCCAGAAGGGGGTTCAATGGGGGTGGTAATGTTTTAGGTCATTTCGCCATATCTCAGCAGCAGTTATAGGTAGGAACTTGAAATTCCAGAAAACAAATCTACTAAAAAAATGATTAAACACCTATTTCAGCGATTTTAGAAATTCCACCCAGAAGGGGGTTAAAGGGGGGTGGTCGAATGTTTTAGGTGATTTCGCCATATCTCAGCAGCAGTTATAGGTAGGAGCTTGAAATTTCAGAAAAGAAATCTATTAAAAAAATGATTAAACACCTATTTCAGCGATTTTAGAAATTCCACCCAGAAGGGGGTTAAAGGGGGGTGGTCGAATGTTTTAGGTCATTTCGCCATATCTCAGCAGCAGTTATAGGTAGGGGCTTGAAATTCCAGAAAACAAATCTACTAAAAAATGATTAAACACCTATTTCAGCTATTTTAGAAATTCCACCCTGAAGGAGGTAAAAGGGGGGTGGTCGAATGTTTTAGGTCATTTCTCCATATCTCAGCAGCAGTTATAGGTAGGAGCTTGAAATTCCAGAAAACAAATATACTAAAACAATGATTAAACACCTATTTCAGCAATTTTAGAAATTCCACCCAGAAGGGGGTTAAAGGGGGGGGGTCGAATGTTTTAGGTCATTTCGTCATATCTCAGCAGCAGTTATAGGTAGGAGCGCGAAAATCAGGAAAACAGATCTACTAAAAAATGATTAAACACGTATTTCAGCATTTTTAGAAATTCCCCTCCTGGAGGGGGTTAAGGGGGGGTCGATTGTTTTAAGTCATTTTGCTGTATCTCAGCAGCAATTTTAGTTAAGAGCACAGAAATCAGGAAAACAAATCTACTAAAAACATGACTAAACATGTATTTCGGGGATCTTAGAATTTCCCCTCCCGGAGGGGGTTAAAGGGTGGTGGTCGGAAAGTTTTAGATCATTTCGTCATATCTCTGCAGCAGTTTTAGATAGGAGTGCGAAAATCAGGAAAACAAATCTACTACAAAATGAATAAAACACATATTTCAGCAATTTTGGAAATTCCCCCCAGAAGGTGGTTAAATGGGGGGGGTCCAATTTTTTAGGTCATTTCGCCATATCTCAGCTTTTATGTAGGAGGGCGAAATTAATTAAAGCAAATCTACTAAATAATTGGTTAAACACGTATTTCGGCGATTTTGGAAACTCCCCCCAGAAGGTGGCTAAAGGGGTATTCAAAAGTTTCGGGTCGTTTCGCCATATCTCAGCAGCGGATTTAGGTAGGAGCGGGAAATTCAAGAAAACACATCTACTAAAAAATGAATAAACACGCATTTCAGTGAGTTTAGAAATTCCCCCCGAAGGGTTTTAAAGGGGTGGTTTTGAAAATTTTAGTACATTTCGCCATATCTCAGCAGCTGTTTTATCTAGGTGCGCGAAATTCAGGAAAACAAATCTACTAAACAAATGATTAAACACGTATTTCAGTGAATTTAGAAATCCCCCCTCCCCCTCGTAGGTGGTTAAAGGGGGATTCGAAAGTTTTAGGTCATTTCGCCATATCTCAGCAACAGTTTTAGGTTGGAGCGCAAAATTCAGGAAAACGAATGTAATAAAAAAATTACATTGTCTACCCGTGCAAAGACGGGACGGCCCGCTAGTCATTTATAAAGCTGAAGAATTTAGTATGATTTCGCCAAAATAGCATAAGTTTTTTCTGATTGTCATTTTGATGCGAATGCTTTTCATTCGAATGCTTTATTGTGGCGGCGTATTTTTAGGATATTACATTTTTACTTATGTTACCGGAAGGCCAAAGTTAACTCGGACGAACCCGGGGGTTTCTGCTATTTTAAAATAAATTTATTAGTTTCTATATGTACATAAACAGAAAAAAATATTTGTTTTTTACTTTTTTACAATTTTTTATTTAAAGTTTAAAATTTCTAATTACTGCAATTTTATCTGACTTCCGTTTTTATCCGATTTAGAACATTTCTTTTAAAAATTACCTACCCATCCCTGCCCTAAATTGCAGGCGACACATTGTCCACCCGCGCGAAGCCGGACAGGGCCGCTAGTGTTTCATAAAGTAGGAGAAAAAGAAAAATACGTTTAAAATTTATAGAATTGTAAGACAATTTCTTAGCATTGCTTAGGAAAAAAAAGTGTGAGAAATTCTCTAAGATTAAAAGTTTTACGAGGGTGGATCAAATAAAATGTAGATTATCAAGCAGGGCGGTCGCTCTGCCAAGCCAAGCTTTAAAAACAACGCCACACAAACAACGCCAAGAACTGGACTAGACTGCTACTACTTACTTACAGAAAGCAACTTCGCTATGTTAAATCGACAAAACATGCCAGATTAAATTATCAGATATCAAATAAACCAAAACTAGAAGAATTTAATGAAGAATTTCATCAATTTTTTGATCAAACTCATGTTTATAAGTGATTTATAAACAGAGATATAGATTTTTTTAAAAAACGTCGAGTTACTTAAAATGATCACTTTTTTTCTTCCTCAAACTTTTTTTTTTCAAACAACCTACAGACCTTAATATTGGGCAGAATAAAAAAAGGATTGCATTTTTGGACAAGTTATTACGTAATCTATGTGCTTTTATAAAATCCAGTGTAAAAAAAAATATTTTCTATCCCTAATTAGCAAAAAACTGTTAATTAACTTGGCGATTAAAAAATTATGCCAAAACAGAGATAAAACCCGCCAACGACCATGTACCATCTGTATAGTAATAGCACAAATCAGTCACAGGTTATAACCACATCAAATTTCATCTGCAAGTCAGCCGTTTTCTTCTGAAGACATTTTTTTTTAAATAAAACTTCGTAATTATAAGAACACACATTTTATCAGACAATTAAATATGACTTCAAACTGTGGCAGATGACTGCACAAGCAACTGTTTACAACATGAATAAAAATGAGAATTTGCCGGTCAAGGGTATCGATTTGAGTAGCTCAGTCGCAGAGCGTCAGCACAATACACATAAGGTCCCAGGTTCGAGTCCTGGCCCAGGTCAATTTTTCATTCATGTTTGTTTAGTGTATTTAATTGTCTGATAAAATGCATGTTCTTATAATATTGTAAAATAAAGTAATCAGACGTAGTGTTTATGCTTTAAAAAATATTTTAAATATCTAATTTACGTTTTTAGAAAGATCTTTAATAATAAATTAGTTTTTAAGGGAAGATGTACCTCCTAAAATGTATACATTAAGAGTTATCGGCATTTAAAATTTCTTTCCAAACGTAAACAAAATTTGTGAAATAAATTAAATGTGATTCATTTATTTCTAAAAAAAAAAAAAAAAAAAAAAAAAAAAAAAACACGGTAAAGGACAGGCATTTTGTTTTTTGTATTAGAAGTGAAGTTTCCATTTAAATTTATTGTAACAGTACAATGTTTAATTGAATAAAATAATGTAAACCTAAGAAATTGCTAAGAAATTCCAAACATGCACATGCACAGGGCAACACAAATAAATAAATAAATAAATAAGTAAAAATAAATAAATAAATAGATAAATAAATAAATAAATAAATAAAAATCAGCTTTCAGAAATTCTAAAAATTGTTCATATATTTTAATTACAAGCTAAAGGAGGGTTTATTTCTATATTATTCTATATATAATAGTAATTTAAGCAAATATATTAAATCCCAATGCGATCTGTTTTAAACATTAAGATAGATTATAACACATGATAAAAAATTTATAAAAAAGAATGGCGCGTCACATTTCGGGGAGGGGATGGGGTGGGGCGTGAACAAAATTAGGAAGTATAATAAGGCTATCTATTTGAAACTTTACGATATATTCTAACACATAACATAAATTTTAAAAATAAAGCCGCGTCAAAAATTATAGGGAGGGGTAGAGCGCGTTTTGTCAAGAGGGGGAGGATATTTTTCTAAATTTTAACGATATCCGTCATGTCACATATCATTACAAAGGGCTGTGACCACTTATTCATGTTATGCACCACAGGTGTCCCCCACATTTTGCGATCCCCCGACATTATCATGTGAAATATTGTTCGAAAGGCCTGTGATCGCTTATTTATAATATGTATCTTCGGTGTCCATCCTCCCACTTTTACCCCCCCCCCCAAAGGTGGCACTTTTCTAAATTTTGCCGACACCTCTCATGTGATATATCGTTGGAAAGTTCTGTGAACGTTTAATCACATTATGCAGGGGGGAGGGGCTTTTCTAAATTTTGCACATACCCCTCATGTTATACATCGTTGGAAAGGTCAGTGACCGCTTAATCCTATTATGCATCACCGGTGCTCATCCCCCCACTTTGCCCCCCAAACGCGATTAGCTTTCTCCACCAGGGGGTGCTTTCCTATCTCTGTTTCTATGGGTCAGATCACGACGGGGTATGGCTTATTCGACTCGACATCGATAAAGCTTTCCGATTTTAGTTCGTTTTTCACCACCAGGGGGCACTTTCCTATCTCTGGTTCTATGGGTTGGATCACGACGGGGTATAGCTCATTCGACTCGACATCTATAGCCTTAACGATTTCAGTGCCCGAGGTTCATATAGAACAGATTGCGCTACCTGGTGGTGGAAGAGGGAACTTGAGCGTGCGCAGCACGAGTGCTATACGGTGCCGAAGGCAGCGGGGACCCGTGTCGGAGGTTCGTTTGGTTAGAGGTTTATACTATTCGATGTGCAAATTAAGGGATTATCCGGTGTCGAAGACAGCGGGGATCCAGGTCGGAGGTTCGTTCGGTTCGAGGTTTATCTTATTCGAGGTTTTATAAGATTCGAGGCCCCGATGTAAAATAGGGGCCCGCTAGCGGGCGAAGCCAGCTAGTGCTAATAATAAAGGAGCGTCATATCACGTTTGATTTCAAATGCAGCGCTGACACGCTATGTACGTATTCCATTTTTATTCATTTCATGGATAAGTCAGTGATATTTTTTAACGGAGGATAACAAGTATTATAACAAGCCACATTTAGTATGTTGTTTTTAAGAGTGAAATTAGTTTAATTGAAAAATCTACTGGTATTTCTTGTTAACCCTTTAAACAATGACTGAAAGTAAAATGTAATTTTAAATTATTTCTCATGTTTAGATTATTTAAATTATGTTTAATCTATTTTTAAAAAAAGAAATGATATCTACAAAAACAACTTTTCAAATATAAAAAAAAGCCAAGCGAAAAAAAAAAGTTGTGGCTAAAAATGGTGTGATATCAAATTTCCAAGCTATTATATTACTTATTTAACTTTTTTCCATTAAATAAGTTATCGTGTATATAAGTCGAGTGCCTACGTATATGTTAATAGAAATCGTTCTCTCCTGTACTACATACATCTTAACGAGTTTCTGAAAATTCATTTTTTTTTCAAATTATGTATGATGGGCTTGGCGGCCATCTTTCCATATTTTTAAGCACCCAAATTTCTAAAGTAAAAGCGTAATATGTTTGCAATGTAGTATGTTTATAACAATTTCGAACTTCATATTTTAACTACGGACAGATAATTTAGATAAGACTGATATTTTGAGAAATTGATTTTTACTGGTTTGAAATTATTAATTACTCTAAAAAATAAATCATAATAGGAATCTTTAAGATAAGTCATCATTATCTTAAGACACAATTTTCAGAGCATACAAGTCTATAAATGAAACGCTTAAAATATTTGCTTAAATAACAATTTTGAACTTCGGATTTTAACTAAGGATTTGGGTGCTTAGAATTTTGTGAATATGCAAAGATGGCCGCCAAGCCCATCATGCATAATTTGAAAAAAATTGAATTTTCAGACACGCGTTAGGATGTATTTAGTACATGAGAAAACGATTTCTATTAACATATACGTAGGCACTCGACTTATATATATGATAACTTATTTAATGGAAAAAAAAAAGTAATATAATAGCTTGGAAATTTGATATCACACCATTTTTTAGCCACAATTTATTTTTTCGCTTGGCATTTTTTACTTTTGAAAAGTTGTTTTTGTAGATTTTAATATCAATCATACAATTTTATACTTGTTGTCATCACTTTGCCATCGTTATTTTTTTCATAGGTTCATTTATTTAGTTACTAGCATGATGAATATACACAAATGACCGAGTTAGGGGTGAAAAAATACTGTGTTTACAGAAAGTATAATTATATAACTTTCAATGATTTGATAATAAATGAAAAAATGAAACTATTTGAAATTCAGCAACGACTGTATGTACAATTTGGAAATGACACCCTATTGAGGACTCCAGAGAGTTTATGGCGGATGTAGTTTGGAAATAGCCACAGGAAGAATATAACAAGTATCCAGTGTAACATGGCTCTCAAAATGTAAAACTGCTCCACTGAACAAAAATACGACCACTAATATATTTTTTAATTTACTGGAAATTTTGTGCGCCGATTTTCTTTTTAAAAGACATCCATTTACTACAGTAAAGTAATGTCAATTTTCGGGGAAGCTTAAAGCTGCACCTTGGTCAGGGGTAGCTCGTGGGTTATTTTTTATGGAGTTTCACAATACATAAATTGCGAAAATAAAATCTACAAGTACGACTTCATGGACAGGTTGAATAATATTTATGTTTAATTTTTTTTAAAGTATGCAACTAAAAAATTTACAAGAAAAAATGTGACTTATTATATATGAAGAAAGATAGTAGATCAAACAAATAATAATAAAAAAAGAATGTAACAAATTAGGAAAGAAACAAGCTAAATATGCAAATTCCCTCACACTGAAGGCTGTGAGAATGGCTAGTATGAGCAGTGCCTTTCCCCTTACGCTTCTCTCGACACTTCCGTTCAAATAAGCTGGTTTCGCAAAGCATTTCTTCGATCGCACGTGCAATCCAGGAAAGACCGGCGGCAGTCTGCTAATTTTCAAAATTTGCGTTATTAAAATAATGTTTTGCAATGAACGTATTCACAAAAGGAGTGGGAGTGAAGCTCATCCTGGAAATGTGTTTAATATAACATTATATAATCTGTTAATTTATTTCTTCGGTTTTCTTTGGATGTTCACGTACTCATGTGCACCGATAAAGGAGCCTCCACAGACTTCGATCCTAGAAACGCTCTATTCAGATCCGAATGTTTCTACTCCGGACAATTCAGTATGTCATATAATAGGTGTAACGAACAAAAATTTAACTGGTCGATCATCTATCTGATAGTACTAATTATATCCGTACAAGCATTTGTTTTGATCCCATTAAAGCCAGTGGACATTCAAAATCACGAACAAAATCGATTTCGATTAAGAAATCGATTTTTTTTTAATTTTGAGAATTATGAAACTAGATTCTCAAATTTATCTAATGCAAAAAGAATTTATCAATTCTGACGCTTTTTTGCAAAGATGTAAGCTTTTATATTGGTGAAAACTCTGTATATTTATAAATAGTTTTAAAATTTAAGTGTTTTCTCAAAATTGAAAATTTCGCACATTTCTAACTTCTGAAACGTTAGATGCGCATTCCTAATTATCAAATTCTTTTTAAATTTATACTGTATATCCTCTATAAAATAATAAATAAATGTTAGCATGCAAAGTTGTACTTCAGGTGTATTTTAGTGTTGAAATTTATGCGTATATGGAAATATAAAGTTACTTTTTTAGAAAAAAACAATGCATAGTTATGGAAATAATTTTTTTTCTGCTTATCAATTCAGCGAACTTTTACAATTCATGACTACTTTCATTCTAATATATAAAAGTATCGCATCGATAAATATTGTCATATTTTATGCAAAAGAAATGGGCGCGGGACATTTTAAAATTTGACAATTATTCGTTACTTTAAAAAAAATTTTAATAAATATTTTAAAATATTTTAATTATTTTAACACGAAATTTTGAATACACCTATTTGAGCTTACCATTAACAAGTCTGCCAATTTTCAAATTAATCCATTGAAAATTGTAGAATTTTGTTTGAATGTCCACTGTTCCCTTAAGGAAGTGTTACGAGGAGAATACTTTCAACATATGTAGAAATAAAAGATTTTTTATGCAAATACCTTAATATACATCCTAATTCTTTTCATTTCACAAAAAAAAACCTCCCAATATAAAAAAAAGCTATCTGGAAAGTAGCTAGATAAAATTATGGTAAGTATTATTTTAAGCGTAATTTATAGAAAAGGTTTCTTTTATACTTTATCAATTCTCCTAATTCTTATTTCCAAAGAAACCGAAAGGGTTTCTATTTGAAATTTTGTAAGAAAACATTGCCAATTCTCAAATTAATCCATTGAAAATTATAGGATTTTATTTGAATGCCCACTGCCTCCCTAAAAGAAGTGTTAGGAGGAAAATACTTTCGTCAGATAAAGAAATAAAAGATTTTTTATGCAAACACCTTCATAAACGACCTAATTCTTTTTATTGAACAAAATTAAAAAAACTCCCAATATGTTAAAAAAGGATATCTGGAAAGTGCCTAGATAAAATTATGGTAAGTATTATTTTTAAAATAATCTATTAAAAAGTTTCTTTTATATTTTATCAATTCTCCTAATTCTTATTTCCAAAGAAACCGAAAGGGTTTCTATTTGAAAAACATTTCACATTTTCCTTCCAGCAACATTATACTTTGTTACAACAAAATGGGAAATTAGTGCTTAAACAGCGAAATTGAGTAAAGAACCCTCTAGGAATATTTAAGGTGAAAATAAGCTGATAAGTTTTTAATCAATTGTGTTGAGCCTGCGTATCAACCGCGTTCCAGTCTTTTATAAAATGTTGACGATATTGTATATTGAATGATTGATTTTGAAATTGAAATGCGTATGCTTTTGAGTGATGGGTATTTCAAGCATATTACTAATTTTAAAGAAAAATGAAGATTAAAAGATAAATGAGAATGGGAATGATTTTCTGTAACAGAGGAATCGTAAATACTTTTGACTTTTTAAAATTATTTATTAATTCTAGTGTTTTATGAGCCATGCTAGTTATGTAAATTATTGTGTTAGTTACAGAAGTTTACACTTATATTTTCTGTATTTTCATTGTGTTAAATGTAATTGCAATCATTCTTAAATTTTTACATTTTACTATTTGATTGACAAAAACAGTTATATAAAATGTTATATACAGGATTTATCAATTTGATATAATATGGTAGTCAGCAAAAAATTCTCGTCGCCAGGAAAAAATATTAAACCACCCCACCCCTGCTCCTGGATCATTGATTAATTGAGAAAAATGTAATAAGAAACATAGATTTCTTAGTTACATAGTTATAGAATAGTACATTATTTAGAAAGATAATATAAACTAACTTTTCTAATTAAACTTATCAAAATTATGTATATTTAATAAAAAAAAAGAAAAGAAAGAAAAGAAAGAGAAGAAGAAAAGAAGAAAAGAAAAAAAAAGTAATAGTGTGTTTTAACTGGCATGTTCAGAAAATCCTGATTTCCAAATGCTTCAAATGTCCGGACAGTTGTGTGCTACAAAATTTATATCTGATGAGGCGGCATCGATGAAACAGTGAAGCAGGAAAACAAAGTTTGTCAATTTTCCTGTCACTCATATAATTTTAATTTTATTATTTTTTAATGTGTATTTGATGGACTTGTTCTTGGCAAAATTAAAATTAAATTAACAAATATTTTATGTTTGAATATAATTTCTAATTTTATTTCTGAAAATTGGAGAAAAGAGAAAAAATAGCGTTTGTGATCATTTGTTAGTTTAAATTTTGTAAAAATAAATAAATAAATAAATAAAGACAGAAAAAATAACTTGGTCTCCAGATAAAAAAAAAAAATCTTGATCGCCACTGGCGACCGCATTTGTCAAGCCCTGTACATAAATGTCGGCTATAAAAACAGTACATAAATAAATAGACAGATAAATAGATTAATGAATAAAATGGGACATGTAAAAAAATATTTTGAGCATGTGGTAACTACAATTTATGTGAAAACATTTTGCAACAATCAATATGATCATACGGAAAATAACGTAACCATAAAGGGTAAATTAAAAGTGAGAAAACATATAACAGATCTCAGACTCCAAAATGGTGTTTGCGCATTTCCATTGACAGATATCTGTCTATATCTTCAAATATTCACTTATTGTTTTAATGAATGCATCTATGCACTTTGAAGTAACCTATCCATCAAAATATAAACCACCGCTCAAAACGTAGTTCACATAAATTGCATAATCTTCAATCATAGTGACAAATATCAACATATGAGAAGTTTAATTGTGTATATTGAGATTGAAACAAATGATGTACTATTAATATTATATTAAGTACGATTTATTTTTTTAATTGCCATATTACAACTTTAGAAAAATAGTCGTAATCGCTACGAAACAGTATATACAGGGTTTTTGTAAATTGTTTTTGAAAATAAAGACTCTTGATGCTTCAATCAAGATTAATAATTTATGAATAAGATATCGGTGTCTTAACACACAGATTCAGTAAAAAAAGCAGGGTGTTTCACTCCAAGCTAAACCCGGATTTTCCTTATTTGCTTTAAAACACAAGAAGTTAGTTTAGCAAAATTTTCAACGCATTAATTATTGCTCTTTGTGGAATGTGAAGACATAATGAGTAGAGCTGGGAGTACACTGTAAATCGGTAAGCCACATACTGTGCCCTCTGAGGTATTCCGATTTCTAGTGTGCCTAGCTTTTTATTATTAGGGTGAAAAGGGTGACCATTAACGGCTTTCTTGTCATCACCTTTTACACAGAGCATAGTAAGTCCGTTAAAAATACTAGGGGTTCCAACCCGGGTTATCCGAGTTACAGAATATAGGTGAAAACCATTTTTTTAAATTTTAAAACTATAATAGATGTTTCACATTTGTTGTTGTTGTTGTTGTCGTGTCAGAGAAAGTGCCATGGCACGTGTCTGAAAGAAAGGGTGCCAGAGTCTCAAGAGAGATTGGACTTCTAGAGGTGGTCTCCTAATTTTGAACTAATTCCAGATGAGAGACCTATACCTGGATTGGCACTTCCAGAGGTATCGTTTTTCAACTATGTTTTACATTTAATATATGTATTTGGAATACCCCCTAACAACAACAAAAATAATTTTTATGTGAAAAATATTAATTATGTATTCAAATAATATTTTGAAATTTATTAAAAGAATACGTGGAATATAAATCGGAAAGAAATGCTGAACTATTTATATTATTTTAAGTGCAAACAGATTTATTTTTTTAATCGTCTGCACGCGGTAGAGATACATTTAAACAAAATTCATGAAAGAAAATTAATTTAAACAATATTAAAAATGAATAAATTCCAGTACTGTTTTCAAACGAATTGCGTCAGAGGTTTTAAACAAATTGCATTTGAAAGTACATTTTTTTTCTATTCGATGGTGTAAAAATTAAAAATATACGATGATTAGAAGTCAAAAAAATTGCAGTAAATGTGAAATTTAATCGTCTGGTGTTACCAACGTCAAAATGACGTCAGAGTTACGCACGGACACGCTTTTCCTTTATAATATAGATTACTACAAAAGCTTTATTACTTGTAAAATTAAGAACGAAAATCGACTTCGGTTTAGAGTAAGACACTCTGCAAGTGTGTAAGTTTATTTCCTACAGATAGCTTGCTCATCTGAATGCATTCTTTCATTTCTCTAACTTTGTAAAAGTAATTTACGAATACCCTGTATTTTAGAATGCGCTCAAACTATAAATAATACTGTTAATTAAAATAAAAAATTGAAATAAAACAAATATTGACTAACTAATGTAAATTTAAACAAATAATTTTAGAAATATTTATTAAATATATTTTGGTACCAAAATATTTTAACAGTCAAGAGATAAAAAAATCATAAATCTTTTATACAATTTAAAATTGATAATATTATCCATTCACTCGATTTATGAATCGAGTGTATAATCAAACGAACTTAAGTGGGTAATTTCTATTAAAACGAGGTTATGGTCACAAATTCAAAAAGTAATACAAATAAAATAGGCTCAAATATACTTATTTTAACCCCCCCCTATACCAATAAATAATAATTACCTTCATAGACTGCAAAATTGTGTTCGCGGATCTTAACAAAATTCACAGTATCTTTTAAAAAATAATACAATTCCTCCATGTATTAAATAGGAAATAATCCATTAAAATATCAATCATTTTACATAGCGTAAAGTGCATAATACGACTAATTTTCAATCATGTTGACAAGTATCAATCAGACCAAAGAGGTTCTATTATCTATAACGAGGTAACAATTCAGCCATATAACAGCTTTAAGATCAGAGTCGTAAATACTACAAAATGATACATATATGTTAATGGGAATTCAAATAATTTAACAAGCTGGTACTAATAGAAATTCAAATTAAAAAAAATTATAAAACATATGATTAATTAACAAGAAATAAAAATCATGCGTCAAGCATAGATTATGAAACACTTTCCAACACATTCAGAAGACTTTAACAAAACTTCATGCTTTAATAATATGAAAGATGACCTAGGTAAACAATTTTGAAAACGAATAACATATTTGTAAACATAATTTAAGGAATAACCATTTATAGTTGATGAAATATTCGAATTGCTTTGTGCAGCCCGGAATATGCCCAGTAGAGTTCTATATAGACTGCATAGTTTAGAACAATTTAAGAAACGTCAAGAAACTATTTAGGAAACACATAACTAGTTAGGAGACGCAGAAACCAGATGGAAATTCCGATTCAGCAATTTCTGTCACTAAAAGATCAAATATTCGAATTCTTTTGTGAAGCCCTATGTATGATCTATAGAATTTATACACACCAAGTAATTGACAAAATAATAGATAAATTTAAAAAAGCATATCACAATTGAAAACGCAATTTCAGCAATTATTGCCCATAGATAGTACTGTAACCGAATTTTTGGTGTGTCCTGTAAATGAACGATATACATGTGCTATGCACACTATATTCTGTAAGATGCATTTTGTAGTACACCACAGTGATGTATATCAATTTCAACATGTTTGAAATGGTGTAACATCATTAAAATACCTTGCAGACGATTTTTACCTATAGACCATAATATATTCACATCTTGTGAGCGCCTCTGTAAACTGTATATGTAATTTTCAATACCGAAGATGCCATAGTAAATTTGAAGTAACCTATACCAATTGCATGGCAATCCTAATATATTTACTCGAGGTGGAGCATGGACAGACGCATGTCCAGACGGAAAGAAAGACAGACGACCAGACAAACCGAATTCATAAACACATTTTGAACTATGTTGTAATATGTTAAACAGGAAAACTGTCGTCTAACAAAACATTACATTATGGCATCGATTAATTATGTTTCGCTGGCAGCAAATATTAACATATTGTATTGTTCAGACAAACAATAAAAGAATAATAATGTCATACATGTTTTACAAATGTATGAAATTTGTTTGATGAACGTAACCACACAAACATGAAAAATTCTGATAACACTGCAGATTTATACCAATGCAACGTATCTTCAAAGGCGAATATAAATAAATAAGTGTGAATGAATTTTGTTGATTTTACTATTGATTAATATAGAAACATATTTCACATTTTAGGCTACTAACTGATATTTGTGGATTTCGATGAGAAAATATTTATATATCACATAAAATCAAAGAAATTTCATTTTTTAAAAAGAATTCACTCAATTAATTCATTAATTTAGTGCATTCATGTATCAAATATTATCGATAGTGCTATATGCATAATGCAAATTATCTTCATTTATGATGACAAATGTTAGCGCAGATTGGTTCTATTATATATAGTGCGTTTTGCACGTCAGCCGTATTACAGTTGTAAGGCGAGTGTCGTATATGCTAAGAACCGGAATATTAGTGTAATTTAGAATAATTTCCATAAAATATACCAATAGGAATTGTTTATAAAACTGTAAATCTATACTAAAGAATTATATTAAAAAAATATGAGTGTTAGTTGTAAATACAAAATGAAACTTATAACAAAAAAAGCACGGCATTTTTTACAAGCTTTTACTTAATTGGACTTGTCTGTCCGTACAGCTTAAATCTTGCAATCCAATTTTAGCACACTTCCTGTGGTACAATTGAACTAATGTTTGGTAGTGTGACGTACTTCCGGTGACAATACAATATTCTATAAAAATTAAAAATTGATACTTCCCTCCGACAACCTTAGGGAGAAAAAACATTTGCCCAATAAGGGTACGTAAATGTCATCCGGTATGTGATCTCGTAACTAAATCAAAACTAAGAATCTTTCATAATCAGGATACATATGAAAGGATACAATTTTTTTGCTGTCATGTTTTGGCGGAAAATTAATCGCATTCCTGTTAACCAGGAGTGTATTTTTGTGGCAAATATTCAATCTTATGTGAATTATAATTTTGATTACATATTTTTTAACCCCCTGACCGCCGAGCAAAAGGGCAAATTTGTAATGTTGTTTTTTCTGTAATTTTTAAAATGCTTAAAAAATCTGAATTTTAAAACTTGAGATAAAAAACTTAATTACGTATATAAGTATAATCCTTGAGAGTATCAATCATTACTTTATGTTTTAAAAATGCATTATAGTTGTAGAATTATATTAATTTAAACAAAACTTATATTGCTGTGAAATCTACAGCATAGTGAACGGATATATCAGGTCGCGGCAGTGCGAAGGTTAATAATTATATTTTACTTACAATAGTAATTAATTAATAAGTTTTTGAACAGAATTTAATATTATCGAGTGTGTGTACTCTCGTACATAATTTACACATACATATGAATTTATAAATATTTAAATATTGCCTTTTAAGGATTGGAAAATTAAATGTGTATAAAGACAGCTAGATCGACGTTGAATTAAAACAGAGCGGCGAAGGGAATTATCGCGCTTCGTATTATGTATTTTGATCTTCAAATCGATCACGATCGTTATGGAAGTTTTCACTTTAGCCGTGCTGACTTAAGCACACACATTTTTTTTTTTTATCCTTTAAATTGAATTTTAATAATACGCCAGAAAAATTTATAAAACATATTATTGATTTTCATTGGTGAATGTATTCAGAAAATATTGCAAAATTTACGAAATAAAATTCACAGTTTTTAAAAACTCAAAATAAATATTTAAAAGATCAAATAGATGAAATTTCATCTTTATGAGCATAATTTTTGTACTGTTGCTAAGCTCATTGTTCAAAATTACATTGTAGCTTTTCTTCTATTCTACTGAAGGAATCCAATAATGCAGACCAACGAATAGCTTCGGTGAAAGGTATTCGGTTCTTTTCAAAGTCTTTATTTAATTCATAAAGGAGACCTGTTAAGGGGTTCCACGTGCTACTCTTGACTTCTTTCTAATTTGATTTAGCAGCAAAAATAGATTCTTTCAGATGTGTTCTAAGGATCTCATTCACTAGAGTGGGAGGAACAAGCATCGCTCTTCAATTCTTAACCAGCATGCACCTGATTGAGTAAACGTGATGAAACGTGACAGTTTTTAATAAAACCTCATTTTCTCATTAGGTAATCAAAAAATTACAGTTTTAACAATTAATCATTAGCGTGAAAAGCTGCATAGCAATTGAATTTCGGTATGAAAATTTTGAAAGCATTAGAGTTTAATCAGAGCTTTGAAATATATTTATGTTCTTGTTCATCGATTTTTTTATTAAAATCGTTGTTGGTTTTTCCGACAAAGTGGATGTTGTTTTTGTTTATTAAAAATACATAATTTAATGAAACTTGGCAGATTTTATAAAACCTCATTTTCCTAATAGGTAATCATAAAATTAAAGTATTAACTATTAATTATAGGTGTGAAAAGCTGTATAGCGCCTGAATTTCGGTATGTAAACTATGTAAACTATGAAAGCAATAGAATTTAATCAGAGTTTTAAAATATATTTATATTCATCGATTGTTTTTTAAACCGTTGTTGGTTTTGCCGACAGAGTGAATGTTGCTTTTGTTAACTGAAAATACATCATATATTCTAATACGAGAAAATCTTATGTGTGGTTATGCAAATTTTATTTTAAAAACGGCTCTAATGATTTTGACGAAATTTTGTATCCTACCGTTTTCGGGCACCAGAAAACCATTGGGCTAGGTCACGTGTTCGAGAAAATTCGATTAGAGGGTCATCAAGGGTCATCAAGGGTCAGGGTCAAGCTAATTCTATCTAAACAAGAACGAAAACTCATGCGTCAAGCATAGATTATGTAACACTTTCCAACGCTTCCACAATAATTTTACAAGTCATACCGTTTAATAAGATAAAAGATAACATCTGAGTAAACAATTTGGAAAACGCATAACATATTTAAAAACATAATTTCAGGAATTTCCAACACATACAATATTCGGAAAAATATCCGAATTATTCAGTCCTGTATAGGATCTATAGATTTGTATATATACTACATAGGATGCTAAATTTTACTTCAGTTAGGAAACGCGTAGCACAGTTTAAAATTCTCCTGTATAGGATCTACAGAATTTATACACACCACGTAATAGACAAAAAGTGAGTTAAAATTAAAATCGTGTTCAGTAACTTAAAACGCACTTCCAGGAATTATTGTTAACAGACAGTAGAGAATTCTTTTGTGTGTCCCTTTAAATGAAAGATGACTGCTATACACACAATATTCTGTAGTAATCCTCTTGTCATGCACCTTAGTGATATATATAAATTTCAATGCGTTTAAAATAGTGAAACATTATTTAAATAAACCGCAGACGACTTTTCTCCATAGACGTAATGTAACGAAATTCTTTTGACTGTCCCTGTAAAGTAACTATAAGTGCTATGCACACCCTATTCCATATTATGCTTCTTCTAATGCACCTTAGTGATATATATAAATTTCAATGCGTTTAAAATAGTGAAACATTATTTAAATAAACCGCAAATGATTTTTCCCCACAGACACCAATGTAACGGAATTCTTTTGAATGTCCCTGTAAAAAAACTATAAGTGATACACACTTCTGTTGAAATACGGAACATGCTATAGATAACGACAATAACATATAAAAATTGCAGAGCAATCCGCGCATATTTACGGGAGTTAGAGCACGGAGAGACGGCAGACGGCAGACGGCCATACGGCCATCCGGCCAGACAAACCGAAGTCCAACTAGGTTGGAAAGTGTTAAAAACGGTTCAAACGATTTTGACGAAATTTGGTATTTTACCATTTTCGGGCACGAGAAGACTATTGGGATGGGTCACATGTTCGAGAAATTTCGATTAGTGGGTCATTTTGGTCATGTGTCATTATGGGTCAAGCTATTTTATCTTAAAAACGGCTCAGACTATTTACACTAAATTTTGCATCCTATGGTTTTCGAGCACGAGAAGACTGTTGGGCTAGGTCACATGTTCAAGAAAATTCAATTAGTAGGTCATTTTGGTCATGGGTCAGTATGGGTCAAGGTCAAGCTATTTTATCTTAAAAACGGTTCAGACTATTTACACTAAATTTTGCATCCTATAGTTTTCGGGCATGAGAAGACTGTTGAGCTAAATCACATGTTCGAGAAAATTCAATTAGTGGGTCATTTTGGTCATGGGTCATTATGGGTCAAGCTATTTTATATTAAAAACGGCTCAGACGATTTGAACTAATTGTTGTATCCTACGGTTTTTGGGTACGAGAAAATCATTGGGCTAGGTCACATACTCGAGAAAATCCAATTAGTGGGTCCTTTTGGTCATGGGTCATTACGGGTCAAGCTATTTTTATCTTAAGGTGCCTGACTACGTACTTAGCAATATTTTCCAAAAAAGCTGATTCATTATTTTTTTATCATATTTTTAGTAAGAATATGACTAGAAACTGTGAAAAAAAGCAAAAAATAATTCATTCAGTGATGAAATTTTGATAAATGGGGGATTTTGTGGTAAAAGTTAGTGAAATTTGGTCCAATACGCAAAACATTCTACTGTATGTATCTTAATTTTCTTTTTACACATCGTACTTGTGACATTGGTGAAGGCAATGAACTAAAATCTAAGAGATATTTTAAATATTTCAAAATTTATAGTATATCTCACCATTTTACATTCTGATTTTCATAAATTTCATTGATGTCATTGAACGAAAACACCCATACAACAAAAAATATTTATTCTAAAATTAAATCTTTAGTTCAATGCCATCACAAAAGTGTAAACAACATGCAATTTAAATTTCATAGAGATATTCTAATAACTTTTTGGGAAATCATGTTTTGCGTATGGAATTTTTTCCAATAAATGCATTTAAAGTTTAGTTTTAGGTTTTGCTACAAAAATTTCCACAGTAATATGCATCTAAACTTCACTATTTTTATGAGCCATACTCTTTTTTCAAGTACTGAGCCATTGTTTATTTCTAGAAGGCCATATTTTTGCTTTCCCCTCTTCCAGTTAGTACCTTTAAATAGTACTTTCGGTCCTTTAAACAGTACTTCCGGTTTAAGTGATAGCTGTTGAGTAGTTTAAAAACCGCTGCAACTCCTGTTCTATTTACAGTACAATAAAAATAAATACAGTTTTAGAAAGATAAAAAGTTGGGCTTTAATAAAATGTAATAAAATCGTTTTGACAATTTTGGTCGAAAACCACATTTTAAACGTAGTCAGATACCTTAAAAACGGCTCAGAGGATTTGAACTAAATTTTGTATTCTACGGTTTTTGGGCACGAGAAAATCATTGGGCTGGGTCACATACTAGAGAAAATTGAATTAGTGGGTCCTTTTGGTCATGGGTCATTATGGGTCAAGCTATTTTATCTTAAAAACGGCTCAGGTTATTTACACTAAATTTTGCATCCTATGGTTTTCGGGCACGAGAAGGCTGTTGGGCTAGGTGACGTGTTCGAGAAAATTCGATTAGTGGGTCATTTTGATCATGGGTCATTATGGGTCAAGCTATTTTATCTTAAAAACGGCTCAGATGATTTGAACTAAATTTAGTGTCCTGCAGTTTAAGGGAATGAGAAGACAATTGGGCTAGGTCACATGTTCGAGAAAATTCGATTAGTGAGTCATTTTGGCCATGGGTCATTCTGGGTCAAACTATTATCTTAAAAAGTGTTGGCGACATTGGCGGGATTTGGCAGGAAAATTGACTTTTAAGATTACCAATGCCAAAACACTTGCTTGGCGTCAAATAATAAAATATCGCCGAATTTGGCGAAAAAAAACGGATTTTAGAAGCTGAAGGAATTTTCTAGAAATTCTCAATAAGAGCGGTGATACATGATTCAACTAATCAGAGTCCATAGAACGTTCTCGAAATCAGAATTCAACCAATCAGGGTACATATGATAAGGAAAACTGACTTTTAAGATTACCAATGCCAAAACACTTGCTTGGCGCCAAAAGAAAAAAATGTCGCCAAATTTGGCGAATTTGGCGAAAAATTTGACTTTTAGAATCTGAAGGAATATTCTAGAAATTCACAATAGGAGCCGACATACATAATTCAACCAATCAGAGTCCATGGAACGTTCTCGAAAAAAGATTTGAACCAACCAGGGTACATAGAACTTCCTCAACGCATGCTTGATACTAAATGAAAGAATGTCGCTAAACTTGCGACATTATGGCGACATTATGCCGACATTATGGTGACATTTGGCGAAAATGTTGGCTTTTAGAATCTGAAATAATTTTCTAGAAATTTCCAATAGGAGCGGACATACATGATTCAACTACCAAGTTGAACACAAAGCAAATGTTGACCGAGCAATGCTCGGTCGTACCCGCTGGTAATTTGATGAAACGTGACAGTTTTCAATGAAATCTCATTTCCTAGTAAGTAATCAAAAATTATAGTTTTAATGATTAATCATTTACGTAAAAAGCTGCAGGGTGATTGAATTTCGCTACGTAAATTGTGAAAGCAATGGAATTCAACTATAGAACTTTAAAATAGGCTTATGTTCGCAGATTTGTTTTGTATTGTTGGTTCTGCCGGCAAACAAGCTGTTTTTGTTTGTTGAAAAAAAGATCGTTATCAAAAATTGTAAGATACTCCGATTATGAATGATTCTTCAAATGAAAAGTATATTAATTAAGTTACAGTTGAATCAAGACTTCCTTATAGAAATTAATTCCCGAACAATGAAATAAAAGTTAAATTAACATGTGTTGCTTTTAAATATATCATAATTTTCTTGTTATTAAGTTATATTGATTTTCTGTTTTAAAATGTACAGTATACATCGGTTGTATTTATTCATCTGCTTTTGCAGAATGTTTGCGAGTAAAAAAGAACAACACAATGTTATTCGTTATTTAGTGATAGAAGCGCATCGGCGAATGAAGGCAGTGTACGAAGAACGGGCACTGTCATTGACTCGTGTGCAGGACGGGCACAAGCACTTCAGCAAGGGAAACTGGTAAAGTTTTCGTGGACAATCTTGGAATACCCACCGTATAGCCCTGATCTTTCGGTATGTGACTATCAAATCTTTGGTTCGTTGAAAAAGGTATTGAAGGCTCGCAGTTTCTATTCGGACAGCGAAATCATCGAAAATGTTCGAAACTGGTTCCGATTTAAGCCAAAGGACTTCTATAAGCAAGGTATTCACCATTTTGGGAAACAGTTGGACAAGTGCTTGAGTAGATTTGGAGATTGTGTTTGAACTAAACCATGTCATTTCATTCTGTGGCTCCTGTTCCGTTTTCGTTTGATCCTCCCTAATATTTGGATAAAATGTCTCGGATATTGCGCAATTGTTTGCAATATAGTTTAAGAGAAATATAGATCTTACAAAGGTCTACATAAGCGTATACTAAAAAACAATTGAAAAAATATTGAACTTACGAAAAAAATAATTCAAATTTATTTATTTAACGTTTTATCTCGACTGGAGACGCAATTAAATATACTTAAACTCTTTTGGCGTCCTATTCCTAGTATTCTTTAAAATGTACTTAATAAATATCGCAACTCTGGACGCTGGACCATTTTAAATGAATTTAACATAAATGTATACATTTTACAATTTAGTTTTGCCAAATATATGACTTTATTGTTTTATTGGAATTTAAATATCTTATTATACGATTTAGAACAAAATTTAAGTTATTTCCTTATAACCATTGAACTTTCAAAAACCTATGAAACGGAAGATTAAACAACAATATCATAAGAGTTATTTCGTAAATAAAATAGACTTTGTGACAAAGAAAAAATATTTATTTCACCTTATTTAAAATAATTTACATTCATTTTGATGTAAAAGTTTAGAGAAATGGAAATATATAACACAAAACGGAAGTAAGACTAAAGCAGAGAGGGGGACGATTGTGAATTACGCTTCCATTCTACGTGCACTGTTAAAAATTTCTGTAAAATCACAGAAAAAAAACGAGACTCTCTGTAAATTTACACTAGTTCTCCGTTAAATGCATTTGATCGAGTTTCTCTGTCATCGTTTTACAGACATTTCCCTTTTCTTATGTTAGATCCCCTGTCCTGGGATTTCCGTGTCTTTATTTAAAGATATTTTTATATTTATTATAATCTGTAATTCAAAATACATACTTTTAAAATTCTTTTACAATTTTATTAAAAATATTAAAGAAAATAATTTGGTTTAAAAATTGTTTTATTAAAAATTAGAATATTTCAGAAAGGGGAAATTAATGTCTGTGGAGTTAGCGGGGATTTTTATCGACTATCACTTTGATCAAAAGATAGAAAGAGAGTGTGGTTATTTAAAGAATAAATTTTTATTTCAATCTGGATTTACAATTTAGGTAAGATAATTTTCAAATATTATTTTAGTCCATTTTATAATTTGTGCATTTAATATTTATAAAAAAAATTATAATATATTATTATTAGCAGTCGTAGAATTTTAATGACATGCGTTATAAAAAATATATCAATCATCTCAATACATAAATATTACAAAAAAAAATAAGTTTAATCTTCTAAATTTAAATATATGAAAGTATTAAAAGTCATTTCTTTTTAAATAACTTATATGCTTTAAATTTATTTTTATTTTATTTTCTACTAAAAAAAAGATTCCTTTCCAAAAAATATTCGCACATTATGAGAAAAAATATATATATATGATATGTATATTGTGTTAAAACTTCGAAAAATTCTCGAAAACATTGTTAAATTTGCTGAAAAAAAAATACATTAAAATTCTTTCATTTTTTTTTTTTAATTTTGCCAAAAAGACAAATCCTTTACAAGTACAATAATTTTTTTCAAACTAAATCATAAAAGACATACTTGGCACAAAACAATAACAACACAAATGGTATATTGGTTATAATACCTGTCTGTCACCCGAATGACACGGGTTCGAATCAGAACTGTGGTCAAAGCAATTCTTGTAAAGTCCTGCGTTAGTTACATTAATTCAAGTAATTCTAACAGCTCCCATATCTGACGTAGAATCGGCGTTTTCTGTCAATGATTTTTTATATATATAAATAATAATAAAGATTTTTTTAAACAGAAAAATATACAGTAGACTCTGTAAATTTACCGAATAATTTCTCTGTTATTTAACATAATCTCTGTTTTCTAATCTCTGTAATTTTACATAAGATTTAAGATAACAGATTACCAGTAGATTCTCCGTAATTTCACAAAAATTTTTTAACAGTGTGTTAGATAATACAATAGAACGCACTACTTGAGATATAAGTATAAAGCGAGATATATTGAGGGGAGCAGTATAATGAAGGGACGAGAAGAGTGTTTATAAATGAAAAATAAAGGACCCTAAATTAAGCTACGAGGTTTTCGATTTCATACGTGTTCAAACAAACTACAAATCCAACACAAAATAGATGATGAAACATTAAAAATATACAAAACCGTATATATTTTTTACTTACATTTTATAATATTTTCGGAAAATAAGAATCGAGTGTTGTTTGTTTTTGATTATCATTGATTATCTGCTTGCCACTGAAAATTAAAGACGAAAATGAACTAATTTCATTTCAGTTATATGCTTAGATTTTGACGTTTCAAAAGTTTTATATGCATCTTAGAGAAACTAAATTTATCGGTGGACAGATAAAAAAGTGCGAAATAGCCGAAAGCGCGATATACCGAGAGGTTACTGTATTCACTTTAGAACTTCTGTTATTCTATACAGTGAAACAATTGAAATGTTTAACGTAAATAAGTACATTTTTTTTATAAATTCCGTTTTGTATTTCATATATATATATATATATATATATATATGCATAAATATTTTGGATTTGTTGAATGAAACAACATTATTATACAAGTTAGAACAAAATTTAAATTGCTTAGAAATTTTTTTGAATTTCAAAATTATTTTTAAAAAGAAGGGTTTAAAAGTTTTCGACCGCTAAACTTTTCAAAAACTTTGATTCTACAATATAAATTGATAATATATATAAAAGTTATTAAAATTTTCAGATAGAAAATTATTATTCATCCACAATATATTTATTTCTTGTATTAAACTTTGATGGAAATAAAGAATATTTTTTCCATAACAACTCAATAATAACAATAAAAAACCTATTGAGTTATTATTCTTTGACTTTGTACGTACATCAATAAGTTCTAACTGCATATACGGACAGTATATTTTTATTTTATTTTCTGCATCAATACTTTTACATGCACCTAGTTATTCATTTTAATTTACCAATAAATCATTTTCTGTCTTTGTTGTCATTTGCATTTTTTATTCACCTATCAAACAATCAATTAATCTATGACTATTAATGATATTTCTATTTATCTTTTGTTTTGTACATACATATTATTAAAGTCCTGCATTATAGTTACCTAACTATACCCCCCCCCCATAACTATTGAAGTTTTGTTTGATATCAATGGAAAGAAAAAACTAATTTTTCCCGGAATATCAAAATATAAAAATAAACAAGTTCATTATTTTAACAAAAGCAAAATCAATGGGAAGTATCCGTTAAAGTAATAAACTATCTAGAGTTATGTAATATTAATATTTACTTTCTATAAAATCAATCTGTATATAAGCTTACCCGTCCTCTCTATTGACTTCAACATCATAATTAATTTTCTTTGAATACTTATGTTCATCGATTATTGTAAGTATTTCTATTTTAGGAAAAAAACAGAATGAGATACTTTCTTAACGTAAGAATCCCTTTTTATTCATTTTCTCTGCATAAAAGGTATAATTATTAATGTCTGTTTCCTCCAAGAATTTCATCATATTTAAAAGTAAATACTTTTTATCTTCAGATAAAGATCCATTACTACATATTAAGATAATGGTTTATTTCATAATACAGATTATAAAATATTTATTACAGCATTTATAGCTTAATGAATATTTTAAAATGAAAACAAACACTTATCTCACACGCTGATGTAAACGAAATTTATGTACTTAAGTATTATATTTAAAATTTTAAAACATCATCATAAATCTTTAAATTGTTTTTAAAGAGTACTTTGAATGTCGTTAGAAAGGATTAATATTAGTTGCGATTTATTCAGTTTTATAAATACTTTTTTTAGTCATTAGTCGTAAAAGCCTTTGATTTTATATACTATCTAGTTTTACAAAATAGATATTTTGTGATAGTCCCAAAAAAATTGTAGGCAATTTAATCGCTAGTAACTGCCATTTTGGGGAGTTTTATTTTAAAAATATGGAGCATCGCTGCACAATCATAGAGATATAATAGACTATTTTTATGAGAATCAATGGTATAGGTGCATTAGACGAAGAGGTACAGTAGAATATCTTTCGTGTTTCCCTTTACCTTACTTCACTTTATTTTCTTATATGGCGAGTCGTAAGCGAAAGAAGCTTTCCCTACAAAACCGGCAACAGTTGATGAACTGAGATAAGTTTTTTAAAAGAACCAGAAATGTCTGAAATTAAGAAAAAACATATTCATTTAATTAAAAATTTTATAATGATTGAACTTTTAAAAATATCGTACAGTTAGATCCGTTAGGAAAATCCTTAAAATTACGCACGAGCCGTCATGACAGAGGGCGAAAGCAAAACTTTAAATTCGATGATCTCCAAACACTGTTTTTACCGGTTTTGCAACGATAAATTTTGAAAAAGTGAATGGATTAATATGTTTCTTTCTTTTTTTCTTTTTTTTCAAGCAACGAAAATAAAATTATCTACAATGTCTGCTTGAAAAATTAACATTTTTTTTCAAGTTATAACAAGTAATAATAATAATAATAATAATAATAATAATAATAATAATAATAATAATTTAAATAATTCATTTATATAGATTTTTTTATAATGTTTATATTTTTTTGCGAATTGTCGTTTCAGTTTTAGGTATAATCATTAGGTATAGGCATTAAGTACAGGTATTTAGACAGACAACGCAATAATAAGCATAAAAAAAATAACGACTGAAAAATATTGTACCTGGACTTTAAAATCGTGTCAAAACTAATTTTGCAAGGATTATTTTGTCGTAGAATATTAAAACTCTTGTTATTTTCTTTTACAATTTTACAAATATTTTTTATTTGTATTAAACATGAATAAATAACCAAAAAATGAATAGGTAGTAATTCTTATTTATAATCCCACAGTTACTGGGCTTATAAGTATGAAATTATTAAAGCTCTTCAATCTAGGTTTTAAACAGTTTTTATTACATACATTCGTTACCAAGTAAGTCCATTATGACACTACTCAATATTAAAATATATTAGTATGCAATATCAGTAATTCACTAAGAATTACCCTTCTAATACTTTATTATACCACATATATATGGATTATTGACCACCATACTTGGGTACAGAACTATGGAACAACAACTTTTTTCTAGCTCTCTTTTTATCGATTATGAGTCTTGTAATAATCTTGCGATATCACGTATCTATTTATTAAATCATGGAGTTTGTATTATTGTGGCTATTGATACATAGATGGGTATTATTTAATTTTTTATCCCAGAAACATAATAGTCTCAATTAATTACAAGCTTCCCAATCCAGTATTAAACTTCAGTCTATTTTCATCATTCCGAACCTGTCTAGGGCCCCACCAGTGGCTGAGACGTTCTGCTCTCGAAGCTGGTAGACAGGAGGTGCTGGGTTCGATCCCAATCGCACCCGTCGGCCTAATCGTTCGGAGTTTTCGTGGTTTTCTTCGAGCTGTGGATTTATCCATGCGTAAATACGGGTTAGAAAGACCCTTAGAAAGACCCCCACGATGGCACTTTCCCCGGGCCTATATCCCAAGTGTAGATAATTGGCCGTCAATAATCAACCCAACCCGAACCTGCCTAGTCCCCTTAAAGAGAATAAGCGCAAATAATCCATTGAAATGGTTCTCTTTGTTTGCAATTTTATTGTCCCACATTATCCATAGTTCCTGAACCAGAACGGTAATCAGTTTGAATAAAATAATTAATTTTATACCACGATTAATATTGTAGTTCCATTTTTCCGTTCAAAACGAAGTGTGTGTTAATAAAATTTTTGAATAATTTTATAACGTGATATGATAAAATACATTAAGTTGGTTGGCAAATATTTATATCAGGGGAATTCGAAAATTTTTGAAAGAACCTTTTGGGACATTATTTCTTTCTTTCTTTTTTTTTTTGCTTTTTTTTTTTTTTTTTTTTTGCTTTTTGACAATTTTTTTTCTACTTCTGCTACATGTTATTTAAATTTGCTTTGAAAATTGATCATATCATGTTACAAAAGAGTTCTTGGAAATTTACGAATTTTATGAGAACAGCCACTTGAAGCCTTCAAAAGCGTAAACAGTATTTGTTGACAGATATATTGCAGCGTTTCTAAATAATATCAATTATTTCATTAAAAATACTGTATTGAAAAATTAATTAGCATTCATTTTAATAATACGAAGACCCTCTTCTTATTATTTTTTTAACCATTCATTAATGTTAAGTGTTTTTTCATTTCTTTTTTTTATATAGCGCATAACTGCATACTTATAAAGATCATTTCCACAGAAACTTTTCTGAATTGTTTTCATTTGTATATTCCGGGTTTCCTTTTTGTGATAGGATAAATTATTTATGAAAAAAATATAGTTTGTAATTTCTTTTGCATATTTCAATTTATATTACAAAATGTTTTCAAATTTACAATCTTCTTAAATGAAAATAGAATTTCAAAAATATTGAAATAAACCAAATTAAGATTAGTTTTAATTATACTACTTCAACATTGATTGAAGAAAGTACCCGGTGATTATCTTTACTAATAAAATAAAGTTTCGTTTTGTCTGTTGTCGTCTGTCGATGATGGGTAGCGAAATCTATCGCAAGTAGAATTCTCAAAATTTGGATGAGGATAGTCCAAGGCAAGTCCTGTTGCTCCTGAGGCTCATAATTTTCATTTTTTTATACTTATTCAAGATATTAATCAAAACCGAAACAAACTCTCGTCCAATACAATGCTTTTTTCTTCTTTTTTTCTTAAATGGCACGCACGTGCAGTTCCCGTATTAAAGAATTGAAAAGCCATAAGCTGCTCTTTTTTTCCATCTGTCACAGCACGCACTACTTGAAAAACGGAAACACAATTTGCACGCGCTTTTATACGGTACTTTAAACTTTCCAATAATGTAATTCGTTTCAGAATGTATTTGTATTAAACCTTTGAAAAAAAAAATTCCGAAACGTTTTTTTTTCTTTTTTCCCACTATCCTGTTTCGCTGGCATCCTCTTGACTTTTCAGCATAGAGAAAAAAATACCCACTTAATTGGGGTACCTTCTTCTATACGACGGTGTAATTCATTAAAAAAAAATATTAATATTAACTCTTTCCTAATTTTTTTTTCAGAGAGCCGCTGAAGCAAAAGTTCGGCAATATTTAAAAGACTGCATCCGTTCAACATATCAAAATACGAATATATATGCAGATCAAATTAACCAATGTACATTTATGTTTAAAACTATGAATTTTGGTTTTTAAAAATATTAATTTAACACTTTGAAAAAAGTTCTTTTTTGAAGCACACTTTTCTCTCTCTGTCAAACGCTTTCCTGTTATAATTCTTCGGAACATTTCAGATACAGAGCATGCGCTGAGAAAAAGAGAGATACATTTCTTTCTGAGGATTAAAGAAAGGGGAAGGGTTGGAAGATGTTGGTTGTAACCCACTTGTCCAAGCAATGATGCTCTTTCTATTATAAATATAAAACCAAAACATAGGAGTATGCACAACACGGCCAGCGCATGTTCCCGAATTCAGTGCGGCCCCCTTCTCTAAGTTCGTTTGGATAGATTCTCGTTTGAAATATAAAATCTTATAAATTCAAGGGATGTATGTTGCCGAAGGAAGTTGGGTCCCCTACATTAGAATCATTTGAAAAGAATTTCATTTAAATATACTAAATCATTCAACACTGATTTTATATGCATTCAAATTTATTATCACGGGCACAGCCAACGCCGGGCGAGTCTGTTAGTGCATAAAAGAACTTCACATTTGAGCTCCTAGCAATCGTATCGCACAATTAAATAGTATGGCACTTCGGATGCTGTTATTTTATGGCATGATCTCAAGTATAAGATGAAGGGCAACAACCGAGGTTCCACAATTACGGCTACAGTGACAGAATTTCGAGAGTAAATTTCAAACGGCAACCCCCAATTTATTTCATCGCCATACGTAGCGTGAAAAAACTTATTTTATCTATAGAAATGGCAAAATAAAACAAACGCAGAGAAAGTTGTGAGAAGAACAAATGCGCCCACATAGGCGGCAAATAAATAAATAACTAACTAAATAAATAAATAATAAATTTACCTCTTTTACAAACAATTTAAATGTCGCCTAAAATTTTAAATACCCCAAGAGACAAAAAGCGATTGAGGTGTATTCCATACTGCCAAACACAGAAACACAAAATTGAGGTAGATGACAATATCACAAATGTGTTTTGTAGCATGAAATTGGGCATGAAATGGTCTTATTTGCGTTTGTTTTAGGTCGCCATTTTTACAGCTAGAATTACTTTATATTACTTTTGAACTTTATTTAGGGTTTATTTATGGCACTGTAAAGTTAATTTTGCGATGAAAAAATTGGGTGTTGTCATTTGTTAGAAAATTTTAAACTTTTGTTACTGTAACCGTGACTTTGAAACCTCGATTGTTGTTCGTTTCATTATTCTCGAGCCTATGCCATAAAATAACCATATCCTAAATTACAGCCCGTTTCCTTGAACGGTATGGTCACTAGGTGCTCATACATCGGCAGTTTATTTATAATCCCCCTGCATGCACAAAAAGCTTAAACTAAGTACATGAAATGAAAATTAAAAAATGTATTCGAAATTTACATAAAATTTTGAATAAAAAATATTATTTACAATTATTTATTTTTGTACTATGAATACAATTTGGTATTTAAAAATGTTAGAAAGGTATATTTTTGTAAATTGGATATACTAAAAAACATTTTAAATTACAAGAAAAATGGTTGAGTTAATATCCTACTACAAAATTCATGCAATATTTTCTTCTACATGGAATACCAATTTAACAATAAGCAATAAAAAACTACAGTAATCGCTATAACATTTTTTTCTTAGTACCATCACTATTATTCTCCCAGTAGTGTGTCTAAACATAATTTCTGGGCATGTCTCTGCATTTATACATAGCAAACTCCAAAAATTGCATATGTATATGGAACTATTAACTTTTATTTTCTCTTTTAAAGATTAAATAATAATCAAACGACTCTATATAGAGAAATAAAACACAGATATATTTTTAAATGTGTGTGGCAATTTCGTTCTTGCACATCAAGTCATGGTGTGAAATATTTGTTGAATTACTTTGATGTCACTATTAGTTTTTGTAATAATATAATTTTGCTGTAGAAATAATTAGCAGTTGCGAATATTTAACGATATGCAAGAAATTCTTTAAAAGATGTATTTTGGGTAAAATTTCTAACACCCATTATTATTAAATAATATAAATTTCGCTTTATATTTTTTATACTTGATTCATTTCATGGAAATTAAAAACAAAAACTTATTTTTTGAGTTTTAAATTCACCTGGATTAGTGTACACTTAATTATGCTTTTAAACGACCATAGATTTAAAGGTTTGTGTAAAATGAATACCAGTAATTTTGTAAAAATAATCATCATCTCATTTAATCACACATTTCTGTGATTAAATAAGTTTATGTTTACTATTAAAAATTACTAATATTCGATGGCTGCAAACCATTAATCTTATATTCGTGTAACAACACAATTAGGGGTAATTCTGAAAATTTTAATACATTTACTTTGTAAGTGATAGTTATTTAAAGTAAATATTTAAAAAAAATCTGAAGCATTTAATTTCGACACAGGTTATTTTATTTTATCAAAAAGAATTTTGATTTATTTATTCATAAATTATTCGTGTAAATGATTTTTTTTTTTTTTTTTACAAAACCTCAATAATTTTCAGCAGGATGCAATAAGAAAAGCTAAACAACAGTGTAATAAAAGAAAAAAAAATAATATACTCAATTTGATCACGAAGTGAAAATCTTCAGTAAAATTACAGTCGTGAAAATATTGTTTAAATATCTAAAAAAGAACTTTAAGTCAAATGACTTTGGTATATTTTAACTTCTAGAAAATGTAACGAAAAGATTAAAGAGAATTTTGTTCTGCTAAAAGAAAATTAAAAATATTTTAGTCGCAAAATTTTACATACTCTAATTTTAATAAACGTAACACTCGATAGTGATTACACTAAGGCGAGGAACAAATTAATAAGAGGAGTTTATTGTAATTAAAGCTGATAAGACACGGATATTGGAAATCAAAATAGTTAAAATATGAATCGGATAATGGAGATTTCTTCATTCAAAATCTAAATTTTTCGTTTATGTGTGCATTTAGTAGTTTCATATGTATATTCACACAGGATGCGTCTATTAAGAAGTACAATATACTAATTACTGTTACTAGTTACATGAATTAATTCTTAATTATTTTCTAAGTAAGTTTCTAAGTACTTGAACTACCTAGGATTTAAGTTAAAGAATTTATTTAAAATGCGTAGATGATTTGTACACAGTCAGAATAAGAAAAAAAAAACAGAAACAGCATAAAAATAGTAATCACTAGCCACTTCTTTAATGCTTACCAAGTAATGCCACTATTTTAAAAATATCATTCATGGAAGAAATTTTAAAAAAGTCTTTCCGGGATAGCTTCCATACTTCTTGTTTTTAAAAATTCAACTAGTTTTACACAAATACATGAAGCTAAAATACTGCGAACCCGATTACAGAAGATTCAATCTCACTTTACGTCAATGCTGCATATGAATGAGAATTACGCCAAATGAGTCAGCTATATCCAACTTTAGTTGACTTCATTTATGTCTATTTATTTTTTTTTGTCGCAAAATCTGGCGGTATTTCACCAAGTATTGCCAAGCTTGGCGAGAATTAACCGCTGGCGAATACGACTATGTAGTTTTCAACTATGAGAGTAAACACAATGATTACAGTAATTAAAATAAATTTGGGATAAACCATATTTTCTAAAGCTCATAAGTGAAACCTAATTATGGAATAGCAGTCATCCTAGAATATCAAACTGCTACATGTCAGCCATTTTTTAAGAATGATACAAAGCTAAAAATGTTTCCGATTCTTTGTATCAAGGCCAAATGCTTAGATGGAAAAACCTTTTAGATACTTAATTATTCTTTGTACATATTTTCGAATTTGAAATATTGAAGTCGCCGATATTTTGAAACAAGTTAGCGGATGAAGCTGGCCAACGAATTTGGCCGAGTACTTGCTAAATACACATGCTGAGCCACATACAAATCGGTTAAGAAATACGAGTGCCGTCGTATGACAAATATGAGATTGTTTACAAATGTCAGCGATCCTATAATTTTAAATTGCTATATCTCTCCATTTGTTTAGGATAGAGATGAGGCAAAAATGATCCGGAATCATTCTCAAAGAAAAAAAAAAATAGTTTCTAATATTTTTATACACCATTTTGAATTTTTAAAAAATAAAAAAATATATAAAGTGTATGTCATTGTGACACAAGGTGGCAGATGAAGCTGTCTAACGATATCGGTAAGACCATGGTGTCGACTATGGATACTTTTTAGATTTTTAATATACATACTTAGGTACTTTACTTAACATACTATTTATATAATTACGAACGCACCCTAAAATACTCTAAATATGAGTTTCAAGTTC
The DNA here is from genome assembly GCA_963931845.1 of Maratus michaelseni. NCBI lineage: Eukaryota > Metazoa > Arthropoda > Arachnida > Araneae > Salticidae > Maratus > Maratus michaelseni. Next base: position 103,803,768 of record OZ007590.1, on the reverse strand, counting down.
TGAAATTTTCAAAGCTAGGTTTAAGTTTCCCATTGACTTATTCAGCAAATGTCAACAAAAGATAAAATGTTGTCAACTTAAAATGTACTTATTTCATTACGGAAATTAATCATATTATAATAACAGACGATATAATTCATTTTTTCAGTGAAATAATAACGAAGATTTTTTTCTTTTACAATGTATTGTATTGGTTATTTGCGCATAGTATAATTTCAACGGAACAGAATTGTAATTAATTGTTTGTAAAAGTGTATTGAAACTTAATTTCATAAAATAAAATTAATATGTATGATATGAAAATCTGAACATAAAATAAATTTTGTATTCATCCATTGTTGCATAAGAGTGGAACAATTATTACACAAAGATCTGAATATTTATAAAACTAGATATAGTACAAACGCACCTGATTTGTCACGTTTGACGTACAATTTCCAACTTGTTACTTTTTGTATTGGAATCTACTTAATAGTGTTGTAAAAAATAAATTTTGCTTGAATATGTTTCTTATATTATATTAGGATTCAGAATAACATTTAAACTGGTTTTTAATTGATGACAAAAAGAGTGGTGAAAATTAAATGGGAAATGCTTTAGTGAATATTATCATAACACATTAAATGGGAAATGTTATCGTCAAACTTATGTTAATACTTAATCAGGGAAAAATTATTTAGCATATTTATACGCATTTAATGTAATTTATCAATCACGCATGGCGCGTTATTGTCAACACACCCATCGTTACATCCCAGAAGAATAAAAATAGAAAGAATAATTTCACTGTTAAGTGTTAACATAATTTTAATTATTATTTTTTTAGAATATAACTGTTAACATAACTTTCGCAAACACTTTATTAATATAATTCATATCTCATGCAAAATAAATAAATAAATAAATAAAATATATAGGTAAAATATATGTAATGAATAAAGAAGAATACAAAGGTAATTGAAAATCAATTCACTTAAAGTACATATCTATACTGCTAATGTGCGGTAAAATTAGTGCCGGTGAATTATTGCTTAGGTGGCGGAAAACGGGCTGCGAAATCCAGTGCCTTGGGGCATACTTCACATGCGGACGAGAATACTCACCAAGAGTTTACTCTGCGGAAAAAAGGGAAAATATTTGATCAGAAAAGAACAATATGTATATAATACTGAAAGAAATAAATGAACTTTCTAATCATTAGTGCAGATATTAAAGAAAGTGCCAAAAGAAAAAAAAAAAGCTTAAAGTTGTTAAGTTAGATAAGGCACGGTTTCTGGAAATGGGAAAAATTAACATTTTGAATTCGGATCAGAAAGCTTGTCTTAAAAAAATTAAATTTTATATTCAAAATATCATTATCCGTCCATGATAAGTTCTAACACAAATTTAGATGAATTTACTTGTTAATTAACTGATAATCATGACCAAGGCTTAACAAATGCGGTCGCCAGTGACAACCTGGCGACCAGGTTTTCCTATCTGGCGACCAAGTTTTTTTTATCTTTAACCCATTTTAGACCAAGCATAGAAATTTTATAAAATGTGGTATTATTTGCATTGAAATTTGCTTAAATTACATTCATTAAGACACCAAAAAAGTTTCGTGCATGAAAAATAATATTTTAATCAATTTGACGTTATCATTATTAATTTATTATTAATAATTTACTATTAAATTTAAATGAAAATTTTTAAGTTTCTCTTATGGCATTTGTTTTATTTTAATTTTATTTACAGAACTTGCAACTTTACTCCATTATAAAAACATAAGGTAAAGCCAGGAGAGACGGCGCTGTCGGAGAGATTGCGCACATAGAGTTTCGGGGGGAAGGAGTAGAGTGAGCGCGCAGCGACTCCAGGAAGTTGTACAACAACAGTAGTGGAGTGTCCACTTGAAAGTGCAAGTTGATTGCTTTGAGCGTCTAAGATAAAGTATTGCTATTTTGTTTTGTTTTCCCAAAGTAAGTGCTTGAATTTTCATAGCTATTCATCAGAATTTCTATACAATGTCAATAGTACAAAATATTTTAAACTTAAACGATTTCTCATAAGTTACTAATCTAGACTAACAATGTGAACATCAACGGTTCGTTTTAGAAGAGGTCATGTTTAAATAAAAGTCCGCGCAATCTCTCCTACCGAAATTGGAGAGTTTGCGCATCTGCTACTTAGGAGAGATGGCGCAGTGTTCCCATTAGTTTCCATGCTAGGAGAGATTGCGCAGCTTATTTTGTAAATTTGCATAAAAAATGAAAAATGAAAATGGACTAATTTTAAGTTAAACGTGTTATTAAGTAACATAATTTTATTTTGTAATCTTATCTGGACTTGCTTTTCTGGTTCTTTAATTTTTTTTTCCTTTAATTAAAATTTTATAATCGTTTTTAAAATTATTTCCTTTTTCTGATTTTTTTATTATTAGGTTGAAATATTCACTCCTAATACAATAATATTTGTTCCCAAAAACCTTCTAGCAATGTCATTTAAGTGTAATTATTATTGTTAACAATTTAATTGTAGTTATTATTAGTAACAATCTCTCCTACCCATATGCGCAATCACACAAACCCTGTAAGGACAGATTGAGAAAAATAACTTTCTTTGTGTTATTACAACTGTTCTATTAAATTGCAACATAACAACAAAATAGCAATGGAAATGCATAAAAAACAAATGAAGTAAAAATTATTCATGAATAGTTTAGAAAAAAAATTATATTTAGATTTTTTATTGCTATTCTTTTGAATTGTGCGCAGACTATCCTAGCTTTACCTTATGATTAATCTCAAGTGGAATAATTATACATTTTCAAAAAGTCGAATTTGTGAATAACCGTTTCAAGTAAAAAACTGGCGTATTTTGAAAATTTCTCAACAAAAAGTGATTACTTTAATTGAATTACTAATATTTTATAGATGTCACCAGAACCCTTACAAATAGCAGAAAAATAAAATTAGTGAAAAATATACGTCACAGTGTTAATAAAAATATATTTATTGAAATGGTGCGTTTACGCAACTTTGGCCGAAAATGGGTTAAACCAAAAATATTTTTGACTTTCATTTTTAATTTGGCAAAAATAAGTTCATCAAATTCAAATTTTAAAATAATAAAATCAGAATAATTTTACCGGAAAATAGGCAAAAAATTAATTTCCTGAGATTTTGTAGCATTCAGCTATCTTGACATTTGAAGCATTCGGGAACCAGCATTTCCCTTACTTGCCAGTTAATCCAGTCTTTCTTCTTTTATTTTTTTCCCAGAGATATGTAATTTTGATAAGTTTCAGCTGTAAACTTAGTTTATATTATCTTTCTAAGTTATGTACTATTCTAAACTATGTAATTAATAATGCTAAACTATGCTTGTTATTTTTTTTCTTAATGCATCATAAAAAAACTTTTGGAGCTTTTTGAAAATAAATGACGGGGAAGTGGACAGGTAAAGATTTTTTATTGGCAACTAGAATTTTTTGCTCACTACACCCAGAAAAAGGAATTGATTAAAACTACAAAACATGTTTTGTTGAGTACATTTTGGTTATTTTAGCAAAATTCAAGTAAAATTGAACCATTTTACTTGAATTAACAAAACATTTTTTGCTGACGATACAAAAATTTTGTTTGGAATTGCAAAAAAAAATTGTTTTTGTTGATTCAAACAAAATTTCCATTGACCTATATTTAAACAAAAAGTTTTGTTGGTCAACCAAATTTTTGTTGATTCGAAAAAACTTTTTTCTGGGTGTACCAGATTTTCTGAAATGTAAAGCCCTGATCATTATTAGCAACAAGCAGAATCCATTATTTCATTAAAAAATACATTTTCTTCACCATTTGTGTCTATGATAGTACATTTCTTTCCCCGTACCATTGCGAGCATTTTCATAAGCAAAATTACAGATATAAAATTAAACTGTAGAAAAATAAAAATGTTTCGTAAACTAGTAATATATAATATGATCATGAACGAAAATATACAATCACATTTTCTGAATTACCCACGATTCCTATAAGCGTTCTTCATATGTAGAAACTTCAGAAACCAATATACTTTCGAAATTTAAAGAAGCATTTATAAAAACAAAGTTTCTATTGCTTCCACAGATTTGTGGAAACGTTTCCTAGTAGCTTCAACCTGAAATTAATTGAGGTCCAACTCGACCAGGACTGACACAATTTCTACACAAAATGCCGATATTTCTTAACCAAAATTACCCTACATTTAGAATAATTTTTAAAGAATGTTTATACATATATATGCAAAAAAATAAATGTACATCATTTGTCAGATTATTAGTTAGCAAGCTTCGGGATACGGAACTAAATCATTCATGATTGCTCTGAGAACTACAATCAAATGTAGACTTGGTTAAAAATTTAATGTAGCATAGAAAAAATGAAATAGATAGTTGAAAATATTCATAAATTTGAAGGTCTATATAAAAAAAATTTGATTTTTAAAAATATTATTTTTAATTTGTTGAACAAATATAAATTTCAAAATATTCCATTAACAAATGCGTGGTATCAGTATTAATTTTATAAAAGAAAAGAAAAAAAAGAGAAAGATTGCTGGCCCAACATGCTCTGGAATGTACGAAGTCTAGGTCCAGCCTAGCCCGAATCTGCAGAAAAAAATAGCAAGCCCTCTCTGAGCCGTACCAAGATTACAGAATATCGATAACTCACGAGTTCACAGAGAGAAAATTAATCTCGAGATAGTCCCTTGAAAATCTGTAATAGCCACGCCCTTCAAAGATCTGGCTGCAATTACAGAATGCAACGGTTGTCTGTCTATTACTGTAACTAAAATTTTGCTAAAATTCCAATTTTGGGTCGAAAGTCGCAGAAAAAAATAACGAAATCAAACTTTCGGTCTGGCACTAATAGTAAAAAAAAAAAAAAAAAAACAATAACTGTTGCAACCATAACTGTAGTTTCCATATTTAATAATGTTTAAACAACAAATAATTATAATTTTTCTTTAATAAATTCACGTAGAATTCAAATGTTTTCATTTAGGTAAAATAAAGCAGCTTTAAAGGAAGCGAAAACTTTAAAATATTAGAAAGCAAAAGATAAAATATTGAATAAAAGAAAGAAGAAAAGAATTCACTTGAATATCACCGTCTTTAATGCGAAATTCCGATGAAATCACAATTGAAAAATTATTGCTTAGATAGCGAAAAACGATCTGCCTTAGGGTATATTTTTCTGGCAGGAAAATTAATAAGTATACTCATCAAGAATTTATCTAAAAAAAAGAGGGTAAAATATTTGAACAGGAAAGTGAAATATGTATATAATGTTGCAAACATAAGTGTACTTATCGGTCATTAGTGCATGTGTTAAGATAAGTAAGTGATGAACGAATAACAAGAGTTAAACACTGTTAATGCTGATAAGGCACGATTTATGAAAATGTTAAAGTAATGATATCTGATAATGTACTCGTAGTTTTCCACTCCAAGTCTTGGTTATACTTTTAAGATTATTAGGTTTTCTTTATTTATGAAGAAGATAAATATACTACAAAATATATATTTTAAATTGTCGCTAGAGTGGGGAGTAATTTAAAATTATTTAAAAAATATTTTTTACTTTTCTGGCAGAGGAATAGCGTTCATGCGCTACCAGAAAACATGCTCGAAAGAGCTGTGTTGTCTTACAAGTAAAATAAAACTATTACAGAAATAATGGTAATAGAATAGATTAAAGCATTTAATACAATAATTATATTTTTTAGCCATTAATATGATTAGGAAATTTCTTTAAATTTAAATGCCGTTTTAAAATATAGTATTGTATTCAGTACTTTTTAACAGTTTCACTTTTATTTATTTTAAATAGGAAAGCCATACTATGTTATAAATATTTTTGCACGATAATGCACGGTATAATTAGAAAACATCTTAAAATACAAGAGAAATAAGAAAAACACTAAGTGTTATGAAAGAATGATATATTTCTTCATCAGGTGGAATCCAGGTGTGCTACCAATTCGAAAGAAAGATCAAGAATAAAAGGAAATGGGAAAAAAGGGAAAAGTTGGAGAGAACACCTTAACCTTTTTTTAATGGCATATTATATTTATTATGTTTTTTTTTTCTTTTTTTCTTTTTTCTCTTTTATTTTTTTTTTTTAATTTTATTTTGATAACTTGTTTTGTGGCGTAATCTTTTGATTGTAAAATAACTTTTACTAAGTAGTTGACATGTTTCGGATCACTCCGAGCCATTTTCAGAAAAAAAAAGACAGACAAAAAAAAAAAAAAAAATAAAGAAACTAGTCAACCTAATAAAAGTTATTTTACTGTATATTATGTTGTTAATTCGCACCTTTTAGCATTTAAAAGAAATATATTATTACAAGGTGTTATAATTTATTATACTTTCCAACACAGTTGAAATGTGTTTATGAATGCGGTTTGTCTGGCCGTCTGCCTGTCCCTCAGTATGCCCGTGCTTTAACTCGCGTAAATATACTCGCATTAAAATTTAATTTACTTACACTCAGAAAAAGAAACTGATTAAAACTACAAAACATATTTTTTGAGTACATTTTGTTGTTTTAGCAAAATTGGAGTAAAACTGAACCATTTTACTTCAATTAACAAAATATTTTTGCTGACGATACATTTTTTTTTTTTTTGGAATTGCACAAAAAAAAAAAAAAAAAAAAAAAAAAATTGTTGATTCAAACAAAATTTTTATTGACCCATATTTAAACAAAAATTTTGTTTAAATATAGGTCAATGGAAATTTTGTTTGAATCAACAAAAAATTTTTTTTTGTTGAAAACCACTTTTTTTTGCAATTTCAAAAAAAAATGTCGTATCGTCAGCAAAAATGGTTTGTTAATTGAAGTAAAATGGTTCAATTTTACTCCAATTTTGCTAAAACAACCAAAATGTACTCAACAAAATGTTTTGTTGTTTTAATCAATTCCTTTTTCTGAGTGTATGTTATTGAGGTTTACCATGACATGTTCGTTATTGAAAATAGTGTAGCATTTATAGTTCGTTTACAGGGGCATTCAAAAGTAAGTCCGTTACATTGTGGTATACGGGGAAAAATCGTTTGTAGTGTAACGTAATGATGTTAACCTATTTCAAAAATGTTGAAGTTGATATACATCACTTAGCGCACTATAAGATGCATAATATAGAATATTTTATGCATAGTATTTATATTTTTTTACAGGGGCACACAAAGTAATTCGTTTACACTAGTCTTATGAAAGCCATGGGCGGTAATTGTTGGAAGTGCGGTTTCAATTGCGATATGCATTTTTAAGTTTAACGATTTTTTTGCTTACTTCTTGGTGTGTATAAATTCTATACATCATATACAGGGTTAAAAAAAATGCGAGTACATTTCCGCTTCTATACGGAAATTACTGAAGGAAAATTTTCAGCACTGCTGTGCGTTTTCTAACTGAACTAAGTTTTTGCATACTATGTAGTATATATACAAATCTATATATTATATACAGGGTTGGACAAAATAATTTGAATGTTTTTCCTTACTATAGATGGTAATTTCTGAAATTGGTTTATCTAATGTGCTATCCTCCATTTTCCAAATCTCTGTAAAGAAATAATTGTGAACTTGTTTAGTATTACTATACCACTATACTTCTTCACAAACATCGTATATTCTTTACTAATCATCATTTAGGTTTACCAAATTTGTTAAGTTAGAGTTAAGTATGTAAAGCTTAAAAAAAAGTGATCTTTATTAATAATTAAGTTAGACTAAAGAGCGATCTTAACTTGGTTAGACACGTTCAGTTATATAATTGTGCACTTTAAATATTAAAAAAATTGTCTAAACTTTGACACATTGTATGTATGTTAAACTAAAGACTGGGTTTGTGTCGTCACCCCGGGATTGCACTTATACTCTAAAGCGAAAATTCGATTCCCGGGGCGGTCATCCTTTGCCATCCATTGTTTACTTACATCATCATTCACCTTATTAAATGGCGAAGTTTTGCTGCAGGTTTTTGAATGCATTGGAAAGTGTTTTATAATCTATACTTGATTCACGATTTTCCTGTTTTGTTTCCATTTTCTTTTAGCTTTGTGTCTGCTTTCAAAGTGGCAGTACGCTTGATTGAGCTTTATGAAGTAAGGAATCGTTCTTTCGTAATGAATATTGCTTTATTTACTTTTATAGTGTTTCAATAAGTTTAAAAATTATATAAAGAAGGAAATGTCATCATTGTATTTTCATTTATTAATAGTAGTATAATGCAGTTTCCGTGTTTTCCAAATGTGTCATAAATTTTATTAGGGAATTCGATACCCTTAATTTTACGAAAAATGACGAAAATATCAATTTTACAACTTTTTGCTTAAAATGAATTTAGACATCTGTAGTATATTCTCACGAAGTTCTCTAAAGATTTGATATTTAAAGCTATGCGAAAAGGTATCTTTATTAAACCAATTTCCTTTTACCTGATTCAGAGTTGCAATTGTTTTTCAAAATATCAGTATGTTTTATGTGACAAAACTTCAACAAAAATTTTTCAATTAATTATAAAAAAAAATACGCATTATCATTAAACTAAATATTTACCCTAGTAGCATTGCCTCATCGAATTTTGCTCGGCCTCTCATCAATTCATCCAAATCTGCTCTTGTAATAATACGAGCATATCGTTTCGAGCAGTATTAGAGAACCGGTTTTCGATGAGTTAGATTTCATCGGAAAAAAATATCATTCTGAGCAGTTTTCCCGATAAAAACTTTCTAATCGTACATTCACGGTAAATAGATCACCAGCCGATATCCAATCACGGTGAAATTTGGAAGAAATCCTACTTTTTCTGCGAAGCGCCATCTGATTGGTTGAGAAGTTGATACCTGACAGTACCCGGATGGAAATGTTGACATGGCGCGGAAAGTTGGAAGTGAAGCAGCCGCCATTAATAACTGTTGTCTTATCGACTGTTATTCTCAAACAACGTGAACATATATAAAATAATCTGCTCTGCAATCCTGTTGGAAATATGTGAGTACCCCCTATTTTATTCTTCTTGATTCTATTACTTTGATTCATATATTTATGTTTAAATTCTAATGTTTTTAAAAATTATGTAAGAGAAACACATCTAAAAAATTTTCACGTGGTTCTAAGTTTTACATAATTTATTTTTATAAATGCTTCATGCTATTGTAAAGAAGCTACATGTGGTGAAAATTTATTTTCTTTTTCAAAACAAGTGAGTAAATGTTTGTTCTTTGTATTTACATTGTGCATATATTTCCGGATGAGTTTGTTTTGAAACTGAAATATTTCGTAACAGCATGGAGCTTCTTTGCCTTATTTTTTTAGGAATCGGGAGGTACTAAATATTATCAATACATCTAATAATATTACCCTTTAAATATCGCGACAGTTTATTCTGATCACATCAGGGGTAAGGAATTATATTAATATATTCTCGATTGGCAAATGAAATTTCTTACAGGGGGAGTGAATTAATTATTTGTTGTCAGTCCTATTTCGTTATTTATCCCAATTGGCGTGATATAAATATAGTCTAAGGTCTATCCTATACAAAACTTTGACCTGTCTAATTTTATACAATCTTTATAAAACATACTACAAAACGGCATGTAATAAATTATTTTTGCAGTCGTGTAAATTTTTTCATTATTTTCGAATGTAATGTATGTTTATCTTGAATCAGTAAAGCTAAAGCTTATAAATAGTTTTCATTTTCAGTAATATTTACTGATGCAGATTATTTATGAACATTTTTAATATGCATTTTAAACAGAACTGGATAAATGCGTTCGCCAGTTGCAACCAACATATACTTGTTATTCTATTATTATCCTATGTATTTCTTGCTAATTTTTTTAATTCATTAACTAATACGTCAAATCGATTTATTTAAAAAAAATCCTCAATTAAAAAATGGGGGGGAGGGGGTGCAAAGGTTTTTTCGTGCACAGTTTATTATTTTTTTTTATCTGTTAAAAAAAAAAAAAATAAATAAATCACCAGACTTTGATTGTTTTATTTTTTTTAATGACCCTGATGCTTGTATTAAGTTATTGTTGAAAGTTGATATTGCAACTCAGCGCACCAATCAAAATGTCATCAAAAATCCGTGCATGAGTGAAATGAATCTGTTCCAAAATTACAAAATCTGTCGTACAGCATGCATGTGTTTGCTGATTTTATTCCTTACACTATTTCAGATAGTACTTATTTTATTTTTATTTGCAAAGATTCTACAAAGTTTCATTTTTCTTTCTTTATATTGTGAATTACTTTTAAAAAAAACTTGCCAAACCGTAACGCCTAATAAACAAATGAAAAAATGTCATTAGAATCTTTAAAAAAAAAAAAAAAAAAAAAAAAAAACCCCGAAAAGCCTCACTTACTAAAGTGTCTACTGTCTGTAACTTTAAACAATAAAATTTATAATATCAGAGTTTTCCCCAGGTTTAAAAAAGGGCAGGGTGCTGCTCGGGAAAAAAGGGCACTTTATTTTTAAGGGCACTTTTTGGATTCTTGAGGGCACTTTTCAGATTCTTAAGGGCACTTTTTTTTTATTTGTTAAAGGTATTCTTTTGATTTTTAAAGCCATTTTTGATATATAAAAGTAAGGGCACTCTCTTTAAGACAACATTGAATCAGTTTTTACTATGAAAGCAAATTTTTTAATGCAAAAAGGAGAAAGGGTGCTTTTTTTACTGAGGGGCAAGAAGGGTGTGAATTATTTTATGAGGGGCTAGAAGGGTGCTATTTGATAAACCAAAGGGCAGGCAGGGTGCAGCGCCTTTCTGAAACTGTGTGGAAGAAACTCTGTAATATATTAGGGAACAAAAAAAATTATCTTCGATATTTATTTACATTATTTACCTCAATTATCCTGGTCGATAAATGTTTGTGATGTCAGTTGAAACTGATTTATTTTACATAACTATGCATCGCAACATTTTTTCATTGCTTTTTCTCTTCTAATATCATGGTGTCACAGTAATTGTTACCTCAATTAACGAATAATAAATCGGTAGAACATCATTAAATATAAATATACAGATAAACATCAAATTATAAATCTGTTAATGACATAACAAATACATGTAATGCATCTAATGTCAAATGAATATCATGCCTCGCTCATGCATCTTCTGAGTTAAATCCTATAGTTTGCATGGGTGATTGTGTTCAGTTTATATACCTGAATTCGGGTATTTCTTTCATTTTCAGTGCAGAAATTCTGTTTCTGAAAGTTAAATAAGACTAAAATATCAATTTCACATGATTGCTGAACATAATTAAAATTCATATTTTTCCTAATTTGATCTTCCTGTAATAAATGCCTGCCCCCCCCCCCTTCCCTGTTTCTCACCATACAAAAACATTTTCTTGCTAAAATTTCAGATATTTTTTCATGAACCCACAATCCCCCCCTGAGTTTGGCAGTAGTTTTTTTTTTTAATGAGAAGTAGTTGACAAGATCATGGAGAAATACCAAATAATATTTTGAATACATTTGCTCAGAAGTTCTTTCAACAGCTAATTAAAAAAAAAAAAAAAAAAAAAGTCTTGTTTAAAATCAGTTTTTAATGAATGTGATGTTTGTTTTTCTCATCAAGCTATTTGTAATAGTAAATCATTGTATTATTTAATGGTATTATTTATTATTGATATCATTATAAGTAAAAAAAAAATTGTTTATTTTATTTAAAAAAATGGGTTACATATTACATGGGTCCTTATATGGAGAAGAAAAAATATGTGAAATGTTCTTAAAAGTTGGCAAGTATGCTGAATATTTTACACATGGGGAGAAAAAAAAGTATAGTAGTTTTAATAAGTATATGTGTGTTCATATTAAAAAATTATATTAGACATATAATTGTAGACTATTTTTCCATAATTGTATGTATTAAAATATGGATTTTCTTTCTTTTTTTTCTTTTATTATAAATATATATATATTCAGGTTAAAGTAAATCTGGTTTCAAGTTGACTTTTTTGTCAGGTTTGGGTTTTTAAAATTTAATGTTTGGGTTGGGTTTAAGAAATAAAGATAAATCTTTAAAATAATGCTGCACAGACTTTTTGTCTGAAAGTTGTTTGCTACCAGAGTATCTGTGAAGATCAACTTAATAGCAAAGTTTGTCATTAAATAAGGCAACTGATTCTGTGTAAAAATCATGGTATCTTGGCGGTCAGCAGTTGTGCATCTTTATTATGAGAAATTTAATGAATTGTGGAACAAGATATCAGAAGATATTGCAAGAGGAATTTGTGACAAATTTAACATTGTGGCAAAATGTGTACAATTCAACATTGGGACGGAGTGCGAAATTCTACATACAGCATATTTCATTATGGTACAGTAAATTCTCAAATATCTGCCAATTCCTAAAATCCACATTTACAATGTAAACAATGAAATTTTCTGTTAAACATTAGGGGGGGGGGGATCTTGTGGATTGCTTGTGTCGATTACTATCATTCACCCAGCATCTTGCAGATGAAAGTGGTACAGTGCAATCTTCATAGCACTGATCAGATACTAAATTGGAGAAAGAAAGGCTTTGTATAAAAAAAAACTTGTTCATGATGATAAATTTTCGAATGATGAGTTATGGGACTGAACAAAATCTGACTGTTTGTAGGTTGAGTTTGCAAGAAAAGCCATATTTCGGAATCTATCAAGCTCTTTAAGGTGAAGTTTTGTGGGATATATATGTAGACTTGCTAAGTCTCTGAATTTTTTTACTATATTTTAATCTCAGATTACAGTCAATTATCTCTGGTATTTTTTAATTTTGCGACAAACATGCAAATTTTGTTTCCAATCTGTGGCATACTGCTGCTGCCGTATAACTAATGCGAATCTATAGTGGGTTCCACTCTTTTCGCTGCACTCGAGTTGGGTCTCTTCTGTTCATTCAAAACAGGGGACTGTCTAGACTTTCATCCAGGGTCCTGTTTTTGTGAATTTGAAATGATTGTTCTATCCATTTTCTTGTTTAAAAATTTTTAGAAAATATATGTATGTAAAATACACATTTTCTTTATATATGTAAAAGTGGCAGTCAGATTTTACTTTTGAATGATTAAATTTGTAAAAGGTCTATTTTTAAGACAAAGTATTTTATGAATGGGCCTGTTTTGAGATAAAAAAAATTGGGAATTGTTCTGTTTTAAAATGAATAAAATTGTCAAGGATCCTTTAAAGGATACCAACAAACTAAGCTCTGTGATACTGACTGAGATGAGAAGAGAAGCTGTTGACATTCATCCTATAAAATGAAAGCATGCCATCTGCTTGTATGCACGAAACAATATGCTCAGTCATTTTGTGCCATTGTAATAGCAAGGGGAATGAAAATGCGAGCAAAATCGCATTTGATAGATTTATATTTGTATCACCTCGTCTCATCATAGAAGCATGTGCATTACATCATGAGTGTTTAATTTTTGTGCATTGTTTGAATTAATTCTTATATTCTCATTAGTTTATTTATCGTAAAAATTATTGAGGGATTTTATTTATATTAGGATTTATTCAGCTACCCAGACCATGTTTTGGCCACAGAATTTAAGCGAGTAGTTTGGAGTAAAAATGAGGTACCTGATTTGAAACTAAAAATTCTGGTTACAGTCAACCTGAAACCCGACAACCCAGAGTGAAAGAAAATTAACCCACATTTTAGTACAATTATGGAAAGTAGTCCACAATTATGTCTTTAATATCTTTTTTTTTTGCATAAAAATGAGCATATATAGATACGCACATATAATATTCAAATAGTTTTTTTTTTTTTTTCGATACCTTTCTTTTAAAAAATTGGGTAAATCTGAACCCAACCTGAAAGAATCAAAACTTGACCCACAACTTTGAAATTAACATCGTCAGGTCAGGTAAAATTGGATTTTAGTTTAGAATCTTGGCTAAAAATATTTTGAGACATATGAAGCATTGTTTCAGTATGGTTATCAGCATGGGGCCAAATTTAAGACATCCAAAATTAACAGAAATATTTTGCGATTATTGATATTAAGATAGGTTCGTTCCGTGATGAATTATTTTTTTGTTATATAAATTTCATCTTTTTAAAAAAATTTTTTTTAAATGTAAATTTACGTTTAAAAGAATGTTTAGGGTGATTAGAAAAATTTTATTATCAGAAAACATAAAAAAAAAATTGAGAAAGTAAAGTTATAATTTATCAACTATTTACTGAAGTTGCCAATTTTTATTTTTAGTATTTTATGAGATTTTCCTTGTAATTCAAGTTGTAAAATAGGCACTATTAACGCCACAAACATCGGTTTTAGATGTTTCAGAATTAAAATTGTAATTTCAAAAATGCTAGTTTGAAGAAATAATTATTTATTTTCATCTTATTTATTTCTGCTTGTTTTTAAGTTATAAGAAATAGTTAAAAAAAAAAAAAGAGAAAAATATTCAAAACATATTTACATAATAAGATCACTAATTATAATTAAAATATAAATAAAATGCTTAAGTGACTCAATCCAGCATCAATGAAATGTTACATAATCATATAAGATCATCAATTATAATTAAAATATAGAAAAAAAATGTGTAAGTGATAACTTAAGCATTTTATCTATATTTCAAAACATATTTGTTTTGTTTCTCATTTCCAAAATAATTTTCATCTATATTTACTTATTATAAACACATTATTTTTAATAATAAAAGTTAAAATGTTTTTAAAAAACAAGGTGGCTGACTGCAGGCAAATCCCAAATCTTAGCCATCAAATGCAAAAAAAATTTACTCTTTAATTCTACAAAAGTGGCCATAAGGTGCCTGACAAACAATTTTTTAATAGCCACTTTTTTTTTTTTCATTTTGTGGCCGGTGGCTGGTCCCTTTTTTTTCCCTTTACTGCTAATCAAAATATTAAAAATCCCTGACAGTTTGGCCTACAGGCACATGTAGATTTCAAAGACACAGACTGTAGGGCGCCTGTTTATTGGGAATTGCAGAAGAAATGACCTTTTTGTCATTTTGCGGCAGTTGGCACCGCCCACTTTGAAATCAACTTGTGGCTCGCTGTAGGCCCGGTAGCAGAAAGTTCGAGACGGGCGACATACGTCGCAGATTTTTTTTCACTTCGTCAGCGGGCACGTGCCGCAGCCACACTTTTCCTTCGCATCTGGAGGAGTGCTATAATCTTTGCGCATCTCCTCATTCTTTGCAAGCTAAATATAATTTTTTTTTTCCCTGACATCCCTGATCAGTGTACCAACAGCGTTTGCTCATATACTGTGCTTGCATCTCACCAGAAAGTTCAAAAGAGAAAATTTGTGAAAAGCGGTTGAAGAAATCAGTGAAAAGCAGGCTCTGTCTTTTCTTTTATAGCTGCAAATGCACTCTGCCTATTTTTTAAAGCTACATAGCATTTTGGGTTCACAAAATAAAATTCAGTCTGCGAATTTCACCAATAGGTCGCGAGTAAAAAAACGAAAATTTGTCAATCAAGCACAGAAAAATTTTGCAAAGTTCGTTAAACGGTCACGTGAAAATATTGCGAAATTTGTTAATTTATTGCGTGAAGAAAAAATCGCAATTTGGCAGTCGGTTGTGGGAAAAATTGCAAAATTCACCAGTCAATCGTAGGGAGGAAATAAAAATGTGAAACAAAATTCATCTACGATCGTGTGAAAAAAATACCCCTTGAGTTTTGCCAGTAAGACGTGGAAAAAAATCCGTAAAATCGTCAATCAGTTGCAGGAAAATAACACGAGTTTCGTCAATCGATCGTGGGAAAACTATTTAGAAATTAATCTGTCGGTTACGGGGGAAAAATCATGAATACCTACTAAACCTATTAATGACTGACGGAAGTCAGTCACAGAACCCCCCCCCCCCCCCAAAATTCTGCCATCTGCTGCAGAAGAATATCGCAAAATTCGTCTATAGATGGTGGGAAAATATTGCGAAAAGCGTCAGTCGCGAGAAAAATTTGTAAATTTTGTCAAGCTATTGCAAGCAAATAACCATATTTGCTGATCGGTCGTGAAAACAATTGCGAAATTTGTTCACAATTACGTGTTGTTAAAAAAAAAAAAACCATGCGAGTTTCACCTGTAAGACGCAGGAAAAGAAAATCGGAAATTTGCTTATCGGTCGCAAAAATAAAGCAAAATTTGTCAGTTGGTTGCAGGGATATATCACAAATTTCTTCAATCGATTGCAGGAAAACAATTGCAAAATTCGTCAATATGTCGCGGAGGGGAAAACCGCTTAATTCACCAATATGTTGCTGGTAAATATTGAGAAATCAAGTTAAAAAATTGCACGCAACAGTAATACTTTACTAGGTATTAATTATTGATATACAGTAAAAGACTTATTTATTACGTATAATGTTGTACTGTTTCATGTTATATAAGTACTATTTAATGTAAAATTTTACATATCAATGTAGTATTTGAGGTTTTTGACATAGCAGTTTAAACTCTCAAAAAAGGATACATGTCAAAGACCTGCCAATCCTGAATTGTAGCATAGTTTACCTGCAGATTATTTTCTGCCGCTGAAATATCTGTCGCAGACACTTGGAGAATTTTCTGCTTCTGGGTCTGTAGGCAGATCTGGCAGGGATTTTTTTTTTTTTTAATTTTTTTTTTTTTTGCTGTAAGGGTTGGTTCTATAAAAACTTGTCAGTATAAAAGTTGTAGATAATATTAAGAGGATGAGGATTTATAATAAATTTAAGTGGATTTGATATCTTGTGAATTGACAAAGCTATGAATTTTTTTCTTCTTAAACCCCTATTTCCTCCCCCCCCCCTTTAGGCCATTTTTAATGATATAAAAAAATCTGTCATACATAAATTTTCTGCTCTTTTCCTAGAAGTAATAATTTTAAATGATTCAATACATATCATAATTAAGAAGTTATTGGTTGTTTTTTGTTTTCACAAAAGCCTTCCATCCCCCCCCCCCCAGGTTCAATTTTGCCCATTAACAAACTTGACCTAGATTTTATGTATCAGTTTAAAAGAGATTTGTGCAGTCATTGTATTGTGTCCATAAAAAAGTGATATAGATAGATAAAGTTTTGAACTGGGTGTGGTTTTGGGTTCTGGAAGTCATAATTGGCATAGATCTGCAAAAAGTTTCCAGAAATTCCAACATTGGAGAGAATGTAATAGGTAGTATTTTTTACGAAATATGCCTAAAAGTAAAAATTCCTCTTATTTATTAATTCATCTTCGTCTTCTTTATCTCTATTATTCTGTCCATATTAGAATTTCAGATAATACAAAAATTTTGCAAATCCAAACAGGTTGTGGTCCAAATTTGATGGAATGTCTTGCATTGGTTCGAGTAAACCAATTCTGTGCAGACTTCAAGCTGACTATATGGGAAAGGACTGAAGATGTCATGAAAGAAAAGTTCCTGATTCTGGAGTTTTCGTAGCAATGGTCTGGTAAGTTATTTTTTGTTAGAGATAAGGTTTTGGGGGGAATTCTGCTGTTAAGTAAAAATAGTGGTGTACAGAGTACGACTTTTGATGAGTAGCACATACAGAGTAGTGTAGTTACGACTGCTTTCTTAAATCGATTTATTATCATCCATCATAAAGCACGATTAAGTGCTAAATCATGATTTAATGCAGATTTTACCTTTGGAAGCCATTTTTTAATTTATAGTGACAAAATATGGGCTTTATGTAGCACCCCCCCCCCCTCTATTATATTATACAGTATTATATTTCATTAATTTTCCAAATGTTTTAAAAAAAGGTGTTTACATATAGACAAGTAGGAACCCTTCCCTCTCATAGACACAAGTCAGGGGTCGATCCAGGCAGAATTTGGGGCCTATTTAGGGCCCCTTCACAAAAATCAATTTAATAAAATGGGCCCTTTCACAAAAATCAATTTGACAAAATGGGCCCTTTCACAAAAATCAATATGACAAAATGGCCCCTTCACAAAATTATTTTTACTAAAATAGGCACTTTCACAAAATTCCATTCCATAAAAATGTGCTATTTATTATTAATTTATTGTTTTGTGATATTTTAAAATGTGTAATTTGTAAACAAACAAGTTCACCAGAGAAGAAAACTTCACCAAAAGGATTTAAAAACGTTTTTGTTTATAAATGCTTGGTTCGAATTTGATTAACTGGATTTCAACTTCCGTTACAAAATGTTATTTTTCACAAAAATATAATAAATTTCACAAAAATAACCTTTACTTTTCACAAAATGGGCCCCAAGAAAAAAAACCCTGCATCGACCCCTGGAAGATCTTGGATATGTTTATGAACATATTTTATTACGAAGCCAATATCAATAAATCAGTTTTTTTAATAGTAATATATAATTTAATTTCAAGTGTACAGAATATAGATTGAAAAAAGAATTGTTTCCTCTCAAATGAAAAATTCTTTGAAATAATTTTTGCATATTTATTTCTTCTACAATCCTATGTGAAAATAAACTATCATTCATTTATTCATTTTTATTTATTTCAAAGTTTGTTGCGATAAATGCGAAATTCATCGATCAGTCGGAAAAAAAATCCCTCCTTTACTAATCAGTTGCAAGAAAAAGTTGCCAGTTGATAGAAGAAAAATATCTCAAAATTTGTTAATCAGTCGCATGTTTAAATAAAAAATTAAAATCACTCTGCAGTGAATCGTCTGAAAAAAAATCCTGAAAATCTTCACTCCATGCACGGTAGGGGGGGGGGGGGGCGGAATTGAAAAATTTGCCAGCCGATCAAGGGAAAATATCAAAAATATTGCAAAAGTCTTCAGTTGATTGCATGAAAAATCACATTTGTCAGTTAATCGAAGAAAAAATCTCAAACATATTGCCAATTTCTGCAGTTGATAGCGGAAAAAATCTCAAAATTTGCGAGTTATTCAGATAAGATTGTGAAGTTCTTCATTTAAGAAAATTGCGAAATTCATTCGTCGATTGTTGGGAAAAAATCGTGAAAATTTTTAGCCAGTTACGGAAAAGAATGTAAAATAGTTCGACTAAGCATCATCAGAAAAAAATCCTGAAATTCATCGACTGGTCACGAGAAAAAGTCATTAGTCGCTCAAGGGGAAAATATTAAAAAATTTCTCAATTTGTCGATCGGTCACAGTAAAATATTGAGAAATTCTTCAATCAGTTGCAGGAAAATATCGAGAATTTCTATTCATGAATTGGGGCTGCAAAACAAAGCAGTTCAAAATGTACCTTCTGAACCAGTGTTACCAATACCAGTGTTGCCTATTTTAAAAAAAACCTCTTTTTTAAATGCTCACATAGCTGTCCTTTTTGTTTTAAAGTCAACACTATATATTCATTACTTTCTTGTAGTTCACGGCGATCAAATCGAAAATTTTAAATTGCATGTTGTTGTAAAGTTGCCATCAACAATTGTTACTCAGTCATAACCTGTTGAATAAAATGTATTCACCTACACAAGAAGAGTGCAAGTGCGAGGCCTGCACTTGGATATAAATCTGCTAGAAAACTTCTAAAAGCTAGATTTATTTACTACAATCTAAATTCTTTTTTTGAGGAGGGGGGGGGGGGGGGAAGACTAGAAATGCCACTCCAATGCTCTTATAACATAAACACCCCCCCCCCTTTTTTTTTTTACACAGTATCAAAAGCATTAAATTAATTTAATGACGAATTTAACATTCATTTATCATGAGAAAAGAAGTTATAAAAAAAAAAGAAAAAATTCTTAGAAATAGAGCACAGTTTTATTTCCTTTTAAGTTTTAGATTATAATAAATATAAAAAATTTTTCAACATAAATTCTGACATCCGTATAGCGGATGGAGAAGGATTGACCATGCATAATTTTTAAATTTAATAAATTGCTTTAAGAAAATTTTATATAATTCAAAATTTTTAATCTTTTAAACGAGCAGCATTATTTGAAACGACTGATAAAGTACAAATAATCAATTTAAATTTGATCTGATCTCGCTAATATCAATTCTATCTATTAAATGATTATTGCTTGTTGTAACAATTTTGATATTAAAAATTTTAAAGCTTATTGAATATAAAATATTTCGATTTTGTAATTTTTACCATATCTTTTTCATTTTAGAAATTATTTGTAGTTAACAAATTATGAAAAGTATGTATTGACACTGGCACACCCAACCAATGGGTCAGGTCGGCACTATATTTTTCCATTATTTCCTATATTTTTCCTGATTGGTTTTTCCCAATTTTTCAACAGACTGTAAAATATTTTTTCAGGTGAAAAATCTATGTACAATAAGCAGGGCTTGAATTTCAGTGCGGGATTCGCGCCGAAAATTTTGAAATCCCTACAAAAAAAATATCGTGGGCAGGAGCCTCCCACCCAAAAAATTTCACCATTTTCCAGAGAAATTTGCGTTATTTAATTTACCTGCAACCGAACGATAAATTTCGTGATTTCTTTTCCCGTAACCGATCGATGAACTTTTCGTTTTTTCCACGACTGATCGACAAACTTTGCGATTTTTCCATGACAAATCGACGAACTTTGCTTTTTTTTCACTACTGATCGACAATCTTTGTTTTTTTCCGCGACAAATTAACGAACTTTGCTTTTTTCACGACTGATCAACGAACTTTGCATTTTTTAAACGACTAATCGACGAACTTTGCATTTTTTAAGCGCCTGATCGACGAACTTTGAGTTTTTTCCGCAATCGATCGACGGACTTTGTATTTTTTTTTTTTTTTTTTTGCGACTGATCGATGAACTTTGCGTTTTTAAATGACTAATCGATGAATTTTGCGTTTTTTTCGCAAGAGATAGACGAACTTTGCGTTTTTCTGCAATCGATCAGCGAAATACGCTTTTTTTTTTCGCAATCTATCGGCGAAATTCGCGTTTTTTTTCCGCGACCGATTCGCATAATTTTTCGCTTTTTTTTCTTAATAAAATAGTTTTTTCTCCCTCCCAAACATTACAACTCCCCTCCATTTAACAATGTTGGGAGGGAGACTCCCCTCCTTGGAAAAATTGAATTTCAAGCCCTGAATAAGATTTCCATAATGGACACTCGACTCCTGAAAGATGGACATCTCTGATTAGCAAAAGAGATACTGCTGGAAACAAGGGTTGGTTCACAGTCTAATCTATTATTATGTAATTTTGTAGCTATGACCTTTCAAGACGCCATGGATTCTTAGCCAATTTCGAGTTAGCGTCTTTTTGTGTGTGTGGTAAACATGTTAAGTTTTGAGCCAAATAACAAGCATTTTCGGCACATAGTGCTTTTCCTGTTGAATCAAAAGAAAAACATTGGTGAAAGCTGTCGGAAAACTTACTGTGTCAATGTCCTAATGCAAAACGACTTGAAAGACAAAGAACCCTCAGGTCAATCGAAAAGATTTGAAGATGCCGAATTGCAAGCATTTTTGGATGAAGATGATATACAAACTTAATAGCAAGTGGCAGAGAGGTTGAATGTTGGTTGACGAACCATTTGTTATCGACTGCATGCCATGGGAAAGATCCATAAGGCAGGAAAATAGATACTTCTGATGTGGTTTCTTTATTATTAATCTGCTGTTTACCACAGCATGATAGCCAAAAAGTCTGAAAATATGGACATTGATCAAAGGGCATGCGATCGCCAACCACTGTTCATCATCCTCCAGTAAGCCACATAAGATGTGGCAGGCTTGTGTTGGAATATTTCACAAACCTTGTCGTCAACTATGCAAAGATGATCTTCTATCTTCTAACCTCAACTATGCAAAGATGAGATATATACTAATGAGCCTGTTAGCAGAAAATTCAAGACGGGTGACGGACATTGCAGATTTTTTCCTCCATGGAACTTTTCTTTGGTTCGCAGAATTTTTTTTTCTTCCCTTTTGCAGATTTTTTTCCTTTGTCGGCAGGTACAGTGCCGCAGCCACACTTTCGCCTTGCATTCGGATGAGTGTGATCATTGGTTGCAAGCTAATACTTTTTTTCTCTCTCTCTCTCTCTCGTGACTTCCATGCTGTCTGAGCCAACAGCTTTTGCTCATATACTGCGCACGCATCTCGCTGCCCAGTTCAAAAGAGAAAATCTGCAAAAAGCAGTTGATAAAAATATGCAAAAAGCAGGCTTGTCTTTTTCATATACAGCTGCAAATGCACCCTGCCCATTTTAGGTTTGGATAAATTTGTTATCGGCATATTTCAACTCGCAAATTTCACCAATAGGTCACAAAAAAATGTTTCAAAATTCGAAAATTGCTTATGTGAAAAAAAAATCTCAATTAATCGCAGGAGAAAAAAATCACAAAATTCGTCTATGATTGCATGAAAAAAAAAAAAAATGCAAGTTTTGCTAACAAAGTACGGAAAAAAATCCATCTAAAAATTTGCAATTCATGCAATTTTAATTTTAAAAAAAAGTAACAAACTGACAACACTGGCAAGAAAGAAAAAACACAAAAATGGGCAATCAGTAGCAAGAATAATATATCACAAATTTCATCAATTAATCTTGCAGGAAAATTCATTAATCGGTTAAGGGGGAAAAAATTATGAAATTCTGCCATCAGATATGGAAGAATATTCAGGGGTCGATCCAGGAAAAATTTAGAGCCCCTTCACAAAAATCTATTTAATAAAATGGGCCCTTTCACAAAAATCTATTTAATAAAACGGAGTCCCTTCACAAAAATAAATTTGGTAAAATGGGCCCCTTCACGAAAATCAATTTGATTTAAATAGGCAACTTCAAAAACGTCAATTTGATAAAATGGGCCCTTCACAAAATTCTATTCGATAAAAACTTATTTATTTATTTATTTTGTGATGTTTTAAAATGTGTAATTTGTAAACAAACAAGTTCACCAGAGAGAAAAACTTCTGCAAAAGGGTTTAAAAAAGTTTTTGTTTATAAATGCTTGGTTCGAATTTGATTAACTGGACTTCAACTTTCATTACAAAATGTTATTTTTCACAAAAATATAATAAATTTCACAAAATTAACCTTTACTTTTCATAAAATGGGCCCCAAGAAAAAAAAAACCTGCATTGACCCTTGATATTGCAAAATTAGTCTATATGTCGCTGGAAAATATTGCCAAATGTGGCGGTCATTCGCAAGGAAAAATCTCGAAATATTTGCACAAAATTGTTAATTTTGCTTGTCTATAGCAGGTAAATAGCAAAATTCGTCAATTATGAAAAAAAATCATGCAATTTGTCGACAATCGCATGAAAAAAAGAATATATATACCCACTAACTCATTTGTAAAGTGTGTGGGGAGGGGGAATTTGTGAATTCACAAGTCAGTAGTAGGAAAATATCACGAATTTTGTCAAGCAATCGCAAGAAAACAATCGTGAAATTTGACAGTCGGTTATGGGGGAAAAATCGCTAACAGTCTGTCATGGGGAAAGGGGGGGGACTGCTAAATTTGTCACTATTTTGCAACAAACCTCTAAATTTGCCAAGATAGGTTGCTGAAAGATATCGAGAAATTGGTCACAAGAAAAAAATCGCAAAATTTGTCAATAGGTCATGGGGGGGGGGGGACACACATAAATTGGTATATGTATCTGTCGAGAAAGAACATTCACTTATGTGCATTTTAAGTAAGAGAAAATATGTGCCGATCATGTAAGCACAATTTTATCCAACAAATTTTTAAATAAAAATTTTACCAAGTTAAAAAATTGCATGTGCCAGTAATACTTTACTATTACTAGCTATTAATTATTGATATACATAACTTAAATTGTAACATAGTTTGCCTGCAGGTTATTTTCTGCCGCTAAAATATCCGTTAGACATTTGGAGAATTTTCTGCTACTGGTCTAATGAGTGCAAGTTTTTTTTATTTTATCAAATTTGCAGGTTATTGATGACACAAAATTTTGTGGACATTTGCGGGCTTGGATTTTAAATCATTGGGCATAGGTTCCAAAAAAGATTAAATTCATCTAGTGTCTGAGTTATCAGAGTTTATCAAATCAGCAGACAAAAAGCTAATTTTTTTTCTGAATTTTGAAATAATTGGTAGGATGCAGGTCCCCCATGGAGTTTCTAAAAAGCAAAAAAGTTCTATTTTATTCAGGCTACCTTTCTGGTTATAATGATATCTTTTGTTTAAAAAGTAATTAGTATTTGCTGTTTCAAAAGAGTATTTTTTCTGGAGCGCAATTAGGCGTTAGATTTAAATTTTTCTGTTTCTTGTACAATTTTAAACTGCCACATTCACTTTTTGTATGACTACACAAAAAATAGCCACATGAAGACCTCTTTCTGTTTCTAATAATGGCAAGCATTAGTTTCAAGTTTTCTGTTTTTTCTGCAGTTTTAAACTACCAGTGCATATACTTTCCAGATGGACATCCAAAAAAAAAAAAAAAAAAAAAATTACCCACATACTTGAAGTACCATTCCATTTCTAACAGTATATTAAAAAAAATATATATGTATATTTACCTACCTGTTTTCCCCCCTTTCTGATGAAATTTGGTTTTCATTTTCATGTTTTCCAATTCATTTTTTTCTGCACTTTGAAATTGCCTTGCTGGTTTCTCGGTTATAAAAATAAAACATTCATGTGTACTTTTCCAGTTCTAATTTTAGCTTAAATTTCAACAAAATATATTTCCTGGAGATCGGTCTGTTTTGTTTTCGTGCAATTTTAAATCGCCATCTCATTACATAGAAATCCCCCCCTCCCCCACCAAAAAAAAAAGAAATGGTATCTTTGTATTTTTCTTGTTCTAATGATAACTTTAGTTTTTAAAAATATTAATATTTTTATTTACTACTTCAAAAGTTTTTTTCAATACATGAAAATACCAAGAGGCAGAGGTTCCTTTTTCGCTTTTCAATTTTCAACACTGGGAAGTATCATTTTGCATTTTAAAAGAGGGGGGGGGGGTTACTTATGTGTTAAAAATTTCATATTTTGTGGGTAGAGATATATGCTTGTCTAGGGGTACCTCTAGTTTCTACTGTAGTTTTTTTAAAGGGGGGGGGGACATTTTTTATTATTTAGGTTTCCTCAGGAATTATTGGGATATTTTCATTCAAATTGTCAGTGGTTGAATCGGTACCTCAATATGCACAATTACTTCATCTTCCAAGTCTCCATTATTGCAGATTGATATGATCAATCTATCCCGTTAGCAGCACATTAGATGTAGATCAATGTTTCTCAAGCTGTTTTCTCAAGGAAGAGCTGCTGTTAAATTTTGTATAAAGGCTCCATGACGTGTTGTGTGACTTTTAGAGTGTTTTTTTGCAAATTGAGACAAATTTGGAAGTGAAATTATTTAGATAACGTTTTACTTTTTTTATTGCTATTACAGGACACATACAGAATGTATATTTTTTAAATAGTAAAGTTGTCGTTATGTGTGTGACACAGAAAAATCACACACATAACGACTTTACTGTTAAAAAAAAATTGTTATTACTTTAGACTAAAAATGTCACTACAAAAATGATTTTGTATGTGTCCTGTAATAGCAATAAAAAAAGTAAAACGTTATCTAAATAATTTCACTTCCAAATTTATCTCAATTTGCAAAAAAAACTCTCTAATGTCACTCGCATAACTGTGGAATCGCCCATAAGAGCTTTTTTTCCATGTTAAATTTTGATCTTATTTGTTAATAAGTTACAATAAATGCTGTGTATATAATTGTATTAATATATATATATATATATATATATTATTATTATTATTTTTCCAGATAGGGGCCCATGAAGAATAATCTATCTCCTTCAGCAACTGCAGTGGAAGTTCACGAGGTAATAAAGGAGTGGTTGATGCACTTGAAGGATCATGAGGGAGGCAGGAATGTACGAGCAGTAATGTCTGAATAGCACTGAATAATACCTATATGTATTAATTCTAATTAAAAATTGTTTGTGAATAATAAAGTTTACAATTTAAGTTTTGTGTTTCAAGTTTTTTTTTTTTTTTTTTAAAGATTCTAATTGATTTGGAATGTCAATCAAATATGTACAAATACGTAGGAGAAGGGGTGGGGAATTGAAAATTAACAAGTTTAAAGTATAAAATATAAGAAAATAAATTTGAATCTGATTTGAAGAAAAAATTAGATATAGGTAACTTAAAAGCTTAGCTCTCTTCTTTTTTGCTTAATGTAAAAGCAAGAAAGAAGATAACTAATGTGATCTTTTTTTTTATTATTATTATTCATCAAACTTTCTTAATCTTCTTAATTCATCAGACTTCTTAAGATTGTTTGTCAAATGAAATTATTACAGCTGAAGTCACCAGATATCTGCACAAGATTTTTAAAGTATAAATAGATTTAATGCATGCCAGTTTTGTGAAAGGGGGTGGGTAATAAATATAAATAAATCATTTAGGGTTACAGTAAATTAAGGAGATAGAAAATAAATTTGCTTTTAAGATAAAATGGGGGGGAAAATCAATCTTCGTTGGTTTAATTTGGTGTTACTTATTCGTGGAATGTTCGTCAGATAGTATTAATTTAAATAAAAATTGCTATATAGAAATAAGATTTTCCTTCAGAGCCGAAGAAATAAGATGTTTATTCTGTGATTTAAAATACAAGACAATGAATAAACTTATCAAAGCAGAAGTTAATTTTTTTTTTTTTTTTTTTTTTTTTAACTGAGCTATCCCACACAGAAATAAACATGAAATTTACTTGATTTAAAAAAAAAACTTGTTAGAGATGACAACTCCAACTGGAAATAAAACTTTTATTCACAAAAAGAAAAGTAAGTTATTTGTGAAACAAGATTTTAGCCTGGTTTTAAGTGTTCTGACAGGGAATTAAATTGAACAGTGCTACCAATTCATACAGAAACTGGAATATCCCTTGTCTATCCTCATTTTCTGTTTGTGAAGTCCTTTTACAGAATTACTGGAAAACGGAACTTTGTCTTTCTTATATGTTGCTGTAAAGTGAGAATTACTTTTGAAAATTTCTGCCAACAGTGTTAAGGCTGCTCGTAAGTTAACCTCCCAATTTCTCTTGCTAATGTTAATCCTGTGGACGTAGGATGCATTTGTATTTTTTAAATATCTCCTCGAGAAATTAATATTTTTAACTTTTTTACTACGTGCTCTTCTTTAAAAGATGTCCTTTTTTTTTCTTAGTTATCAAAATATTTCGAAAATATGTGCTTAATTTCGATTTTTGTCTGTTAAAATCTTAGCGAAACTGAATAAGATTTTAACACTTCACATAAAATTAAGTATATATTTTAGAAAAAATTTGACAACTAAGAAAAAAAGACATTCCTTAAGAAACAGTACAATAAAAGTAGAAGTTAAAAATATGAATTTCTCGAGGAGATATTTTTAAAATACGAATGCATCCTATGCCCATAGGATTAACATTAGCGAGGGGGAATCGGGAAGTTTACTGACGAGCAGCCTTAAAATAACAATTTGCTAAATTTAAAGAGATTTTCAGGGACATGGAAATTCTGAAAAACATTGTCGTCATGGGATATTTAAGATTAAAGATTAAAATGATATTATTCTTAGAACAATTTTAGTCAGTGTTAAAACTTTTCTACTGCATAACAGAAATATTTCACACATTGAACTCTGAACAGCGGATGCCTCCGAATAAAGGAAAAATTTGGCTCTCCTGAGGTGTCTTATTTTCAGAAGACTGAAAATAAAGTTTAACAGAAATATTTGCACGTTTTTTCTTCTGAATTAATAGCAGACATTTTCAAATAAAGATTAAATTTGGCTCTTCTGAAGTATTATTTTCAGAAAACCAAAAAGAAATCTTATAGAGCAGTTCACATCATGTGACTTTTACTGTAAAACATTGAAAAGGCTGTAGGACACACAAGTAGAGAAAAGCATTGATAAAGGTACCAGTATCTGTCATACTGCAGCTTTAAAAACCTGTTCGAAACGTCACCTTGCACAAGTCTATAGAAATATTTGAACATTTACCTCTGGATTGCAGACACCTCCGAATAAAGGACAAATTTGGTTCTCCCAGAGTTCAGAATATTTTCAGAAGACCAAAAATTTAAATGCTTGTAAAAATATTTGCACGTTTACTTCTGAATAGCAGATACCTCCAAATAAAGGACTAATTTGGCTCCCCTGAAGTGTCTGTTATTTTCAGTAAACCAAAAGAAAAAAAAAAGCTTAAAAGAAATATTCACACGTTTTTACTTCTGAATTAATAGCAGACACCTCCGAATAAAGGACAAATTTTGCACTCCCAAAGTGGGTGTTATTTTCAGACCAAAAAGAAAGAAGCTTAACAGAAATATTAGCACATTTTTACCTCTGAATAGCAGACACCTCCAAATAAAGGACAAATTTGCTACCCCTGAGGTGTCTGCTACTCTCAGAAGATGAAATAAAGAAAAGCTTTTGAACATTGATGGTAAAGAAAATTGACTGAAGCATAACATGGAATTCAGTGTTGCGAGGAAGCTGAGCAAGGACCAGGAGGGTTAAATGAGCTAAATTATATCCATAATTATGTTAAAAAACAGATTTCAGGGATTATACCTCTAGGTACATGATTTATGGAATTAATAAAGATACTCAACAAATATTTAAACACATGCAAAATACGAGAGCACGAATTTTTTAATTCTTAAACTATATAAAGAAAAATGCATTTAATATTCTTTTCTTTAGAAAAAGAGAATTGTAGCAAACAAGAATCTTTATTATCTCCCCCTCCCCTTCACACACACACACACAAAAAAAAAAGACTTTAGAATAAGGCAAATAATTTTTTAAATTTTAAAAGATTATTTGGCTGAAGGAATAGCAGAAAATTTGAACATTTTAATGTTTTTGTAATTAATTTCCCTCTCTCCCCCCCCCCCACCAAAAAAAAAAAACTTAAATATAATTGATTTTTCAAAGAATGATAATAAAAACTGTATCTATTAATATAAATTACCAACGGCTGAATGTAAATCTAATGTATGTATTTAATATACTCAGGAAAGACATGTTTCAGAAATTGCTTATTAAATTTGCATCCCAACCAACCAACCAATAATTCGCCGTTTTTTCATCGAAATTTGCTCGTGTACTCATCTAAAACTCATCCTAAATTCATCGTGATAAAATCTTACTCCTCGGGTTTTCATCATATTAGTTTCTAAAATTCATCGGATTTCGATCATCGATGGATCCAAGGCCGATGAGACATTTCTGAGCAATTTCCGATGACAATTCATCCTATCCGATGAGAATACGATGATCGGCCGCTCATCACTTCATCGGATTTCGATGAGAGGCCACTCAATGGCCGATGACATTTTGCTACTAGGGTATATGCTTAAACTGATAAAACAAAACACATAAAGTCTTATAATAAAAAAGAAAACTGCCCAGTTAAACTGAGGGCATTGAGCTCACAGGCTATTCGCACTAATTGTATATTATAATCTTATTTGAATTAACCCCCTCTAAAAATAAAGAAATCGACAATATATTAAGGGGGGGATCATCTTCCCGTTCCCACCCCCTTATAGTTAACCACTGAATCCCCAAAACTTACCAGGGAAGCTCCTTACCACAATGAGTCTATATACAAAATTTGGAGAAAATCGGATAATTCTCCATGAAAAACACATTTATCTAAATTAAAGGGGAGGATAAGCCAGCCCCCTTTCACCCTCTTTATACTTAACCAAAGAACCCCCAAAACTAATCAGGAAAGTGCCTTATCACAATGAACCTATATACAAAGTTTGAAGCAAATCGGATTATTCTGCATGAAAAATACATTTATCTAAATTAAATGGGGAGGGGTAGCCCCCGTTCACCCCTGTATACTTCATCAATGAATTCCTAAAACTAATCAGGGAAGTGGCTTACCACAATGAGCCTATATACAAAATTTGAAGAAAATCAGATAATTCTGCATGAAAAATCCATTTATTTAAATTAATGGGAGGTATTAGCCCCCCGTTACCCCCTTTATACTTAAACAACGAATCCCCAAAACCAATCAGGAAAGCGCCTTTTCACAATAAACCTATATACAAAATTTGAAGAAAATTGGATAATTCTACATGAAAAACTCATTTATCTAAATTAGGGGGGGGATTAGCCCCGTTTCCCCCTTTATACTTAGCCAATGAACCCCCAAAACTAATCAGGGAAGTGCCTCATCACAATGAACCTATATTCAAAATTTGAAGCAAAACACTTATTTCTATCAAGAGTTATCGAGTTACGTACATACATACGTACATACGTACATACATACATACATACATACATACATACAGAACGGGCGGGCACATTAGCTCTCAGGCTTTGATAGCCTGTGAGCTAAAAACCTTTTAATATAAATATCGACATATCTCACATATGCATACCGAGAACATATGCAATGAATTATCCTCTTTTGAATTACTTAAAATATGGCAGAATATATTTTATAAATTAAAAAATGTAATAAGAAAATATTAATTTTCACAATTACAGTTGACCATTTTTAAGCACCTGCTTTTATTATACAAATAATCTCGTAGTTTATGATTATCAAGTTTATTTTCAAAATTTTTGCAAGAACAGTTTCTTTATAATTTTTTATCTTGAAAATGTTGTCGTTTGTACATTCGAAGCATGCCGATCTTTATATTAAAAGATTTTTATAAACCATTATGTGTTATATGTTATCACTTTAAGCATATACATCTTTAGTTTAATCTTAAAGAGTGATTTTCTTATATAATTAGACATTTTCTCGTTGGTAGTTGTAACAAATATCATAATACGGATTACTTTAAAGTTTAAACTGAACTAGGGATTTAAACAATAACAAAAAGCTTTTACACTGGTGTTAAAATTAAAAAAATTATAACACTTTACACTTGAAATAAGTTATTGGAATCAGTCTTGAATTATATAATTGAAATGGAAATAAGAATCTGTTTTTCTATTTAACAATGATAAAAAACATTGAGAACTAACAAATGCAGCCGCTTTAAAGCTACGACAAACCTATTTTGGTATCATTATTTAAATGTAATTAATTTCACTTCACAACATTTCTGATTCGTTTTTAATTTTTTTAACGTAAAGAAAAATCTGAAGTGAATAGTTAGAGTTTGTTTAGTAAGATTTGTTTTTTATTTAGAACGTTTTAAACACATTATCCAGTAGTTTTGATATTTAGTTGAACTAAGATTTATTCATATTTAATACTTGGAAATTTTTCCAGAGAAAATTTCTTACGTCTTGCATTCATAATATTCAAATTTTAATTGCTTAATACACGTATAGCCAACATAGTGAAAAAGTACCCAAGCCGGAACTTGAACCCGGGTCATCAGATTAGCGCACTGACGTTCTACCAACTGAACCACTTGGGAACGATACTCAGCCTGGAACTTTTTCACCATAACATGTTGGCAAGGCTACTAACGCAGCACAAGATTGAATATTTTCCGTGAGCCGCCAACCCTGGGGCAAACACGAAATCAAAGAAAATCCAGCATCGACAATTGAAATAAATTCATATTTAATACTTGGAAATTTTTCCAGAGAAAATTTCTTACGCCTTGCATTCCTAATATTAAAATTTTAATTGCTTAATAGACGTATAGAAAACATAATGAAAAAGTACCCAAGCCGGGTCATCAGATTAGCACACTGACGTTCTACCAACTGAACCACTTGGGAACGATACTCAGCCTGGAACTTTATTTACTATATTTATTTAAGCAATTAAAATTTGAATATTAAGATTTATTGTTAAATTTCCTTATGCTAAAACATGTTTTTTTTTTTTTGCCTGCAAATCAAATTTAATTTACATATTTAGTTAAAAAAGTTTTTCAATTCACTCGCTTTTTTTATGAGGACGATCCTGAAGGTGCATTATTAAAACTAATGATGGTATTTTTAATAAGATAAATAGTTTATTTTAATAATATAAACATATTAAGCAAAAAGCCATTTTTATTGTATTTTCTACACGTCAGGCATTTTATTGATTTATTCTTAAACTAATTACCTTTTTGATAATCCGATCCTTTCTGAATCTCAATCAATGATTGGAAGTCTGATAGCATTTATAAAGAATACTTTTAAGAAAAATACGTAACAAAAAAAAAAAATCAAAATGTTCAAAATTGTAAAAGAATTGCAATTTTAAAATTTTCTTGCTATTTTAATTAAATATTTTCAATTTTACAACAAAATTCCTTTTTGTCTTAACTGAATCATTTTCTTTTTTCATAATATGTCAATAAGATATAAAATATGCAAGTAAAGAAATAATAAATAGTTCAAAGGATACCATGTCTTCTTAACAAAATAATGTTTTAAATTCTTCATGAAATAGCTGCTAAATAACTTTTCAGTAGGATAAGTCGAAATAAAAATTAAGATACTTCTTAATTAGTATGCGAATAAAAAAATTTTCCTTTTACATGCAACCTGAATATATTTCATTTTCATGGTGTGAACAGTTCAAAAAATTGTTATTTTAACACTGTAAGTGCCTTTGCGGTCACAGCTTGCTGCTTTATTGCATGATTTTGGATTTAATGCAGTCTGCACATAGTAAATCTAAAATGTTGTTAGAAAATCTGAAACACACATAGAATGCTTTGTCAAGTAGAGAGACAGAGAAACATCAGACGATTAAATTATTCTCACAATTTCGTGGTTCATTCCACGTAATAATTTATTTAGATTGCAGTTTGGAATCCACATACAAATAATCCTAATAGTTTTTACTACTTAAAAATGATAACATTTGTGTAATTTAGAGCTAGATGTAGTAGTACGTGCAAAATGTTATATATATACTTTTTTAAACTATAGTTTATGAAAAGGTTGATTAATTTAAAGGTTGTACTAAAATTTAAAACTATTTTCCAGAAAACAATTTTTACGTTTTTGCGAATTTCACAATCAAGTCTGGGATTTTTAAAACAATCCATTATAAATTAAGTAATTAAAATATTTTGTGCATTTATTAAAACCTCTTAAAAATTGACATTTCTTTTGGAATAACTAGACAACATAGACAATGTATGTAGATCGATAAATGCCATATTACTATACTATGTAAAACAAAATTAAATGCATTAATTTTGAATGACATTGATAAAATTATAGATTTTTATACGTTCTTTATTATAATTCACTTCTAATAAAAGTTATATACATTACACAATGATGATGTTTCAAACTAGAGGATTGCATCCATGCAAAAATTTAATTTTATATAGTTCATAACATGTGAAATAAATGATAAATAAACCGTAAACTGGAGATTTTGGTGATAATATTACTTAAACAATTAGCAACGTAAAAGCAGTATTATCTGTATTTAATTCGTCTTAAGGACACCAGATCCTTTTGACCCGTATAAACTCATTCCCCCTTTTTATTACCTTATACAAAATATTATCATTACATCATCATTCACCATTCTTTTATAGTAGTTTTTAGTACCACTTTAAAATTACCATAGAACTTTAAAATTACCTTTCAGATTTTAATTTATCAAATAATTGAGTTTTTAGTGCAACTTTCAAGAAAAATTGAAAATTTCAAAAACATAATCCTGTTTAAATGAATTCTCCTCTATTAAAATTAATTCCTAGGTTAAAATATATGAATAGATCTTAACGTACATTTCAAAAGCTATAAAAAAGCATAATAAAATATAAATCTTTAGAGTAAACTGACAGAGATATAGCTTGATGAAAATTAGCTCTGGTCAATTTATCCTGTTGTGTCACAGATGATTGAAAAGCACACGAATTGCTGAAATCTGTACTTACATACTTTCTGAAATGGTAAGGATGATTTATTAGCAATTTTAAGAGAAAAGTATCACCTGAAACTCCGCTAACAAGAGACAAAATATACCTTAAAACACATTAATAATGCATTATAGATAGCACTGTAAAGATCTCTTGTTGACATTCAGGCCCATTCTGGCCTCTAGTTCAATTTCCCGACATATATGTATATGTTGTTCTATATTTTGGAAGATATCTAGAATTTTTACTGATATTAGCAGCAGCGATTGCAAATTTTTGTTACAAGATCCATCCAACAAGTAGCGTTTTAAATACAATGATTTTGAAGTTCACAATAAAATGAAGTCGGCGTTAAAACAAATAAATTTGTGTGGGGAGAGATATCATGGGTCACACAAAGCTCAATCTAATTTTGTATTTTCCATCTGAAAACTCCGTTATTCTGTGCGTAGAATCTTACATTTTCCGTTTTAAAAGAATCTCATTTCAAATATTTATTTTCATCAGTAGTACTAGTTTTTTTTTCATTTTTGGAACGCGTACTGATATGTTTTAACGCCGTTTCTCGTGTTTAGCTGATTGGCGGGGGAATTTGTTTGTACTAGTCTTATTGTTCGCTCTAATGCGCACCAATCCGTAAGATTCCATGTACGCTTTCCGAATGGGGAGTTTTCGCTAGTTTGATTGTCAGAAATAGCCAAATTATTGCAACATGTCATTCTCTCGAAAAAAAAATCTTAAGTTTTAACTGATATCCCAAGCTTTTTTTATCTGCCTTGCTACTAAGTTCAATAGATTGGCCGATTTAAATGGGTTTGCTGGAACTAGAGCTCCAAAATTATCCTTGATTATTATCTGAATGAAATTAATAAAAATGTTCAATCTATAGCGCCTGACTGTTTCTATTGAAGATAACTCACTAATATAATTCATACAAATTTACCTGTTCTTCAACAACGATTTGACTACTTTAAATACTTGCTAGGTTGTTCTAGTAAATGAAAT
The DNA here is from genome assembly GCA_963931845.1 of Maratus michaelseni. NCBI lineage: Eukaryota > Metazoa > Arthropoda > Arachnida > Araneae > Salticidae > Maratus > Maratus michaelseni. Next base: position 103,769,001 of record OZ007590.1, on the reverse strand, counting down.
TTACCACTGAAATCATGGAGTAATATGAATTATTCTGCTAAAAGTTTCTAGATTGACTTCCTTATGCTGCAACCAAAAAAGACATTTACTAATGATAATATTACACTACAGCAGAAATTTCAGATTACTTTCATATATGAGGGGGTTAGAATGACAGTGGAGCATGCCAAAAATTTGAAAAATCTAGATAACCATATTTTTACTGAATGTATATTAAATTCGGTTCAGTGTGACAGTCAAATTTGCCATAGTTCACATAGGGAGACGCTACAGGGCAAAAAAAGTTGGACCACTTAATGCAACGGCAAATACGACAAGTTTCACAAAACCCCTCATTTCTCGAATGACTAAATATTGATTTACTCCACTGTCATTCTAACCACCTCATAGGTATATATAGCATATTATGTAGTTGTTACTTTTTTTAACATCTATATCTAGCCCATACTATGGCAAATTAATTTCAGTTAATCAAATTTAAAATGTATAATTTCATTGCTGAATATACGCATTTAGTTGTGTATTTATTATTTACAACATTTATAATAATTTAATCATTTTTTAGTGTACAATTGCTGCTATTTTCATTCTTAATATTTGTAATGCTTACTATTGAATACAACATTTGAACTTATGTAATTTTGGCCATTGCCTTACACTGTATTATACATATATATATATATGTATATATAGCTACCTACCTAAGATATATATACATTTATATTTACTAGATCTCATTTATTAAAATTTGAATGTACTTATAAATATCTGTTTACAGTTTGGTAAGTTTAATTATTGAAGTTTAACAATTTATTACGTATTCATAATTTTATATTTAAAACTACAAATGCTTGAAAATATTGTAAAATCATCCTATTTTATATTTTTCCTGATTATGAGTCATGTTGGTCGCAAATATTTCTTTCATTTATCTTTAAATTTTGTTTCCAAACTAACACAGACAAGGAATTGAACATGTAGATCCATCAAGAAAATGAGAAAATGAACTATGTCTATAAATTTACATCGCAAACCTTCTAATTGGATATATAAATATCTTGAAACTATTGTAATTGTCATTTTCAATTAATTTGATCCTGAACCTATACATCGATCGTCATAATAATGGTTGAAATTGTACAACAGTAACCTCATTATAATGTAATAGCATAATACTACAGTTGTATAGATTTGAATAGCTATGTTCCATGTATAATAGCAGTTATAAAGGTCATTGGTTTCCCATATATCAGTAGATTTATTGATTGCAAATATCTGGTATATAACTTCATCAGTAGGCAAATATGCATAAATTAAAATAGGCCGATATATAATGAGTTAATGAACGAGTTATAATCTACTTCATATATATTTATGTCTAAAGAAAGTAAAAATTAGTGCTGTAGAATGTAGTACAGTTCAATTTGTGAAAATGAAATTGCTTATGAATGATAACCAATTCCGCTTTGACAGGTTTTCTTCTTCGGAGTTGTGTATGGTACATTTTCCTAGAGAACCATGAAAATTTTACCTTTAATATAAACATATATATTTTTCGCTAATAGCATTTCAAACACGTGTGACTGAAAACAGATGAAAATAAAAAATGTTTTTCAACTGTTTTATTTTCAGTTTTTACAGCTACATTGAATTAGATGCAAAAAGCACGATACAATGAAAATTATCATTATTTGGCTACACTCTCAAAAATATGTTCGTCAAAAAAACGTAAAATCTACAGACAGCAAGTTGCAGGGACTCACTTATTATCGGAAGATATTTTTCTCTTTCTTGTATAAATTTCCGTCTTTTGGTTAAATAATTTCTAGAAATTTCGAGCTTAGGTTCACGAATCTGTTGTATTTTAAGAGAAAAAGGACATACATAAAAATTTCGTTATTAATACAAAAATATACGAGGCAGCATAGTTGGCGAAACACTCCTGTGATTTGATGAAAATGCAGCTTTAGATTGAAGAATTTCAGGTATGTTTTTACGTTATTAATTTGGGGAGTCTGTATGTTTTATAACAAAATGTGCAAAACGAAGCGGAAATATTCCTGTTTTAACGAAGTATAATTAACGAAAAATTGGTTTAATTCACGAATTGTTTTGAGTGGGTAATCATTGCATTCTTTTTTCTTATATGAAGCAAAAGAGTAGGTAAGATCATAATAATTCAATATCATAAGAATTCAATTTCCTCTGAATGTTCTCAAATACAACCAATAAGAGTGATAAAGTTTATAGATATATAACAACCAATAAAATACATAAGAATATTTTTTCTTTGTTACTTTAATTAATTTTCAAAATTTTTTTATGTGATTTTAATCATTAACATGATTGATATGTAAAATAAAATAAAATCATCCCCAGTAAGGAAGATATATGGAAATGACCATAATTGTAGTTTGCTTTGTTTCAAATAAGCTGAGAAAAAAAATAGATAAAAATGTCAGACACATTTTTAACACATTCACTGCCGTACAAAAGCCGACCGTAGCGTCGTATGTATTTCAAATGAAATGAGTCATTAGGATGATTGTCTACTTTAACATGATCCTTGTCTTATTATATTTTCTTCTTTTTTTATTACACTCTTTATCTTCTCTGTATATAATATTTTGTATATAATAACGATGGCTGGTGTCTGATATGGATAATACACAGGTGGGAGCTAATTTGTTAAATACCGGGTGGCTATAATGCAAATATCTCTACTTGGAGCTGCCTGTAGCTTGAAGGCATAACACGAATAAAACCAAAATCGATATACTTACTATTCGAGAAGGGGGAAGAGGAATAGAATCATAAAAAGAATAATTCCAAGAATCGCTGACAGATGGCGCTTTTGAGTGTGAAATGTAATGCGTAATATTGTGTCCCGTGAAGGTGTCGCAAACCTCAATGACTGTACCGTATATGACAACATGTGCGAAACATCACTCCTGATGCGTTACATTCCGCAGTTGAGCACGTCGTGCATTGCCTGGATTCTGTCCTCCAGCACAAAGGCCATGTGGAACCTGAACTTGATCGGCACCGCCATGCGAAATCGTAATCACTTTCACTGTGACATTCTCCAATAAATTAGGTATACCACCCGGTTTTATTCCTTAATTCTGTGTTCTTTTATTACACATTACATTTCACACTCAGTAGCGCCATCTGTCTGTTATTATTGCATTTATTATTTTTTATTGTTCCATTCTTCTGCCTCTTTCTCGAATAGTAAGTGTACCGATTTTGGTTTCATTCGGATCATTGCTTCGAGCTGCAGAGAACTCCAAATACTTATATTATAACCACCCTGTATATTCAAATATTGTAGGAGTAAAAACTGGTTAATTTTTCATTATGTAAATAATGAAATTCCGAATATTACCACTGAGTTGGTTAGAAGATATAATATTATATTGGAAGGCATTCAAAATGTTTCTCATGCATTTCTCGTAATCATTAGTAACCATCAATTAAATATGATAAAATATTTCCATTTGTCTCTCTGATAGCATTAATTAAGAAAATGATCACATAAAAAGTACAATATTTTCAATAATAATAACATGTCCCTCTATGGTGGATGCATATTAGCTGGAAATAAGAACAATTTTAGCAAAATTCGATCTCCAAAGAGAAAAATATGAAATCTTGCAAAGTTCACTCGTTCTATGAAAAGTGAATATATTTACAAAATATTAACAATTATTAAGGTTTTAAATACTCTATAAATATGCATATACCAGTACGGCAAAAGTTCGTTAAAATTTTAAAAATTCATTAAAAAGAAACAAATTATGTTAAAAAGTTCCGGTTTGCAGGAATAGATTAGAGGGAGTTCGGTATTTTTTCAATAACAATATATATATATATTGAATGCCTAAGGGGGGCCACTCGGCCCAGCAAAGCCAGGCCGTAGAGCGTTAGCACCTCCCCCGGGATGTTCCCCGGCACGCGGGGATTCGTTTTGGGTGATTCCAGCCACCGGCGGAAGGGAAGGCACGACGCCGAGACCGCCAGCGCACGCGCAAACGGCCCAAACAACAACAAAAAAGAAAAGAAAGAAAATACAAACTAGGCCAAAGGCCGGCACTGCCAGGACAAGCCTAAGCGCGACAAGGGGCAGGCAAGAAAGCTAAAAAAAAAAAAAAGAAAAAGAAACTGAAAAAAGCCTGAACCGCTGGAGCCTGCACTCCCTCGCGACAGACAGCGGCAGGTGCAGTGATGAAGAACTTGTAGGTGAACAGTCCTTAACGCTCCTGCGTAATGACACACAGTTCGCGGCCAAGGCGGTCCTTGGATAATAATGATGCGCCGGAATCTGAGAAGCTCAGTTCCCACGCGACAGATGGCGCCACAAGTTGTTGCGTTGGAGAGATGAGGCCGCTGCTAAAGACTGCGAAGGGAGCACAGCAAGGTGCTCAAACACTGACAAGGTACAGCCAAAATAAGGAAAAGTCAGGAGAAGGAGGTAGGAAGATCAATTACAGTACTGATTGGTGGTGAAGAATTTAATATGTTTAGTTAAAAATTTGATAAAAGCTAGAGTTGGTTACTCAATTTGTTAAGTTCGATAAAACCATTAAGAAATTAAAAATATTTTTTAATTTTTTTAGTAAGATTGGTCTTGTTAGAATATTGGTTAGCCAAGAGGGTGGGGGAATTTCGGGAGATCTGAGATGCCAGGCAACGGTCAGTGGGCAGTCAAAATAGTAATGAGAAGGCAAGCCCCGCTGGCCACATGGACACACATTGGAGGCTGCACGTTTATAATATTTGAGGTAAGTAGGGAATGGACCATGTCCTGTGAGGAACGCTGAGGTGTGGGGGGCGAGGTTAAGCAGGTTTAGGGAGACAAAAGGGAGCAATTTGTGGGTATGTCGACCTTTATCCGAGTAATCCCAGTGGTCCTGCCACTGAGGAATGATTTTAGACTTTAAAAACCCTCTAATGTAGGATGGGGGAACAGGGAGGGAAAGATCAATATTTGTGCTTCCCGTAGCTTCTTTTGCCAATTTATCAGCTAATTCATTGCCAGCAATGCCAATGTGTGCCTTCACATGGCCCAGGGCTACTCGCCGTGCAAGGTCTTTTAAAAGTAGTTTTATTTGGAGTACAATGGGATGTTTTGTGCGGTGAGTAAAGATTGCTTGTAGGCTGGAGAGGCTGTCTGAATATAGCCTGTAAAATTGTACTGTTGGGTTAGAGACAATCCATTCCAATGCCCGCAGAATCGCGAACAGCTCAGCCTGGAAGACAGTGTTGTTATCACCGATTCTGCAGGCCCACTTATGGGTCACGACCTCGCCTTTCATGGCACAGAATGCTGCTGCCACGCCAGTCTCCGTGCGTGACCCGTCAGTGAAAATGGTCGGACAGCGGGGAGAGAAGCTGTGTTCAAAACCGTGCCTGGTTGTGTTTATCTGTAAGTGAGATGTCTCTTCTGCGGGATGTATTCTCCAACTGGGAACCTTCCTCTGTAGTTGTATTTGTGGAAAAAGTATATCCATATATTTAAAGCTGTTTGCTAAAAATGTCAAATAATTCCATCGAATTTCGACCGTATACGAATGCGTCAAAAAAGGACCGGCCAATGAGGCCGAGGGTCTATTCCTGTCTCCAAACGTATTTGGGATCAAGATCAACTTCTGTTGTTTTGATGGCTTTTTCCGCGTTGCGTTAAACCTAAGAAGATATTTATATAAAAAACTGTGGAGTGTTTAGAAGGTATTTATTTTATTTATTGTTGTATTTATTGTAATTTGAATGAATACTTAGGTATCCATTTCGGATTTACTGTGTAACATGAATTTAGGTTCATTTAACGTTCGCGAAATCAAATCATTTTGTTTATATAGTACAGAAAATAATTCTTCAATCGTAAATAAAAATATAGTAGAACATGTAATACAAAATTGGACCACTTATATTCCGTTTATGATCGGATATGAATCTTATGGTGTTCCGATTGCTAATGAAAACGATTATGTAAATATAATGTCAAAAGACAGTACGCACGACAGTAATATTTTTATTATTATTTGTTCGAAAAAAGCGAATCTGAGCGACTGAATATAAATTATAAAATATTATTTCTGTATTTAGCAACTAAATATTTAATAAATATGCAGGAATGTGACTAGCTTTATGTGAATGTATAATATATATAAGTCTGAACTTTAGCATTATTTTTTAACATAAATATACTATCTCTATTCGATTTAAAAGTTTTGTCATTATATAAGTGTGTTATTTTATTTCTAAAGAGTATGTATGCATTATATTGTTTGTATGTATACAAATCTTTAGAATCTCTTAATATTTGAATAATGTTTACATTATATTTGTTTGTATGTATACAAACAATATATGTATACAAAGAAGTATGTATACAAACAATGTATCATTTAACAATATTAATATTTACATTGTATTGTTTGTATGTATACAAATCTTGAATGTTTTAATTTATTACATTCATTTTTTACCAGTTTGCATGTCCGTTCATGGGCGATTCATATGAAACTCATAATTTGTCACAAATTGGTGATTTTATTGATTTAGTGCTTTGCCCAAGAATATGGAAAAAAAAACTTTTTGACATCGGGTGAAATGAATGAGGTTATTTCGGTTTTTCTTTTGTATATAAAAAATGTTATATGTAAAAAAATCCTGGCCATTAATCACATTGTTTTTTGTATATTTAAAGACGATTACTTATTCTTTGTAATTATTTTTTGTTGGGGGGTTTTTGAGCAAAATAATATTACTTCATAGCTAGAACCAGTTCCGCTAATCATTAATATTTACTTATTTACTTAATCTTTTGACCGCTGAGCAAATGGGCAAATTTGTAATGTTTTTTCTGTTATTTTTTTTAAATGTCAAAAAAAGATAAATTTTCAAACTTGGTATAAAAAACTTAGGTACTTCTCTATTATCCCATCGTCCACTTTTCATAACAAAATACTATCGCCAAACTGTATGATTAAATGCCAAAAATGCAGTCCCATTTACTTGATGTCGGAAGCATTATACGTGTTTGTTATGTCATCAAGTGGTTTTTAATTCAACATTTGCGCGTATTAATGACAACTTTCTCCCGTTTATTTGGCGTTACAGTTTGGCGATAGTTTTTTGTGATGAAAAGTGGTCGATGAGATCATAGAGAAGTACCAAAACTTAATTACGTATATGAGTAGATTCCTTGACAGTATTAATCATTACTCAATATTTTAAAACTGCATCATATTTGTAGAATTATATTAATTTAAACAATGCTTCTATTGAAGTGTGAAGAAGCACATACTTCTATGAAGAACCATATATTTACATAATCATTTTCATTAGCAATCGGAACACCATAAGATTCATCCCCGATAAAAAACGGACTATAAGTGGTCCAATTTTGTATTACGTGTTCTACGATATTTTTACGTACATTTGAATAATTATTTTCTGTACTATATAAACAAAATGATAGAGATCTAAAACCACAATTTCCATCGGGATTGATTTCGCGAATGTTAAATGAGCCTAAATTCATTTTTAAACAGTAAATCCGAAATGGACACCTAAGTATTCATACAAATTATAATAAATAAAATAAATACCTTCTGAACACTCCACAGTGAGTTCTATATAAATATTTTCGTAGGTTTAATGCAACGTGCAAGAACAAAAAAACAGGAGATGATCCCAAACACGTTTCTAGAGACAGTAATAGACCCTCATTTTAATGGCCGGTGTTTTTTTTTTACGCATGCGTATTGGGTCGAATATTGTTGAAAAATGATTTTGAAGAAAAAATCGGTAAATTTACAAAATGGTTTCGGGAAAAACTTCACCAAATGGTTTCAAAACGCCCGTTGCTGCATCGCACACATTCTTCCATGGGGCATCGAACGAAGGAAATTCATCCTAAAGAATCATTGTTTCATTCCTGACATTTCTAGAAAGAAACAACGTTCAATTTATTGGCTGAATTGTAAAGGGCGAAATGGTGTCAGACATTAGCGGAAATAAAGTGCGCAATTTGTTCGTTTATGGAAAAAATTGTGAAATTCGTTAATCGATAAATTGCGAAATTTGTCAATCGATAGAGGAAAATTCACAAAATTCATTAATCGACGGAAAATTCATCAACTGTTTTGAAATTTGTCGAGCGACAGCAGAGAAAAAAATCTTTTTCCATTCAGTCATTGCAATTGGTGAGTGTGAATATTATGTTTGACCAGTGGTGGCAATAAAGTCCATTGCAAAATTTTCAGTATTACTCGCTGTTTGGCAAATGCTAATTTTGTCCTATACTTCAAAACCCTTTTGATCATCACATCAGTGTGCAGGACAGTTTTTTTAGGTAGACCATTTGATGAATTTCGTGATTTTTCCGTTATCAATTGACCAATTTTGCTGCTATTGATTGTTGAATTTTATAATTTATCAACTATTGATTAGCGAATTTCATGATTTTTTCCATGAACGTTTGACGAATTACGCAAAAAAATTAAGAATATCGTTAAATTGTCTTGGGTAAAAAAAATTTACTATTGTCAAATGCCTTCGAGAAAAAAGTTGCAAGTTGAAACGCCTGTGACCTCTTTTTCATGTTATGCATTTCTGGGAGTCCACCCCCCACTCCCCCCAAGTGGGACACTTTTCTAAATTTTGCACACACCCCTCATGTGATACATCGCTGGAAAAGTCTTTGACCACTTAATCATATTATGCATCTCCGATGTCCATCTTCCTACTTGCCCCCCCCTCCCCCAAGTGGTACTTTCTAAATTTTGCTCACAACCCTCATGTTATATATCATTGGAAAGGTCTGTGACCACTTAATCATATTATGCATCTCCGATGTCCATCTCCCCACTTTGCCCCCCCCCCCCCCCAAGGGATACTTTCTAAATTTTGTTGACACCCCTCATGTCATATATTGTTGGAAAGGTCTGTGACTGCTTAATCGTATTATGCATCTCTGATGTCCATCTCCCCACTTTGCCCCCCCCTCCCTCAAAGGGTACTTTCTAAATTTTGCGCACAACCCTCATGTTATATATCATTGGAAAGGTCTGTGACCATTTAATCATATTGTGCATCTCCGATATGTCCATCTTCCCACTTGCCCCCCCCCCAAGGGGTACTTTATAAATTTAGCTCACAACCCTCATGTTATATATCATTGGAAAGGTCTGTGACCACTTAATCATATTATGCATCTCCGATGTCCATCTCCCCACTTTGCCTCCCTCCCCCCAAGGGATACTTTCTGAATTTTGTTGACACCCCTCATGTCGTATATTGTTGGAAAGGTCCGTGACTGCTTAATCCTATTATGCATCTCCGATGTTCATCTCCCCACTTCCCACCCCCCCCGCCCAACGTACTTTCTAAATTTTGCACACAACCCTCATGTTATATATCACTGGAAAGGTCTGTGACCACTTAATCATATTATGCATCTTCGATGTTCATCTTCCCACTTGCCCCCCCCCCCCAAGTGGTACTTTCTAAATTTTGCTCACAACCCTCATGTTATATATCATTGGAAAGGTCTGTGACCACTTAATCATATTATGCATCTCCGATGTCCATCTTCCCACTTGCCCCCCCCCCCAAGGGGTACTTTCTAAATTTTGTTGACACCCCTCATGTCATATATTGTTGGAAAGGTCCGTGACTGCTTAATCATATTATGCATCTCCGATGTTCATCTCCCCACTTCCCCCCCCGCCCAACGTACTTTCTAAATTTTGCACACAACCCTCATGTTATATATCATTGGAAAGGTCTGTGACCACTTAATCATATTATGCATCTTCGATGTTCATCTTCCCACTTGCCCCCCCCCCCCCCAAGTGGTACTTTCTAAATTTTGCTCACAACCCTCATGTTATATATCATTGGAAAGGTCTGTGACCACTTAATCATATTATGCATCTCCGATGTCCATCTTCCCACTTGCCCCCCCCCCCCCCAAGTGGTACTTTCTAAATTTTGCTCACAACCCTCATGTTATATATCATTGGAAAGGTCTGTGACCACTTAATCATATTATGCATCTCCGATGTCCATCTTCCCACTTGCCCCCCCCCAAGGGGTACTTTCTAAATTTTGTTGACACCCCTCATGTCATATATTGTTGGAAAGGTCCGTGACTGCTTAATCATATTATGCATCTCCGATGTTCATCTCCCCACTTTCCCCCCCCCGCCCAACGTACTTTCTAAATTTTGCACACAACCCTCATGTTATATATCATTGGAAAGGTCTGTGACCACTTAATCATATTATGCATCTTCGATGTTCATCTTCCCACTTGCCCCCCCCCCCAAGTGGTACTTTCTAAATTTTGCTCACAACCCTCATGTTATATATCATTGGAAAGGTCTGTGACCACTTAATCATATTATGCATCTTCGATGTTTATCTTCCCACTTGCCCCCCCCCCCAAGGGGTACTTTCTAAATTTTGCTCACAACCCTCATGTTATATATCATTGGAAAGGTCTGTGACCACTTAATCATATTATACATCTCCGATATGTCCATCCCCCCACTTGCCCCCCCAAGGGGTACTTTCTAAATTTTGCACACAACCCTCATGTTATATATCATTGGAAAGGTCTGTGACCACTTAATCATATTATGCATCCCGATGTCCATCTCCCCACTTTGCCCCCCCCAAGGGATACTTTCTAAATTTTGTTGACACCCCTCATGTCGTATATTGTTGGAAAGGTCCGTGACTGCTTAATCATATTATGCATCTCCGATGTTCATCTCCCCACTCTTTGCCCCCCCAACGTACTTTCTAAATTTTGCACACAACCCTCATGTTATAGATCATTTGAAAGGTCTGTGACCACTTAATCATATTATGCATCTCCAATGTCAATCTGCCCACTTTGCCCCCCCCCCCCCCCAAGGCATACTTTCTAAATTTTGTTGACACCCCTCATGTCACATATTGTTGGAAAGGTCTGTTACTGCTTAATCATATTATGCATCTCCGATGTCCATCTCCCCACTTTTTGCCCCCCCCCAAGGGATACTTTCTAAATTTTGTTGACACCCCTCATATCATATATTGTTGGAAAGGTCAGTGAATGCTTAATCATATTATGTATCTCCGATGTTCATCTCCCCACTCTTTGCCCCCCCCAACGTACTTTCTAAATTTTGCACACAACCCTCATGTTATATATCATTGGAAAGGTCTGTGACCACTTAATCATATTATGCATCTTCGATGTCCATCTTCCCACTTGCCCCCCCCCCCCCAAAGGGGTACTTTCTAAATTTTGCACACAACCCTCATGTTATATATCATTGGAAAGGTCTGTGGCCACTTAATCATATTGTGCATCTCCGATGTTCATCTCCCCACTTTGCCCCCCCCCAACGTACTTTCTAAATTTTACACACAACCCTCATGTTATATATCATTTGAAAGGTCTGTGACCACTTAATCATATTATGCATCTCCAATGTCAATCTGCCCACTTTGCCCCCCCTCAAGGGATACTTTCTAAATTTTGTTGACATCCGTCATGTCACATATTGTTGGAAAGGTCTGTTACTGCTTAATCATATTATGCATCTCCGATGTCCATCTCCCCACTTTGTCGCCCCCCCCACAAGGGGTACTTTTCTAAATTTTGTTGACACCCCTCATGTCATATTGTTGGAAAGGTCTGTGACTGCTTAATCATATGCATCTTCGGGGTCCATCCCGCCACTCCCCCCCCTTAAGGGGGGCACTTTTCTAAATTTTGGACACAACCCTCATGTGATATATCGATTCAAAGATCTGTGACCACTTAATCCTATTATGCATCTCCAATGCCCATCTCCCCACTTTGCCCCTCCCCCCAAGAGGTACTTTCTAAATTTTGCACACAACCTCATGTGATATATCGATTTAAAGGTCTGTGATCGCTTAATCATATTATGCTCCCCACTATGAAATTTGTCAAGTTAAAGCAACTATAAAATTTAATTTTATGGTACTATCAAGTTGTTTGCCGTCAAATTTTGACGGGTTCCATCTAGTATATATATATATATATATATATATATATATATATATGCTAAAAAATTACCGATAGATGACGCTGCTAGGCATAATATAAAGTGGATGTATGCAATATAGATTTATTTGTAAACAAAAATGAAAAATCGTGCGTTAAGCATAGATTATGTAACCCTTTCCAACGCTTCCAAAATAATTTTACAAATCATTACCGTTTAATAAGCTAAAAGATAAAATCTAAGTAAACAATTTGGAAAACGCATAACATATTTAAAAACGTAATTTCAGGAATTTCCAACATATACAATATTCGGAAAAATATCCGAATACTTTTATTCAGTCCTGTATAGGATGTATAAATTTGCATATATACTACATAGGATGCTAAATTTTAGTTTAGTTAGGAAACGCGTAGCACAGTTTAAAATTCTCCTTCTGGAGTTTCTGTCAATAAACGGAAATATGTTCGCGAACTTTTGTGCTGCCCTGTATAGGATCTACAGAATTTATACACCAAGTAATAGACAAAAAGTGAGTTAAATTTAAAATCGCGTTCAGCAACTTAAAACGCACGTCCAGGAATTATTGTTAACAGACAGTAAAGAATGCTTTTGTGTGTCCCTGTAAATGAACGATGACTGCTATATACACAATATTATGTAGTAAGCCTCTTGTAATGCACCTTAGTGATATATATAAATTTCAATGCGTTTAAAAGGGTGAAACATTATTTAAATAAACCGCAAACGATTTTTCTCCATAAACGTAATGTAACGGAATTCTTTTGACTGTCCCTGTAATGTAACTATAAGTGCTATGCACACCATATTTCATATTAAGCTTCTTGTAATGCACCTTCGTGATATATATCAATTACAATGTGTTTGAAATGGTGTAACATCATTAAAATAAACCGCAAATGATTTTTCCCCATAGACCATAATGTAATGGAATTATTTTGAGTGTCACAGTAAAAAAAACTATAAGTGCTACACACTTCAGTTGAAATAGGGAACATGCTATAGATAACGACAATAACATAAGAAATGCAAGCCAATCCGGACATATTTACGGGAGTTAGAACACGGACAGACGGCAGACGGCAGACGGCCAGACAAACCGAAGTCATAAACACTTTTCAACTGGGTTGGAAAGTGTTAAAAAAGGATTTCTGTGAAGCGTCTGACAAGCTTTAGTATCACAGCACATGAAACAGACCTTTTTCTCAACTTCAGTCAGTTTGCAGTGCAGAATTTTCAAAATGCCATAGTTCCCATTTCCCCGTTCTTGTAATAGGGTTTAACCAACAGCACTTGATCTGGTAACAATAGCATACTGCTGGTATCGAATGAAGAATCGGTGTGAATAGAGGGGTTTATTGACAGTCTGATTTGCATAAATCTGCTTCATATTATTTATGTAGTGACGTCTATCGGAAATTTTTAACCAAAATTTTTTGTTTAAAAAAAAATCCGATCTCCTTCTTATCCCGTTCCAGCAAATAACGATTTTTAGCATCATTCGTTTCTTGTTAATGAATTTTTAAAGTTTTAACGAACTTTTGGCGCACCCGGTATATACATTGTTTACACTTTATATAGTCATGGTGAATGAGCGCCTGCCGATCACCTGTATATTAAGTGATACTAATGATCAGTTATAAAAAGTCTATAAAATATGCATTGTATTAAAATAAATGTAAACATAACATATACAAAAATACAACTCATCAAGATTATGATATTTCATGATGTGCGCCATGTGGTCGTATTGGTATAAATGTAGACCTTGTGATGTTTAAGAAATTTTTGATAATTATTGTGAGCAAGATATTTTATCTATTCTTTACAAGTATTTTATTTCCAATATTACTATTTCCAATTGTTTTCTGGTAATAATAGAGTATACCTGGATGAATATACTGATCTTAGCATAAATGCCAGTATATTTATGAAATACTGTATTATTTTTAAAACATGTGTGGATACATCCAGGCTTATGATTATATCTACACGTGTTTTTTCATATCCAATTCTAATTTAAATCTCCTGTTATCCAAATTTTCCATCATATGTAGTTCATATTTCATTTCAAAATCCATTTGTATTCAGTTGATATCAGCTTCAAATTATTAACATTTTATGGTTTATTATATAATTTTTTTTCTCTCTCTCTTTTTAAATATTTTTGTATTTTCAGTATTTTTGACCAATTACCATTGAAGTAAATGCTATGGTAATATTATGATTGCACTTGTTAATTTATTAACTATGTGGTATCCTGTCTACACTTTATTACTAATTATCTCTTAGGAGATTTAATTAGAATGTTACAAGAACTTGATATGTTTTTTGAAATTCAAAGATATTATAATTATATACATATATATATATATATATATATATATATAGATATATATAGATATATATACCAGGTAGTATATTAAATATATACTCTTTATTTAATATATAAACATAAGTAAAGCCAGGAGAGATGGCGCGGTCGGAGAGATTGCGCACATAGAGGTTCGGGGGGAAGGAGTAGAGTGAGCGCGCAGTGACTCCAAGTAGTTGTACAACAGCAGTAGTGGAGTGTCTACTTGAAAGTGCACGTTGATTGTTTTGAGCGTCTAAGATAAAGCATTGTTTTCCCAAAGTAAGTGCTTGAATTTTGATAGCTATTCATCAGAGTTTCTATACAATGTCAGCAGTACAAAATATTTTTAACTTAAACGACTTCTCATAAGCTACTAATCTAGACTAACAATGTGAACATTAACGGTTCGCTTTAGTAGCGGTCATGTTTAAATAAAACGCCACGCAATCTCTCCTACCGAAATTGGAGAGTTTGCGCATCTGCTGCTTAGGAGAGATGGCGCATCGTTCCCATTAGTTTCCATGCTGGGAGAGATTACCGAACTTATTGAGAAATTTGCATAAAAAAAAGAAAAATGAAAATGGACTAATTTTAAGTTAAACGTGTTAGCAAGTAACTTAATGTTATTTTGTAATCTTATCTGGACTTGCTTTTTCTGATTCTTTAATTTTTTCCCCTTTAATTAAAATTTTTTAATCGTTTTTAAAAATATTTCCTTTTTCTGATTCTTTAATCATTAGGTTGAAATAGTCACTCCTAATTCAATAATATTTGTTCACAAAATCCTTACAACAATGTCATTTAAGTGTAATTATTATTGTTAAAAATTTAATTGTAGTTATTATTAGTAACAATCTTTCCTACCCATGTGCGCAATCACACCAACCCTATAAGGACAGATTGCGCAAAATAACTTTCTTGGTTTTATTACAGCTTTTCTATTAAATTGCAACATAAGAACAAAATAGCAATGGAAATGCATAAAAAACAAATGAATTAAAAATTATTCATGGATAGTTTAGCAAAAAATTAATATTTAGATTTTTTATTGTTGTTCTTTTGAATTGTGCGCAGACTCTCCTAGCTTTACCTTATATATATATATGTGTGTGCGTGTGTGTGTGTGTTTATATGTTACAGTTCTATATGTTTTTTTTTTAAATTTAATTTACTTTTATCCACCTTAAAATTATTTTTGTTTACTTTTTCTATTTCGAAATTCCACTTATTAAGATAAGTTATTAATTGTTAGTTAAATTTTTTAATTAAATTAATTCTTCGCCTTGTTCTTAAATTTTACGCATCATAATTTGTTTCATTTTAGAATATTCTTTTCTTAAACCTATTTTTTTTTTTTCAAAGAACGTGTTTCAGGATTTGCCGCGTCAAATTCAAAACTATTACATCATTATAAAATTTTTTCATACGCCATTAAAAAGTCTAGTCGCACGATCTTATTCTTTGTGCGTTTTTTGTTTGTCTGTGTGTTCTTGTGCATCCACTGTTAAATACAGATGCACACCCTCAAAGAAACAACTTTTACTCTTTCTTTCTTCTCTTTATGTCTATGCAGTCATCACCAACCTCTGGATGTTTCTTTTTATTATGTAGCGAAGCTTAAATTTGTTAATTTTTTGAAGATAAGTTAACGTTTAATTTTAGTTTCATAATGTATTGGCCTTTAATATGTTTAAGTTAAGAGTAATCTTATAAGATGAGTCTTCCCGGTAAGTCTGCAATGTGCTTAATACTGGATAAATAACGAATTTAAACTACTTGGATTTTCTGACTCTGGGATAGCGTAACTTGGGCAAATATCGTGGTCCCTACGACTGGATTGAAGACCTTTTATAATAGTTGGATACTGACAACTTATAATCCTCCTTTAATAATAATAGTTCAAATATATATATATATGTACATATATATGGATACATAGATAAATATACATACATAGATAGATATTGAACACAAGCATTATAGAAAATACATGTTATTTTTTATTTCATGAAATAATTATTTTAAAATACGAAATTAATTAGAAATTTTTGAAATTTACAATTATCATATGGCCTTAAGTTGTTTAAATTTCTTTATTTGTTTGAAATGCTTTTTAAACGAAATTTATTATTTTTTTAATTTGTCTGTTCCATATACAATAGTGGAACAATACAATAATTTAAGAATCCTACATAAAAAGAAACTGAAATCTGAAATTTAAAATTCAAATAAAGCATCAATTATTCTTATTGTGACAATATTGCTTTCCCCAAAATTTATTTAAGAAGTGTTCGAAATTCTATTTTCAACTTTCAAAAACAGAATACATTTTCCCCTCAAATAACTGAAATTAGCATTTCAAAGTTGTGTTTAACATATTCATACGTAACAGCACTAATTAATTTATAGTTATTAATAATGCCTTTATAATGAACTTTAAATTCTGTCTGTTGTCTAGTCAAATATCAAATGTTATATTACGCTGTAATCGATGAAATTTAGAGATACGTTATTCATCGCTTTCATCTTTCCCGCATGTCCCACGCACTTTTCACAAATATGTGCAGTTACCTAGCAACGTTAATACTCTTTGTAATATCTAATTGTTGCAAATAGAGAGGGGAAGACAAAAGAGGTTGCTGTTAGATTAAAAGTTCGCAATCTTCGCAACAGTTGAATACATCCTACGAACGTGTTAATGACTTCACAAATTAGCCATGACATGTTGCTATTAGATATCGAATATTCGTTACTAAATATCTACATTCAGTTAAAATGAAAAGGTTTATACAAATTCGGAGAATAATAATATTATACAAAACTAAATGTTTGGAATCGCAGTGATATATGTTCTCACATTTCGTAAAGTATATAATATATAGAATTCATATAGTTAGTACTATAGTTAACCCCTTAACAGTTTCGTTTTTTTTTTATACAATAAACTAAAAATAGGGTTGAAACACCACTTTTTCTGTACTAAAATATTTGCCTTATATAATCGAAAAATGTCTGCAAATTAATAAAGCGAAGATTGCAATAAAAAATTAGTGGTATACAAAAGCTTTTAGTGTTGAAGCAAGCAAACTCTTCTTGCTCTGGCGGCGTTCGGGCGAAACTGTTAAGTGGGTTAACGGTAAAAACTAACGTATTAAATAATTTGCATCGTCACTTAAGTTTATCTACTCAAAACAAAAGTACCTCCGTAGTTATTAATTATGTAGTGATGTAAATAAATACATGAGAAGATTATATATACATTAAATATAAGTATAGTCTGACCAATATACGTACATCTAAAGAAATCAAGATCTAAAAAAAATTGCAACTATATATATATATATATATATTCTAAATATTAGCGATTGAACGCGCCTTCTGATTGAAGCTTTTTGACATCCTGCATAATGAATTATTTTTATTATTATTGTTTTTATTAAAACTAAGGAATTTAACCTGGGCTTCCCGGGTTAGAGAGCATAGGCGAAAACCAATTTTTTTCCAAATTATAATAGATGTTTCATATTTAATGTACATTTTTTCAGCTGATTTATTAAAAACTTCAAAACGAATGTTCATAAGAGCTTCAAATCAATAATATATTTAAATAAAATTTTGAAATTTTAAAAAGTGATACTTTTGTATTAGCCACATGACAGAGGTGTTAATGACCAAAGAAATAGTCCAAGATTTCACTGCTTACTGCAAGCTTTTTATTATGAAAATTTCAACTGTTTGAGCGCTTAGTTCGAGAAGATGTCTGTTAAATTTATATTTTTTTATATTATATTATTATTTAAATTTGTATTTTGATGAAATTTTAATTTCGTAATAGTAAATAATAAATTCTCTGTCGTCTCGTATATTGTCACTAAGTCTTTCAACTTCTTCGTTCAAAATGGTTAAAATGCATCTTTTTGTCAAATTATTACTCTGTATTTCAATTATTGGATATACATATTGAATGAGACTTTTTAATATATTTAGTTGAATGATGAATTCAGTAAAGTCAACATTTTCAACTTCGCCAACTTGAATTGAATAATCAGAGAAGTTCATATTTGGAATTTGATTCATTCACATGTTAAATATGAAATACCTAATATTAACATTTCTCCAAATATTAAAAAATTTCGAAGTGGCCCAAAAAATATCAGCTCTATTCCGATTCTTCAATACAGGCAAAATTTGTCCAAAGTCGCCAGCAAATACAACAACTATTCCACCAAATGGTCAATAATTGTTTTTTATATCTTTAACCGTACGGTCTACACATTTACACATTCAAATACTAATTAATTCGTCAAGGGTGATTCTTCACAGATGATTAACTTGGTTTTTCTTATTAATTCAGAATGATCAGATTGCTTACTAATGGCACGTGTCGGTGTTTCGTTCAAATTCAGCGGTATTTTGAATCTTGAATCTGCTGTTCTACCTTGATAACTACCTTGAGCTGCGATCTCAGAAGATGCAACAGATAATACAACCATACTATATGATCCCACCTTTTTTTTTAAACTGCATTAAGTAAAAATGTTTTGCCAATGCCTCCTCAAAAAAATAAACCTTAGAATTTTCATTTAAAGCAGCAAGCGAAACTTCGTCATAAATTGATTTTTGATAGGGATTATCCTGACGCAAACGATAAATAGCCAAATATTGTTTGAGTCAAAATTTTTATATCGAAACAATTTTTTAAGTATCACAAATATTACTGTCAAGCTTAAATTAAATAATTTAGATTTATACAATTTTCGCTCATCAAAACGTTTATCATAATTAGTTTTATTATTATTATTGTATTTTATGTAAAATCAGTAAGAGTTTCTTTTCTTTTACTTTTCGAGATGTATGTATTATTTTCTAATTAATAATAGCCATTTCAATTCTTTAACCAACGATAATATGCGGTCGCCAAGTGGAGAAAAAAAATTACCAATGGCAACCATTAAGCCCGAAAAAAGTGAAAAATAACAATTTTTTTATTTTAAAAAACCATAATCAATTAGTGAATTAAAATACAGTTTTCACCCAAATTTCATTTGAAAGTACATTTTCCCCCTATATAACAGTGTAAAAAGTAAAAATGTGCGATGTTTTGAAATTAAAAAAATGGCAGTAGCAAAAATCGCAAAACCGAAATTTCATCGTCAACTGTTGCCATTCGCAAAATGACGTCAGCGTTACGCACGGACACGGCTGTCCTTTTTAATATAGATACTCATTTAGTTATTTTTTAGATATAAATATTTTGGTTTCCATCTTCTTTAAAAAAAAAGAAATGATTCAGATAAATTATTATGTAGAAGAGAGGCGGGGAGTGGGGAAGAGTTTTGTAAAACTGCTACCTCCGTAATATAAATGCCTATCGCATTAACAGTTAGCTAAACCTGATATATGGCACTGCTATTTGGGGTATGATGTCGTAATATTTACATTGATCGCCTCATACATGTGTCTTTCAAAGCTACAATTTTTCTTATTTTTTGCAGTGATTTATGCTTTTTTTTAACTAAAAGGCCATTTGTAAATGAAAATTAATATATTTTTAATAAAATCCTGTACTGCTACGGGCTTTATTTATACTTAAATGAATGAAAAACCTAATTTTATCATGTCCCTTGATAAATGAAGAAAGTTATAAAAAAAATATTGTGTGCTCAATCCAAAATAAATTGTACGACACTGTGTGACACATTTTTGCCAAAAAAAAAAAAAAAAAAAAAAAAAAAAAAAAAAAAAAACAGATAATAATAATTTGCAAAGAAAATAAAAAAAAAATGAAAAAATTTTAAAGCTTTAAAATAGTAGATTATTTTGCAGATTTTAAATGTATGTTAAGCAATAGAAAATCTAACAATGATGCGTCTCATACTGTTTCTTATTATTTATAACATTTTTAATTTTCAAAAGTATTTCAATCCATATAGGATAAGTATGCCAATAATGGGTACCCTCCAAAGTATTTTGTTTTGAAAAAAAAAAAATGACCAATAAAAAAATTAGACATTTTTTTACCATACATTTTTTAACCCTTGCATGTTTTATAAAATGGGCTATTTTGACAATCTTAAATAAAACGGTCAGGAAGGAAAACATATTCTGTCACAGTTTCCCTGTCTTTAAGGAAAAAAAATACTGAGCAAGCTGAGAGCTAGTTTTACTTAAATATTTTATATTTTCTGTATTTTCATGTAAAAATTTTACGTTTTCATTTTGATAGTAACAGAAAACTTTGAATTTGATATACTAATGACCATTTAAAAAAATTCGTTTATTTTTAAGGTTTTAGGATGAAATATTTTTAGGTACTGCCCATTACTGGAATGCTTAATTAAAGAATTTCCATTAATGGACATCCGATGTGAGAATTATTAAACGTGTAATTTCAGCAATGGCATAAATGTACATAAAATATTTTGATTTAAGTAAAAAGCTAAGTAATCATTTTTTTAAAAATGTTCTTGCCAGAATTTAATAACAACAAAATTCTTATAAATAGCTGTTTTCAATTAATTTCATAGGATTAATAAAATTTTTAATATTTAATTCCCATTATTATTATTTTTTTTAACTCTGTCTTTCATATTTTATAATATAGCAGTCAATAAAACTAATCAGGAAGCAGAGAATAATGTTCAAGGGAATAGTCAAATGATTATTTGGCGCATACCTAACTTATTGAAACCGATAACTTTTTTAAGTCACACGAGTTGTTAAAAATCTATTATTTTCTATCTTTAATGTTTGATTATTCATATCTGTGTATAAAATAATACATAAATATTAATATGAAACTAGCAAATCTTCAGGCCGGGGGCTTCAAACGTCAATTCTAAAATTTAATTTTAATATAATTTCAATTCAGTATTTAAAACATTCAAGCCACTGTTTCACTTCTTACATATTTGTAATATCAATTACTACAAATAATTTTAATTGAATCCACTATTTTATCAATCTTATTGAGCCATTTTTTTTCTTTTTTTTTTCCTGCAGTTCGGATTCTTATTAGAATCTCGCATCGAATCAAATAATCAGATTTTATCAAAACCAAACCCTAGTCGGATTCGTATAAAACCTGAATACGTGACCCGCTTCTATATGCTAATCCGAGTTCTAACTCCAGCCAACCGTTAAAAAAAAAAAAAAAAAAAAAAAAAAAAAAAAAAAAAAAAAAATTGACGCATTAAGGTCGAGTCGGAGTTTTGTAAAATCATGGTCACATGATCCGATGCACGATTTTAATCCGAATGCTGCCTACAGTAAAAAAAAACAGTCGACACTAAATTCGCGTTGGGTTCAGGTATTATCTGGTCATCCGGCCTGATACAGAATCGTCATAACTGTCATACTTTTCACAAATTGGCCAAGTTATGACTTCACAAAGCGGTCATTGTGTGACAATACAGAACGGCTCAAAAAAGGCCATAAAGACTTCACATCCACGTGACTGTTACTGCACATCTACGGTCACAAATTTCCAATGTGACGTCACAATGGTATAAATGATAGAAAAGTCAGTTTGATTAAAAACGTTTATTTATTTTCTATTTTTTTTCATATTTATGTACTTTATTCGAATGTATAATACCTACATCTTTTTTGTTTTCTGTTTTTTTTTCTTTTTTTTTTCCATTTACGTTTTTGTTTTAAAAATGTGTAAAATTTCTGATACTTGTGCAGTGACCTATTTCATTAATTGTTTAAAAAAATAAAATATTCCTTCAATGCATTTTATTATATTTCACTGTTTTTTCAATGAACTTTAATCAAATACTCCAATATATTATCATATAAATAAAGCACGCTGACTTCATTTCAAATGAAAGACCAATTAGTCTTTAAGCATTTAGTTCACAACATTATTGTAGTTCCACATTACAATGAAACAATGCTACGTGCTTTTTTCTATATATATCATAATGCATTGTCATCGAATTATCATTCGACAAAAACGCAGCACCTTTCTAAAAGAACGTACTTAATTCACTTAATAATGAAACATGCTTAAAAAAAGAGTTCTTCTTTTTTCTTTTTTCAGTGAAATGCTGAATAACAAGCTTTGTAGAAATGAATACATTTTTTTCCTTCAAATATTTCAAAGAGAAAAAAAACGAAATGTTTGATTATGGCTTTCTATTCCGTTCTATTATTTATCATAAAACTTTTTAGAATGTGGTTTGATAATGAAAATTGGTTATATATTTTGGGATGTCAGTTTAAAACAATGTAATATCAAATGATGTAAATGAGTGTTTCAATCGAATTCAGCAAACAAATTGTATAAAAAGGGCTTAAAAAATAAAATATAAAAATAAAATATTGGTATATTTAGAAAGTTTGACAGAGCATATTTATTTGAAACAAAACTTTAACTTATTTTTTCAATAATGTCTATTAAATTAAAAATATATATATATTATTTTACAAATTTTACATTTTATTAATTTTAAAATTGACTAAGCATGATTGGCGTTTAAGCAGAATAACGAATATCATATATAAACAAGACGATAATGCACTGTTATTTCTTTTAAACCTTAGTTTTCGCTAATAAAGAAAAGTAACAAACCGGTACGAAATGCTAAATATTTTTTTTACTCGAAATTACCTAAATATAAATTATAAAATCATAAAAGTAAATGGCAATAATAAAACAATATAATGAGGAACAGTATAGTTTAAAGAAAATGTTTTGTTGTTGAATAACTATGATACATTGCACTCCTATACCTTTACAATATTTTTATGTCTACTTATATGAAGTCTACTCAACTTCATAAAGCTTACTTCTATGATTGAGGCCTACCTTATTTTCTAAAAATTTTATTAGCTTTTTGTATTTATCTGCTTGTAAATAACGATCCCATATCCGCTTTTTGAAATGCTAATTTAAGAAGCAAGTTTAGTGGATGAATAAAAATTAGAAAACATCTATTAGTAAAAGTTCTTTCTGTAAAGTCCGGAAGCGTAGTTAACATACCGTTAATTTTCTGCTGATCTTTTATAACGTTCATAGCGGGCAGATTTTAATGGAAAATACAATTTGTATATTTATTGTCTGCATCTAACTAGCAAACCTACACTTTCAATTTGAAATATACCTGTTTTTAAGGGAAAGATTAATGGGTACATAATATGAGTATTATTTTTAAAGTAAGGCCCGTTTTGAAATAAAAAAATAATAAAAAGCACATTTCGAAAAATTTATTTTTTACAAGACTCTTCATACATTTATACTTTTCTACGTACACTGTAAAAAAAATCCTGAGGTTACTAAATTTTTTAGTAGATTTTTATTTTACAGACTTTTTTAGTAACCTGTACTATAAACCGGAATCGTTGCTAGCTGTTTTTTAGTAATTCTTACAGATTTTCTTGTAACTGAGTAAGAATACAAAATTGTTTTTAGTAATTTCAAGGATCAATGAGAAAAACTAAATTTTTTATTAGTAGATCGACCCATTTTTTTTACAGTGTAGTTTCGATGTCTGTTGAACATTTGTCGTAACGCCCCGCTAGTTTTTGTAACCCTTCCTCACAGAATGTCGCCGCCTGTGAGGGAAGACCTACCTTAACGGCATTTTCAAATTCTTCGCCAGTGTTGAATCGCTGGCCTTCAAGAAACTATTCCAGGTGTCAGAAAAGGTGATAGTCATTCGGCAAAAGGTCGTGCTCAAATTCTTCCCAGTCAAAAGATTCGAGGAGAGGTTGTGTTTGAGCAGCAGTTTTTAGTAACTCATTGCATTGAGGCAATACACCTCACAGATCTAAGGATTAATGTCCAAGCTGTCATGTTTCTTGCTGTCTAAAATTGGATCATTTACTGCATCTCAGAGTCAGCGGGATGATTAATCGACTTGAACATGTTTATCACTCACTCTGAAGCAACTCACTGACACCGTAGGTGCAAAACTGGCGTCTACTGTAGCGCAAGGGCTGCTGGGAGACTGTGCACATGTGCTTTGCTGTAGGCGCTCAATATTTAAATAAATATTTTGTAACGGACATTACTTTAAAATTAACCCTCGTAATTCAAAACCATTTATATGCAATTATTTGTCCTTCAAAGCACTCAAGCATATTGAGCACTTCATAAACACATCCTTAATTTTGTGCTGATGCTTTAAAATGTTACACATACAGAGCTGAAATTCTCCAGTTACATAAATAATTGGAAGTTAATCTTATAATTATTGTTTTCATTTTCAAAAATATGTACTTTATAAAATTTGAAAGTCAAACGTTTCTCAAATTTTAACTTGACCTATAGCGTCAAAGTTTCAGCAGCAAGCAAGTCGCTCTTTTAGATAAGGCTTGAATGCATTAAGTAATTGATCAAACCAATAACAGTTTAATGAGAAACATAATGCTGTCCAGATAGGCAAAAATTTTAATTTCAAATACCACTATATTTCATAAAAAAATATATCCGGATTTCTTTTAATAGATAAAGATATTGTTGAATCTTTTATCATATGTAATAACATTTTATTAAATTTTCAAATGCTGGAAAATACAATCTGTATATATATATCCTCTGCATATAACTAACAACTCCACATATGTATTTTGACATATCGGTTTTACAGGTCAAATTTAATTAGATGCATAATAAATAGCAAAAGTCTGTTTGCGATATTTATTCCTTCAAAGCCCCAAAGCGTAGTAGGCATAACGTCAATTTTCTGCTGATGCTTTAAAATGTTCAGCGTATTAAGTAATTTGCAGTTGACAGATTACTCGAAAATTCTGCAGGGGTTAGGTTCAATCTTCACGGCTGTATTTTGAAAATTCATGACGTGCGCGATAAACTTTTGATAGAAAGCAACAAATATATTATTCAAGTTCTTTAGATATCTAAACACAGAGCAGCTGATATCATAATTGAAGCTATTTTTATTACTTCTCTAACTATGCATTTTTTAACATCTTCAAGATAAGCGTTGGAAATTATCAGTTTGACATATAAGTTCAAAGTTTCAACAGGAACCCGATTACTCTCTATGATTTGGCTAAATACTATAGGTTTGTAATTAATTATGATTAAATCTATAACAGTACATATAATAAATAATATGGCGCTTTTTAGAAGAAAGAAATGTCCAACTACTATTTTCAAACGTCTTTGAATTTGAGAAAGTACATCGACGATCTTTTAAAAAGAAAATACTGATTATAGTTAAGTTGTTTATTAAATGTAGTTTTAATTTGTTAATTTGAAAAATCTAAAATTTCAAGAACAATAAAAAATTTCTTAAACATTTTTGGAAAATTCAAATAATCTGTTTAATTATATCTATCTATCTATCTATATCTATATCTATATCTATATCTATATATATGTGTCACATTTTCAGTTCACAATCACTCCACCTTCCGAAAGTCAACTCAAGGCCAGGGGTCTCCACCCAGGAAGTTTTCAGTCGTACGCCGATTACGATAAATCGTTGGTGTTTATTGCAAAAAATAAATAAATAGGCAATCAAGTCCACTTCAAATTTTATTAGGATCCCGAGAACTCTGGTTATGCTTTTAGCTCTCATGATAATTCAATGCAGTAGAACCAAGCAGAAGCTTCGTATTCCAAATTAACTATTCGAAGAAATCAAAACTGTTAAGGGGCGGCATCTTCGATTATATCGTCAGCAACGGGGATTTTTATTCCATGATCGCGAGCCAAGCGTTGGACTTCCACCTACATCCTGCTCCCAGCAAAATCTCTCTGCCTTCAAGGCGGGAAACCCAGAGTATATCTATTCTGTAACGCTTACTAATACAGAGCCGTTAAATTAGTCTTTCGACCAATCAGTACTACGGAACTCAATTTTCTAGGCGCTATGATTTGGAAGAGATCAAGCTGCAGGCTGAAAAGCGCGGGAGAATATTCTAGAATTGTTCCGGAAAAATCTGATTCCTTCGAACAAATGAGAAAGAAAAAAATAATACGTAGGTTTTACCGAGTGTGGGCAGAATATCAAGATAAAAATTTTACATTGAAACTGAGATTAGCTTCTATATTTTGAGAAAGAATACTTTTTTGCCAGAAAACATAGGGAAATAAAAATAAAAAGAAATAGGTTGTTATTTCAAGAGAATTAAAATATTTAACTGGGAGAGTGATATTTAAAAGAATTAAATTTTAGGATGCGTCAATTTAATGATATAAAAAGTGTGTAATTTTAACAGGACAGTACTTAACTCCATTTTTTTAAGAGAATGAATTTAAAATAAACAGAATTATAGCTTTGATGAGGCCAACGGCAAAAAAAAATTGTTTCATATATATATATATATATATATATATATATATATTAGGAATAAAGAAAATTTTTTTTCCAACATTAAACAGTACCGATTGAACTTATCTACTGTAGAACCTTCGAGTAATAGATAACTTCCAAATTAGTTGATACGATGTACGTTTATGTTTACGAGCTTTTAATGGTATTTTTCTGGCCGTTAAATGAATATAAAAATATAAATACTTATTTCTTTTAATATAAATAATCTTTATGAACTATATGGATATTTTTATGGAGTATATATGTGTTTCCCATGGTGGAAGAGATTTTTGCAAATATACCAAAGTAATAATTTTAAATTCTTCTTCCTTCAAAAATATTTTAGAGATATAGAAATATCTTTATTCTTCAGACAGGAAATATACTATGGAATAGAGAAAATGCCTCAGTAGTAAGTAAGAATTTTGTTCGCTGGACTTTGTATAAATATATTTAGAAAATAATTTATATGGTACGTTTAAAATAATTTACTATTATTATATTTGCGCTAGACTTCATTTTTTAAAGAATGCTGCGATAGATTTTGCTGTTATGTCCACTAATTTCGTTTTGGTGAAATACTATTATCACTGGGATAAAGACATATTATTTATTCTGAAAATAAAGAATTTAAAACATTTACATAACACTCTGATTGGTTTATTTTAATTCTTTTCACTTTTCTTATTTTTATTTTCCCATTATTTAAGAAACGTGTGACGACCAGGAGCGCCATTTAGAGGAAGCTAAAGAGGGCATTTGTCTCCTTCCGAAATAATTTGTTATTTCAGAGTGTAACATATAAAATGTCTTGTTCAGAAATTGCGAAAATCTAAAATAAATAGTCAGACTTGAATAAAAAAGAAGTATTAGCATGAAATAAACGCTTTAAGCACAGAAATTATAATTAACATTAACGTTTGCTAAACCCTGTTACATATTCGATTAATGAATAATTAGTTTAATTTAAAGAATGTATGTGAGAACGAATTGCTTCTCAGTTCTATACAATAAGAACTAAAGGAATTCCGGCCGCACTTAAAGAATACTTCGTTACGCCCAAGACAGTTTTGAAATGGGGCCTCTTGTGACGATCATAAAATCGTACTGAAACTTAGAGAACATATATTTTTCAAGCAATTGTTTAGGGACAACCTATCTTAAAAAAATACTCTTAGTTTAATTTTTTTATCTGATTAT
Organism: Maratus michaelseni; assembly: GCA_963931845.1. Taxonomy (NCBI): domain Eukaryota; kingdom Metazoa; phylum Arthropoda; class Arachnida; order Araneae; family Salticidae; genus Maratus; species Maratus michaelseni. The sequence goes on along the minus strand of OZ007590.1, from coordinate 103,741,096 downwards.
TATTTTTTATTATTTGTTTTTTATAAATGTCAATGCCATGCAAAGCTTTAGATAGTTTTACCTATTTTTGAGTTTTACATTGTTTTTTAAATTACAAAATAAGAATATGTACCAATGGGAAGTGCAAAAGATATACCATTTGATCCAAAACTTACTTATATTTAATAATATAGACATAAAGGTAAAACACGTTATCTTTATACACACACACACACACACATATATATATGTATATATATAAACATATACATATATATTAGATGTGTATGATATGAACTTGTGTTTTTCATAGGTTAAAAAAAGGTTATATCGCATGTGTAATGCTCACCATGCATTTTAATCAGCAGAAAATCCAGTAATTTGAAAAGAAAAAACTACCCGTAAGGCATGGTGACGTCACGGCGACGCATTGTGAAGTCACACTGTGACTTTGTGACCGTCGTCGGGACGTCAAGTGACGTCGATGTGAAGTCACTGTGACCTAAATGTGAAGTCATTATGGCCGTTTTAGAGCTCTTTTGTGACGACACATTGTGAAGTTATAGTGTGACAAATTTGTGAAGAGTGTGTCGTTTGTGACAATTTTGCCATTGACTGTGTGACGAATCTGTGACGAAAGCGACAATGTTTTGAAGTCACAATATGACCAATGTGTGAAATATGTGTCGTTTGTGACAATTTTGCCATTGACTGTGTGGCGAATCTGTGCGAAAGCGAGAATGTTTTGAAGTCACAATATGACAATTTTGTGAAAAGAGTGTGATTTGTGACGATTTGGCTATTAACTTTATGACGAAGATGTGACCCCAGGGACGATGTTGTGAAGTCACCATGTGACCAATTTAGAAAATGTGTGTCGTTTGTAACGATTTTGCCATTAATTTTATGACGAAACTGCGACGGCAGTGACAATTTTGTGAAGCCATTTGGTTCCTGCCCTGTGCTGGATGATTTGAATTTATTCAAACCCGGCCCAATCAGTTAGTTGTGTTTACTGTATTTGTTTTACTCCGAATCGGATTTTTAGAGTATTTTACTGCTCTTCTTATTAAGGTTGCATGCACCCAACTCACACCGTGGGTTGAATTCGCTGGAGTTTATTTTCTTTCGAGTTGGATTGACTGATTATTTTTCTTTTAAGAGATGTTCGAGATAATAGTTGGTACTCGTGGATTGGTCATTGGTACTCATCATATCTAACTCAAGCCGTGATTTTTAGCGAGTCAGTTTCTGCTAGGCATTACAGACGTCTAGTTCAGGTTCTGTTTTGTTTCTATGTGGATTAGTAGTGGTTGTACACTGATCCAACCCCTATTTTACCCATATTCGATCCCGAAAATTCGGATCGGTATTTTTTTTTTTCTATTATTGTTATTTGATTTTCTGATGAAGGTTTTGAATAATATTCAGCTTTTTTCTTTTGTTCAAGTTATTCTTTTTATCCTAGTTTTTCAGATTAATCCGAACCCGAGCTGCAAGAAAAAAATCTCGACCCGAAGCCGAAACGCACAATATTTCTTTTTTTCAAAACGCATTAACGTATTCACTGACATAAATTTCAATCACTTATTAAGATACCAGAAAATTAAGGTTTCTTGAATGTGTACTTTTCTCTTATTCTTATACTTTGTTTTAATATATTTAACAATAAGGAAATAATTATTGTATATCTTTATTATAAAGCAAAAACATGTCATTATTGACGTGATATTATCGGTGACAACACGTGACCAATAAATTTTGCTTATACTGCAATTTTTCTAACTTCTGAACATCGCACAACTAAAATTTTTACACCGCTGGATAAGAAAACAATGTTCTTCGAAATTTAAGTTGAAAAACTGTATTAAAATTTACCGATCTTTTATGGTTTAAAAAATTGTTTTCAAGCACGAGGTTATTTTTATTTTTATTTTTTTATTTATTTTATATATATACATATATATATACATTTATATATATATATATATATATATATTTACTGCACGCAACCCGATTATGAAACATTAATCCGTTTGCACTTAAAACGATATAAATAGTTCAGCGTTTGTTTCCGGCTAATATTTCATAACGAAATTAAAACTTCGTGAATAAATAAAGAAAATAATAAAATAATATAAATGAAACACAAATTTAAAATACATTCAATCGGGTTTAACAAATGAAGTTATTGGAATCCAAAAGATTGTTATAAGCAGCGATCTTTAGCAATCTTCAACTATAAACTCCTGGCATGCAGTTATTACGAAAATATATATTTTCACAAATTTAAGAATTTTATTTGAACACACTAGCAAAACCCGCGTCTTTGCTCGCGTAATTCTTGAAAAATGCCAAGTGGTATTCGTTGGCCTATTTTCATTAGAGGAAATTTTACTGCCACAGATAATTCAGAAATTACTAATTAAGCCACACTAATGTCGAAAAAAAATCGAAATTTTAGAACTTTTTTGCTCTTTTACCCCCCCCCCCCGGTGGTAGTGTCACCGATATAAAATATAGCCTACGTTACAGTAGGGACTGTTACCATCACTTTTGAAAACGGTTCTGTAGTTCCAGAGTTTCCATAGAAATTGTAATTTAGAATGTTTTTAGAACGCTTTTCGCTCATCTCACCCTTTTAAATTTCGATTTTTTTTAGAATTTGTTCTTAGAGAGCATTTACATCTTATAAGTAACTACCATGCCAAATTTGCTGTTTCTGACACCGTCAGTATAAAAAAAAATAATTTTAGAACGTTTTTCGCTCCTGCACCCCCGGGAGCACTGGCACCGACATAAAATATAGCCTATGTTGGAGCAGATACTGTCATCATCAATTTGCCACAATCACTTTTGAAAACGGTTCTGTAGTTCCAGAGATTCCATAGAAATTGTAATTTAGAATGTTTTTAGAACGCTTTCGCTCATCTCACCCTTTTAAATTTCGATTTTTTTTTAGAATTTGTTCTTAGAGAGCATTCACATCTTATAAGTAACTACCATGCCAAATTTCATGTTTCTAACACCTTCAGTATAAAAAAAAATCGAAATTTTAGAACGTTTTTCGTTCTTGCACCTTCCGGGAGTAGTGGCACCAACATGAAATATAGCCTATGTTGGAACAGATACTGTCACCATCAATTTGCCACCATCACTTTCAAAAACGCTTCTATAGTTACAGAGATTCCATAGAAATTGTAATTTAGAAAGTTTTTAGAACGCTTTTCGCCCATCTCACCTTTTTAAATTTCTAATTTTTTTTAGAATTTGTTCTTAGAGAGCATTTACATCTTATAAGTAACTACCATGTCAAATTTCATGTTTCTAGCTCCTTCAGTATAAACAAAATCGAAATTTTAGAATGTTTTTCGCTTCTGCATCCTCCTGGGAGTAGTGGCACCGACATAAAATATGCTTACATTGAAAATTTTACATTCCTTTACTAAGACATAGGGTGAAACCGCCAGTTATTGACACCTAACCAGTAACTGTCACTTGAGAAAAAATCTAACTCAAATAAGCATTTTGTTCTAGTTTATTTTTAACACAATTATTCAAATTGGTAAAGAAATCATATGAGTTGTAATTTTCCAACTGGTCGAAAAATGTCCGAGCCAGGATTCGAACCTGGGATCTCTTGGCTGAAGCTGCCATGCTGTAAAAACTTAGCACATTTTTTCATCCAGTTGGAAAATTACAACTCATATGATTTCTTTACCAATTTGAATAATTGTGTTAAAAATTAATCTAGTGTAATCACGTATCCAGCGTTTATTGGAGTTCCATTACCTGCAATCTATTCTGTTGATCTGATTCAAATATCAGACCAGATGCTATGATCAATAAGGTTAACTGGATAAATTATGCCCTCAAGATTTAACCGGGATAGCTCAGTTGGTAGAGCATGGCAGTCTCAGTCAATAGATCCCAGGTTCGAATCATGGACCGGACATTTTTCGTCCATTTGGAGAATTACAACTCATATAAGCATTTTGTTGTAAAATTCTGTAAAGTAATGTCATTTTTACAAAATATACTTACATCATACTTACATTACCACAATTACTTTTGAGATCGCTTCAGTAGTTCCAGAGATTACCCCCTACAAACAAACAAACAAACAATCTTTACTACTTTATAATATTAGTATAGATTATTGATACTTTTTATACAATAATACTGCATACCCATTGTCAGTGGGCAATGTGATACTTTTAAGATTTTCCATAATATTGACCAGTTGATAGCTATTTTTATATAATATATATATATATATATATATATATATATATATTATATAAAAAATAGCTATCAACTGGTCAATACTATGAAAAATCTTAAAAGTATAAACAATATAACGACATATGATTTTAAAAATCTTTTTAATAATATAGATTTATTAGATCTACATAATATAATAAATGAGTTATTTAAAAAGTATCATCATAAACTGAATTCACCATTGCGTAGAGATACAGATTGTTTTAAAACTCTAACAAATTTCATTATATATAACAATTTTATAATGCATGATAACACATTATATTTACAGATAGTCGGTATACCACAAGGTGGATGTACATGCAGTTTATTTTCAAACTTATACTTATATGACTATGAACATACTTTTATTAATAGTAATGTACATTTATATCGTTATATTGATGACTAGTCGCTGAAATCACTTTACACAGTGCAATAGATTTCACTAAATTTCTGAACGGTCACCGCCTCTGTGGTTTTATCCCCTTAGCACCTCCTCCTTTTACGTCATATTCCATATATGGGCATGTCCTGCTGCATTTGTTTCAGGTCTATCCCCTGATTGGTCTTTCATTTAGTTCTGTTGCCTTTTTTGGCTTTTATGCTAATTTATCAGCTCCGTCCTCAATTTTTGCACACCAGTGTATATATATATATATATATATATATATATATATATATATATATATATATATTTATATACCGGGTGTTCTATAAAGGACTCCCTAACTTTGAAATGACATAACTTCGAAACAGTGAGAGATAGAATGTGAAAAAATTTGAATATTCGACAGATAGGTCTGAAATTTTATACATCAATTTAAAAAAATAGTTTCAATATTGGACACGAGAGGGCGCTGCAATCACAAAGCTGTGTCTTTGAAATAGTTCCTGAAAGTGAGCTGTTTGAACTGAGATAAAAATCACATTACAATGGTTTCGATATTGTTACCTTTTTCAGCAACAACATGACGCAACCTACAGGTAAAGTTCGAAATCACTTGTTGCAATACTTCTATTGAAATGAATGCACATGCCTCACAGATGAATTGTTCAAGCTGTTCCAACGTTTGAGGATTCTTAGAATAAACAGCGTCCTTCAAGTAACCCCACAAAAAGAAGTCGCATGGATTCAGATCCGGGGGATATGGTGGCGAATCTATACCAATACCTGTCACTTTGAGATAATTTAAAGCAATGAGTATCACTGAAGTATTCCTCGAGGAACTCAAACACTACAGTAGTACGGTGCGGTCGGGCCCCATCCTGCATAAACCATGAAATCTCTGGTGCATCCTCTAGAGCTTGAAATGTTCCAATAAACTGCTGTAAAATTTCAATATATCGAGAGGCGTTAATCGTTTCCCACCTGAAAAAAGGCCCAATTATTCCTTTACTGGTCAGTCCTGCCCACACTGTAATTTTTGCTGAGTGCAGTGGTTTTGAAAGACACACAAACGGGTTTACAGTGCCCCATATTCGCCAGTTTTGTTTATTCACATATCCCTCTAAATGAAAATTGGTCTCATCGGTGAACCATACATGACCGACATCAATTTTATTTTCATCAATCTGCAGTAACTCATTTGCAAAACTTCTCTTTGTTGTAGAGCTGTATTTGTGATCGCTTGATGGCACTCTATTTTATAGGGAAACAGCTTCAGGCCTTTTCGCATTACTGTGCGTAGTGGTGTTTAACAATCCTGCTTCAGCAGCGACTCGCCTTATGGATTTTTGAGGACAACGTCTAACAATCTCTTCGACTGCTTGCACATTTTCAGGTGTCATGACTGATCGACTGCATCCCACATTTCCGCCTAAATCATCGGCCACACTGCCCGTCCGTTCAAACTTGTTGAATAAATTGCGAATTGTTTTCAAGTCTGGACCTTTTTTAACATTACATTTTTTTGAAAACTTGGCTTTGTCATCGTCGGACTTCGATTTAATCGATGGTGTGCAAGTACAATAAAAATTCGTTGTTCCAAGGAATACGGCATGATATTCTGGAATTCCGAATTATTCTCTAATTCTATACAACTTTTTTACACGTGTCAGCAATGAAACAGACGCACGAATGAAATTTCTGTACTTCTGAGTACCATTTAAAGTTTCATGTGCTTGTGCTGCCACCTATTATCCAATATTGGAACTATTTTTTTCAAATTCATGTATAACAAATTCCAGACCTATCGGTTTAACATTCAACTTGTTTCACATTTCTATCTCTTATTGTTTCGAAGTTATGTCATTTCAAAGTTGGTGAGTCCTTTCTAGAACACCCTGCTTATATATATATTCTTATTATTTTTTGTAGGTTTTATGCAGAATAATTTTTATTAAAAGTGCTCTTTGATAAAAAATAAATATATTTTGTTGGCGTGCGGTTGAATGTGTTCCATACACTGTTAAAAATCTACAGCAAACTGTACAGTCAGTGAACAGTGTTTTGTAAATAACAGTTATTATTATGAAGCGTTTTCTTTGGTCGGGTTCAACTAAAATTTGTTTTAAGTAACCATTATCTATTAAAACGGCCAAATGACAAGACAGTATACTGCAAAAGTTTAATAATGTAAATATTAAATTACATTTATAGCAGGAAAATTTTCGATTCATGAATAAATTCCCCGTTCTTAATCTTCTTTCAAAGAATAACAAAGGAAATTTTGTTAGAAAATAAAAACAGGATAAATGTTAATGCACCATAGCTGATCCCATTATAGAGTTTACGACTCTACGCCCGGGCGTAACTTAAAGAAAACAATTAAATTAGTTCGTATCATTCCGATTTTCTTTTTTTAAGGAAAAGAATTAAAGTTAATTAAAGTTAATTAGTAACAATACAAATAATAATAAAATCTTACAAGAAAGTGTAAATTGATGCTAAAAAACATGGGCATTTTAGTAGGAATGTGTTATTATATATAAATAAATAAAAATGTTTTTATTTTTTTTATCTCTGAAATTGTATTATTTTGGTTATATCCATACTGCAATTAAAAAACATTTTAATGTATTTAAGAAGATCATATATAATATTTGTGTTGCCAACATACCTGTTTCTATAATTTACAAAACGCACAGCAATGAATGAGGCATCATTCGAAAACTTTATGAACCTGCTTCTGACATAGTCCACTCACATTTCGTTAAATCATGTTTTTTGATTAAAAATTGCAGTTAATTAAAAATAAATCAACACTGTTTTCATAATATAAGTGAAAGTTTTTCCTCAAATGAATGTTGACACAAAAAAAGAATACCCCAGTATATTGTGCTCAACAATTGTTAAAAAATATACAAAGTAAATAAAATAAAGTGCGATGTCTCCGCACATACTTTTTAACAAAATTTAAATTAAAACGTTTAGAAGAAAAATACATCATCGATCGACCGACGCAGTGGTATCTCACGTGTAGCCTAAAATGTATGCCTTGTTATATTAAATTAAATTGTATTTTATATGCATTCAGTTTATTTTTCTTTGTACCATATTCTTCTCGAAGCGGGTGACATCATCCTCTAATCCAATTAAATACGATTTTTTTTTCTCCGCATGCTTTTTGCTATCTTCGATCAGTTTCTAATGTAACTTTGTTAGAATAAATGAGATGCTATTCTGGCTTGACTAATCTTTTTTTCAACTATTTCCATCCTTAATTTTTCTTTAGAAGTTTAAACATGCAACTAAAAAATATTAGATGTCGCTAAAAAATATTACACTACAGTGCAAAATCTTTGCATGGGGCAACTGGTATATTTTAATAGATTAGAAATGAGTTATCGACAGATATTTTCATGGTAATGATGATGATGACGATTTGAAACGGACAAAAAAGGTGGTTTCTTATTTTTATTTTATTTTATTTATTTTTTTTATGTTTTAATGTTGATTGTTTTTTCTATCAAAATCATCTAGAAAAAAAAAGAAGAAGCTAACATTTCTGAAATATTGGCTGTATAATCGAAATTTTTGTTGTTCATACTATAGGCTTACGCCTTTTGCAGCTTATTTTTGTTTCATGGCTAAATCTCGATTTTTTAGTATTATGTTAATAAAAATCTCTCTCTCTCTTTTTTTATAGACAATAAAAGCAGAAGCATCCCATTAACCGTTCCTTTTGCATCATTTTCGATTTTAATGTAAAGCAATTGTAGTTACAGAAATAAAACAAACATCATTAATGTTTCGTAATTAGTTTCTAGAAAGGTAAATAATGTTAATTTAAATACCTTTAAGTAATAAAAGTTCATTGCATTCTAAAACCATAGAGATGAGAATGAAAGCTGAAATATAAATAACAGAGGCACTTTTTCAAGAATAGTGTTTAAAATAGCAAAAATAGTAATCATTTTGTATTCCTTCCATTCTTTAGTAAAAAGTGCCCTTTTTTGAGCCTGTGCAAATTTTTATTACGGAAAGTGTTTTATAAAACAGAAAACATTTCTAAAAGTGTTAGCAATAAATTTTCTATTAGTATTTTGTTGATGGTTACGCAAAATAAAATGATGAACAATACAAATCTGTACATTTTTCACAATGTTTTCAAAAGGGAATTTATTTACTTTTTTTATTGTACAATTTACATAATATAATCATTTATAAAGAAATGCCAATTGAATATCTTACCTTAAATTTGCACATGTGACACACATGTCCAGTAATGAGGCAGTAAAGGTACTCTTTAGGGCCTCGTTTGGAACGCATATGTGTTGTTCTTCTATGCTAACACACGTGCGTGAATGATGGTACCTTTTCTTTTGATGTTTAAATATCGAATGTGCGGAAGTGTTTGGTAGTGCTGGAATGTAGTCTGTATTCTGAAGAATTTATGTTAATCAGTGTCAAGCGTGGTATGTTGTTAGTTAGAAAATATGAAATTAATGCTGAGCAATTCGGGTTTCACACAACCTGCCTTGCTTATTAAGGTTCAGATATATTTTAGTGTTTTCCCCCTGGTGGAGAATGGCTAGTATTGGATCCGTCATAGGCCTAGTATTAGATTCGCATTACATCATTAAAGATTTGGTGATATGCATAGATCATGGTAATGCAATAAATTTCATAATTACGGAACGAGTTTTAAATACTATACTAGATTAACACGTTCACTATCGGATTAAAATTAACGCAATTATACTTTATTCAAAAATTTCGAATTCATACCAGAAAATACTAATAAGAATATTTTTTTTTACATACTGACAGTCATTTCGTGATTTCATAAAAGGTAAAACTAGGAGAGTCTGCGCACAATTCAAAAGGATAATAGTAAAAAATCTAAATATAAATTTTTTGCTAAACTAGCCATGAATAATTTTTACTTCATTTGTTTTTTATGCATTTCCATTGCTATTTTGTTGTTATGTTGCAATTTAATAGAATAGTTGTAATAAAAGCAAGAAAGTTATTTGGCGCAATCTGTCCTTACAGGGTTGGTGTGATTGCGCACATGGGTAGGAGAGATTGTTACTAATAATAACTACAATTAAATTGTTAACAATAATAATTGCACTTAAAGGACATTGTTGTAAGGTTTTTGGGAACAAATATTACTGTATTAGGAGTGAATATTTCAATCTAATGATTAAAGAATCAGAAAAAGGAAATAATTTTAAAAACAATTAAATATTTGAATTAAATGAAAAAAAAAATTTAAGAATCAGAAAAAGAAAGTCCAGATAAGATTACAAAATAACATTAAGTTACTTGATAACACGTTTAACTTAAAATTAGTCCATTTTCATTAAAAAAAATTTATGCAAATTTACCATTAAGCTGCGTAATCTCTCCTAGCATGGAAACTAATGGGAACAATAAAAATATCTCCTAAGTATCAGATGCGCAAACTCTCCATTTTCGGTAGGAAAGATTGCGTGGCCATTTATTTAAAAATGGCCGCTACTAAAACGAATCGTTGATGTTCACATTGTTAATCTAGATTAGTAGCTTATTAGAAACCGTTTAAGTTTCAAAACATTTGCACTACTGACACTGTATAGAAATTCTGCTGTTGTACAACTACATGGAGTCGCTGCGCGCTCACTCAACTCCTTCCCCCCGAACCTCTATGTGCGCATTCTTTCCTACCGCCCCATCTCTCCTGGCTTTACCTACATAAAAATTCTTCTTTCGAAATTTCCGGTACGAATTCGTAATTTTGGATTAAAAATGAAATATCAAATGAATAATCAAGCGACGTCACGTATGCGTCCTCGGAAGCAAACATATTAAGAGACCATTATTATCAATGAACTTTATGGAGGTACCACGGTTTTATTTTAAGACTTTAGGTAAAGACAAGAGAGATGGCGCGGTCGGACAAATTGCGCACATTGAGGTTCGGCGGGATGGAGTAGAGTGAGCGCGCAGCGACTCCAGGTAGTTGTACAACAGCAGTAGTGGAGTGTCTACTTGAAAGTGCACGTTGTTTGTTTTGATCGTCTAAGATAAAGCATTGCTATTTTGTTTTGTTTGCCAAAGTAAGTTCTTGAATTTTCATAGCTATTCGTTAGAATTTCTATATAATGTCAGTAGTACAAAATATTTTTAACTTAAACGATTTCTCATAAGCTACTAATCTAGACTAACAATGTGAACATCACAGGTTCGTTTTAGTATCGGCCATGTTTAAATAAAAGCCGCAAAATCTCTCCTACCGAAATTGGAGAGTTTGCGCATCTGCTACTTAGGAGAGATGGCGCATCGTTCCCATTAGTTTCCATGCTGGGAGAGATTACGCAGCTTATTGGTAAATTTGCATGAAAAAATGAAAAATGAAAATGGACCAATTTTAAGTTAACCGTGTTATTAAGTAACTTAATGTTATTTTGTAATCTTATCTGGACTTGCTTTTTTCTGATTCTTTATTTTTTTTCTTTAATTAAAATTATTTCCTTTATCCGATTCTTTAATCATTAGGTTGAAATATTCACTCATATGAGTTGTAATTTTCCAACTGGACGAAAAATGTCCGGGCTAGGATTCGAACCTGGGATCTCTGGGCTGAAGCTGCCATGCTCTATCAACTGAATTTCTTTACCAATTGGAATAATTTTGTTAAAATTAATCTAGTGTAATCACGTTACTGGAGTTCCAAGTTACCTTCGATTTATTCTGTTGAACTGATTTAGATATCAGATCAGATGCTATATGATCAATAAAGTTAACTGGACGAATTAGGTCCTCCAGATTTAACCGGGATGACTCAGTTGGTAGACCATGGCAGCATCAGCCAAGAGACCCCAGATTCGAATCCTGGCCATCCAAACATTGGACATTTTTCGTCCAGTTGGAAAATTACAACTCATATTGCAATGTCTACTTTATGATGTTATTTTGTGATTTTAAGCTGTTGTTTATACACTAAGTGTCCCAAAAATGACTGATTTATTTAAAAATTTATATTATTTTATTTATATTATTCGTATATTTAATTCATATTGCTTAAACTTTATTCCGTGTTTCAAAATTTGCCGTTTACTCAAGTACATTGAAACAAATGATGCATTGCTATATCTTGCCATTTTTTTTTTTCAAAATTCGTTTTTAAATCGGCTCGTCGTTTTTGCAGCACCCGTTACTTATTTTACAGAATGACTGAATTTTATGTATCCTATTCATTTTAAAGTTTCATTCAGGTGTAATTATCTATATTAATAAAATAAGGATACCTGTCTATGTGTCGGTCTGTCTGTGATGGCTTACGAAATCTACCGCACGTAAGGTATGAACATTTGAGTGGAGATAGACAAAGGCTGGCCCAATGCACATCATTTTTTTATAATTAGCCAACATATTAAGGCATTCAGTTTCTTTTGCATTTTGAAGTCGCGATTATCGGGTCTCCCTAAGAGTTACAAAAAAAAAAAAAAAAAGAAAGAAAGAAAGAAAGAAAAAGTAAAGAAAAAGAGAAAAAATAAACATTTTTGCTTTGTGTTCCCGGTTTTAACAGGATCTTTTATTAAAAGAAAATATTAATATTTACTATTCCAAATTCTTTTTTACCGGACCTCGATTCGCATCAGTTTTCATGTTTTTCGTTTATCTGTAATTTGAAACTGTCCAATCCGACTTTAGGATGAAAATGCAAAAGAAAAAAGAAAAGTATTCATTTATTTGTGGTACTTTTCCTTTTTTAACGGTGTATATTTTTTTAATATTAATATTTATTGTTTAAAAGATATTTTTTTCCGAAGTTCTATGTTGTTTTTCTTATTTTCCGATTCCTTTTCAAGTTTTCTGTTTTTTCTTCATTTTAAAACTGCCACATTCGTTTAAAGGTGGATAATTAACTGAAGAAAAATATCCACTTATTCAGCTTTTTTCATTTTATATTTGGTTTTCTAAAATATAAATATGTATTATTTTCAAAAAGTATTTCTCGGAGGTCGATTCGCGTTCGTATTTATCTGTTCCGTTTTTTCTCTAGATTTAAAATGTCATCTCCGTTTTGCAAGAAAAATTGAAAAACGAAAAATTTTCACTTATTGCCACAACTTTTTCGGTTCTAACGATACCTTTCGTTAAAAAATATTAATATTTACTATTTAAAAAATATATATTTTCTTGAAGCCTTTTCACGGATTTGCTGGAGATTTTGTTTTCTCACAGTGCCTTTAGAGATATCGTTTTCCGTTTTGATTTTGCTTTAGAACATTTTCGTTTCTGCCCATGTCCGGGGGGGAACCTCTACATTTTCAACACACATGGTCAATATACACTGGAAAATATCATTTATCATTTTAAAAGAATGTGCGCTTTTAACGTTAAAAAGGTGTAACGTAACGTAAGAAACGTAACGTAAGACAGGTAACGTAAGAAAGACCTACGCTGTTAACGTTATTTAGGTTTTCTTGGGAAAATTGAAAGTTAACTATTTCAAAATGTCAGAAATTAAATCGGCAATTACAATACCCGTTACTTTATTCCCCCGTTACTTTATTCGGAAATTCTCTTGTTAAATAAATATAAAATCATATAAATTCGAGATTCGATGTTTTCAAAAATGTTCAAGGATGGTTAGGGTGAATTTTCGTTAAAAAATATAAAACATACGATCCCGAGGGTATACACTGCAAGACTGTGTGGCTCCCAACATTAGGTTCGTTTGAAAGATCTTCGTCTTAAAATGTAAAATCATTCGACACTGATTTTAGGTATATTTAAAGTTACTATAACGGACATGGGCAACGCAGGCGCCGCACCGGTTGGGACAGCTAGTGCTTAAGTATTTTAAAATCGTCTGAGTTGTTTTTTACTTGTCAATTAAGGACAAGATTTGTAAGAATTTTTTTCTGAAGCGTTGCCTCTTCTACTACAAGCATATGTATACTTTGTAAACTAAAAAAGCTAGAACAAAGCAAAAGAATTTAGCAGTGTTGCCAACTTATTCCTTTTTAGGTAAAAAAAAAACAAATTATCGTTCTGCCAGAATTTTAGTTTAGTACATTTGTTTTATTTAATCACGGAGTATGAACAATTAAAAGAAATAAAAAAAACTAGTAAACAGGAATTTTGGTTGTATGGTAGTTTTTTTAAAACTAAAAATGTGCTAAGTTGGTAACACTAAATGTTATTACTATAGCAATAATATGCAACTAATAGGAGTCTCTTCTCCCTGATTGATGGTGCTCGCCAAACCATAAAAACATGTTTTATGTCCTCCGTAAAATCCTTATAAATGGTACACATCACAGAAAATTTGATTATATTATCTTCTAATAATGAAAAGCATTTCCCTGCATAATACTTTATTAATTGAATTATTTTTTTATTCATTTACCAAATATGCATACCACACATTTTTCAAGAAATAGTAGGGTTTTCAGTATTTTTTTGTTGTAGAAAATGTGACCAGCGAATTTGACGTCATATTGACACAATTTTTTTTTTCTTAAATGAAAATGATGACATTTTCACAATTAGAACCATCCAATACTTCCAAGATTAGTGCATCATTTTACGGAATCATTTAAAACTTTTTGTGTTTTATTTAGTACTTATTTTTATAATTACATGAAAATAATGTAATTTTCAGAATTTTCACGTTCGTATGTACATTTTTTTCCCGTGCATACTAAAAACATTTAAATAAAAATTAGGGCATTCAGTTCCTTTGCGTGCAGAAGAAAAGGTCGATGAATATGGTGTCATATTGACACAATTGTAATAAAATGTTTTATTTTTATGGATGAAAATTATCTTTTCTTTTGAGATCGGCATCATTTTCTCAACAGAAGCCATAATTCTATTCCGCGATTTGGGCATCATTCGATGCAGTCTTTTTAAAATGTTTGAATTTAATGAATGACAGAACATTTTTTTCTTAATTTGACACCAACTTCATTGTGGATTTGAATCAAGAAATTGAATTTCATGTTATAGCGAGAAATATATTAATTATTTTTTTCAAAAATTATACAAATGATATTTAATGTATTATATAATCTAGAATATCCACGGATGTTTACTCAAGTATACATATTTTGTAATCCGTTGCAATTTTTTAATTTGAAACTCGGTATGACAGTACATTTTTTCTTAATTTGACACCAACTTCATCGTGGATTTGAATCAAGAAATTGAATTTTATGTTATAGCGGGAAATATATTAATTATTTTTTTCGAAAATTATACAAATGATATTTAATGTATTATATAATCTAGAATATCCACGGATGTTTACTCAAGTATACATATTTTGTAATCCGTTGCAATTTTTTAATTTGAAACTCGGTATGACAGTACATTTTTTCTTAATTTGACACCAACTTCATCGTGGATTTGAATCAAGAAATTGAATTTTATGTTATAGCGAGAAATATATTAATTATTTTTTTTTCGAAAATTATACAAATGATATTTAATGTATTATATAATCTAGAATATCCACGGATGTTTACTCAAGTATACATATTTTGTAATCCGTTGCAATTTTTTAATTTGAAACTCGGTATGACAGTACATTTTTTCTTAATTTGACACCAACTTCATCGTGGATTTGAATCAAGAAATTGAATTTTATGTTATAGCGAGAAATATATTAATTATTTTTTTTCGAAAATTATACAAATGATATTTAATGTATTATATAATCTAGAATATCCATGGATGTTCACTCAAGTATACATATTTTGTAATCCGTTGCAATTTTTTAATTTGAAACTCGGTATGACAGTACATTTTTTCTTAATTTGACACCAACTTCATCGTGGATTTGAATCAAGAAATTGATTTTTATGTTATAGCGAGAAATATATTAATTATTTTTTTCGAAAATTATACAAATGATATTTAATGCACTATATAATCTAGAATATCCACGGATGTTTACATATTTTCTAATCGGTTGCAATTTTTTAATATGAAACTCGCTCTTTAACACTATTGAACTTTGAAAAATATATCTAGGTCCATACACTTGGTTTAAATATACATAAACAAAACAATAAAGCTGTTAAGCGTTTTCCATTTTAACAGCATTCTTGTGATATATATCAAAAAGAAGGAAATTTATAGATATCTGACAATGATGTTAAAAGAAATTTAAGAAATAAAAATATCTTGTTTTATATTCAACTAGAATGTTCCTTAAACCATACTCAAACTTTTCGTTGAAGATACTGTGCAAATGTCTAACATGTATTTGAAAAACGCTTGTAATCCTGATTGAAAATATACATTTTATCTTTTTTTTTTCTTTTCAATACATTTTGCAAATATGGTATCCGCTACATTTACTTCCTGTAGTAGCCTGAAAAATGCAAGATAAGCAGAGAATGTGCATCTGTAAATGCTCTGAGAAAACTTTGGATTATATATAAAAGCGTCATTTTAAAAAATACATGAATGCAAAATAAGTGTACTTTGTACTTCTCAATATCTTTCTACAAAATCTTTTGGTTCAGTGGTTCCGTTCAAAACCGTCTTAAAAGTTTTGGAAAGAACCATGAAACTTTAAAAATAGATAAAGTTTATCCGAACGGATAAAGGGTTATGTTGGTGTAATTTTTTTGTATTTTTCGTGTGTTACCCTGTTTCTTATTATATTTCTACGATACTATAAAGATATATAAAAAAGGGAATATCATATTTAAGTAGTTTAAGGTTTGTAGAAATACATGTATTTTTCACATTTTATTCAAAAGTTTAAAATAATCTTTCAAATATCAAGATAAACATTTTATAAAGTTTGAACTATATTGTTTAGATATGTTGTCGAAATATTTCCCTCGCCAAAATATTTTTTTATTTTCTGGTATAGACTCCGAATTTATAAATATTTTCGAAGAATCAATATAAGAAAATACGATCTTTTTTAAAGAATAAATTTTCTGTTTTTGAATCTATTTATATTCAAGGTATTTCATTAAAAATGAAATAAACTTTAAGGCTACAGCATATTATCCCAATTTTTATTGAAGAACGCACGAACGAAACTATCATTTATGACAATTGAAAACATATTTCTAATTGTGGAGAGATAAAAGCTTGATTTAAAATTTCATGTGAAAGATTGACAATTTATTTTATCGAATAACTCATGACTAATGAACTGACATTTAGTGCATTTGAGAACATTTTTAATTGTAGAGAAAGACAAGCATAAGTAAAATTTCGTGCAGGAATTGTCAATTTCTTTTATCGAAGAACTCATGACCGAAACTAATATTTATGGCACTTGAGAAGACATTTTTAATTTTAGGAAAAGGATAGTTTAATTAAAAGGTCGTGCAGAAGATTGTCAATTTTTTTATCGAAGAACTCAAGACTGAAACTACAAATACATTTATGACACTTTGGAATACATTTTTAATTGTGAAAAAAGTAAATCTTTAAATTATTTATATAAAATACTATCAGTTTTCTTTTATCAAAAAGCTCATAACCGAAACTGACATTTGTGGCACTTGAGAACATATTTTAATTGTGAAGAAAGGCAAGCTTAGTTAAAATGCTATGTAGAAGATTGTCAATTTCTTTTATAGAAGAACGCATGACTGAAACTGACATTTTTGAGAATTGAGAGCACATTGTTATTTTTCAAAAAAGGAAAACTTAAAAAAAAAAACATGTAAAGGATTATTAATTTGCTTTTATCAAAGATATCATGACCGAAGTTGATATTTATGGCACTTGAGGACACATTTGTAACTGTGGAGAAAGAAAAACCCAATTAAAATTTCATGTAGAAGATTTCTTTTAAAGTAACCAGGAAATTAAACCAAGGCGGTTTCCTTCTCGGGTTACAAAACATACTACACTGTGTACCGAACGTAGGTGAAAATAAATTTTAATTGAAGACGCTAATAGATTTTTATATTTAATAAACATTTTTTTAGATTGCCCACCAATTAGACCACACAGAAAACGTATATGAAAAAATATCAATTATTCACTCAAATCATGAAATTTTAAAATTTGCTAAAAATGGCATTATTTCCGTATTAGCCGCATGCCAGCGATTATCGTGAAATATTTCACTACTTGTATCAGTTATTTTTATTCTAATTACTAAGTGTTTAAGAGTATTTATTTATTTATATATTTGCTTATTTATTAATATTTTGATTTTGTGATGGAATATTCGCAAGAAACAAAAGGTAACCTATTTAATTTGTTTCAAAAGCAAACGTTTTAACTATTTGCAATAGGGTTAATTTAATGGGGTGGGTTAGAAGAAACGGAACATGCTCAAAATCATAACACCTCGGTAGATTTATGTGCATTTTTCAAATTGTATCTGAAAGTACATTTTACATTTCCTTCTTCTATTCGATGATGTTAAAGTAAAAATTATACGATGTTTAAAATTACTAACTTTGTAATTACAATTAAATTGGTGGGCCATTTCGTTGGCATCATCGATATGACGTCCATGTTATCCACGGAGGTTATCTGAATTATTTGTAAGTTAAATTCTGATAATTAAGAATAATGAAATAATTTTACTGTGTAATGTATATTTAATACTATTTTTATTATTTTATCCTTTGTTTTTATTGTTTTATTCTATTTGAAGAATTAAAAATATATTTTGTGAGTATATTGGGTATTTGATTAGATGTATTGCTCCATTGGTATTGCGGTACATCAGGTATATGAGAATTATCTGTATTGTTGTACGTTTAATTCTTAAGGATATTGCTATGTAATTTGTCCTTTCTGAAATTTGGGAAGGGTTTCCTCTCATAAAACGTTAAAGAATGTTAAAAAAATGGATGACGTCAAGTAAAATCTAATATTATGTCAGAAAAGAAAGATTCCTGTAGAATCCAAAAAAAATTAATATAGATTAAAAGTTTTTAATATTTTACTTTAAAAAATTGGAAACCAGACAACTATTACACATGCATTTTCAAATGAAAAGTAGTAACTTTAATTTGGTGTCCAAAGTATGTTATTTAAACATTCCAAATGTTATTCGAGAAAAAGCAGCTACAGGTAAATCTGAATTTTAGTTATATAAATATTTAAATAAATAGTATAAATGTATAAAAGCATATTTGTAAACAAATAAATTCATAAATTTTACACTAAAAATTGAAAATTCAACTTTTAACCACTAAAATCAAATAATCCTTCTTACATAATTAAAATTATTTTAGTGATTTTATTATTTGACAAATATCCAAAATATATCTGCAAAACTTAATATTGGTGATTAATTAAAAATAAATTTAATCTTTTATGCCCCGACAGTACTTTAACATATCATACAATAAAAATGACATATTATGAAATGCATTTGACACTTAGAATGGCGGAATTTAATTTAAGATGATTTTTATATATTATATGATGTTCCAGAAATAGATGTTCTCTATTCGTTTTATAAAGAAAAAATATTTTTATGGGGTTAGAAAATTTCGCTTCTGAGAAATTTCTGTATTTATATGTGAAGCTCTTATATGAATACATTTTTTAATTCTATAAAATGCTAAAAATAATAGTTAAAAGAAATAATTTTAGTAGAATTGTACATATTGCCTAAAACTCTTATAAATATTAATTAAATTTATTAATTTTAATACATAAAATATTCCTAATAATTTATTGATCCCACATATTTTCGAATGTATTTTTAAAAATTGAGAAAAATGCATTGGAAGCTGAAACTGCCATTAATTCAAAATCTAGGATATCAAAAGTTAAAATTGACCCAATAATTGAAACTTTGCGAGAAATGTTAACTTTACACATTTTTAATACAGATTATTTTTGAATAAAATTTAAAAGATACAACTACCAGGAAATTTTTAACAAAAACTTAGATGCTTTCTGTAAATAATTTTTACTGCGAAATCCATAATAAACGTAGATATATATGTGTGTTTGTCTGTGCCTGTGTGTAATATTCCAAAGACATCGTTGCGCGCTGAGCTACAAGATTTCACAGGGAGTTGACCTAGACGCCAGTTTTTGTTTTTTCAATTTAATTTTTATGCGAATTTTAGCATTTTTTCGCTGTTTGCGACGACTTTTTCTATTCGTAATATAAATCTAGTTCCAATCTTTTATCCCAATGTTGTAAAGTTTGTGTTTTGCGATGATTAAATTTGTTTGGAATATGTTCTGAAACGTTTGGATTTTTTTCGTTTTTGTGGCAACCTGCGTAAATGTAATCCGGTTTCAGTCTTTGAGTCAAATATAGTAAATTTTGTCCTGTGCGATTGTTATGCAATTTTTAGCGTTTTTCAATTTTCGCGGCAATTATTTGGCATTTTCTTTTTTAAACTAAAAAAAATCCAGAGTAAAGTTTGCTACTATCGCGATTAAATTCAAGCTCAAATAATGCCAATTTATTGGACGACGTGAAACAACAACGTGAACGACTATGCTTCACATTTCAGTGTAAATCTACGTCTAATCATTATAAGTCCAGATTCACTTGACTTGGACAATTGAGTGTTTGTAAAATAAGTATTAATTGAAAAATAAATTAAATTAACAAATTCATACGTACGTTCAAAATGTATGTAGAAAATAAATTAAAGTAAATTTAAGAAAAACACGTTCGTTTAATATTTATCGCTGTCTTAAAAATCATGAATAAGAAACCCAGCTAGAAATAGGGTTTGGAAGTCATGCATAAAGGTTCTTATAAACAAAACATTTTTGGATGGATACACCAATACTGCCAAAAGTCTGTTCAGTTGTTTTCCAATTCATAACTGTTCACAATAGTGAGATAATTAAAAAGTTTTTGACGCCTTGAATATACAGTACCTTGAATATACTGCTTTTATATAAGTTATAAAAACAATTTATAAACTTCACATTACAATATAATTCATGGTTAATGGGGCCAGTGACTGTACCAGATATATCATTTTAATTATTTCTCATAGTCTTTTTAAACTTCCCGACATATTGTTCTGTTAAATATTCGGATTAAATTAAAAAATATTTTCTCTAAGATTATACTGATATGAAAAAAGTCGGAGAAATCTCATCCCTCTATATGCTACGTTATCGATTAGAGATAGTATTTTCATAAGGTGATACCTTATTTTTTATGAGTAGAAGATATTTTAGAATATGTATTTGGGTGAAAATTTGGGTAACTGCTGATAAAGTGAACACTCATTAGTACGGACATCCAAGGAAGACCACACTTTACGTCCTCACTAAGAAAGACCGCAATAAACGATGTTAACATTTATTATAAAAAATCCTTAATTGGAATAATTGAGTTAAGTTTTTTAAAGGAATTAAATTGGTTAGTGCTTTATGCTAAAAGAAATAACATTCTTTTATAGTTTTTTTAGCAAAAAATGAAAATTAAATACAATATTGTTAATACAAAAGAACTATTCACTCGGGACAAATAAAGTACACAAATAAATTGCCGGACTTATATAATTTAAATTATTAAGTCTGGAATAAGTCATCGGTTTAACGCAATGTTTTCTTTTTTGGCCACATACACAAAAATTTGGTATTTACATCAGATTTTGATTCGCAGTATCAGCGACCAGCCTGAAACATTGTTTGAAGCTCTCATGTTGTTGGGATTTTATCTTTCTCTTCATTAGTGCCACTAACAATTTCTTTCTCTCTCAATAAAAGGTATGGCACCAACATTTTTTTAAAATGTAGATGTGCAAAATTAGTGTCTTTAAATTCTGCGCGGTTAACTGTGAAAAACCTGCCCGTATTATTTGATAAATAGTACGGATTAAGAGACGTCATAACCAATAACTTCAAGTGGAACATGATGTGTAAAATGTAATTTGACTCATTAATCGGATATACATCTTAAGCGGAGACACATTAATGAGAGTCCGCTGTAAATTATTTTTAAAACATCACATAAATGAACGGACGAAATATGTCCAATTTGAAAAATATTCCCTGAGATCCAGAGTATTACATTTCGACAATAACTGTTTTTTTTTCAAATCAATGTAACCATAAATTTTACTTTATAAATGAAACAATATATGTATTAAATAGAAACCAGGCACATTTTATTAAATATTTTTTTGATTAAAAATAAGTTTATTTAATTGGAAAATAATATGGAATTTTCGTAGCTAATAATGCGACTATTGCGATTAATAGTAAGATTGTGCGTATACGATCTGTATCACAGGGCATTGATGACTAAAATGTATTATTCCAATTGATTCGCAATTATAGTACTAAGCGAGTACAAGTTAAAATAAATTATATAACTTTTAAACCTATTAGTTGACCGTGCTTTTTAATTGTGATTCTAAAAATACTTTCTTAAATGTTTTAAATAATAAACCGAAAAAAATTGGTTAGTCAGAGTAATATTTATTGAAATATTAAAATAACAATGATCAAAATAATAAAACTATCAATGAATTAATTATTTTTCATAAAATACTTATATTTCAAAAGAGGGAAAATTGCATAAAATTTAAAGGTTGAAAAGTATATTCAAAACATATATTTTCTGGAATATACATATATTTCTCAAACAATTTCAAAATTGTGTCTATATACTCTATTTCAGACATTTTGTGCGTTCAGCTATTTGAGCAATGAATTATGTAAATATTAAAAAAAAATTGAGAAATCCCAAATATAAATAATTTATTTTAGACTAGTTTGAAGAACTGCTGAAATCACAATATGTTTCATACATACTAAACTAAAAAACTGCTGAAGTCGCAATATGGTTTTCTGAAATTCAAAAATTTACTGACATCATAGTATAGCATTTCTATTTCTTTGGTTTCCACATGTAACATTAAAAAAATATTCAGACTGTATAGTAATGTAAGCTTATCTATTTGCTTCCTGAAAATTTTTGGGTTTTGATAGTCTTGAGTGAAATAAAATATCACATTATTATTTCCAGAAGATATTCTAAAACATATCGAAAAGAAAAAATAGAAATCAGGCATTACGGAGACAAATATGACCAGAG
Organism: Maratus michaelseni; assembly: GCA_963931845.1. Classification (NCBI taxonomy): domain Eukaryota; kingdom Metazoa; phylum Arthropoda; class Arachnida; order Araneae; family Salticidae; genus Maratus; species Maratus michaelseni. The sequence continues at coordinate 103,718,441 of OZ007590.1, read as the reverse complement.
GGACATAGAATCACAATTAACTTAATTAGGCACCTTAATTTTGAGCACCCCTTTCATATCTATTATGGTAATGAAGACAGTGAAAACACCTGAGCTTATAAATTTTGCTGAATATTCTGTAGCTTCTAAACATCGCAGAATTTCAATTTTGACATCGTTGAATCGAAAAAATCGTCTAAATGCAATTTCTTTGAAAACTGTATATCATATTGCTGATTTTGTAAGGTTTAAAAAATAATTTTACAGCATGAATTGTTAAAAAGCTATCTCTATCGTGTGCAGCCTGATTACGAATTTATTAAACACAATTTAGATATTTCAACATTTGTTTCCGGCGAACGAAATTCATTTTTATTTAACATTCATTAACACTTAAATTTATAACGAAATTAACAATTCACTTATGAATGAATAAAATTATAAAATAATATAAATAGGACACAAATTTGACAAATATGTGATCATACTGCGCGCTTAAGCCACTGAAATTATCAGAATTGAAAAGTCTGCTCAAAGTAGTGAGTCTGGGGGTATTTCTTCGGCACTCTTGGCATGCGACTGACACGAAATTATCCTTTTAATAAATAGAAAAATTTTATTGGAATAAATTATTGATATTCTTCATATAAAAATCCTTTGGAGCATTGTTAGTAAAGTAATCTAAAATATATATTAAACGTAAAAAATCTATTAGATTTTTCTATTAAAAAATGGTTTTTACCTACATTCTATAAACCAGTAAGCTTAAATTGACTACTGTTAGTAATGTTATAGTCTGCTTATTGCAATTACAAGGCAAAACTTAAATAAAGCATAAAGACAATATTTTCAATAATGAATTTTGTTATTACATAATCTGTGCGATATTACACATTTAATTTGAAAAACTTTGCTCAATTTTTGAGTGAAACAGGGAAATCAGGATAGACCACTAATTCCAAATTCCTTATGTTCGCGTATAGAATTTAATAATGTTGCCTGAAGGTATTAAAAAACATTCAGACTTGGAAATCCATTGACATGGTGGAAGACTTATAAACACTCGTACTGTCGTACATTTTTCCGTTCACTGTTCATTGTTGTACACCAGTTCGTTATTTGGAGGTGAACTATACTCAAAAGCAAAAGCGTACAAATATATAATTGTTAGGAATTGAAAAAGTGCTCGCTAAATAGAGATGTCCGCTATTAGGGAATGTCCGCTATTAGTGAATGTCCGCTATGTAGGTTTTGCTGTGTATAAAATTTTCATCAGAAAAATAATTTGGACTTTCTTTTGAAAAATCGATCCCCACCTGAACCGCAATAGTCAAAATCTAACAGTCAACCCGAACAGAGACGGGGAAGTTTTATAATTATTTTCAATAGCAATCCTGTCTAATATCTTCTCTGCATGATGTTGAGGAAGCAATAAAAAACCGCCTAATCTGCAAATTTCATTATCACAGAAAATTTCGCATATATTTTTTATAATACTTTTCATTCAGCGACACATCTTCTTTACGTAATGCTGGGAAAATATTCAAAATCTTTTTATCTGTGGATTTTATTAACATAGCACTTTTCTTATATGTTTACTGTCTACGTAATGCAATGAAAACAGTAAAACTCTGCATCCTGTTGGATATTCTGATTTTTCCCGAACCGGATCCGACCCATAGTTCGGGTTGGGTCGGGTTGGCACTACATTTTTTTCCCTTTTCGGGTTGTGTTGACGTCTACTGTTTTGCTGACGGTCGGATTGACTTTCGTTGTTGCGAGTTTAGGTCGATTTCGGGTTAGGTTTTGTCATTTGTGGATTGGGTTCAATTTGACCCGATTTTTTTAAAATAAAGCCCAAGTACCTTTTAAGGCGAAAACAACTTGCAGAATAAAAATCCCATAACGGACACTCCGCAATAGCGAACATCTGTATTTATCGAATACTTTTTCAATTCCAAACACTTATATATTTGTAACCTTTTATCTCTGAATAATAGAAACCTCCGAATAGCGAACTGATTCAAAGGTAGAATCCCATATCAATTCCTGGGGACCGACCCGAAACCTAATTATCAATTTTGAACTCAAACCGCAAACTAACGCGAACCCGAGAAAAGAATTTTCGTCGACACGCAACCCTGCACAAACCCAACACAATTACTTACAAACCCGAAGTGAAATGGAACTAATAGTCCGTTTAAGTATTATTAAAGAAAACCTTTTTTTTTAAATAATTAAATTAGTAGCATTCCATTAATGCTTCAAGAGATCAGATCAAACTAATCATTCTTATAAAATTGGAAAGGATATTTTTAATACATAAAAAGTCTACTAATAATATCAATTAGAACGCTAAGTATAGGAAATGTTTTAAAAAATTAATACAATAAATGGCTTATTTTTTTAAATTTGTTTCGGAAAAATCCCAACATGCAAACTTGCAAATATCCAAATCTGACCTGCAAGAAACATTCAAGATTGAACCCGACGCACAGAGAAAAAAATAGTCACCCCAAACCAAAAAAGAAAATTAGGGACAACTAAAAAAAAACAATATTCAATGCAAAACACTATTCGATACAAAACACTATTCGATGATTCTGAGGTATTCAGAAATTGCTATTCAGAAATTTTGCTACATTTGAATATGAAAGAATATATATATGCACAGTTTTCAATATAAAAGATAAAACCGTTTTCAGAGATATAATTGTAGGCTATACTTTTCAGAACTGTATTGAAAGATAAATTAATTTCCTTTCATTCAGTGTTCGGGTTGAAATATATTTGGTTCGGGTCGGAATGTGGGTTGACGAAAATTATTTTGCCGTGCTCGGATCGGGTTGCGGATTAATGAAGTCTTTTCTTGGGTTCGGCTCGTGTTGCGGATTGACTTCAAAATGAATTTTCATGTTCGGTCGGGTACAACACGACTCATGCAAGAATCTAGACTGGATATTTGCACAAACAGTTGGTCATTTTCTAATTAGCTTAAAACTGCATAGGCTCATTTCAAGAAGCCCGGGAAAAAATCAAGCTGCTTGAGAAAAAAGTGGTCATTTTTTCATTAGCCTGCTGTCTAGGCTCTTTGTAATAAGCTTAAAAATATCAGGCTGATTGAGAAATAATTGGTCATATTCGAAATTTCCTAACGCTCTCTAGGCTCTTTGTAATAAGCCTCAAACATTCCAAGGTGATTACAAAAATGAATATGATTCTAAAATTAGCGCGACTCTTTGCAAAGAGCCGGATTTATCAGTTAGCCTAATGCATGTACATCACTGTAACACATCATACTGTAAACTGTGAAAAAACGGTAACTGAAGCAAAAAATTTGAGGTTATTTTTAAAATGAGCATATCAAAAATGCACAGAACTAATATATATTTTTAAAAAACTTTTCACAAACGTAAATGTTTTATATCTGTAAATTAATTAGCCCGATTAAATATTTGTATAAACATTTTATAATTTATTGGTAACTCTAATCATTCAATTTATTTGAATAATTCTTTGATCCCCTCGCATGTTTTTGTATCGCTAGGCGCCTATAAAGGAAATCATATTGGACATAAATAAAGCTTAACGTAGATATTATCAAATATGCTTTACATTATTCATGTATACATTCATTTTCAGTGTCCCGTTATTAAAAACTGAGAGACAAAAATTAAACATTAAATTTTGTGTTCATAAACACAGATATAATATTTTAGAGAACGTTTATCAAATTACCCATGATCTATATTTGCAAATAAATATTTCATCTGAGATATGAATTGAAAACTATAAGAGAAACAAAAACTCAACAATAACAGTGTAAAAGGATTTTATTATTATGGCTATATCAATGCAAATATTAATATTGGGCATCATTCCAATTATATGTGGTATTGGTAACTCCCCCCCCCCCCCTAGCATTAAACGTTGCAAAAAAGGACATCGAGATTTATATTTAAGAAAATTTATAGCCATCAGTGCACGTTTTCATTTTTATGTCGATAAGAGGATTTTTCACGATAAAATATTTTATTATTTTATTTTATTATCTATGATATTTCATGTGATAAATATAAAATGCGAAAGATTTTATTATCTATATTTCATCTAAAAATCTAAAAAACTTTTGTATTTAGAGAATACTGTCTACGAATTTCGTACTGATATTCGTTTCGCTTAGGTACTCGCCAAAATTTAAGAGCTCACGGTTGAATATTTAGATTATTAATATTGACATAAATTTAACATAGTACGTATTTTGTTATTTTATGGAAAACAATAACGTTTGTGTTATGGAAATTTTTCCGTAAGTGTTTCTGAAAATTTAAATGCTTAAGAGCAAATCCTTTTTATCGGGAAATTTTTAAAAAAGAGTTTATGCTGCTCCAAAAATATTGACTTGAATTAAAAAGTAAAACACATTTTTTTTCTTATTTTCTATATAAAAAAAGCAAATTGAAAATATATCTAAAACTCATTTCTTTATAGTAATCAAAACTGAATTTTGTAGTACTTTTTAGTAATATCAAAAAATGCTTATGTACAAATTTTTCCATTTTTTCTAGAAATGTTAACTGTAACCATTTAAACACAGCTGTTGAAAATTACCTTTGTAAGATGAATTTTTACTATATTCTATATTCGTAAGAAGAATTTATGGGATGCGTGAAAATTGTCAACTTCAGGTTTTTCATAGATTTACATGAATTGGTTTGACAATCCAGTGCATCTAGTGATATTTTTTTATTTCTTTTCATGAGCGCGCAGCTCTAATACTTGAATTAGTGACCGTGGCTTTAATGACATTCGTGCATTTTAGAGATTGCTGCACAGCGACCTTGCTCCAGTGATATTAATTTGGTTTTCATTGTCGCGTAGGAATCATGCATGGATTAGGAATCGCGGAATTTACGAAGTTCTTATTTAAGTACGTATTTTTTTTTTAATTATCCAGAATCCCCATTAAATTGTCAAATTACTCTAAAAATATGGTTTGTTCATTCGTCCCCAAACTCACGGAATTATTTAACAAATGAAAAATAAATATTAAGTATACTTAGTAATAAATGATATTATTGTCAAAAATTTAATTTAAAAATATTATAGGCAAATATTACTGAATTAGTACTTATAATTTTACAAAATACAATAAATAATTTTCAGCAGATCACCCATTATGTTGTAAGAAACGTATTTTTGCTTTATTTTGCTTGCATGGTATTTCACCCAAACCAGTGCAAAGCCGCCAAAATTTGTATGGGAACTTGCTGGAAACTGGACGAGCAACAAACAGTCAGATTGCGAGTTACCGTTCTAATCGATCAACATGCTGGGGGACAAAAAAACATTAAAAGTCAGTATGGTCAGGATATATGAATCTGAAGAGCCAATCAAAACAATGCTGACCGCTATGTCTATCCGCCTGACATTTAGTTAAACCTGGACATAAAGTGGTACTGCTAACATATGGATGTATATAGCAAAATATTGTACGATATGCGCCATTACCATATACCAACATTTTTCGCATGGAATCGCACCAAACATAATATTTAGAATTCTCATAATGGGGTGTATACTGATAAATTTTGGTTTTTATCTTTCGACAGGAGGTCCTTAATTATTTAATTTTAAAATTAATCACTTTGACTCCAAGTTAAATTTTAAAATGCACTATACTTCATATTCAGAATTGTTAATCCCTATTACAAAATAGAAGAAATTTTGTGATGGCTAAAGCATGTTAGATTTGATGTATGCTGTCAAAATAGTGTAAATTGTTGTACGTTCACGTGAATGTTAAAATTGCTGATATTACTACATTGAAAAAGCATAGTGTCCATTTAGTTACAAATATAATAAAACAATATAAATGAAATATGGTTCTCTGTTTGTTTTCGAATTTATTTTTCGGAAAACGTAAGGGTTATAACTTCTAGAACATAAAAAGATAATAATATTTAATCCGAAAACCATGACTGTTGTAAACTGAAATATACTGAAAAAATTTAAAATTCCACAATTTTTTTAATTGTCATATCTGTGAATCGTTTGACTACAATTTCAGATTAGTAGCTATCAGTGTTGAATTCAGATCTTTTCCTTGGTGGAAAATTTTGTACTCCTGGGGGGTGGGGGGTGGGGGCATTGTAAAGTTTGAAGATTGAATTTTATTTTACAATTCATTAATACAAAATAAATTTTAATAATTCCAAGGCGAATTCCATTTGCGTTTTTCGCAGAATAGAGGATATGGCAGACTTTTCATGAAAAGCTGTTCCCAGGGCACATCTGAATTACCCCTAATTTTTAAAAATCATGCATAGTAAATGTTTTTACATTTTACGAGTGTTGTACATGTACATGCAGCGTGATTACATAAAAATATCTTATAATAGTGAAATCGTACAAAATTATAGGGGAATAATGCATGTTCATGATTATGTACAACAAGATATTCCTTTTTTTCTTTAAAATTCATTACATTACAAGAGCTATATAACATTTATCTATTTTATTATTTCTTATTAATGTACCAAATATATTTCTTAATTACCAGGAGCATATTTTCTTTTTTGTTTTTTTGCATTTTCTTAATTATTAAATAATCATTAACTCTCATTAATGTTTCATGTTTTTAGATAAGATTCGTTTATGATTTTTCATTTTTAGTGCTCGAAAGCACCGAAAATTCATGAAGATTAAAATATCATAAATCGCTATTTTACGTCGTACAAAAAGGAAAGTTTATTCTTCTACTTATTAAAGCATGGCGAAAGTTTTTCTGAATATACATTTTAAAATCTATGTACCGTATAAAAATTTAAATTTCGTAACTTTTTAACATTTAACTATAATGATGTAAATAGATTTCCATATGATGAAGAAAAACCTTTGAAACATTTTTGCAATTGGAACTATACCTCAAAACTAACAGTACATGAATTAGCTATTGTCAACAATAAGAAGGGACACCCTGTATATATAAAGACACTGTGTTGTGAAACGTGTTAGAAACTAGTATAACTTCTGTCAAATTTTTTGAAAATATGTAACCAACTAAAAACATTTCTGTACATGGACTATTTAATTTCTCTGTCTAACTGCTTGTTTAACTGAGTTTCTGACTAAGTTGTAAACCTAAATAAAAGTGAATCGTTTAAGTTGCATTTTCAAGATTAAAGTTTTTTTTTCTTAATCAATATATTGTTACTAAATACAATTTATAATAGCACATAGAAACATAAATAGGGCTGCTCAAACGAAACTTTTAAGAGTTTCCAGTATACATAATATCAGATTTTAACTTTATAAATTAGTGATATTTTTTACACCAACGTCTATAAACAGTCTTATTCACATCTGTGTTTGAAAGGTTAATCAAAACTGCTTTCAGTAAAAAAAAAAAAAAAATGATTGTTTTACTTATTTTTTAAATATTAAATGCCATAGATAGGTAATATTCGGTTAAGTATTTATGTGTTGTTTTTTTTATACGACAATTATGTTATACATTCAAAACATCAATATTTTTTCAAACATTTCCGTGTACACTTATAAAATGAAAGCACAAATTTTAATTTAAAATAGTTTTCTATAAAATGGTGGACTTTATATTGTTAAATGTATTTTAAAATGTCATATAGAAATTATTAATGTACATTTATTTAAAAAAGTATGTTTTTTTTAATATCATATTGTATGCAATAAAGGTATAATCAGAATTGCATACTGCATATTTTGGGAAATATATTTATTAAAACTAGCTGTGTGAAATCTTTACTTTAAGTTAAATTATTATTTTTTATTTATTTTATTTATTTTATTGGTTTATTAAAAAATAATTTTAAAATGTTAAAATTCACACTACAGTTTATCATAAGTTTTATACCGGAAAATAGGGTGAAACCCACAGTTATTGATATTTAATAAGTAACTAACACTTGAGCAAAAATCTAACTCAAATAAGTATTTTGCTGTAAAGTTTTTCAATGTAATGTGTTAATGTGTGTTAGTGGTAAATGAGACACTTATTTTTATTTTGGAATAAATTTATTCACCATTAGAGGTCCAAGAACATATTCAATGAGGAAGAAACTTTTGAGAATACAAAGAGTGCCATTTTGAAGCAACCATCTTATTTCTAAAAGTAAGGAAGTGTTTTTCTAATTTATTTGTATTGCAACCATTCTAAACTTTTTTTTAAAGTTATACTTGTAGAAATTAGTTTAAAGATGCATATGATATATTAGGGCCATGATTTAGGGTTTATAGTTATATAATTTAGCTTAAAGGGGGTGCCAGTTATTGGTTCCTAGAATTTTATTTCACTAGTTTCTGATAGAGATGTTACTTATTGGTTATATTAAAAAAAGTTGAAATCTATTAGTTGAACTGTTTAAAAATGCATAATAATAAATTCAATTTATCTCGTAGTAAACACCATTAAAATTTAAGTTGATGTACCAGAGTCTGACACCAGATGTCAGTTACTGGTTCATAAATGTCAGTTATTGGTTATCTGCATTACTAATAATGCAGTACTAAGTATTATACTGCTATATACTATTACTATATACTCTGCATTACTAATAATGCAGTACAGCTTACTAAATCCCACCTTTTATAATAAATACTAATGCATTTTGTTTTTATAATAAAGAATAAAGTTTTTAAAGCATTTTAATCTTTTAAAATAAAGTGTCAGGTATTGGTGTTACAAAATAGGGATGGTGTTAGTTACTGGAGTTTTTGAGCATAATTATGAATAAAATTAATTTTTAATACAATTTTTTTTAATTTTGGCAAAAATAATTTTTATTATATCTCTACTATCCTTTCAAAAACAAAGATAAGTAAAAAATAGATTTAAATTTTTGTAATAGTGATTTGAACAAGAAAAAATCCTTAAAGTATCAGTTACTGGGGGTTTCACCCTATTTATGCATTATTTTTTTTACACCAATAAACAAAATATTAATAGAAAGAATAAAATATAATTTTTTCTATGTGTGTAGATTTTCAGACATTAATTACACTCCGTTTTCTATATTTGTATAAAGCAATAGCGTTATTTTTTAAAGTTTGTTAAACTGAGTTTTCTTTTAAGTTTTTACGTATATTTTCACATTTATTTTTATTTTTTATTTTTTTGTGGTTTTAAGATAAATTTTATCTGTCAAATATAAAAACTTTGATATTCTGATGCAAAATTATGTTATCGTTTATGAAAGTAATTCCAAATAAGTAAGAAAGAAGTTAATTAAGTTTAGCTTTAAAAATTACCATCTCAATTGACACTTATGAATTTTTCTCGCATGCCACTACACTTGATTGTTATTCAGCCTGCTTGCTCAAAATAGAAGAGTGTCTGAACTTATTAAATACAATGGACTAATTTTACTGATTACTTACTTAGTATGAAAATTATATTGATGAATATAATTTTTCATTTCCCTTTTCATGAATGAGTATGAAAACCTTTAAATTAAACTGGCTTTATTATAATTACAGAGAGTTATTTTTGGAGCTAATGGTACTTAATATTCTTTTAATGTACAGTGATGGATTTGTTTTCTACTTTGTTTCTAGCTATCAAATATATTTTAACATGTTAAATTAGTTTAAATTACACATAATTAACGTCTGCAGTCATCGTTTTATTTTTTAAACATATATAATTAATAAACAGACATCCATACATTCAATACAATAATCCAACATGGAGTGAAAAATTAGCCAGAGCCAGGAATTAGAGCAACAGCCCGGAACGCTGTGGACCCAGGTTCGATTCCTGGCTCTGGCTAATTTTTCACTCCATGTTGGATTATTGTATTGAATGTATGTATGTCTGTTTATTAATTATATATGTTTAAAAAATAAAACGATGACTGCAGACGTTAATTATGTGTAATTTAATATATATTCGTAGATCGGTGGAATAGTAAAATCTATTCACCGTTGTCCGGTCGTCTTGGCTGTCTGGTAGATGGCTGGTGACCTTCTCTCCAACATGGTTTATTAGTGGGAAATTGCAGACTCAGGGGTTGGCCGGAGTAGTTCAGTGGTTAGAGCAACAGCCCGGAGAGCTGTGGACCCAGGTTCGATTCCTGGCTCTGGCTAATTTTTCACTCCATGTTGGATTATTGTATTGAATGTATGTATGTCTGTTTATTAATTATATATGTTTAAAAAATATATTAAATTAGATTGTAAAAAATAATGCGAGCATGTTCATAGATTCTTAAACTCATTATCTGGAATGATGGGAAATATAAAGTACTGCATTAGATAACCAATGTTTCACATTTTGATATTCATGTTAACTTTATAAATTTATAAGTCTTAAAAAAAACCGGGTAAAGCAAAGCACGTCAGTCTAGACTTCATAAAAATATAAAAGTTTAATGTGGCAATCCCTCCTGAAAAATAAAACTGAGAAGAATAAGGAAAACCTATGTTTTTAAAACTCATTAATACTAATGCTTACAATATTTATAACATAATTTTTATTGTTAAAGATTTTAAAATATTAGTGAAAGAAAAATCGGATTGCATGATGATGCTATCTTTAAATCAATAAGATGTTTACAGCATTTTATAATTCACTGGATAATGTATAAATAATTTATGTTTCATAATGTTATCATCATGTGAAAAACGATTGGTGTAACATTCGAAAGAACATTAATTTTTAAGGGTATTTTTTTACATATTTCATTTAATATGCGAATATTTAAACATGGTTATTATAAACCGGTTTCTTTTTTATATAAATTCATCTGACCTTTACATTCGAACAGTATTGATAATTTTCCAAATTTCAATTTTTAAAAGAAGAAAATAAATAATCAAATTTTAATTGCTTAATAGGCGTATAGCCAACATAGTGAAAAAGGACCCAAGCCGGGACTCGAACCCGGGTCATCAGTATAGTGCATTGATGTTCTACCAACTGAACCACTTGGGAACGATACTCAACCTGGAACTTTCCCACTATAATATGTTAGCAGGGGTACAAACGCAGCACAAGATGTAATATTTTCCGTGAGCCACCAACCCTGGGGCAAACACGAAATCAAAGAAAATTCAGCATCGATAATTGAATAAATTCATATTTAATACTTTTGGAAATTTTTCCATAGAAAATTTCACACGCCTTGCATTCATAATAAGCAAATTTTAATTGCTTAATAGGTTATTGCTTAATTGATTATTATGAATGCAAGGCGTGTGAAATTTTCTATGGAAAAATTTCCAAAAGTATTAAATATGAAGAAAAAAAAACTAATAAAAAAAGTGTTTCACAGGTACATATAGAATCTAAACAATAAGCAAAAGATCTAATCATGCCATATGTGATGCTTCAACCTGGGACCAAATACGCAACTCCTTTATTACGATCAGACGGTAACACTCGTTCATTTACTAATCTGTCAAATATTTAATGTATAAGCTGAACATTTACCCACCAATATCTCAAAAACTAAGGGTCATTCAAAAGAATCGTTTGACCGAGATAATTACGGGTAGGATCTCTACAACACATTCCTATTGCATTAAAATCAATATTAATCAGTCAATCATTAAATCAATTTCAGTAAATTATCCATGTAGCTTAACTGTTAAAATAGTCATATTGCCGCGAGTGTTTGTATTAAGTTTTTAACATAAAGATCACTTTTAATAAAAATAATAATTTTCTAAACTACTGAGATGAAGATCAAGGCACAGTTAACGCTCTATGGTCAGCAAACAACATATGCCCTAGTGATACTAAGCTTAAACCCTCTATTGTTTAAAGAAAGATGTTTCGTATTGATTACAAAAATCATTTTTTCTTTACTTTTGTGAATGCTAATTATTGAAATAATATTATTTTAAAATTAGTTACACATAATTTAACTCGTAAAGTTACACAAAGGTAATATACATCTAACTTTTGGGAATTTAAATAGGAACATCTGCTTGTTATCAGTATTATTGCTTGTTATCAGTATTATTAAATTATTGCTTTCCTTGGTTTTCAGGAAATGATAACCACTCTAGAGAAAATCAATCGGGTATATTATTAATGTCCGTGAACGTCTGTGTGTGTGTGTTTCTGTCTGTGCACTCCACCTTTGTACCCGCAAAGGCTCCGGGACCAGGCGACGCACGGACGGCGGACGCGGACCGAAAAATTCGCAAAAAAGGCGCGACGCTCAAGTTTCGATCGGGTCGGGATTCCGACCCGGACCCGTGGAGTTATTAATGAGCGAAAGTGTTTTAATTACCGACCGAAACCGAAGTTGGAAGAGAAGTCAAAACAGCGAAAAGTTCGCCTCCGCCGAGGGTTGCCGGTACACGTCCGGTCCGGGAAGGAAAAGGCAGGGGGTTCCCAGGGAGCGATTTAAGCCCTAAACCGCAGCGCAGGTCCGACCCCTATCTCCGGAAGTCGGGGGGCCAGAAATTCGTAAGTCGCACGTACGCAACCGGGACGTCGTCAGGTCTCATAAATTCGAAAAATCGTTTCCGTGCGACGATTAGAACCGTAAAAATCCTTTAAAAATCGATCGATAAAAAATTATTTTTCTTTTCTTTCCGAGCTGCGATTCCCAGATCGGAGACGCACGGCCAGACGATTGTCTGGATCGGCATTTTCTTTGAGGGAGGTGAGGTCACATGACGTTCAACTGGGGTTTTACAGAGGGGGGGGGGGGCATCTCTGATTCTAAGAGGCGCAGAAATTCCAAACTTTGACAGGGCGACGCTAAATGGATTCTGCTTTCAGAATATCTAAAAATTATTGCCATATCTTCATTACGAGCCGATATATTATTTTATTGTATAATTAATCATCGTTATTTGTATAATTAAAGCAAAAGAAAGATTTCCATTACAGTGCCGGCTAGATATTACGATTTTAAGAAGTAGGCCGCGTCTAAAAACTGCATTACGAGTATTTTCAGTTTTTGTTTTACAGTGGCAACCAGATATTATGATAGGAAAAAAGGGCTTCGCCCGTTATCGATTTTTTTTTTTTTTTTTTTTTTTTTTTTTAGTTTTAAGTTTTTCTACAGCTCACTGTCTTTGAACTAGAACTCAGGTAGTCTACATAAGTTGTTTGAGGAAAAGCAGTGTCATCGCCAACCCCCCCCCCCCTCCCCCCGCTTTTTATGACAGTGCCGGCTAGATATTAGGATTTTAAGAAGTAGGCCGCGTCTAAAAACTGCATTATTATTTTAAGTTTTAGTATTTTAAGTTTTTGTTTTAGAGTGGCAACCAGATATTACGATTGGGAAAACCGGGCTTCGCCCGTTATCGATTTTTTTTTTTTTAGTTTTAAGTTTTTCTACAGCTCACTGTCTTTGAACTAGAACACAGGTAGTCTACATAAGTTGTTTGAGGAAAAGCAGTGTCATCGCCAACCCCCCCCCCCCGCTTTTTTCTTTTAACTGTGGTCCGTTTCTATAACTAAGAAACTATGTTACGGATGTCCACCAAACTGATTCCAAACATCATAATTAAAGTAATAAGGACCCCTTATCCAGATATTATGATAGGGAAAAGCGGGCTTCGCCCGTTATCGATTTTTTTTTTTAAGTTTTAAGTTTTTCTACAGGTCCCTGTCTTTGAACTAGAACTCAGGTAGTCTAAATCAATTCGACTCGACATCGATAGAGCTTACCGATTTTATTTCGTTTTTTCACCACTAGGGGGCGCTTTCCTATCTTCGGTTCTACGGGCATGAAAACGACGGGGTATGGCTCATTCGACTCGACATCGAAAGTCTTAACGATTTCAGTTATGATCATATAAACAGATTGCGCCACCTGGTGGCAGAAGGTGGAACTAACGTATACTGCAGCGCGTGCGCAGCACGACTGCTATACGGTGCCGCAGGCAGCGGGGACCCGAGCCGCAGGTTCGTTCAGTTAGAAGTTTATACTATTCCATGTGCAATTTAAGGGATTATCCGGTGCATGCGTAGCACGACCGTCATACGGTGCCGAAGGCAGCGGGGACCAGGGTCGGAACGACTGCTATACGGTGCCGCAGGCAGCGGGGACCCGAGCCGGAGGTTCGTTCAGTTAGAGGTTTATACTATTCTATGTGCAATTTAAGGGATTATCCGGTGCGTGCGCAGCACGACCGGTATACGGTGCCGAAGGCAGCGGGGACCAGGGTCGGAGGTTCGTTCGGTTAGAGGTTTGTACAATTCAATTTGCTAATTAAGGGATTACCCGGTGCGTGCGTAGCACGACCGGTATACGGTGCCGAAGGCAACGGGGACCCGGGTCGGCGGTTCGTCCGGTTTGAGGTTTTACAAGATTCGAGATTTTCTACAATTCGAGGCACCGATGTAAATTAGGGGCCCGCTGGCGGGCGAAGCCAGCTAGTCATTATAAGAATAATTAAAAACATTTTTTCATAAGTAATTCTGTAAGCGGTTTTATTTAATATTTTATAACATGAACAGATTTGAAACTTTTCCGGTAAATGAGCATGAACCAATTGACGATAGTCTGAATGTTTGCGTTTAATCTAAATAAAGAAAAGGAATTATAGTATATTTAAGAAAAAGCTTTCTATCTTCGAAAACCTATTACTCTCTTCCATCTAAGATAATCTATGATTTTTCCTTCTTTTTTTCATTGTATCTATATGATATGCTCGATCTAATTATTCAATAAAATAACGAAAAAATAAATTTTTATTTATTTCAAATTATATTTTACGCGTCGTAAGATTTTACGTATTTTACTCGTCGTTTTTACTTCGTTTTTTTTTCGCATTTTATCATCAAATTTATAATAACATAGTTGCGAAATGTGAATATTTAATTCATGGAACAAATTAATATTTAATATTTTAATATTTCAAATACCCTAGAAGGAATGATTTCGAAAGAGAAATAAGCCCTACATTTTGTTAAAAAAATATATTTCTGTTGGCTTTTGTATTATTATTTAATAATAATACGCCAGAGGCTTTCGTTTTGTAGATAGCTGGAAAAAGAAAAAAAAAACGAATTAATGTAATATTTGAGTTATATCTGTGTTCCGCAGTGAATTGTTTCAGAATAAAACAGTCATGCCGGAAACATAATGTCTCTCCCTTATTTCATTATACTTTTTCTGCTGTATAAAATTTCCATTTATTATTATTTAGTACCGTGAGTCACTTACTTGAGCAGTTATATTTTTAGAATACGTAGTTTTAAAATTACTCTCTGAGAATTTCGGCGTCAGTTAAGTAATCTAAGTAACTCTATTTTCAAAACAGTTTTAAGCATTCGGTGAATAATGATTTTTTTTAAATAAATCTTGAATAAAGTTTGAAAAGACTGTATTTGTTAAAATTAAAATGATGTAAACTTATGTAACATAATTCACGTATTTTGCATAATTTAATATATATATATATATATATATATATATATATATATATATATATATATATATATGCTGTTATTTTAGTATAATAATGATAATGGATATTCTTCTTTGAAAATATAATAAATTATAACACCATGAAATAATATATTTCTTTTAAATGCTAAAAGGTGTAAATTAACAACATAATATACAGTAAAATAACTTTTATTAGATTGTTGAGATGTTTCGGCTCACTTCGAGGCATTTTCAAAAACAAATAAGAATATTCTATAATTGCACGGTCTTTGAAGTTATTATTTCAAATGCTATCATTTAATTTTCATGTTACTTATAATTATGGACGTCATCTTTTATTTTTAGTTGGTAGTATATTTTCATATTTGTAACCATGCCGCATCTTTCAACTTACCGAAATTGTGACTCGAGTTACTCCATGGTTTCAAATATGAAAATAAACATCCAAGTAAAATTAAAAGATATCGTGTGTAAGTTTTAAAAAGTATATGAAAATTAAATGATAGCATTTCAAATAACTTCAAAGATAGTGCAATTTTAGAATATTATCATTTGTTTTTGAAAATGGCTCGGAATGAGCCGAAACATGACATCAATCTAATAAATATTATTTTACTGTATATAATGCTGTCAATTTACACCTTTTATCAATTAAAAGAAGTAGAATATTACTTGTTTATATATAAGAACAAAGAGTAAGAAACATAAATTGAACATTTCACACCTTTAATTTTAATCAAGGTTGGTACCAGAATTTTTTAATAAAATTTTACTTTTATAACTTTAGTGAAGAAAAAAAGTTATTTTAATAATAAAATTATTAAAATTATATTTAAAATATTTGCTGTAAATTCTACATTAAAGAATCACAATTACTTGCCTCTGAGCGGGTTAAGTAAAATATAATAATTTCACAAGTTGGAAATTGTACGTCAAACGTGACAAATGAGATGCGTTCGTACTATAACTAGTTACATAAATATTCAGATCTTTTCTGATTTAAAATAAGTATCTCGGTCGCTTGACGATTAAACTTCGGAAGCTCCTATAACAAAAAAGCACCGATTAAAAAAAAAAATTCAAATTTCTTAATAAATATTTTTATTAATATCTCCTAAAGTTTTGATTCGATTTTAATAAAATTTGAAATGTCTCGACAAAATTCTGCAAAGATAATATATTTTAAATTGCAAACCATTCGGTTGGGTAGTTTTTATGTTATTATATGCGGACGGACGGACAGACAGACGGACAGACCAAGCGACGACAGTAGGTGCTACGTATTTATATAATTACGAACGCACCTAATAAGTAGGTATAAAACGAGAAACAGGATCTTCCTCATGGATTTCCTAGTTCAGGCAAAGTAAATTCGCTTTAAAAATTATAGATATAAAGTGAGACACATAGTGAGACGTAAAGGGGGAAATATATGAAGATTTCTTCTTAAAGAAAATGTAATTACTTGCATCTAAAAGGGTTAAGTAAAATATAATAATTTAAAAAATCTATATACATATTACGCTATCGTACGTGACATAGAAATCGCGATTATTTGTTAATTGTTTAATGGCAACGCCCGAATGAAACGCACCTCATTGTAAGTCCTTTGGCAGGATTTAGGCCGAAGTAAATTCTTCTTAGATTCAGACATTTTGGAATAAAAAATTGCCACTGATTTATTTTAAATAAATGAAATTTACAACATGTTTTAAATAGATATAAAAATAATGGCTATACTATAATGACTTCTATCAGTTTCATTCAGAATAAACGAATTTGTTGAGGAGATTCAAGCCACAGGTTCGTTTGGAAATCTCTGTTCGGGCATGTGGCGCCATCTCTCTGACATTTTTTGAAATGCATGTTGTTAAAAATAAGGAATCCGGTTTCAATACCAAATTTTCAATAGCGGTCTAATATAGCAAATTTATACTTCCGCAATTTTGGAATTTTTAATTAGTGAAACGTGCAATTCCTGCCAAGATTTTTCTTACAGAAATCGCGAATATTTGTTAATTGTTTAATGGCAATAATGAAGTTTTATAAAATACATCACATTATCATTTCACAAATCTTAATTTGCCATATACCAAGCCTCAATCTTATACAGATATACCATTTAGGTTCAACCATAAGAACTTTCCTGACCTTTTCATTCTTTAAAAGTAAGCGTAATAATTTTCCCTGTCCGTTTCATTTTTTAAACTTAACTGTTATACTTTTGAAATTTTAACTTTTATTTATTTATTTATTTATTTATTGTTATATTTTTCAATGACAGTTTGCCCGGGCATCGCCAGACGGGTCAGCTAGTGCACTGTGAAAAATGACGAATATTTCTGAATCTACGAAAATATAATATAATGACGAATAAATTTGTAATATAAACTCATCCTTGTTAACCATGATTCTGAACAGTGTTTCTTTATCTTTAGAAACCTCAGACATCAATGGCATTTCGAGATTTAAAGAATCATTTAGAAAAACAAAATTTTTCTAGCTGCCCGTAATTTTTCGAAACGTTTACGAGTAGCTTTTAAAGTGTATTAATCAGTTTTCTTATCCCGGAATATAATTTTTTCCGATGCTATCCATTCTCAAGTAAACATTTACATGTTCAACAAATATGTTTAACAGACAAACATGCAAAATTAACAACGATAACATTAACATTAAATTTTTTTATTTTTTTTACTCTTTCATGTATAAATTAACTTATGCAGCTGAAAACGTTTACTTGAGAATGGATTACATTCGATAAATAGGTATTCCAGGCTGGGGAAACTGTTTAATACACTATAAAAACTATTCGGAAACGTTCCTGAAAAATACGGGCAGCTAGAGAAATTTTGTTTTTATAAATAATTCTTTAAATTTTGGAAATATATTACTTTCTGAGGATTCAAAAGACAATGGAACACGCTTTTCGAAATTTCGGATAACACAGAAGATTACATTATATTTTCGTTCGTGGTTATAGTATATTTTCATAAAATAAGAAATATTGATAATTTTTTACAGTGTAGGTACACTGTAAAAAATGACCAATGTTTCTTATTTTATGAAAATATGCTATAACCACGAACGAAAATATAATATATTCTTCTGAGTTATTCGAAATTTCAAATAGCATGTTACATTGTCTTTTGAATCCCCAGAAACGACTACATTTTCAAAATTTAAAGAATAATTTATAAAAACAAATTATTTTTAGCTGCCCGAATTTTTCAGAAACGTTTCCGAAGGGATTTTATAGTGTATTAATTAGTGTCCTCAGCCCGGAATACCTGGTTTTCCGAATGCTATCCATTCTGAAGTAAACATTTTCATGCTAAAAAAAATGTTTAACAGACAAACATGCAAAATTAACAGCGTTAACAATAACATTAAAATACATAAAGTTCTTTACTCTTTCATGTATAAATTAACTTATGCGGCTGAAAACGTGTACTTGGGAATGGATAACATTCGAAAAACATGTATTCCAGCCTGAGGACACTATTTAATACACTTTAAAAACCCTTCGGAAACGTTTCTGGAAAATTCGGGCAGCTAAAAATAATTTGTTTTTATAAATTATTCTTTAAATTTTGAAAATGTATTCGTTTCTGGGGATTCAAAAGACAATGTAACATGCTATTTGAAATTTCGGATAACTCAGAAGATTATATTATATTTTCGTTCGTGGTTATAGCATATTTTCATAAAATAAGAAACATTGGTCATTTTTTACAGTGTATAAAAACAGTAACATGAGTGATTTCTTGATTTTTTTCCCTAGTTTCGGAACTGTACATTCACTTTAAAAATTAAAGACTTAAAGTGAGACACATAGTGAGGCGTAAAAAGGAAATTATAAGCATATTGCTTATTAGGAAAAATGTCAATAAGTTAAATTAAGTAAGAAACTTGAAAATCAAAATAATAATAATATAATTCAATAAGTTAATAAGTTAACCTATCAACAGTCAGACAATCTAATTAATTAAATGTCCAAAGGATAATAATAACAAAAAAAAAACATGGAATATTCTAGTTCCTATCAAAAATACAAAACTGGAAAAACATACTGTGATATGGCTATATGAATTATGAATTCTAATTTGAGTTACTTAAAAGAATAACCGAGCAACTTCAGACTAAATATATTAAAGTTTAAAACGTTTCTAATAGCATTTCTAAGCTATATAATAACTATGATTTTCATTAATTAGTAGAAATTTAAAATAATAAAATACTTGAATTAAACTGAAATCTTAAGTAAAGTTTTAGATTGATTAAAATATAGGAAAAAAATTAGGATTTTCCGAGAAATTCATTAAACTTAATTAAAATTGCTGTTTTTTGACTGAGTAGTAAAATAAGTTTAATTAACAAACATTTATCTCTGTTGAATATCTGGGGGTCCACATTCTTTTCCCTAGCAATTAGAAATTATTAAATTAAAAGTATGCATATCTATATTCAACTTATATTATACACATCCCTGGTAGCAAAACGATACTGGACCAATATCTTTAAAATTTCCTGTATCTTAACCAGTATTATTTATATAGTATATTAAATTTTTACTAATATTGGAATTAGTGGCATTCATTATTAGCGCAAAATTGGGGTGTGTAAATTTTTACAATATCGAACCAATATCGCTAAGAAATCTTTAGCTACTTTACCACCAATAATTCCAACGAAAATACAATATATCTGCAATAATGCAGTTCAATTACAAATATTTACAAGATACAGCTGATATTTGATTACTGGTAATTTCGGGGGAAAGATTTTCGATTAATGCAATAAAAGCGCAATATTGGCTTCCCAGTATATATAAATTAACCTTTACTGGTTTTCTTCTACGAATGTATTTAGATTATTTAAATCCAACTTAATTAAACTGAGTTTAACGATAAAAATCTATTAGATCACATTACTCGTTATAGGACATCTCATTTAATATAAATACCTGCCTATGGTTTTTGCGTAGGTTAAGAGAGAAATTAACTGCATGGGGCCAGTAAATGCGATATGTAAAAAAAAAAAATAATTTTAGAAAAATATTTTAGTTACATTTTTATAATTTTATTACAAATAGTATGGCATCATTGAAAATATTATATTGTTTTTGATTTGGTAATTATTTTAGAATTAATTTCGCAGTGATGTATGCATTTCTGGAGTAGAATACAACATAGTAAAAAGAATACTATTAATAAGATAGGGTATGTTTTATTTGTTTATTTATTTATTTATTTTGACACAACATAAGATTCAAGAATTTGTGTCTGATAAGTAAGGTAACTAAAACAGTAGTGGTCACTTTAAGAACATTTTTCTTTTTGTTTTTAGTGTACTGTTCGCAATTTTAGTGACTTCGAAAAAATGAGTGTCCGGTAACTGAATTTATTTTCTATGTAGTAATCTATCTATATGTCAATTATTTATTTTATTTATAAAAATGTATTTGCTACAACGTTAATGAGTTAATACATACAAAAAATAACAAACCTGTATAAAAGCTAAAAAATAATCTCTAAAGAGTTTAACAATTTGTATCAAGGCAAATTTCAATAACAGCGCTTTAATCGCAGTATTTTATTCCAAATAAGTCATTGTGCTTAAGTAGCATTTTATTCCTATTGTGTAGTAAGCCTAAAAATGTGCATGATCACAACCCGTTAATAATAAGCTTAAGTGCTGAGTCGAAAAAAAGGTGGATGTCGTAGGTGGATTTTTTGCAGCGTTCGAACGGTGCCTTGATTTCGGTTACCACTATTTCCGAATACTAATCGGAAGATTTGTCTTCAGAAATACTACATTTAAGTAATTAGATTTGTCTCTTTTAAAATCGACGAGAAAAAATGCTATGTGCTCAGCGTAAAATAGTTGGCTTGAATCTGCAAGCGTTCAGTGAAGGCCCTTTTCTCACGGTTAACTGTGGACCTTCTCTAACCATTTCAACAGGTTTTGTTGGAGTTAAATCCTTAGCTAATGGATACGAAACATTCGGATTGCTTCTTAAAAATCCATTAAACCATTTGCACCCTCATCGGTTATCTATGAAATAGTTTTCTCCCAATAGAGTTCCATCCTCAGTTGTCACACGCTGATCGCAAAATCGTCCCTTGTTGCCAGGATTTCAGATTTTGACATGGCTGTCTATTAATGGTTATAGTGATCTGTCTCTCTCCCAATAAAGTTCCATCCTCAGTTGTCACACGCTTATCGCAAAATCGTCCCTTGTTGTCAGGATTTCAGATTTTGAAATGGCTGTCTATTAATGGTTATAGTGATCTGTCTCTCTCCCATTAGAGTTCCATCCTCAATTGTCACACGCTGAGCTCAAAATCGTCCATTGTTGCCAGGATTTAAGATTTTGACATGGCTGTCTATTAATGGTTATAGTGATCTGTCTCCCTGCCAGTAGTGAACACCAGTAAAAAATGCAACCCTTGCATGCAAAATTCCAATATAAACACAATAACAGAGCAATTTCAGTCATACTGAAACCAAACGTACAACATAATTGCTTAAACGTAAGTACAAACAAAAAAATAAAAATTGGCTTACGTTATTCCAAACTATTCCCAACACTATTATTCTAAACTAACACAATCGATGACTGCTCGGTAGTATTGTTCCAGTTGTAATTACGTCCATCCAAAACTAACGGCTTGAAATCTATGTAGATAGAGACTTAAAAAGGTTTTATCTGCAAGCTCCCAAACCTCTGCAAGACATACAAAGCCTATTTTTTGTCATTTAAATTAAAAAATGTCCAACACTGGTACAGTGTCTACCACTAGTACCATTACCTTAGATATTCAGTTATCAATGAAAAAAAAAAATAAAACTTTGGTATGCCAACAATTATAATTCTTGGATTTCATTATTGATTTTAAAAGATTAATAACAAAATATCAGCATTATAATTAAGACTACTCTTATGTGTGTTAACTCACTCGTATAAAAACAAATTTGTCAAAGCTGTAAAACTTTCATAATATATTTTGGAAATTACTTTTGCATTTTATATAAAATATAAAAATAAATATGACACTACTGTCATTATTATTTTGTAAATCCAACAATGCACAGCAAATTAATACATAAACGAATACATATTCAACTAATATACCAAATAGACTATTTTAATTTCAAAATTTCCTCTCCCCACATAAAGAACGCAAAGAAATTGTTTATAAGCTTTCAAAAACAGCAAGTCTCAAATTTCTTTCTACTTATATCGCCTGCAATTTCCTCATGCATACCAAATATAGCTACATGTCACATGTGTATGCAGGAAATGTAGCAGAAATACTCATTTGGTTTAATATACACGTTATACCCCTTTTATATTAGACATCTCACATTTCATGACAATCTTCATGACGTATGTCAAATAGCATGTTCTGTAACAGTATAAAGAAGTACGACAACAACTTACTAGACTTTATTGTTACTTTAACCTTTTTTTCTCATTTGCAATATTTTTTAGATTAATTTCATTTACAAAATTACTTCACACTAGATAAATAAAAGCATTTAATAGTAATAATATAAAGAAACAAAAGGCAAAGATTTAATGTATTTTGCGTTATTAATAAAGATTTTTTTTTTCAGATTAATGTTATTTACAAACTTTTCTTACAGTAGGTAACGAAACGCATTCAATACTAATAATATAAATAAACATGAAAATAAATTCATATATTTTGTTGTATTTCAATAATATTTTTCTCATTTAGAATGAGTCTTTTAAATACGATTTAATTAAAAAAATATCCGCACACTATTCCCCGTGGAAAAAAGTATGGAATAAAAGCATATACTTTTCCCAACGCAAAATTTAATGTAAGCAATTTTGTATAAAGTTTCAAAGTTAGTGACACTTTGTTTTTCTTTTGAAAATGCATAAACATATCTAAAACACATTGACTACAATAATTACAAGATGGTTTCATTATTATTTTATCTAATTTTATTTCTCCAAATGCTTCTATGAAAAAAATATGAAATTACGATTCTGATTGAGGAAAAAGTTCGGAAAATTTAGTGAGAATGCATGTATTTCCACCCTAGGCCTTGATGATCGCTTTGACTCTGTCAGACATAGACTTAACAAGGTCTTCGCACTTGCTTGGACCGTTGGCTTCTCATGCTTTTTGGATGGAGTAATTTAGTTTCTATGACGATTTTTGCTGTATCTTAAAAATCGTGTTTTTTCAAAAGATACCATATATATTCGATAGGATTGGTATCTGGACTAAATATTGGAAACTCCGTATGAGGGACATTATTTTCAGAAAAAAACAATTTCACGAACCGGAAAATTAAGACACGAAGCATTGTCATCCATAACTATAACATCATTGCTCCAAATTGTTCTTAAAAACTAGAAATTAGGTAATCTTCTAAAATTTAAACATATTTCTCTCAATTCCGATTCCATTCACAACACAGTCTTCCAGCCCCCTCTCAAGACATCATTCGCAGGACAAATCTTTCTTAAATGACGGAAATTAAAACGAAAATTGGAACGATAATCCCTTAAATTTAGCAACCTCCAAAAGAATTTTCCTTTATTACCACCTGTACCAATACAATTTTTTGATTCATCGTTAAACACCAATTTACTCCAGTCATCAACTGACCAGTCCCAGTATTTTTTGGTACATCATAATCTGACGTGTTTGTGCTATAATGTCAGTTTCGACTTTGCGATAACGATAATCAGCTACATTTCAGCTGCGTTGCGCAACATTCTGTTTGATTCCTTGGCTTTGGATTGTTTCCTCTATTGATTATTCATATATTGATTCATTACATCACTTTTCCATCACATATTTTTGAAAATGTTAATAAAGAATGATTCTGACATGCTGGTGTAGCTCATTTTCTACCAAAACCGATGCACTGTTTTACATATTTAAGCTCTATAAACTTTCTTGAAGTTTTCGAAACAGTACATTATGATCCTGATAATGTCTTTGCTACATTTAATCCAAGATTTTCTTTGTTTTACCTCTCCTGGCTTTCAAATCAATCTCTTTTACAGGTGCCATTTTATCCTCTGGTTTGAAATCAGCAAAGGTAAAAAAAAAAAACTAGTGCGCTTATAGTTGACTAGCTGACATGCCTGGCGTTGCCCGGGCCCGTGATAATAACCTTAAAAATACCTAAAATCAATGTTGAATGATTTTATATTTTTAAATGAAAATCTATCCAAACGAAGTGAAGGACCGTCGTTATAGCTATTGCCGTTTTAATGTCGATTTAATTTCTGACGTTTTGATACATTAAACTTTCAATTCTGACCAAAGGTTCCTGAGGAAACCTAAATAATATAAAGCGCTCCGCCACCTTTCCTCTTTTAAACTAAATATGATATATGTCACGTGGACAGTTTTTATGTAATACTACTTTCACTTCCTTATTTTTACTTGTTCTAGAATAAACTACTGGTTTTGTGTTTCTTGATATTTCTCTTTATTTTATAACACCTAAGTTAATAGGATGTTACATGGTGTCAGAAGTTAAAATAATTAAATTGAATTTATCTTTTTATTGCTGACATTTTTTTAAAAAATGCAGCGAGAAGCTACGAACGCTCACCTTCCGGCAGAATTAGAAGTTACTGAAGATAATATGGCCGTTAAATGGAAGGTTTTGAAACAGGCATTTGAATTTTATGCCATTGCTACGCAGTTAAATACTAAACCTGTGGAAATTCAGGCTGCTACTTTTATGTCAGCTATAGGATCTTCTGCAATAGTTATATTTAATACCTTTAATTTGTCTGAACAAGAGCAGCAGAATGTCGATATAATCAAGCAGAAGTTTGACGAATATTTTTCTCCTCAGATTAATGAAACCTACACTCGATATATCTTTTTTACATGCATTCAAGGTAAGCAAGAAACTTTTGATTCTTATCTTACTAAATTACGTACAAAAATTAAAGATTGTGCTTTTGGTAATCTACAAGATAGTTTATTACGGGATCAAATAGTTCGTGGTATTAATTCCGATAAAGTACGTGAATTACTATTGACTGAAAAAGATTTAACGCTAAATAAACGTGTGGATATATGTAGAGCTAGTGAACAAGCTACTTTTCAGTTAAAAGAAATGCATGCAATTTTCGATAATACAGAAAAAGATATAATGATGATTCAAAATCGAAATATAATATAATGGCTCATTCACATAAAAATAAGCCAAAAGTCAATAAAACAAATAAGGTATGTTGGCGATGCGGCTTAATACATGAATTTCGTAACTGTCCAGCATTTAATGTCAATTGTAATCTCTGCTCGTTAAAAGGGCATTATGCTCGTCAGTGTAAACTTAAAAAGAAACATGGGTCAATAAATCGAGCCGTACAGGAACTTACAGAAGTTTCTAATGATAGCGATGGGATTAATGATTATTTTAATAATACATTGCATGTTGGAGAACTTACTGACTATCAGAATAATGCTTGGTTAACAACTGTTAAGTTTGAAAATGGTGTAGCTGTGAAATTTAAACTTGATACTGGTGCTGAAGGTAACATTATAACGGAAAGTTTAGCGAAAAGGCTTAAAGCCCTTATTCGTAAGTCCAATATAAAACGTTTGAAATCTTTTAATAATGAGTTTACTCCAGTAATTGGTGAAACTGATATTAAGTGCATAGTTCAAAATACGCCAGTTAATCTGAAATTTTTAGTAGTTAATGGAAATTTTAATTGTATATTGGAATGAGTCGTGATATTGAGTTATTTATACAAAAATGTTCTGTTTGTCAGCAGACAGCCCGTTCTCCCAATACAGAACCATAACAAATGAAACCAGTTCCTCAATTCCCGTGGCAACGAGTGGCCACTGATATGTTTGAATTTTGCGGAAATCAATACTGTCTTATTGTTGACAGTTACTCAGGATATTTTGATTTTAAAAAATTAGTCCATCCTTCATCACAGTCTGTAATAGAATATTTGAAAGATTCGTTTGCAACTCATGGAATACCAGATATTATAGAATCAGACAACGGTCCCCAATATTCATCAGATGCCTTTTAAAAGTTTGCTAAAGATTGGAAAATACAACATATTCCGTCTAGCCCGCGTTATCCTAAATCTAATGGCTTAGCAGAACGCTATGTTCAAATAGCAAAATTAATCTTAAGGTGGTGTTCTATAGAGCATACAGATGTCAGATTAGCACTTCTGAATTGGAGAAACACACCACGTGAAAATTTGCCTTCGCCAGCTCAACGTCTCTTCGGACGACCTACTCGAGGTCTAATACCTATACATCCCTCGTTACGTTTGCCACGAATGTCATTTACTGTACCACTTCAATTAAGTAGAGAAAAACAACGTGCAGCTTTGACCACTTCTTCACGAAATCAGTCTCTAGTACTGAATAAAGGCCAATCTGTAAAGCTTCAAACTGATCATCGTACTTGGATTCCGGCTACTGTGTCAGACGCTGCTGAGACTCCCCGTTCTTATTTAGTTACTACTCCTACAGGCAAGACTCTACGTCGAAACACTGCGCATCTCCGTCCAACAAAGGCTGTGATTTTACCAGACCGCCAGGTTGCCGTTAACCCTTCAAGTTATTTTCAACCGGAGAATGATAATAGTACTTCATTGAGCCAATCTGATGTTCCTCCGCTTCCTGCTCCAGCTGTAACTCCCTCCAAATCTAATAAGACAGTGACGACCCGTTCCAGAAGAGTTGTTCGCCCTCCAGAACGTTTGAACTTATGAAACTTACTATAATTTTCACTTATCATTTTTTTATTGTAAGGGAAGATGTCACGTGGACAGTTTTTATGTAATACTACTTTCACTTCCTTATTTTTCCTTGTTCTAGAATAAACTACTGGTTTTGTGTTTCTTGATATTTCTCTTTATTTTACAACACCTAAGTTAATAGGATGTTACAATATACAGTAATGGCAAATTTGTTAGTCCCATTCGAAAAAAAATTTCAAAACCTTGTATCTAAGATTATTATATTAAAATTAAATAAAAATCATGCACTCGTGGCATCATAATTCGCTTTTATATTTTAACAGAATATTAAGGCTACTATAATTTGTGACTCGTGCTATAGCCAGTATACATCAGGACACATGGCCGTTATCACCATCTTTTTACGCATGAAGATTTCGCTATGGTACTCCATTGTGAAATTTGGTAATTTTTGAAATTCAATATTTGAAAAACGGCATAATCATTAGATTTGAAATTTATATCAAGAAAAATACAAATTTTTAAATTTTTCTAACGAAGTTTGTCTAACAATTTTCTGACAAACACTTTTCGAGCTCTTACTTTTTTCAGCAACATCAAATGTTTCATTTTCCGAGATTAATGTGTGGCAACGATTATCGAAAATCCCAGTCGTCAGCAACGCATAGCTTTTTATTAAAGAGGATTAGGGCAAGACCATGGATCATGAGCAAGACCGCTACGTAGTGGTATTGCTCAGTGGAGCTGCGCAAGACCATTGCGTCGCATTAAGTTGAAATCAGGCATCCCCAGGCATGTAAATTTTCACAAGTATGCGAATAATGCCAAACAATTTTCCCCGAATCAACATGATTCCAAACTTGTTTCCTGCACAAGTTTTATAAATAATTTTTAAGTGCTCATTTTATAACTTTCCTTACCTCTGGGCATCTCAGTAAGGTTCACGATCATTCACTAAAGAAAATGATTATAGTTTTTCACTTATAATATAAATGTATATATTTGATCGTGAGTTGTCGAATAGAGAGTGCTGATTCCATACTTTTTGCCAGGGGCAGCAGACAAAGAAAAGCAGTAAAGAGTTTGTTGATAAAGCATTCAAAAAATCGTTTATTTCTTTCTATCTCCGCGTACAATTTTCTCATAGAAAATATAGCAGCTACATTGAATAAAAATACTCCTTTATGTTTAATGTACATGTAAAACAGGGTAAATTTCAGTTCCCTTTTATGTTGAATGTCTCAAAGTTTGAGACAACCTTTCTGACATATATCAAAGTTCATATTCTTAAAATAGTGTTATAAAACACAAAAATAAATTCATGTATTATGCACGTTTTTCTCATTAAGATTAATTTTCAAATTTTTTAAAAATAATTTCGCTTACAAATTTTCCTTGATCTAGATATAGAAACGCATTTAATAGTGACATTATAACTTTATAAACACGTAAATAAACTTAAGATTATTCGATGTTATTTTAACAACATAGTTTTCTTAGATTCATTTTCTAAAATTTATTAGATTTACGTTACAAAAATTTATTTAATAGATTTACGTTATTTTCGTTACAAAATTTACTCAAAAAAAAAAAAAAAAAAAAAAAAAAAAACATATAAAATGCTTCTATTATGATGCTTTCAAAAAAAAAATTATTTCTACTTATCTTTCCTCCCAATTTTTTCATGCATAACAAATATAGCTACACTGAACAGAAATACTCATTTGATTTAGTGCTTATATAACGCATAATAAATTACATATGCTATTATTTTAAAGTTTCCCTCACTTAGATTAATTTTCAAATTTTTAAAAATTCATTTCATTTACAACTTTTCCTCGCTCTAAATATACAATCGTATTTAATAGTAACTTTATAAATAAACATGTAAATAACTTCAGATTTTTTTTATATTACTTTAACATTTTTTTTAGATTAATTTTCTAAAATGTATTACATTTACAAAATTTCCTCACAG
The DNA here is from genome assembly GCA_963931845.1 of Maratus michaelseni. NCBI lineage: Eukaryota > Metazoa > Arthropoda > Arachnida > Araneae > Salticidae > Maratus > Maratus michaelseni. The sequence continues at coordinate 103,689,337 of OZ007590.1, read as the reverse complement.
AAGATAAAAAAAAAAGCATATAAAATGTTTCGTTTATAATGCTTTCAAAAAATTATTTCATTCTACTTATCTCTAGCCCCGATTTTCTCATGCATAACAAACATAGCTACATTGAAGAGAAATACTCATTTGGTTTAATGTTTATATAATACATGGTAAATTCCATTTTCCCTTTATATCGAACAACTCACTTTTCGTGACAACCTTCGTGACACATGTCAAGTATCATGTTCCGAAATCGTAAAAAGAAGGACGAAAACAAATTCATATATTTTGTTGGTATTTTAATATTTTTCTCTTTTCAAATATTGTTTTCGCAAAAATATATTTCAAATTGTGACATTTAATTTTTTCAGTTTTAGCAATCTGTCACTAATTACCTACTTTATAGCATGTGCTATAAAATTTTGTATTGCTTATTTTTCTATTTCTGTTTGTAATATGTTTTTTGATTTCTGCTGATTTAACTGTTAAGTAAACATGTTGTAAATATATGCATAATTGTAAAGCAAGTTTGAAAAAAAATTGCATTTTTATATTATTTAAATGGACTTAAAAATTCACTTTAGGTAGCTTTCAATACAAAAAAGTATAAAGCTACCTATTGCAGCCGTTCGGAGGAAAGCAGTTCCGGAAAATTTCGATATATTTTCACCGATCATGACCCCCAGACCCCAAAACCACCCTCCGTTCACAGGTTGATTTATATATATAGATATATCCATATATATATATATATATATATATCTGACCTATGTCATACGATAACGCTCGTATTTATCAATCAATTTTGATGAAACTAATTGTGTGTATTAAGCTAACCAATGTCTCAACCGAGTTCGTTGGCCAGCTTGGTCCGCCATTTTGTTTCCAGATGGCGGCCATTTAAAAATTTAAAACTAAAATAAATATACAAAAAAGTTAAAAATTAAAATTTATTTTTTAATTACGTGTTAGGCCTTGATACAAGGATTCCAGAGCATTTTTTGGTCTACCTCTATCTTAAAAAATGGCTGAGATAGAGCAGTTTGAAATTCTAGGGTGGCTGACATTTTGAAACAAAACAGCACATTAACGCGATTACTCGCAAATTATTTTCTTTCATTTTTGTAATAATTTTCCCAATCATACGCATAAAACAATATATTCATATCCGTTAGCGCCAAAATTGCCGACATTGACAACAAAATTGGCGACATTGGCGACAAAATTGGCAAAATTGGCAACCAAAATAAGTTTTCATAAATAAAGCCAGTTTGGCTATTGCTCAATAATTTGGCGAATTTCTTATTCAAATTCAATATTAACGAATCTTTTGTAAACGTTTCTTTGCATTTTAACTTGCTGTTTTCGTGTAACATTAGCTAAAATTTTAAAACGAAGATATAGGAAAGCTACCTTTTCCTCCCGGTACAGGCCGGAAGGACTTTTTAAAATGAAATTTCAAAAAATTATTTCATTCTACTTATCTCTCGCCACGATTTTCTCATGCATAACAAGCATAGCTACATTGAAGGGAAATACTCATTTGGTTTAATGTTTATACAATACATGGTAAATTCCATTTCTCCTTTATATGAAACATCTCACTTTTCGTGACAACCTTCGTGACACATGTCAAGTATCATGTTCCGAAATCATAAAAAGAAGGACAAAAACAAATTCATATATTTTGTTGGTATTTTAACATTTTTCTCTTTTCGAATATTGTTTTCACAAAAATATATTTAAAATTTTCTTTTGTCAGTTTTAGCAATCTGTTAATAATTACCTGCTTTATAGAATGAGATATAAAATTTTGTGTTACATATTTTTCTATTTCTGTTTACAATATGTTTTTTGATTTCTGCTGATTTAACCGTTAAGTAAACATGTTGTAAATATGTGCAGAATTGTAAAGCAAGTTTGAAAGAAGAAGTGTAGTTTTTATATTATTTATATGAACTCAAAAATTCAATTTTTTAAATGAAATTTCAAAAAAAAATTGTTTAATACTCCGTGATTAATAATAAAATAGTCGGATGTGCCAATCCAAAACTTTCTTCACTCTGACACAGGTTTCGCATACACTAAAAGAATTATCACCCATTTCTATCAAGGTCCAACTGAATCAAAAGTTTTATTAAATTCCGTGCATTAGTTCTTGAGATATGACTATGGCTAAAATCGTGTAAATCCTGCAAAATGCTGCATAGCAGCGCCACCTGTTGAGAAATTTACACCAAAACTTAATCAACAACAACTTATGTCAACGTCTAAATGAAACTGAAGTTTGATGAAATTCCGTGCATTAATTCTTGAGATATAGCTATCGTAAAAATAATGAAAAAAGTGGTATAGTAGCGCCACCTGTTGGGATATCTACACCAAAATGTAATCAGCGTTTATTTATGTTAAGGTCTAACTGAATCTGAAGTTTGAGGAAATTACGTGCATTAGTTCTTGAGATAGAGGTTTTGCGGAAATCGCGAAAAATGCAGCATAACAGCACCACCGGTTGGGCGATTTTCACCAAAAACTAATCAGCACCAATTTATATCACTTACAAACTGAATATAAAGTTTTATTAAATTTCGTGCAATAGTTTTTGAGATAGAGCGGCCACAACATTTTTGTCACATACAGACAGATAGACAGAGAGACAGACAGAGTCACAGACAGACATTTTCTAAATACAGTCAAATTGTATTCAGAACCTTCTAAAACGTATAAATCCATTGACAACCGGAAGTCGAAAATTTTCATGAATCCAATACTTTATTCTTGTAAAGATAGGAAAAAGTAATAAAAGCGAAAAAAGCAATAATTTAATCTAAACAAAGTAAATTTTTAAATAGTTGATCCCCCCCCTCCCCTATTTTTATTTATTTATTTATTTTTATTTTTTTTTGCACTTATATAGATATTTTATTTTTTAAGTTTATAAGTGCAATATCAAAATTTGATGCAATAAAATAAACCTGTTTGGTTTATCCTACCGTTTAAACGCCAATCTTCCAAAATTGGAACAGAAGTTTTAACTAAATGTTACAAATGCAAATAATTTTCGAATTATTACGGTTTTTTTGTATAATGATAACAATGATTATGAAATATTTTTATCATTAAATATTAAAAATTAAATTTTATTTTTGTTATTTTTTATGATTTTTAGAAATTTCCTATTTTTGAGGTATTTTTCACTATTTCAAAAAACATTCCCCAACACATTTATTATGCAAAAAATTTAAATTATTTTTTATAGTCATAAGAAGAGAACTACTACTTGTAAAAAATGCTACTAAAAACTATCTAAAATAAAATATAAATGTTTGACGCAGTTTGAAAAACTCATGTTCCGATTTTGGAACATTGGCGCTTTAGCGATAAAGTTTTCAAAAGGAGCAATCGTATAAATAATAATTCAAATCTCATTACATAATCCGTTGACTGATTCAACGTTTCAACATTGGTACCGTCAAGGTCAAAGACCAGACCGTGTCAAAGCATTTACCTGGAAGAGTTTATTTTATTAGGTAAGTAAAGTGCAAATTGAAGGAAGGGGCGAGGGCAAACAGAAAGAGGAAAAAAAGCTTTTTTCTTTTCCTTTATTTGAATGGAACTTTCGTGTTTTGTTGACTCGCAGTTGGAATAATTTGTAACATTATTAGAAGCTAAAGTAGAATAGATTTCGTTAGTAAAATACATATAATATTCAGCAGAATATATTTTTTTAGTAGAATATATGGTTTTTTTTAGTTGTGATTATAAAGCATGTCGAAAAAATTTTTAACTGTAGAAGAAGTAGTAGCGTATTTAGAAACTCTTTCGGATTCAGATTTATCCGATGTTGATACATGCCAGTTACCTCCAGATGAACCAGGCGATATAACAGACGAAGAGGATATTGTGGAAGATGACTTTGAGCCCATTATACCAGCTGACGTGACTGGAATGATAGACGTAATTTGCAAAAACGATGATACTAGTTGCCAAGAAAACGTGATACACAATACAGAAGCCGGTCCTTCGAATATAAAAAATGAACTTCCGGGATTAAAACGTAAGTTGGAATCTACAGATATTATTCTGACTTCTGAAAAAACACAGAAAGCAAAAAAAAAAACATCCTAAAAAGAAAATTACATGGAAGAGAAAATGTGATTTTAAAAAACCTATTATATAATCAAACAGAATCGAAACAATTTTGCAGACGTTTCCTAACTTAGTAAATCTGTCGCCTATCGACCTATTTTTTAAAAATTTTGCCTCATGACTATATTGAACTCCTCGCTAAAATGACAAAATTGTACGCTTTACAAAAAGGAGAAGATATTGAAGTAGTATCAGAAGATATTTTGCAGTTTTTGGTCTACTTCTTCTAAGTGGATATCATTCTGTTTCTACTGAAGATATGTATTGGAGCACAGCGGAAGATACATCCGTTCTTATTGTTCCAACTGTTATGACCCGCAATCGCTTTAGAAAGATGAAGAAGTATTTTCACTTGATGGACAATAATCAATTGAAAAAAGATGATAAACTTGGTAAAATAGCACCGATATATGAAGAGTTATCTGAAAATCTGCAACAGTTTGGAATCTGGCACGAGAAGTTGAGCATTGACGAATCAATGGTCCCGTACTATGGCCGACATACATGCAAAATGTTTATCAGAGGAAAACCTATTAGGTTTGGATTTAAAATATGGATGATATGTTCAACAAATGGATATCCGTACGCTATGGAGATATACAGTGGAAGAAAATGGTCCTCGTCCGTTGTACAGTTAGGTTCGAGAGTTGTGAACGAATTATTATCTAACTTGCAAGAAAATTCAAAGCATGAAATATACTTTGATAACTTTTTTACTTCCCACGATTTAATTTCGGAGCTTGCAAAACGTGGAATACGAGCGACAGGCACAATTCGTGAAAATCGCACTGCCCTTTGTCCATTGAAATCTAAAAAAGAACTCGCTAACGAAGACAGGGAAATTATGATTTTCATTCCGATGGAGCGGTATATATCTGCAGTTACAACGATAATGCGGTGGTCACAGTAGCATCTAAATGCTACACACATGAACCCGTTGGAACAGCAAAAAGATATTCAAATGCAAATAAATGCAAAATTGATGTTACGCAACCTCATATTATCAAGAAATACAATGAAGGCATGGGAGGCGTTGACGTTTTGGATAAACTTTTAGGCAGTTATAGGCCAAAAATGAGGAGTAAGAAATGGTGGTGGAATCTTTTCATAAATGCTTTAAATATGGCAGTTGTTTCAAGTTGGATTATACACTCTGAGGTGAATGACATCAAAATATCGCATTTGGAATTTCGTAGTTAAATTACAACTTTCGTTCTACGGAGAAAAGAGCGTCTGGTCATTCATCATGGACCCCGTAGTCATGTGAAAAAAGAAGTAAGGATATCTGATGGACATTACATTGTACCTACATCTCAAGGACGTTGCGTAGTTTGTAAAAAAAACACAACAACGAAATGTTTTCAGTGCGATAAACGCATTCATCAAAGTTGTTTCCAAACATATCATGGACACTAGAAATGAATATAATTGAAGAATTTTGTTTAGATTTTCCAAAATTAGGTATTTTATTATATTTTAAAATTAATTAATTATGTAATAATACATGTTAATTGTGTAATAATACATATATATACTCAGTAAATACCACAAAATATTCTCTGTATTGAATATTTCTTTCTGTTGAAAATTTTGTATAAAAATATAACCCACGAAAAGGCAATGTTCCAATAATGGAACATAGCAAAAAAATAGGAATTTTTTTTCTAGAAATTTTATTATTGTAATAGATAAAGGTGCTTTAAAGAAGCATAATTCTAAAATTTTATATTAATAGGAAGATCCGTTCATAGTACGGCGTTTAAACGGTTAACGTTGGTTTGTGATTAAGTTCGACAACAAGATAAATTAACAAAAACAAGCTTGTCTCGGAAATATAAGTCATTTCACTCAAAATAGGTTAATCTTGGTCACACTGCTCCACCTTGAGTAATAAAATTACAGTTAATCATTTTAGAATTAGAGGATCTCCCCATGCTTCAATCTTTTGTGAAGAAAAAAATTTCTGGAAACTTTCGAAGATGAAGTAAAGAACCATCACAACAAATCTGTGTTTCTCTACCTGGTAGTTATATTGTGTACGCAATACTTTTAATCGAATACATTTAAGTAAAAACTTGAAAAAAATGTAAATTATGTAAAAATGCAAATTAAGTAAAAAAGTGTAATAGGAATTTCTTTAATGGAAAAAAATGACATTTAAAAAAGTTAAAATGCATATTTATTTTATTTAAATGATATTATGTTTTGATTTTAGGACAAAAATATAATGCAACTTTAATTTTATTTTGTCTGTATGCCTATATATTTATTTGTGCGCTATTTGCGTATTTACATAAGGATATAATCTTTCCTCTTAATAAAGAAATTGATACTTAATAATATATATTCCGTAATACACTCTAAGGAAAAACGCCAAAAATTACAGCAAAATTTACTGTAAATTTATACACCCAAATTGCCAGCATATTTTACTGTAAATTGACAGCAAAATATATCTTAAATAATATTATGTTTGGAATTTTACAGCAAAATGTGCTTCAGATATGCTAATTTTACTGCAAATATGACTATAATCATACTAAATGTTACAGCAAAAAATGCTGGCAATTTGGGTGCATTCATTTACTGCAAATTATGCTGACATTTTTGCCGTTTTTTCTGACAGTGTAGTCGATTCTCTCAAAATATAAATATTGCACGAATTCACCATTTTTTAATGCTATTGAAATACAAGTATAATTAAATAATACTAAAGAACAATTAGTTTCGCTAAACACATTTATAGTAACGTTACTCCATCGCAACAACTAGTCTCCTTATAAGAGACAAGTCCTTGCTTTCATCTTTTATATTCATGTACTGAGGAATTAATGATAATGTAAAGTTATTCATACTAAACTCTCATCATAACTCAAACGGGTACTCGATAAAGCTTCTAATATATTAAAATGTCCATTAATAACTAATTGAAAGGAAATTTAAGTGTGTAAGCTCATGCGAAAATTTGAGAGTGAGTTGTTCCCAATCATTTATCTGGTCAATGTGATAATCATCCGGAGCGTAATAGGCTTACTTACCCTTAAATCATTCAAATTAAGCTGCCAAATAACTACAAATTACAAAAGCATTAAGTCAGACATTAGTAATAAAGAAGACTGAATTTTAGTTAGATACATAAATTCATTAAAAAACTCGTTAATATAAGCCATACAGTAAATGTCTACTATATCTTTGTATAAAAATATTTAATATTAAGTAAAGATAATATTAAAATTATGTAAATATGACCATAATTAATCCGATACTGGCTATAAATAATAGAAAACATTCAAGAAAATAAATATGTTACAGAATTTTTTTGTCTTTAGAACTTGTTAATAGTTCAATAAAATATTTTTAATATATTTTTCTTCATATTAATAGCAAAGGTAAATAATGCAATGTGTTGAACTTGAAAAATTAAATATTAAAAATTATTAGAGTTTTTAAAAAAATTTATAAGTTTTGAAATTTATTTTTTTATTTTTTTTCCGCTGCACATTAACGTTATTTTCCTTGGTTTTTCATGTATTCATATTTTATAATAAAGATGTTTTAAGACAAAGAAATCTGGGCCAATTTTGAATTTTACATAAAATTATTCTTGTTTATGTTAAAATTTACACCTATTTATCTGCATATTTTTCGTCTTTTATGCGTATTTATTTTTCCAAGCAACATTTTTTTTAAATTTCTCTAACATATATATTTCTGTAACACACACACACACACACACACACACATATATATATATATATATATATATATATATATATATATTTCTCCAACATAATAATTATCGTTATAAAAAAATCCGTTTAAAATACAAAACGGTCAGAAAAATTATCATTTTCTAAAAAAATCAAATTAGTTATCATTAAAATATAAAAAGAAGTATTTATTGAAAAAAATGTCATTGTTATTTAAATAAAAAAGACAAATTTTTGCTGTTATCTGAAAATTAAAATCATCAAAATCCGTCATTATGCTCTATTATATATTTTTATCTTAAACTATCAATATTACACTTATAGACACAATAAGGTTATATTATTAAAAGGGATACATAACTTTTACGTTTAAATAAACCTAAGGATAAATGAAGGGGTTAGAATGACAATAGAGTAAGTCACTATTTAGTAACTTGAGATATGAAGGTATTTGTGAAACTTGTATTGCCGTTGCATTAAGTGGTCCAACATATTTTTCCCTCTAACAACTCCCTAAGTGAACTTTGACTGCCACACTGAATAGAGATTAATATAGGTTCAGAAAAAAATGGGTATCTGATGTTTCAAATTTTTGACTTACCCCACTGACTAACCACCTCAAATATATTTCGAAAACTACATTCAGATTAACGTTTTTAATTACAACACCTCGAATTTTCACACGAGATCAATCTTTGCTTTATTCTTCTATATGTGAGCTAAGAAATTAATCACGTAGCAAACGTTTTCAAACTCATTAAACTTGAACGGGAAATCGATGAAGCTTTTAATATATTAAAATTTTCACGGATGAATAATTGAATGGAAATTAAAGTGTGCGAGCTCATGCGGTAATTTTAGACTAAGTAGTTCATTATCAGTTTATCTGGTCAAATGTAAATAATCATCCCCAGCGTAACAAATTTCTTTATTTATAAAGTTTTATAAAGTTAAACTATAAAATACTAAAGCATTATGTCAAACGTACGAGTAACAGTTGAGTTAGGTTCAATTAGTTACAAAAATCGATCAATGAAAATGTCACTGCTACGAGCAAGATTTTATGTGCCTACTATCTCTATAGATATTAACTATATATTTAAGTTAAATATGATGATAATTAATCCGACAGTGACGATAAAAAATAAAATGCATTAAAGAAAAAAATGTGAATTGAATTTTTCTTGTTTTTAGATTTTTTACTAATTGAATGAAAGTTCTTTTTAATGTCTTTCTTTTCATATTAATAGTGAAGGTAAATAGAAAACGTTATGCTGGGGAAAATAATTATTTAATAATCATAATTAAATGTTTACTAAACACCTTGTATCTTTACACGACGAAAGTCTTTATTTTAATCTCTTTCAATATATATGCTGAGAAACTAATCATGTCATAAAATTATTTATTCTCATTAAAATTAAATGGCTACTCAATGATACTTTTAATATATTAAAATGTCTATTAAAAACTACATAAACGAAAATTTAAATGTGTGAGCTCATGGAAAAATTTGAGAGTAAGTATATAATATTAATTTATCTCGTTATTTGGATAATTATACCGAGCTTAGTGACGTTATCTACTTATATAAAATGCAAACATATATCTATATATGTCTGCTCATATATAACTTAATTGAATTTTCGCTGCTAGAGAATATTTCAGGAATTATTTTAGTATATTAAACATTCTTCTGCGATGCTTAGTTGAAGAGCTATAGAAAAAAGTTTTATAATCAAGTCTACAGCCAGCTGAAGTATTTTTGTGAGCATGAAATGGCAGAAAGTTAACCATACTGTTGTAACTATTTTTTTAGCGTGGCAAACATTTAATGTTGACTCACATGATAATTTCTTTCTTATCCTTAGCTCCAACTTTATCTATGAACTCGATTACAAAACGTTAGCCTCTATAAGAAATACATAATTATGTTTAAGTCAGGTAACAGAAAAAGTAAGCAGTCTCAAATGCCAGTTTAATTATCTAACTAACCAGTGCCAATTCGGAGAAATTTCTGCAATTGTATTCACATCCAACTGGTATAATCTAATGATTGTTATTTGGAGCAAAATTAAATATATAGTAGTAACAGTGTTTTTCTATGGGTGTTTGTGACAAACATTTAAAAGCATAATCCATTCTTTGCTGATATTCGAGTGTGTTACATTTTTCGCTGATATTTGACACCAAACATCACTGCAGACCTACTAATATGGACCGAAAAATGCTAATATTCCATAATACCTATTTATGGTAATATTTAGTAGGTTATAGGAAATTCACACTATGACAGTTATATCTACAACTAGCCGCAACCCAGGTACTGAAATCATGAATATCGGAAGATGTGTATCGTTTGTACCATACACATTCATTAAAGAGATGAAATGATTATTGGCTACACAGACATCTGTCGTATCTGAAAGAGCGTGGTTTTGTTACATAATTAACTTTAAAATGTTTAGTCGATTAATACTTTTTTAATGCAGATTCTTCTGTAATCGAGTGCTCTATAAACGGTATCGTATTATAGTTTGGAGCAAAGTTATTTCCAGTGCTAAACATTCCTTTATCTTTCGTTTACTTTAAAGCACAGTCTTTCCTGCATTGCTCACATTTGACGCAAATCCTGGATGTGAATAAAATTATAAAATATTAGTTTTTCTTTCAAAATAATTAATTATATTTAAGTCAGATAACAGAGATCGGAAACAATATCGCATGTTATTTTGACAATCTGAATAATTATCGTTCGTTTTCAGGTAAATAGCCGTACTTGGATCGCCGGTTTTCTTTTTTTTATTATTTTTTTTCTTTTTTTCTGTGTGTGTAAAAAATTTAATGGTATCAGCAGGGTTTAACTGAGGAAAAGGTTTTTAAAAAAATAGTCTTAACAACTGAAAATAACAAAACCTGACAAAAATTTTTAAATGATATTATAAGTTACCATTAATTATACATTTACATGCTACTATAATCAGTATAAAATTAACATGGATCTAACATTGATTATAAGTTACTTTCAGCACGGCTCTAAACTTTAAAAAAATAGCAGTAATTGAAAAGAACAGACAATGTGTAAAAATAATAACTACAATTGCATCCATGGCTGCATCTGCCATTAAAAATGATACACTTTAGTAAAAAAACAAAAAAACAAAAAATAAAAACATCATTTTCATAAAATAGACAGTTTGCAATTTTTTTTTTTTTTTTTTGTCATAATAACATAATTTTCAACGCCTTTAATTCCAATAATAATGATAGAAAAACACATAATTTGCGGAATGACTTTACAAAAATTTTTTAAAAATGCTTAAAAAGAAAAAAATATATATATAAAAAGACAATTATAGTATAAAATTATCTTAACACTACATTCTTTTTAAACAATATTACCAACAAAAAATACAATTACAAAATAATTTTCGCACATGTGCATGTAGCAACTAATCTTATAAATGTGCGTTTATTCATAAAGTATTGAATTTACATTATAAATTACCAAGCCATTAATTCAGAAATAAGCATTATAGTAAAGTAAGGTTCAATTAGCTGGAAAAATCAATAAAGGAAAGATCTATATACAAGATTGTAACTGACTACCATTTCATTGTGCATCAATTAAATAGTTAAGGTAAATTTGACAATAATTAATCCGATAGTGACTATAAATAATGGAACGCATTGCAGAAAATAAATATTTAATACAATTTTGCTGTTTCTTTTTAAATATTTTTCTAGTTGTATAAAAGTTTGATCAATACTATTTTTTTCAAATTGTAAAAGTAAACAATGGAATGCGTTTTGCTGAAGAAATAAAATATTTTTTAAAAATGTTAATAGTTTTTAAGAAATTTATCAGTTTTTATATTTAGACTTTTGAAAAAAAAGGTTTTTTCAGCAATATTTTAAGTATATTGTCCTTTTATTTTGTAAATATCATAAACATATTTGACATTAAAGACATTTTAAAAGACAATGAAACTGAACAAATTTAAAATTTGACATTATAAGTGCATATGTGTGCATATGTGTGTTTATGCATACTTTTTTTTATTTCTATAATAAATTTATGCAATAGGTATAGATAAAATTTCCTGTTTAATAATAAAATTAATAAATAGGAACCACGACAAAGTTTTAAATAGATAAAGGCCAGACCAACGGACATATTCTGTAACAATTTAGTAAGATATATTTCTTTTAAATGGTAAAAGGTGTAAACTAAAAACATAATATACAGTAAAATAAAATTTATTAGATTGTTGACATGTTTCGGCTCACTACGAGCCATTTAAAAAAATAAATGAGAATATTCTATAATCGCGCGGTCTTTGATGTTATTTTTTGAAATGCTATCATTTAATTTTTTTGTACTTTTTAAAAATTACGCACGTTATTTTTTATTTTTACTTGGTTGTTTATTTCCATATTTGTAATCATGACGTAACTCGAGGCACAATTTCGCTAAGTTAAATGATACTGCATTGTTACATATTATATTTTTATACATTACTATCTCTATGGTTTCACTTATTATGGATAGATAGTATAGACTGGAGGGGAACATTATTTTACTTTCATTGAAATTTATTTGGACGTTTTCTTCTTGATATAATATTGCTAGGGCTGTGGTTTTTCTATTATACTTAATATCAGCTAAATGCTCATTTTTTCCGTAACCAAATTTCTTGTAGTTATTATATTTTAATTTAGTAAGATATTATTAAAATACCAAAGGACTTATTGATAAATTATCATTGTTTTTCTATTGAAAAAAGAAATTTTGCTTTATCAGGAAATTTAAATTTGACTGTTCGACAGATTAAATATTTGTATCATAACATATCTAAATTACACGGATACATACATTTCGGCTATATTATTAAATAAAAAAAAAGAAAACTGCCCAGTTAAACTAAGGCCTTTGAGCTCACAAACTATTCACACTAATTGCACATTATACTCTTATTTCAAAGAATTTGAAATAAGCCCATCGAAAAATAAACAAATTGACAATAAATTGAGGGTGGCTCATCGCCCCATTCCTCCCATTATAATTAACCAATGAACTAACATAGATAATCAGATAAGCGCCTTATTACAATGAACAAATATATAAAATAATTCTGCATTTAAAACCCATTTATATAAATTAAGGGGGATATTAGCCCCCCGTATCCTCCTTTATACTTAACCAATGAACCCCCGAAACTTATCAGGGAAGCGCCTTATCACAATGAACTTATATACGAAATTTCAAGCAAATTGGATATTTCTGCATGAAAAACCTCTTTATCTAAATTAAGGGGGGGGGTTAGCCCCCCCTGTCTCCCCTTTATACTTAACCAATTAACCCGCAAAATTAATCAGGGAAGCGCCTTATCACAGTGAACCTACATAAAAAATTTGAAGCAAATTGGATATTTCTGCATGAAAAACCTATTTATCTAAATTAAGGAGGAATTAGACCCCGTCCTCTCCTTTATAATTAACCAATGAAACCCCAAAACTAATCAGAGAAGCGCCTTATCACAATGAACCTAGATACAAAATTTGAAGAAATTCGGATAATTCTGCATGAAAAACCCATTTATCTAAATTATGGGGTGTTAGCCCCGCGTTCCCCTTTTATACTTAACCAATGAACCCCCAAAACTAATCGGGGAAGCACCTTATCACAATGAACATATAAACAAAATTTTAAGCAAAACAGTTATTTCTGTCAAGAGTTATCGCGTTACGTACGTGCGTACATACGTACATACAGAACCGGTGGGCACATTAGCTCTCAGGCTTTGATAGCCTGTGAGCTAAAAAGGAACATTTAACATTCACCTCTAAAAAAGGTTAAAATTCCAGGAACTTCAAAAAATCCCTTTATAGTACCACCTCGTACCTTCACTCGAGATAATTATTTGCTTACACCTTCTATACGTATATACTGAGAATTTAATCATATGGTAAAATTTTTCATACAAATTAAACTTGAACGGGTACTAAACGAAGCTTTTAATATATTAAAATGTCCATTAATAAATAATTGTATAGAAAGTAAATTACATGATCTCATGCGAAAATTGACAGTAAATCGTTCACTATCAGTTTATGTGGTCAATATAATAGTCATTCCAAGCGTAATAAACTTATTTATTCATAAGGTATTAAAATTAAACTATAAAATTACAAAAGCATTAAGTCAAACGTAAGAGTAACAGTAGTGTAAGGTTCAATTAGTTACAAAAATCGGTCACTAGAAATATATTTGTTACGAGTGAGGTAGTAACTCTCAACTAATTTGTATAGTTTCAATAAAATACATGTTACATTTACGTCAATAATTAATCCAATAGTGATAAAAAATAATGGAATGCCTAATAATTTTATTCTTTTAGAATTTTTCTACTACCATAGAAGGTGTTTAATGTTTTGTTTTTATATTATTTAATGTTTATTGTCCATTTAACATGTAACTACAATAATTATTTCCAGTGTATTAAAATTATGTATCATGAATTAGTTGCAAATAACATATAAATTGCATTAGCAGTGAACTACATGTTAAAATATATAGTAGAGTTTTAACTGATAGAGGTAGAGTATAGTAGAGAGATTTTTATAACAGTGCAGATTAGTAGTAAATAGACTACTGCATAGTTTTTACACTGTTTTATTTAAGTTAACGTCTTTCATGTATGTAAAGATGGAATTTTTTTAAATTAATTTTTCACTCTCTTCCTGATATGCTAGACTTATAAAAATTCTGCATACACATAACATTGCGATAGTAATACAACATTTTGATAGTCTTAGAGCTTAATTATTAATTAATAAATTAATTTCAAGGCATTTTTTCCGTTAGCCGGACGCATGTGATAACTCGCCATCTTTATGGTTACAACTGTATGCGAGTTAGAACAACAGTGGATTTACTTATGCGCTAAATCACGCTCGCTAAAATAGGCCAAGTGGCTGTGAATTAAAACAATGAAATATTTTTTAAACTAAAAATTAGAAAATAAAATATAAACAAAAGTTAAATAGTATAATATATTTTTAAAAACTATTTTTTTTTCATTTAACTGATCTATTTGTAATTACCAATGAGTCAAAGACTAGTACATAGTTAAATACGCTATACAAACTTCTTGAGAGGTTAAAAAGGACTAGTGTCATTGCATATAAATGATTTTTACTGTATTCCGCGCAACTGGTTATACAACAAATTTGTACATTTATACTATAGGGTAAGTCTGGGATAGTTGCCTTCCTTAATCAAAAAACGTAATCAATGATTTTGGCAATCTATCCTGGACCTCAGAATTGGACCTCAGCATTGATAATTAACATTTATAATTCAAAAACAGGATTTGTATTTGATTTAATATCCTATTTACATCCAATTTATGACATTTTGTTATAAATAAAAAATTGCATTACGAAATCTTCAAAAGAAAATTTTTATTTTTTACTTACACTTTTCTATCTTTTCTTTTTTTTTCCAAAAATATTGCAACGGATGTTATATATTATGCACGTCTCATGTAGCCATCCCAAACAATCAATACTCTGTATCCACTCCACGCGAAGTTTAGTTTCGTAATAATTTTCATGACATTCTAAACATCTTCCTGTTGGTGGTAAGTTTGTAGCGGCCATATTAAAATGTCCGCTGGTGTGGTAGAGCACGAGGAAAGAAGTACAACTGTTTTAAAACCAAAAACTGGTTTATTAACACAATTAGCAGGGTGTTTGAGCGAGCTCCACGAAATTTTCCTAAAAGTTTAAATTAACTAAAGAGTCTTGCTAACAATTTGTAGCTTTAACAAAACTGAAACAATATAATTGAACCTTAACCTTTAAAATATATAAGCACGATCCAACACTCTTATCCTTCAAATTAAATAAGCACTGATGCAGGTTCAAATCAGCTTTACAACTGCATAAAACTCCAGTATAAAATACTAAGGCCGATTATTAGTCCTGAGACTCGATGCGAGGTCTCAAGGCTAAATCTAAATCTCAATCTAAGTCGCAATATTGAACTTCCCAGGCCAAGTATACTCTAGCTCCCCTGAGCTCTCTCCAGCTCCTCTGAGCTCTGAACTCAAGTCAAAATTTGCTGCTTATATACTTCAGTGTCGATCGACCAGCTCCAGAAAATTTGCATTATTGAAATTACACGGCGACTCACAATTTCAGGGATTCAGCTGTCCATCGAAAGTTAAATAAAGATAGAGAGCCTTTATAACTTGTACGCACATAGTCGGTTAATGGACAAAACGATCTCATTCACACATTGCCTACTCACGGAGTAGTCAATACCTTACAACCCCTCCCGGAAATTGTGAAAGAAAAAGCGGTGGTTGAATGCAGACCATCGTCTTTTTCTTTTAAAAATTTCGAGTCAAAAAATGAACACAACATGTGACGGGTAAATTTAAATTTTGAATCCAAATGTAAATTTTGTACTTTTAACCCATCACGCAAAAACTGGTCAGATCGACGACACTTTCATCATAACCTCCTGTAAATGTGCAGTATCATGCAAAAGAATCTCACAAAATTTTCCTCACAAAATTCACAGCTTGCCAAAAAAAATAAATACGCAACTTTACCTTCAAAATTCCATGAAGTGCCGAAACAAATTGTAAAGTAGAACGTCACTACAAAACTATCTGTCAAAGAAATAAAGTAGCGTTCCTAAAAATTCCCAAATTGCCAAAAACTCACATCCCCGAAATTCAATGTAGATGACTCGCTCAATTACAATGGTCACAAACTAACAGCTAACAGAACTGTGAAAGTGAAAAAATTTTCTTTTATAAAATATAAAGGTATAAATATACATTACAAATTTCTTCAAAACACAATTCTTCTTCTTGAGAACTAAAATATAAAAAAAACTTTTATAAATAGATTATCTGCTTCAAGATGGTTTACTTCCTGGAACAAACTTCATTATCTACAGTACCAAGGCAACACTTGATACCGGGCTTGCTCATTCACTCTCAAAACGTCACAAATGGTGGCTGACCGCGACCAGCGATTTGTCCAAAGCAACGCGCCCATCGTTTTGTGCCAATCGCTGTATGTCTTTCCTCCTAGTCAGCCACCTTTTGTGACGTCATCATAATGAATGAGCAAGCCCGGTATGTAGTGTAGCCCTGACAGTACATACATACAATTTTACGTCATAACTATGAAATACACTAACAATATTCATAATTAACAACAACAGAACTAATAAGTAACTTCATAACTAATGTATAACGAACAACACTTAAAACTTCAGAACTAGTGCATAACCAACAACACTTTTAAAACTACATAACTTGCGAAAACCCAACATGCAACACTAAAGCGATAACGACCACGAACACGACCGAAGGGAGAAAGTTAGATTTGGTAACAATGTTAGTAAAGTGAAGTAGAACACGCGTGTCAAGGGCAACTCTTGACCACAAAACACGTGCACGCCTATCCGCGGCGCGTGTAAAAAACCCATAATACTAAATTCATATTTCAAATTCAACATATAGAACAATCATACACATAATATACACATAATTTATACATAGAATATTCACAGAACACTTATAAAACAATTATACAAGCAATTTAACAATCTCTTGAACATGAAAGCAGTGAATCCCAAAAGATGTTCTCTGACATCCTAACTTAAATTTTAGCAAAAAATTTTGAACAGAAGTTAAATGCACAACTTGTGAAGCCGAGATACAAAAATCCAAGCAATGGTCAAAAGGTAACTATAAACAGTTCAGCTGCTTTGCACCGTCCAATGAACTTGTTGACATTAATAAAGGTACTTTATAATGAGAGTAATAAAAATGGAACGTCGTCACCTGATTTTATAGTGAAGATGAACTGGAAGCTTGTAGGCTCATAGAAGAACTCTGGCGGCGTCCCCAAAATCCTTGGACGAAACTCCGTTCTGATTCAGACTGGTAAGGAGAGGCCACTGTCGCTTGTCGTGCCTGCAGCCGGGTGTTGTAACCATGGCGACGTCCGTTGGGAGGAGCTCGTGTAGTGTCCACTCGACGACTTCTAGGCGGGCTTACTGATTTGTTCATCTGATGATTGCTAGGCGGGCTTATTGAAGTGTCGACTCGACGATTTCTAGGCGGGTCTCGACGATGGTGCCGCTGGGCAAGATTGTCTCTACGGTTGAAGAATGTAGTATCGAAAGGCGTTCGTTTCCGTGAGGCTCCCGACATCGATGTGGAGGGCAAGGTCCGCTTTCTGCCGATTCTCCTGCGCCGTTTTGTTGTAGAGGGGAGATAGTCCATGCCACAGATTAAATATAGTCATACAGATTTGACAGTGGAGAGTAATAAAAATGGAACGTCGTCACCTGATTTTATAGTGAAGATGAACTGGAAGCTTGTAGGCTCATAGAAGAACTCTGGCGGCGTCCCCAAAATCCTTGGACGAAACTCCGTTCTGATTCAGACTGGTAAGGAGAGGCCACTGTCGCTTGTCGTGCCTGCAGCCGGGTGTTGTAACCATGGCGACGTCCGTTGGGAGGAGCTCGTGTAGTGTCCACTCGACGACTTCTAGGCGGGCTTACTGATTTGTTCATCTGATGATTGCTAGGCGGGCTTATTGAAGTGTCGACTCGACGATTTCTAGGCGGGTCTCGACGATGGTGCCGCTGGGCAAGATTGTCTCTACGGTTGAAGAATGTAGTATCGAAAGGCGTTCGTTTCCGTGAGGCTCCCGACATCGATGTGGAGGGCAAGGTCCGCTTTCTGCCGATTCTCCTGCGCCGTTTTGTTGTAGAGGGGAGATAGTCCATGCCACAGATTAAATATAGTCATACAGATTTGACAGTGGAGCGAAAACCCGAACCGGCGCGATACAAGCGCCACTACTGAGCACAGTCAAGAACTAACGCACACGCGCGCGATCTATAAACTGTCAGATTGTCACGGTCACATGTACCTGTTGGCAGTTTTGTTTATTTAATATCGACACGACAGTTTCTCAGTTTAAATTATTAAGAAAAAGGTGTAAATCTGTAAGAAACTCGTGTAAATATGTATATTTGTAAGTATTTGTATGATAAAATAAAATATGTTTGATTTTTAAACAATAACAAACTGCGGCGACACATTTACATAAAAAAAAGATAGATACTATACAAATAAGATAAGTAATACCTACCTGTGGCGACACGCCCGGAACGTTTGCGACTGTTGTCACTAGGGGCTCTGAAGTTGCGATTCGGTTACCATTGAGCTTATGGAAGTGTCCTATCTGGTGGAATATATTTAATCTGTGGTCCATGCCACGTTTTCGTGCGTCACTTTGGCACTGTCGATGTGATGACTTCTGAGATGGTTGACTACCGGTAGATTCGTTGAGATCTGTTGGTAGATTGCCGTTCCGTCCTCTCTTGGCAGGAATGTCTGTCTATGACTTTGATAACAGTCTCTTTTGTTGCGGTCGATGTGACGTAGGCGGATTCTGCATGACTTTTTTGTTTGGAGGATTAGAACTACCTGTCGAGATCGAATGCGGGTGCTGTCTTTTGCCATATTTATGCACCTCTTTAGGTAATGTCTGTTCAGCTGACTGGTTAACCCTGTCTCGGTTAACTTGAGGACATTTACGCTTCATCTCCGTGCGTATGTTATCACTATTATTATTAGAAGAATTATTTGGATAAGAAGATTGACTGACGTAAGGAGAATGAGAGGTCTTTGACTGAGGCATAGAGGATTCACCGTCTGACGTTTGAGAACCATTTGAGCTAGTGTCCCTAAACTTATAAACTCTGACCTGATCCAAGTTGACCGTGGTATGACAACCGTCAACATCAATAATTAAATTGTTACCTTTAACTTCCAACACTTTATACGGTCCCTCAAACTTAGGTCCAAACTTAGCAACTCGTTTTTGCCGACTAGAACTTAACCAATGCTTTTCCAACAAAACAAAATCACCAACTCTAATCTCCAACTCTCTCCGACGCATATTATAATACAACGCTTGTTTTTTCTGAGCCTTTCCCATTTTTACCTGTGCTTCCTTAACCAACCTATCGATGTCCTGAATCATATATTCATTTTCATTACCTGAGATTCTAATTAACTGTTGAAATGGAGTTATAATCTTACGACCCAAAAACAATTCTGCAGGGGTTTTTCCAGTGGATTCGTGAACTGCCGTACGCAAAGCATAGGCAAAATGCTGCAAGAATTGGTCCCAGTTTGAATGATGAGTGCCAATAAAGGAAGAAATCATTTGAATGAGGGTTCTATTGACCCTCTCAGCCATATTGGACTCTGACCGGTATGGAACTGTAAAAGAATGAGATATCTCCAGCTGTGTGCACAATTCTTTAAAAATTCCGGATATAAAACAGGGACCGTGATCACTAATTACCTGGGATGGTGCACCATATTTCGAAATAAAACAGTTAAATAAAGCGTTAGCTACAATTTTTCCTGAAGCTTTTCTGAGGGGGACAAACTCAACCCATTTACTAAAATAATCTACAATTACTAATACAAATCTATATCTATTTCCGGTTAAGGGATAAGGACCAATTAAATCAACTCCGATACATTCTAGGGGAAAGGACTTTTTAATTGAAATTAGTTTGCCAGCTGGTCTTATATTTTTGTAATTATATTTTTGGCATGTGTCGCAACTGGAGACATAAGCGCGCACTGCTTCCCGCATTTTAGGGAAGTATCAGGAGTCACATAATTTAGCGTATGTTTTCCTGACACCTAGGTGACCTGCTAAAGGATTATCGTGAAACTCGTGCAAGATGGCCTTACGAAGAGAGGATGGAATGTAAACTCTTAGCTCACCACGAGAATTTACCGTTTTGGAATAAAATAAAAGACCATCGATAATTTTGAAATTCCGTGACCAATTTTGGAACATATGCGCGTCCGCTCTTTGTACCATGTCAGCATCCTGTAAATATTTATATAACTGACCAAATTCCTCATCCTTTTTCTGTTCCTCTATGAGTTGCTCTCTCGACTTCAAAACCAATGACGACAAAACACAAACCTTAACCTCCTCAGCTATTGCAACACCCTCCTGGGGATTCCTCGATAAAGCATCTGCTACTGCGTTTTCCTTTCCTGCCCTATGCTCAATTTCAATATTAAACTCAGCTAACTTTAGACACCATCGCACCATTCTCGAAGATAAATCTTTTCCGTGCGTTAACTTTGTTAAAGCAGAGTGATCCGTAACCACTTTGACCGGGATCGTACAGAAGAAACATCTAAATTTGTTTAGAGCCCAAATTACAGCAAGGCATTCGCGTTCGGTAATGGAATAGTTCCGTTCCGCTGCATTCAAAATTCGGGACGCAAAAACCTATGGGGCGACCTTTCTGAGCTAACATCGCACCAATTCCGACTGCGCTAGCGTCACAGTATAATTCAAATTGTGAAGAGTAATCGGGATGAGCTAAAACCGGTGAAGAAATTAAAGAATTCTTTAAATGTTCGAAAGCATTTTGAGCCGCTTCCGACCAAACAAACTTAACCCGCTTACGCTTTAGCGCATATGGTGGTTCGCAGATTTCTGAAAAATGTGGTATAAATTTTTGAAACCAAGCCACCATACCCAAAAATGTTGCTACTTGTTTCGCATTCTTTGGAGGTGCCATTGCCGCAATTGCATCTGTTTTTTGCTTCTCTGTTTGTCTGCCCTCTTGTGTGATTCGAACGCCAAGATATTTTAACTCTTTACGAATAAATTTACATTTTTCTAATTTGACAGTGAGACCCGCGTTTCTGAGTAATGTGAATACTTTACGTAACAAATTTATGTGTTCTTCGAATGTTTCAGACATAACGATAATATCATCCAGGTATACCAGAACTCCGAAACCAAGAAGGGGTTTCA
This sequence comes from Maratus michaelseni, assembly GCA_963931845.1. Lineage (NCBI taxonomy): Eukaryota > Metazoa > Arthropoda > Arachnida > Araneae > Salticidae > Maratus > Maratus michaelseni. Next base: position 103,667,585 of record OZ007590.1, on the reverse strand, counting down.
GAATGGTATCCATTGCCTTCTGGAACGTGGCTGGAGCCCCCGATAATCCAAAACTCATGCATTTAAATGCGAAACACCCATTATGCGTTATAAATGCTGTTTTAAGTATGTCTTCCGGTTTCATGCCGATTTGAAAATAACCGGAGGTTAAATCGAGTGTGGACATGAATTTAGCACTTTGAATATTGCCTAGTATGTCATCTATTACAGGAATTGGATACTGTGGATATTGGGTTATTGAATTGAGTTTTCGATAATCTATAGCGAATCTCCAAGCCTCAGGATCCTCAATGCTTTTTCCATTGTTTTTCCGACATAATACTACTGGTGATGCGTATGGAGACTCAATGGGCATAATAATGTCGTCGCGGAGCATTTTGTGAATGTGATAATTAATGATATTCTGTTTGACTTTATCGTAACGGTATGGTTTGCTTGCTACTGGCGCATGTGAACCGGTATTAATTTCATGCCAGGAAACGTGTGTCAACCCCGGTTTGTCTGAAAACACTTCCCTGAAGTCATGTAAAAACTTATTAAATTTGCTTATCTCCCCCTTTGTTAAACCAGATTCACTTAAATCAATTGAGAGTGATGAGGACTCGTTTGTACAAGTATTCTCATCATTATTAACCTCCAGTGTACGTCAAAAGAAATCTAGGCTCATCCCTCTGTCTTTCATAAAATCCACTCCAACAATACAATGGGCTTTTAATCCATCTAATACTAGAAATTGCCACTTAGTTTTAAGTGACCTTATCTCCACATCTAAATCCACCAGACTTTTATACTACATTGTATCCCTTGAGCCGACTGAACCACTAAATTAACATGCCGCAACCTTTTATACGAAAAATATTTCTTATACACTTCAAACGATATAAAACTTTTGTTCGCACCCGTATCCAGAACACTTTTTACCACTATACCACTCAAAACTATTAGCAACTCAGGTAATTCCACTGGGTTAACTACTACCGTATTTAAATTTATCACAGAAGGCTTTGAAGAGTTAACCTGTGACTGCTGACCTTCCGTGCAACAGCCACCTACTAGTTTAACCCCTGCCGACGATTTTTAATACCACAAGACTTTCCCACTGTCCGCTTGACGACATTTTCACCAACCACTAACTGTCTAACCCTGGACGAGCTAGTCTGCCTTGGGTTAACCTCGTTCCTTCTATCCAAACCATTTCTATTGCGACTGCTCACCCCCTCATTTCTTCTGAAACCATTATTATAAGCTTGATCATAATTCCTTAAACCACCACTAGCTCTTTGAAAATTTTGCCTATCCCCATAATTAACTGGACCACGAACATTACGACCATTATATTCATTATCATAATTCCTGGACCTATTAATAAACCTATCCCCCTCGTTGAATTCTCGTGTGGTTCTCTGTCTATGGTGATCCGCCTCATTTCGCGCTTCATACTTTATTAGTAATTGATAGAGTTCAGCTGTATTCGCTGGGGCACGCAGTTCAATAAAGTCCTGGATTGATACTGAGAAAAGAGGAAGCAGAATATCAATCAGCTCCTGATGAGTAACGTCAAGTGCCAATTTGTTTTTCAATTCGAGCTTTCTCAGAAAGAATCCGGATGCTTTTTCATAAATAGTCTGGCGTTTACAATAGAATTCCCGTCTTAATTCCGCTGCATTACGCTCATTAGGAAAGGCTTTAGTTAACTCCGAGCATGTTTGCTCAAATCTTTTCGCGTCATCAGTCACCAAGAAACGTCCAATGTTCTCAAGCCAAAGCAAGGCTTCATCCTTTAGAGAGCATTTTAATACTAAATATTTGTTTTTAGCTGGAATATCGTTAAAGGCAATATAATCGTTCAATTGATTTAAAAATTCTGTGACATCAGAATTTCCGGCAAAGTAAACTCTGGGGACTATCTCTCGTGGATGTGGGCCATCGTACAACCCGTGAAGTTGGGCGCCATTTGTAGCGGCCATATTAAAATGTCCGCTGGTGTGGTAGAGCACGAGGAAAGAAGTACAACTGTTTTAAAACCAAAAACTGGTTTATTAACACAATTAGCAGGGTGTTTGAGCGAGCTCCACGAAATTTTCCTAAAAGTTTAAATTAACTAAAGAGTCTTGCTAACAATTTGTAGCTTTAGCAAAACTGAAACAATATAATTGAACCTTAACCTTTAAAATATATAAGCACGATCCAACACTCTTATCCTTCAAATTAAATAAGCATTGATGCAGGTTCAAATCAGCTTTACAACTGCATAAAACTCCAGTATAAAATACTAAGGCCGATTATTAGTCCTGAGACTCGATGCGAGGTCTCAAGGCTAAATCTAAATCTCAATATCAATCTAAGTCGCAATATTCAACTTCCTAGGCCAAGTATACTCTAGCTCCCCTTAGCTCTCTCCAGCTCCCCTGGGCTCTCTCCAGCTCCCCTGAGCTCTCTCCAGCTCCTCTGAGCTCTGAACTCAAGTCAAAATTCGCTGCTTATATACTTCAGTGTCGATCGACCAGCTCCAGAAAATTTGCATAATTGAAATTACACGGCGACTCACAATTTCAGGGATTCAGCTGTCCATCGAAAGTTAAATAAGGATAGAGAGCCTTTATAACTTGTACGCACATAGTCGGTTAATGGACAAAACGATCTCATTCACACATTGCCTACTCACGGAGTAGTCAATACCTTACAAGTTCTCCAGTTCATCACTATTTCCTTCGCACTTTCTCTTCACTTGTAGATTTTCTGCGGGCCGTGTTTCCTTTTCTTTGTCTAGTTTTCTCTTTGGTTTCTCTTTAGAGTTGAGCTGTTTTCTTTTTTTCTCTGTTTGACGTTCTTACTCTGTGTCAAGCACTCGTGCTACCTTCTTCTTTCTTCCGCCCATTGCAAAAGCAAGAACATGGCTGATTTTATGTAAAGATTTAGTAGGAGACACACTTGTAGAAGGATGGTGCTCTTCTTGATCGTTTTCAATCAATACAGGTGAGATTTGACTTCGAGAAATGTCGATGTCTATCAAATCTGTATTCTTTAGATAGTCATCTACTAGGTCTTCTCTACAAGAATACGAAATAGAGAAAGGTAAGTCTCTTGTGCTCATTTCTTCATTTTGATATTGACGTTTGTCAGAAATGCCGAAAAATTTTCTGTCTTGGACTGACGTGTTACTTCAGATACTTAGTGAAAAGCACGGAAGAAATGAAAGAAAATTTTGGGTTCATATAAATTTTTGATCTCGGAGTAAGACCGTTTGAAATCCCGGGATTTTCTCCTACACCTTTAAGCATTAGAACGGGGGTGAACTGAGCACTAAGCTCTCAGCGTTAATATATGCAACAAATGGCACATTCTCTCCTCTTTCATATGAAGTCCAAAATTGGACATATTTGGCTCATTTCATAGCTATTACTTTCCCTACTTCATTATTTATCATTTTATATCACTTTTCCTTACCTCATGACTTAAAAAATATATTCTCACGTATCAAAGTTATTTGATAATTATAAATGGGGTGTCTTATCCCGAATCACAAAGTAGTGTATATATACCCGATGCAGGTAGGACATGTATACTTTTAATACGGGATAGATGCCCCAACCAGAAGCTCTGGAAGTAGGAACAAATATGGCTGCAAACTATAACTAACACATTACTCGATACTTGTATCAACAACATTCACTAAATATTTCATGAAAAATTTCTAGTAAGTACATTATATTTCAGACAAAATTACCTTTCTTTGATGCATGTAATATTTATTTGAAGAAATAAATCGCTGTAACTTCGTCTACTACTCTTTTTTATAACATTTGATATTAGAAGAACGCACTAGCTTCGCAATAGTCGAAATACAGTGACTAGGACAACGAACCCGATGGGGTATCTAACCTGGATTTATCATAATTTTGTACATAAAGGAATAATACATATTAACTGTGTTAATTTATACATGCAAACGATAGGGATATGATAATGCACGTTTTCTTGAATACGTAAGAACATGAAATGTATACGGGTTACACTGCAAATTGTGAATGAGTTTTTATTATTTTAGCAAATGTTCAGTTCCAAATATATTCTCTAAAAAATATATTCAGCGGTCAATGGTAAGAAAGGGTTTAATAGGTTTAAATAGATTTAAGTAATTTTAAGTTCTGTGCAAATGTAGATTCACTGGATCAAGCATATACGAATTGATTGATTAAAGAAGGAAAGATGACTCAGTACTAAATCCCGATTTTTTGCATCCAAACATCCTTGTAAGTTTGCGACATATGTTTTGGATTAAAGAATAAATCGAGTATAATATAAATTATTTACAGTCCATAATATTAGCCCTCTTCAAATGTAAAATATTTTGGTTTGTATTTATTTCGGAAAAACATTTTTGGCAATACTAATTGGCAATTCTAATTTGGCATTGATTGTTCTAATGGATGCAATAAATGTATTAGTGATGATAAAAAATAGGATTGATTTACTCTAGAGAAAGTAAATATTTATTATAATTGAAATATTTACTAAAACATCAAAAGATGAATAAATTATTCGGGGTGGGGGGAGGATTGTCTGTTTTCGGAATATTTTGATTCAATAGAAATTTGCAATTTAAACTTTCTTTTCTCGTCAGAAAGATCATTTATATTGAAACCATTTGAATGAAAATGTGTCACATGAAGATTGAAAAAAGTATTAAAACTGAAAGACAGTTTTAAAGAAAAGAAAAAATGTTACGATAATTTTGTTCAAGTAATTTTCAACCGCTAATGTCTTTTGTATTTACATTTACATATTTTAGAAGAGAAGTAAGTAGTAAATAATATCGTTACAATAAATTGTACTCTGAAGGAATATCTGACTTTACTACAGTAGTTAAAATTATATTTTTTTAGTAGTCAAAATTATATTTTTTGTAGGATGCTTTAAAATATCTTCAGATTTCAGTGTTATGTGCCTCCTATTATCCGACCAAACTAAATTAGAGTTTCTGGAAGCAAAATTTTCTTACAGTTGGTTCTGTGAATTGAAAACGAGTCTAGAATTGAGAAATGTTGGATACAGTAGATATTAAGGCTTTTTATCCAATTTAATTGTTCAAACTATTTCATAAAATACAATGAATAAAAAAACTGCATGAAAATTAAAATTTATTTTAAATTATTATATTAATTTTGAACCATTCATTGCTTTTTTCTTTTAACTTACATTTCTGTATGTATGTGGCAGTCAAATCTTGATACTCATTTTTCAGCCACTTCCTGTTGAATAAGAACTCTGAAATTTGGAATATATATGTATTTCTGAGGGCCATACATGAATTGGACATTATTATTATTTTTTAATTCGATCCCAAAGGGGGTTTAACTTTGGCCCAAAACTTGCATTTCCTCTATAGAAATTACGTTACGATTGTTTAATTGAAAAAATAGCTCCATTGTTACAACATTCATCCATTTTCACCACATTGTCGCATCGTTATGACTTCAGTATTGAGCGAATCGAGGCTAACGAAAAAGACAGGCTACCGCGGTGCATTCAACTTATCTTTTTTTACAGACCGCTAGAGTGACATGGTACTCTTTTCGCACACCTGCATTGGTGGATTCGAGCATCACGTGACTCCGGCGGTCTGTAAAAAAAAGATACGCGAAAGATATGAAAGATCTTTTTCGTTAGCCTCGTGAGCGACGCACACATTTGTGCTTTATAATATACGTTGACTTTTTTGTGAATTGTAATGAAAGTATGTTTATTTTTTTTCATTTAATTTATTTACTACTATCTTATTGAATAAGGAAATCAAAATTTTCTTGGCGTTAAAATTTTTTTCATCAAACACTTTGAATTGACAAAGTGAATTAAGATGATCTTCGACGCCTGGAAGTGAAATGGTTATTTGGGAAACTAAATGCATATGCAATCTGATATTTTTCTTGTGCAATGAACATAGATCATTCGTCACATTTGGAAATGAAACCCTTATTTAAGCAACAAAACACGTGAGATCAACTAAAACTGGTCTAACATATATTCACATTCACACACGCATGACTGCCATCTTACTACAAATTATCGTGTAGGTTGGCGATATTTTACTAAATATCGCCAAATTTGGCGATGCAAATAAGTTGCCATAAACATGTCCAGATTACCGATAAGTCTAATTTTACTATAATTACATCAAAAAAAATATTTTTATCATAATTAAGAGTCTTTCAAATTTTCAAATCTCAAAGTGGCGTATTTTTATTTATCAACATTAACTGAAATGTACAACATGTACAAACAGTTAGGTACAACTAGTCGATGGATGGGGAGATATCACCAAATTTGGCGACAAAAATAAATTGAAATAAACAAATTCCTAAAAACTAGCTAATTTTGTAAAAATTGACATTCAAATTCGATTTTGACCATAAATAAAAAAAAATTATAATTAGGGTACTTGGGAACACGTTTTGGATGCCGTGTTTTGGCGCAAAATTAACTACATTCTTAATAAACCGTGGGGGAATTTTGTGGGAAAGAATCAATCTTATATGAATTATGATTTTAATTACATATTTTTTAATAATTATATTTTACTTCTAATAATAAGGAATTAATATGTTTTCCTGGTTAATTTAATTTTATTGTGTGTGTACTATCTTAGATAATATCCACATGTATATGTAGAATAAATATTTGACTATTGCTTTTTGCAGATAAGAAAATTGTGGCCGGGTCAAAATTAGCAGTTCGACCACGAATTGATACGAAACAAAATAGAGCGTTACTTATAATATACATATTACTTAGAAGTCTTCACTTCGGTCGTGCAATCTTAAGCCCATGTTATTTTTTACTTATATTTTACGTATATTTATTTTTCACATCCATTTTGGGGAATACTCATTTTACATTATTTGTCCTTTCCTTGGTGATTGGCAAAATGCTGCTTTAGATGGTCTAATTACACCATTTTAAAAAGGAAACATAAACATTAAAAGACGCTCATTTAACTATACATCTTTGAATTTATTTTATTTTTATGAAATTGTTATTGACTTTCATTGGAATTTTCTTTCATTGTTAGAATTACTTAAGTTACTTCTTACTGTATATCAAGTATGTATCAAAACAATATTTTCTGATTTATTTATTTCCACCTCTTACAGCTTTTATTATGTTTGACTGTTATTTGAAATGCATATCAGTTATATCATTTAACCTATCAATTTATCTACATATCCATTAATAGGTGCATATATATGTATATGTGTCTGTGTGTGCGTGTAAGTGTGTAAGTCTGGATACACAATACATAGACGTGTATGTATGCATGTGTACGTCTTAATGCAGCTACTTAGACAATGCTAAAAAATTTTAAAAAATACCTTAAGTTATGCATCTCATGATTCGTCTTTGTTGTTTTTATGTTTGTCTACAATTAAAAAGCAAAAAAAAAAAGACGTTTTCATAGTCCTTTTATTTTTCTGTTATTTAAAAATTAACATGTTTTGAAATATCAATACATTAATTACAAAATTTCCGATTATAATATATTTGCTTAAAATAGTAGAGTTGTAAGCAGCTTAAAATTTAAATATTTCACCCTATTTAACTATCCAGTAACACATATTATATTTACAAATTTTGTATCAGTCGATATTTTTCAAAAGTATCTGAAAGAAATACGTATTTTCTTTTATATAGTCAAAAAATAAAAACAAAGTTTTTGAAGAGAATGTATAGTGGATATATTTTGTCACAAATAGAAAAAATATATTGCTGAAGCTTATCCTATGGGAAATATTTGTATTCTGTCTGAATGATATCATAACACAAATGATTGTTCAGCAGTTTCAATATTTTCAGCACAGGAGAATTCCACAGCGTTTTTTAAATAGTCTGACCTCTGTTCTTTTTTTCAGAACATAGTTGTGATCTTTTTTATTCTCATTAAAAAAATTCAATTTGTGTTATTTTGTAATATTACTTATGAATACTATTCTAAAACATTGGATTACATTTTGAAGTAAATGTTATGGACAAAGACAGTGGTTTATATTAAAAATGTATACAATATTACAATAATAAGTTTACAATAATAATAATAAAAAATACTTTAAATGTATTATAGAAATGATTGTTTGAAGATGTTACTGTTTTAAACGAACTTGGAGAATCAGTTACCAAAATTTTGTGAGTAACTTTTATTTTCATCTCAAAGCATCGATCTCCTAAATAGTAAATATATATATTTTTTTAATTTTGGTCATTTGAATTGATAAAATGTAGATCTGCATATCTTTATATTTAGACACATACATATCTGGATATCTGCGCATCTAAACATTTACATTTCTACCTATACCTATCTATATATCTGTATATATTTAATCATCTGCACGCACATGTATATCTACTTAACTCAATGTGCCTTATACCTGCATTTTTTCATCTCTGTTAAAGACAAATTTTAAAAATACACATTTGAAATAAAGAATCCATTATAATCTTATTCGATAATTTTTTTTAACCACACAGTTGGTGCAACTGTGTCAATGGAGACACAATTCTTAACTTTTATAATCACACGTGAAACAGCACCGACAAACTGGCGATAAATCGCAATTAAATAATGAAACTTTGTATCAATCACCATAAAAACAAAACAACAAACAGATTTTTTATACTGTCATTTTGGCTACACTTTTCTTTTCCGTATGCGCTCCTTTATGATTGGTGTTTTCCTTTCAGCTAGTGCCACCTCTCTCATTCTTTGTAAGATCCTTTTTGGCCCTTATGTTCATTTGTGACCTTGTCCGCTTACAGATATGTGTTTGGCTGATAACGAGCTGTTAAAAATTTACAGCTCGAAACGCGTCCTGTTTGTTGTTTTGTTTTTATGGTGATTGATGAAGTTTCATTATTTAATTTTTATAGTCTCTTTCAATCTGTCGACACTTTAAATCCCAAATAAAAACGGATAAAAAATATTGCTTCTCTTAAAAATAAAGTTAAAAAGTAATTAAAACCCTGTCTCATATTAGCCTCACAGATTGGGGCTTATATTAGACAGCTGTAGAGCTAAAGTGAGACACCATTATTTTTAAGTTCTTGTAAGCACTATAATAATGAGAAGCATGCAACAAAGTTGTCCCAGACCTAATCATTTAGCTGTTTTGATTAAATATCTTTATTATTCATTATGACTGAATTTTGGGACAATTTTCTTACGTTCACTAGAATACTGATGAAAGACTTCCTCCCTAATTTATTAAAGCATAATTTAGGGTAAAAAGCTAAGAGAAACTATCTGCTATAATTCTCTCTTCGTCTTCTTCGTACTTCTTCGTGTATATTTTTATGGGTTTATAGATATAAATATGCAGTGGTATAACACTCGATATTGAAAAGAAACAACCAAACGATATTGACTAATAAATAATTTTGTTAATTTATTGATCATTGATGTCTATATAGCAGGAAAGGTTTTCCTAATTTTTAATGTGGTTTCAGGGAAAGGCAAGGCAGCAGCAATATTCCTAATATCTATTTCAAAGATATCTTCTTTAAACACAAAATCCCTCCTTATATCGATTATTAGAACGCCTCAAACCACGGTCTGTTAGCACTTAATCGTCTTCATCTACTTCGTTGATGACACAAACGTTTTTATAGTATGTAGACATTTTTTCCTTCGCGTTTGACGTCAGTTAAAACAAAAAATCATTTTTTAATATTTTATTGAAATATTGGTGTGTCATAGATAATTGGATGAATTATTTTCACGTGGCATTCGAAATGAAATCTATCAACGTTTCATCATCCCTACAATGCAGGGAACGCAATTGTTTACTGCCTGTGCTATCTTCTTTCAGAAATTTATTAATCAACTTCTTTTTCTTCTTTATTAAATAGGATTTGAAATTTTTATGTCTTTCATTTTCAGTTTAGTCTATAAGTGCACCTGCTATTTGAGTAATATTTTCTGTTCTTGTGCAATCCTCTTAATCCTAAGTTTGTCCTGTATAGTTTTCAACACTTTTTTTTACACAATTTTCAAAAGCTTCTTTTCCTCTTAAAGTGCCATGTCTTTTTACTGAATCCTTTGGTTTTTTCTTCACTGATTTAACTCCTTTCCTTTACTGTATTTGCTAATGGATTTGTGTTCTTTTGCTCTTGATTTTCTTTCCTTATCTTATATTCTTAATTTTTCTGTCGTTTACCCACTACCCATTCTTTACTTCAAATATCATTTGAACTAACACCTATTTTTTTTCTTTTCTTCTTTGGAGAAGCATTTCTCTTGTTTATATGTAAAATCAAAATCTCAAAATAACGTGGAGAAAGTGATGAATCTTCGCTCGCAGGATTTATGAAAGAAGATTCAGAATGTGAACTGCTTTTCAATGTCATCGCTTTACGACAGAAAAATCGATTTCCCAATTTTACGATTTTCAGCTATATAACGTAAAGATTGACCATTTAATATATTTTTTCTAGCTTCATCTCAAGAACTTGGCAGATGAACTGTCGTACTTCCTTTGAGTTTATAATTACAAACCATTTTCAATGTTCATGAATACACATGCTTTATCCTTCATTTGACTTTTAGATTGAGTTGCAAAACTGAGTTCTAAAATAAGCTAAAGTATGTTTCATAATAAGCTAAAGTATATTTCATACCATTCGATTAAAAATCTGTAACTAACATAGAAGAATAAAATATTAGTCTTAGATAAAAAAAAAGTAATAAAACATATGTAGCCTGTGTAAAAAAAAGACAATCAATTAACACAGTCTGTTTTATTTGGGACAAATATATGACAAATTAGTTTTTTTACAGCTCCAAACACCGTCGCGTATTAGACTCGCACACTGTTTCACATTAGCCCCATTATTGTTTCACATTACCCCCCTGAATTTGATTGTTGGTAACTCAGGTTACGTTAAACATATACAAAATCTTAATGGCGAAAAAGGCTCGCCATATTTTACTGAAAAAATAACTGTTAGACAACTTTGTCAGTTATTTAAGTGTTGCAACGTCAAAAGTTTTAAAACCTGATATAAAGTTTGTTTGACATAAAGTTGTGTTGAAATTGGCGTAAACTTTATGTAATTTATATAATTTTTGAATTTTTCTTTTTTAAATTTTAGTGTATTCGTAATGGATACGAATAAAGTGATATACTTCTTACATAATAATCATATAGTCAAATTTGTACTTTTTCTATGTGTCACATTAGCTTCATTCTTTTATGTGTTTCATAATAGCTCCAATTCATCTTGCATTAATTTTATTTTTTAGCAAATTGATAATATTATAATTTGTTAGTATATTACAAAAAATAAAATTCCGCACTTTATTAAATTTATTCCATCAAATTTTCCTCTTCTAAATTTATTGTACAACCCTAGTTTATAAAATTATTTCCTATTTTTAACAATATTACATTTATTTATTTTTTTAATTTCTTTCTATTTAAAATTCTTATTTAATACTTTATTTTCCCTTCAAAATATTCTGAAAAAACGCCTCTCGTAATTATTTCTCTGCAAAAACCCTTTTTATTTCTCAATTCTTAAAAAGCCGAAATTATTCTATTTTGAGTAATCGTTTGTACCATTTTCTTTTTTTTTTAAATCTTCATTCTAAAGCTAAATTCGCACCCTTTCTCGCAAAGTCTTACAAAGTCCCCCCCCCCCCCTCTTTTTTTACACAATTTTCAGTACTTTATTTCCTCTTCTGGTCACATGATTTGATTTGTCTTTTTACTGAGTCTTTTGGTTTTACTTCCTTTATTTGACTCCTTTCCTTTACTGTATTTGTTAAAGGATTTGTGTTCTTTTATTTTTGCTTTTCCTTTCCTTGTACGTCAATTTTCTGCTGTCATAAAAGTTCTGCTCAACTCAATAACTCTGATTCGTTATTCTTACACATGCACTGCCGTAGATAACCTTGCGTGCTTAGATTATTTTACGTCGAACATGAACTTCGGAGCGTGGATTCCTGTGAAATTGTTCTCCTAAAAATATCTGTTACTGTCTGGAGAGAGTCGTATGAATTATTCGAAATATTCTTCTTAATATTTTATTAAAATGTAAATTACTGAAAGTTTTCAACGATGTCTAGTGGAGTGGAAAATGTTTTATCATTATATTATTATGAACAAATACTAAATTTTTCTTCGATGATTTCGTTCTTTCTTCTGACAAATCTCAATGATTATAGGCCAAATAAATACTGACATGCGACTGAGTGAATTGCCATTGATACGCCGATCTGTTGTTTTCATTTGGATAGATTTCTAAACACCGTTTCATCTGTAAAAGTTCGACAGAATTTTTCATATTGTAACATAACTATATATAAATTTTAATTTCCAAAAAATTAAAAAATTGTGTCAAGTCTTTGTTCAACTCCTACTTTGAGTTCAGGAGGAGAGGTGCACACGTGCTTGATAAGTGTGCCATACAAAGTATAAGAAATATTTGAGGAATTCGCATCTTAATGAGTTATGTACCTTCAAAACTCTAAGCTAATAGAAATGATGAAATGTGCTTTAATACTATGTTTTTAAAAAAATTTGCAACTTAAAAAATAAAAACATTTGTTGTTGAACAATATATATATTTTTATTTAATAAAAGTAAGTAGTAAATTGTTTTTTAAGATAAATCTGAAAATTATGTATCCTATAGACACTGGTGTAAAGAAATTAAGGGACAGAGACCAATTTCAGACGTTTCGTCGAATATCTTACAGAAACTCGTGAGGAAATGCCCGCAATACCATTGAAATTTGAGGACGTAAAGAACATGTTTGACTTTATGTTTTTCAGTGAAGATTTTGTCACGAGGACAATTAGGAGAGAGGAAATAATAATTTTAATAATAAAATAATATTTTCGATCACCCAAGTCACAGAAAATGCTAAAAATGAACTGTCACTGTAGCAAATGACTATGTAGGTCCTGTTCAACATTTGTGTGCATTTGTGTAAGCATAGCACGTATATTCGTGAAGATGTTAACGTTTCTGTGAAAAACTCAAAAGCTGTTTTTTTTTATATATAGCATGCAGAGTTTTCAGCCGAATTTAACACCGCTTTCCAAAAACTTGACAAAAAATTGTAGAAAGAGTATACTGTGATTAAAATATTAATATATTGAATATTTGATAAGGTATAGGTTTTTTTATGAAATAAATTTTAACTGCGCGTGCGTGAACTACAACAAAGATTTTTTTTTTGTGATGGTTCGATAGTCAATACTATATGAAAACTCATATAAAAAGACCAGTGAAATATCGTGAAAACTCAAACAGTTATAGCAATAGTTGAAAAATTGAGGAGGAAATCCCATACAATCCTATGGGATGTCCATCTTAATCCTAATAGGATTTCCTTTCTCTATAGTAAAAAAAGAAAAAAAACACAAACTGTAAAAAAAAAAAAAAAAAAAAAAAAAAATATTTTTGGCTCAGAACTGGCCTATGATATCTTTTACTTGATGCCACACGTAAGTAAAGTAAGTTCTCTCTTTTTATTTTATTTTTTTCAATTTTCACTCTGTCTCCCTTTCTATATATTTCCTTCATTTTAAACTTGAGGGAAAAGGGCATTTTCAAAGGACCTAACTATAAAAAAATAAATATATATACTTTTTTTTTGTTGCAGAACTGACCAACGCCCAGCAGACACTTCCGGAATACAAGGCATGATTTCCCTATGGACATCATCAAACGGACAATGCCGGTGGGCGGGGCTGGTGAAAGTTTAAGCAGCCTGTTATGGTGAGAATGTACATAAAAGATTAATCACTTGTAGATAAAACTTATAATAATGTAAGGCTTATCAGATCCAATATGAAATCGATTGTTGTGGTCCTTATAAAATAAAAATAATGCTACTTTTCTGGTATAGTTAAGATTTGAAATTATGAAATGACACAATCTCATTTGGTACGCCCGTTCGTTATTTTGAACAAAAAGTGTAAAAAAATTAAAAATTGATATTACACTTATTTTAGGACTTTTGTATGAATTTTCAGAATCAAGCGGTAGCTAGAATGCAAAATAATTTATCATTTTATATGTACTCCCAAATTTTTAAAATTAATTTCGTAAAATTTTAAGTCGTCATACGGTTTGTTAATATTTATATGCTTATAATAATTGACCTTTAACCCCTTTGAGACGAGTGTCCTGTATACGACATTTTACTTTTAAATTCTCCAGCTTTCAATTAGCAGTTTTTGTACTATTCAATTGCAGAAATTCTGCGATTTGATAAGGAAAAAAAATAGTATACAAAAATAGTGGTATTAATAAGGACCACACAACACATTATAAGGTACGTGGTATTCATCTTGACAGAGTTAAAACATCACTATTATTAATGTTGGAAAACGTCTGTCTGTGTGTGTGTGTGTGTGTGTGTGTGTGTGTGTCTGTATGTTAGCGGATAAAGTCTGCGAGCGAAGCGCTTTTTATGTCAAAAAATTCAGAAAAATCCGGGCATTCCGGCGTTATAGTTTTCGAACGAGTCGGCCCCTAATTAAGAACGTTATTAATTAAAAACCTTCTCAAAATTAGCAAAACAAGAAGCAGTATTATCGAAACCCGAAAAGAACATTTCCGTTTTGATAATCGCAGACATCCAAATTGTCGCTTTTTAGCGCATCATCGAATAAAAAAAAATCTACCGGAGGTATCGATCCGAAAATCGGGGTACACACGCGGCCGATTTTTGTCGTTCCAAAAAGTCAAATTTTTTGAAATTCAGACAAATTGTCTGTGAATAAGTCATTTCTGAAAGAGATAAAATAATGCATTTAAAAATGATTGTACTTTTTATACGCTATATAAATTTTTTTAAATTATCGGATTTTCGAATCTGAAAAATATGAATCCTTGCTCTGAGTGATCTGGCATTTCAGGGATTCAAAAAACTTTCGAATTCCGACCATAATTTTTGATTTTAGCAAAATCCCGATTTTTGTATAGGGAAAAAAAGAAAAAAGAGCTAAAGAATTAGCTATTTCTTTTCAAAATATCTCCCGTCGTATGGGTCCCATCGCGAAGCGGTATGGCTCATTCGACTCGACCATCAATAGCGCTTACATATTTTAATTTCCAGTTCCACCACCAGGGGGCGCTTACGTAAATCAGGTTCTATGGACCCTATTACGACGGGGTTTGGCTCTTTCGACAGGATTTCAATAGCTTTACACATTAAGGTTAGTTCGCATAGAACAGACTGCGTCCCCTGGTGGTGGTAGGTGTAATTAAAGAATTTTGCCACTAACTCGGGTTCCATGGGTCACATCACAACGCGGCTTGGCTCATTCGACTCGGCATCGATAGAGCTTATCGATTTCAGTTCGTTTTTTCACCACCAGGGGGCGCTTTCCTATATCCGGTTCTATGGGCACGAAGACGATGGGGTATGGCTCATTCGACTCGACATCGAAAGCCTTAACGATTTCAGTTATGATCGTATAAACAGATTGCGCCAACAGATTGCGCGGTGGAAGGTGGGACTAACGTATACTGCAGCGCGTGCGCAGCACCACTGCTATATGGTGCCGCAGGCAGCGTGGACTTGAGCCGGAGGTTCGTTCAGTTAGAGGTTTATACTATTCGACGTGCAACACGACCGGTATACGGTGCCGAAGGCAGCGGGGACCAGGGTCGGAGGTTTGTTCGGTTAGAGGTTTGTACTATTCAATGTGCAACATAAGGGATTATCCGGTGCCGAAGGCAGCGGGGACCCGGGTCGGAGGTTCGTTCGGCTCGAGGGGGATGCGAGCCAGAGGGTCGTTCGTTTCGATGTTTTATAAAAGAAGGAATTTTCAAAATATTCGAGGCACCGATGTAAATTAGGGGCCCGCTCTCGGGCGAAGCCAGCCAGTTTACTAATATTATACATATTAAATATTTGTTCAAATGAATAACATGAATTTCAGAAAATTGCTTGAGTAAATAATGCAAAATAAAACCATACTTGCAAAAAGCGGTAACAGTACAAATAAAGGTTTATAAATACCTTTTAATAAAAAGATCAACAAATTTTGTACGCACCATTGACGACATCATCAGCGATCAATAATTTTAAAATACTAGGGGGATCTGCCGCCCCCCCCCCAGGTGCTCAACCCAAGTTCTGACACCGCAAACTTTAAAAACCCTCTGATTTCATCAACTCTAAAACGATTATGGAAGATTGTATGATAATTAAACGACTATTGACGATCTGCTGTAACCGGGATTCCATTCATTTTCCTTTCACTGAGGGATTTTAAAGTCGAATCAACTGCTGTCGAAACAGCTAACAACTATTTCCCTGATTGATTAACAACTATTTCCCTGATTGAACGATAGAAACTCACCTGTAGAATAAAGATAGTACCGATCGATTGAAGCAGTGGTGTTTCACGTGCAGCCTAAAATGTATGCTTTGTTATATTAGATTAAATTGTATTTTAAATGCATTCAATTGATTTTTCTTAGTTTCATGTTCTTCAAAAAGCGAATGACGTCATCTTCTGATGCAGATAAAATACGATTGTTATTTTGTTTTCGCGCATGCCTTTTGCTATCTTCAATCTATTTGTACTGTAACTTTGACGGAATAAATGAGACGATATTCTGGCTTGACTAATGTTGTTTGCATATGTTTTTATCCTTAATTTTTTTTAGAAGTTTAAACCTGCATCTAAACAGTATTATATATTGCTGAAAATGATTAGACTGCATTGCGAAATCCTGACATGGGTCCACTGGTAAAGAATATACACTAAGTGATAATAATAATAATAATTGATATCATCAATATATCGAATTCTGAAAAAACAATACAAACACTCCCCCAACTGGCAACACTCACGACAACACAAAGGTATTAAAGGGTTAAATAGGAAAAAATGGTTCAAAAATACTGATATATTTCCTGACTGCACGTCGCTGTTTGACAATCCTGATCTAAATGAAGAAAAATTTAACTAGTCTGATGTGCCAATCCCAAAACTTTCTTCTGTTTCACACAGGTTTCGCATACACTAAAAAGAATCAGCACCAATTTATATCAAGGTCTAACTGAATCTCAAGTTTTATTAAATTCCGTGAAAGTTCGTGAGATAAGTCTATTGCTAAAATCGTGTAAATCCTGCAAAATTCATCATAGCAGAGCCCCCTGTTGGGAGATTTAGACCAAAACCTAATCAACAACTTATGTCAACGTCTAACTGAATCTGAAGTTTGATGAAAATCTGTTCTTGAGATATAGTTATCGTGATAATAATGACAAAAGTAGCATAGCAGCGCCACCTGTTGGGCTATTTACACCAAACCGTAAGAAGCCTCTATTTATGTCAAGTTCACACAGAATCTGAAGTTTGATGAAAATCCGGGCATTAGTTCTTAATATTTAGTTATTGTGATAATAATGAAAAACGTGGTAGAGCAGCGCCACCTGTTGGGATATTTACACCAAAACGTAAACAGCATCTATTTATGTCAAGGTCTAACAAAATCTGAAGTTTGATGAAATTCCGTGCAATAATTCTTGAGATATAGCTAGCGTAGAAATAAAGAAAAACGTGGTATAGCAGTGCCACCTGTAGGGATATCTACAGCAAAACATTATCAGCATCTATTTATGTCAAGGTCTAACTGAATCTGAAGTTTGATAAAAA
Source organism: Maratus michaelseni (assembly GCA_963931845.1). Lineage (NCBI taxonomy): Eukaryota > Metazoa > Arthropoda > Arachnida > Araneae > Salticidae > Maratus > Maratus michaelseni. The sequence goes on along the minus strand of OZ007590.1, from coordinate 103,649,905 downwards.
TGAGTGCATTAGTTATTGAGATAGAGCTATTGTGGAAATCGCAAAAAATGCGGCATAGCAGAGCTACCTGTTGGGCGATTTTCACCAAAAACTAATCAGCACCAATTTATATCATGGACTAACTGAATATAAAATTTTATTATATTTCCTGCATTAGTTCTTGAGATAGAGTGCCCATAAAGTTTCTGTCACATACAGACAGACATTTTCTAAAAACAATCAAATCGTGTTCAGGACCTTCTAAAACGTATAAATACGTTGGAAACCGGAAGTTGAAAATTTTTATGAATTCAATACTTTTTTCTTGTAAAGATAGAAGAAAGTAATAAATAAAGAAATCTAGATATTAAACGTTTATTATTTTTTATTTCGAAAAGTGAAGGAAATCCTAAATAAATGTACAACGTTTAAAAAATGTTTTATTGCATTTATATATTATTACGTTTTCCTTTAAAACATAAATATCTATCTAAAAAAATTAATTTCTCATAGTTTTAAATTTCCATTGACATACATTCTATAATCTGTGATTTTCTAAAATAGTTTCTTTCATGGCATTTTAAAGATTTATTTTTGTTCAATAAATATGCTATAAAACAAGTCAGATAAAGACTTTTAGAATGATGTTGCGTCATGTGTAGTTATGTTTTGCTTATTGAGTCAATATTTTCCGTATTTAGACAGATCAAGAAAAATCTATTTTACTAAAGATTCTTTTGTGCAATTCTCAGACAATCTATCGTATATGTAAAGGTGTATTCATATTTATCTGTGTACTTTTTCCCTATTATCTGTAATCCAGACATTTCAGTGCATTTTAATATTTTTAACTTATTTTTCAATATTTTATTAAATAATATTTGAAAGTTTATAAAATTCTTAAAGATGAAAAAAATTGAGAAAAACGAAATATGATAGTACATTCATTATTTTTAGAATATCGATGTTATATTTCATACAATTTAAGGAGACAAACATAAAATGAATTTCGTTTAGAGAGTTGGTTTTTTTCTCTGTGTTTTAAAGAAAAAAATTTAAGAATGGGAAAAGAACTGTTTTTCGTAAAAAAACATAATTGACTTTAACACAGTAGTAAAAAAACAACAACTAATGTTTCGCATGTTACTATTTTTTCTCTTTTGATATAATCTTATAATAGATTCTAAATAAAAATTCTTATTCATAAGACAATCAATTACACAAAAATGATATACAGTGATTGAAAGAATGGAGACAAATTAATTATTATTTTGTTTAGGTGCAAAGCCCAATTTATTAAAAATATATGTTACGGTCAATATGATTAATCCGGTCATTTTTAATAACAAGAATTTGTTACCATTAATTGAAGTTAGATTTTTTTCCCCAGCATGTTTCCCCAGGTCTAGTCGCGGCGTGTTTCTTTAGAACACGACTAGTGGTGCATGGTCTTTTTGCTGCCGAATCTTCTTGTCAGAAAAAAAGGAAAATAACTAACAGATTTCATTAATAATTCAAATATAATTTTTCAATGAAGTTATAAAGTTGAAGTTCACTGAAATTACTCAGTGTTCTCACGAGCTATGAAATATTTGGAAAGGAGAGAATGCATTCTGCTTTGCATTGCAATGCTTTTAGACGCATTTCTACTTTTCTTATCAATATATACTTGAATAAAAGCTTGAATATCATGTAAATGTACTATGATAGTGGAGAGACATCCAAGGTCAGCTACGTCAAATGTCACTATTGTATTTATAAGGGGAGATGTCTTAGAGGACGGTAATCCTCTTGTTACACGTTTCTTTAGAACACGACTGCTCGCGCTGGATTTTTGTGCCACCAAATCTTATTGTCGGAAAAGAATAAACAATAAAAAACATTTTTTATTAATAAATCAATTACTACTTTCCAATGAAGTTATAAAGTTATAAAGTTGCAGTTTACTGAAATTACTCAGTGTTATCACGAGCTATGATATATTTGCAAGGGTTGAAATTGAACTGTCTCTAGTGATTATGTGATGGTCTTTTCGGCACATTTCTTCTTTTCTTGTCAATATATACTTGAATAAAAGCATGAATGTCATGTAACTTTACTATGCTAGTGGCGAAACATCCAAGGTCAGCTACATGACATGTCGCTATTGTAGAGTCTTTAGAACACGACTGGTCACGCTGGGTCTTTGTGCTGCCAAATCTTATTGTCGAAAAAAAACATTTTTTGTTAATAAATCAATTACTGCTTTTCAATGAAGTTATAAAGTTGCAGTTAACTGAAATTACTCAGTGTTATCACGAGCTATGATATATTTGGAAAGATTGAAAATGAACTGTCTCTAGTGATGTCACTATTGTATTTATAAGGGGAGATGTCTTTGAGAACGGTAATCCTCTTGTCGCTTGTTTCTTTAGAACACGACTGGTCACGCTGGGTCTTTGTGCCGCCGCATCTTATTGTCAGAAAAAAGTGTTTTTTTTTATTAATAAATTAATTATTAATTTTCAATGAAGTTATAACGTTGCAGTTTACTGAAATTACTCAGTGTTATCACGAGCTATGATATATTTGGAAAGGTTGAAAATGAACTGTCTCTAGTGATTATGTGATGGTCTTTTTGACGCATTTCTTCTTTTCTTGTCAATATATACTTGAATAAAAGGTTGAATGTCGTGTAACTTTACTATTATGATAGTGGAGAGACATTCAAGATCAGCTACATGAAATCTCACTATTGTATTTATAAGGGGAGATGTCTTAGAGGACGGTAATTCTCTCGTTGCGTGTTTCTTTAGAACACGACTGGTCGCGCTGGGTCTTTGTGCTGCAGAATATTATTGTCGGAAAAAAGGGGAATTTTTTTTTTAAATTAATAAATCAATTATCACTTTTCAATGAAATTATAAAGTTGCAGTTAACTGAAATTACTCAGTGTTCTCATGCTATGAAATATTTGGAAAAGGTGAGAATGCATTCTGTTTTGAATTGCAATGCTTTTCGACGTATTTCTACTTTTCCTGTCAATATATACCTGAATAAAAGCTTGAATGTCATGTAACTTTGCTATGATAGTGGAGAGAGACTCAAGGTCAGCTACATGAAATGCCACTATTGTATTTGTAAGGGGAGATGTCTTAGAGGACGATAATCCTCTTGTCTGCGTTTCTTTAGAACACGACTGGTCGCGCTGGGTCTTTGTGCCGCCAAGTCTTATTGTCGGAAAAAAAAAACATTTTTTATTAATAAATCAATTACTACTTTTCAATGAAGTTATAAAGTTGCAGTTAACTGAAATTACTCAGTGTTATCACGAGCTATGATATATTTAATAGGTTGAAAATGAACTGTCCCCAGTGATTATGTGATGGTCTTTTCGACGCATTTCTTCTTTTCTTGTCAATATATACTTGAATGAAAGCTGGAATGTCATGTAACTTTACTATGATAGTGGAGAAACATTCAATAATGTCAGCTACATGACATGTTGCTATTCTATTTATAAGGGGAGAAGTCTTAGTGGAGGATAATCCGCTTGTCGTGCGTTTCTTTAGAACACGACTGGTCGCGCTGGGTCTTTGTGCCACCAAATTTTATTGTCGGAAAAGTATAAACAATAAAAAACATTTTTTATTAATAAATCAATTACTACTTTTCAATGAAGTTATAAAGTTATAAAGTTGCAGTTTACTGAAAATACTCAGTGTTATCACGAGTTATGATACATTTGGAAAGGTTGAAAATGAACTGTGTCTCTACTGATTATGGGATGGTCTTTTCGATGCATTTCTACTTTACTTGTCAATTTATACCTGAATAAAAGCTAGAATGTCATGTAACTTTACTATGATAGTGGAGAAATATTCAAGGTCGGCTACATGAAATCTCACTATTGTATTTATAAGGGGAGATAGGGGTCTTAGAGTTGTAATTGATATGTGCCGCAAAAATACCGGCATATGACTACTGCAGATTTATCTTAATAAAAAGTATCCAATTACATTTTGGCCATATTTTTCTTTTTAAATACTAGAAATGGTGTGTATTTAATTTTAATAAATTATAAAATAAATAACACTTTTACGTTTAACACCAGTCCATAAATAAACTTCATAAATTTAAAACAATAATTAGTTAAGAGTTCTTTTTGTAGAATAAATAAGCTAAATTTAAATCCTCTGAATACATAAACTTTTTGGTCTAAAATAAATATTAACTAAAAAAACCATGACTTCAATTACTTGTTTTAACAAAATTACTTAAGAATTTAAATATTATTTTTAGCTTTCCCTTTGTTATGTTGATTAAGGATCTCACTTTTTTACACTTACGACAAAAAATGTTTAAACTATATTTACAAAAGAAATAATATCGTGCTTTTTAGATTTTTTTTTCGCATTATCGTTAAATACGTCATCACTTAACAATCTTTTTGAAATAACATTTACTCTCCTGAGAATTACTTTTATACTTGTTACTTTAAATCAGTTTACTTTTGGCAAACATGAAAAAAAAAAGATGTGTTTTAAATTTCCATTTAATTAGAAAAAAAATGTTTTTTGTCATACATTTACTTAAAATGAATACATTTAAAAAATAGAAGATAATGATAAACAAATTGTATTTTTTTCACGTTTTTTTTATTTATTCCATTTTGTTTTCTGAAAAAAAAATGCATGGAAACGTACTGATATTTATAATAACAACATACATTTTCAGAGCTGTCTGCTATTGAAACTAATTATCAAAATAATATTATTTGAAAGAAATAATTCCAGTGATTGTCATTGATATATTAACATTTTATTTGAAAATGCATCGCGAAATAAGGAAATGAAAGCAAATCCTGTATATCGTCATATGTTCTTTGAACTCTCTTAATGTTATTTTAGAAAGTCATGAAAATAGATGTAGCAGAGTTATGTTTAAAAAATAATTATACTCACTTGTGACTAATCCAGCGCTTTTCTCATAAGATTAACACTAGTTCTAGTTGCGATTTTTCTAGATATGCATTTGTATAATTGATACAAAGCAGGATTATATAGTAGTCTCATACTCTACAGACTGCACTGTTAAAAATTTGCAGCAAACTGTCCAGTCATTTGACCGTTGTTAGAGAAAACGGTTACATAATCGTAATTTTACTCTATTCTGACCATAATATGGGCAATAATATGGTCAGATTAGAGTTACATTATGGTTATGTAACTGTTTTCTCTAAAAACGGTCAAATGACTGGACAGTTTGCTGCAAATTTTTAACAGTGTGTGCACTCTTCATATTGGAATTTTGCACCTGTTGAATAACTTTAATGAATCGGTTCATTGTAGGCAAATCACATGTATATGCAGACCTTCCGTGATGTCGCCTGTTATTTGTGCTCTCTTAATGTTATTTTAGACAGCCATGAAAATAGATATGGCAGCGTTATGTTAAAAAACAAAAGTCTTTTGATAGTCGCTTGTGATTAATCCAGCGCTTCTCTCATAACGTTAACACTAGTTCTAGTTGCGATTTTTCTAGCTTTGCATTTGTATAATTGATACAAAGCAGACTTATATAGTAGTATCACACTCTACAGACTTTGCACTTTTCGTATTGGAATTTTGCACCCGTTGCATAACATTAACCAATCGATTCATTGTAGGGAAATCACATGTATATGCAGATCTTCCGTGTTGTCACATGCACTGCACATTATCTTTTGGAGCTGAGCCCTAATCGGACCTGAACCATAGCATTTCTGCGCCAATCGGCATTTTAGATTTCAGACAAACTTCTCGTTGATACTGCTACAACATATTTTCCGAAATTTTTTCTTAGTCTACTAGCAACTACTGCATCTCCTCAGATCTCCGCTTTATTTAAGCTCAGTTTCTAGAGCGTTAAAGAAGCATTTTAGAAAATATCTTCACTTGCAATGATTATTATTTTTAAAATTTTATAATTTTCTCTCATTTGTTAAGAGAAATTTTTAAAATACACATTTAAAATTTTATGGAGATAAAGTATTGCTTCTTTTAAAAATAAAGGTAAAAAGTAAATTAAAAACCTGTCTCACACAGTAGTTTAGTCAAAAATTACGGTACATATACTGGCAACTTTGCGACCAGCATATATACCGTAATTTAACTGGACGGTATATGTACCGTTTGCACCACCCCTCTCCTCAGGCCTGCACACATTCCGTAACAAGAGCGAGAGCATCATTTCAGGGGTTGCCGTACACCAAGGCGGGGATACCAGCTTTTTCCTTACTGAAAAATAAATATTTTACGGTATAAATAGCGATTTTTTACTGAAAAACAATCATTTTACGGTATAAATACTGTTTATAATCGAAAGTGAACATATACGGTTTTATTACGCTTACTATACCTTAGAAGTACAGTACTCATACAGTAAAGAGTGAAAACTGTACAAGTACTGTTAATTTACGATGCATCTACTGAAATTTTACGAATTTTTTTTACTGTGCATATTAGCCCCATAGAATGGGGCTACGATTTTGCAAACGATTTTTCCCCATAGAACAATGTATAACAGAATTCTTTTGTTTGACCATATAAATGAATAATTAATGTTGTGCACCCCATATGCCACAAAAAGCATGTTTTAATGCGCTTCATAATTATATATCAATTTCATCATGTTTCAAATGGCGTAACATCATCGAAATTCCCTTGAAACGATTCTTTCCCATTGACTGTAATATAACGGAATACTTTTGACTGTCCCTGTAAAAAAAAAACTATTAGTGCTACATACTTCAGTTGAAATAGGGAACATTCTATAGTAAACGATAATAACATATAAAAATTTCAGGATGATCCGCGTATTTTTACGCGAGTTAGAGCACGGACAGATGGACAGACAAACCGAAGTCATAAACACTTTTCAACTAGGTTGGAAAGTGTTAAAAATTGAGCCAAACCGTCCCTTGATGTAAAAAAAAGAATATCTAAACCAACCGGACCCAAACCGCCGGTCAGAATAATTTCACGTAAAGTCGGTTTTCCCGACCTGATGGAAGTTTGTATGCTACATTCCTTTTAAATCTTATTGTTGTCAATATCGCTTATTTTAATGTTCAATTAAAATATTTGAGGTGTCCCTGAAAAACTATACACGATACTACAACTATATTACTGCTGTGTACTGATGTGTACTTTAATACTTTAATACTATATTAATATTTATTGACGATTGATCATTTTTTGCGAAAGTTAATGGCTACAGTTGAAAAAGACATGCAGACGGACAGACAAACATATGATTGTATGTCCTAATGATATTAAAACGGAACCATCTGCAGACCAAGACCTTTCCAACCCCAAACAATTATGAAAATGGGACCATCCGTCCAAGAGTTATGCGTGAACAACATATCAAAAAAGAAACAAACGTATTGTATAGCCGTCTTTGTTGAAAGTCAGATGAAAAAGAAATAGAATAGAATTGAATGTAATGTTTTTTAAATGTTTTATCACGCATGGCCACGAAAATGAAAGCTTCTTTTGTTCGCTCAAGTGCACATTACATAATTTTTCAAGTCTTTAAATCCTTTTATTTTTCAATGTTATTTCCGAAAAGTATTTTTTCATCATTCAAAATTTCCGATTACGTTTTTATACTTCATCTTTCCGGAAAGATTTATTCATCTTCTACACTAAATGTATTTTTAACTGAACTTTAAATTTAACAAAACGATAATTTATTCGTTTCCTCCACTTGTTCCTTTTAAGTTCTATTTCCGTACGTAGATAATAATAAATACAAGATTGAAATTAGATAGTATTTTGAAGCTATATAATACTGATATGAAGTTAATTATAGATGTTTTAATTATTTTAACTACGAATTATGAAATTAGTGTTGCTGCTTTAGTATTTTTATTAAAAATTAAATCCTTTTTAAATATGTTGTTACACTTTTTCACCAGTTACGAGTATATTCGTGTTTGTAAAACCAAATACAGTAGACTAAAAGTAAACTAAATCTTTAATTTCGCCTGCTCAATGTTTCACGTATAAGAAATTTGTAGGTTTTCTTCAGAAATAATACGTATTTTATGATATATTTGGACATCTTTTGTTTGTCTGTAAGAAATTCTATATCAAATAGATACATTACCAAATTTTTATTGATGCATAAATAAAATAAAAAAAAAATTTCACCCATTTGTACTATATAAGCAATCACACATCAATCTTAGAAAGATTAGTAGCGAGCAACGTGCAACTGCTTCCTATAAAAATATCCAGTTTTATTGAAAGTAAAATCAATGTTTCAGGATCAACTAAATGCAAAATGACAAAAAATATCGTTAGTCCTTTGACTGATATTGACAGCGTTAACGAAAGTCAATGAGTGATCATAGTTATAAAAATAAATGTTTCAACTCTTTGCCAAAAGAACTCGGTTCAGAAGCCAGTGTACAAATAGAAACTTTCTCAAATAGATTCAGACTATTGTCCTGGTTACCAAATGACCGCTCACCAAAAGTTCTTAAATGGGGCAAACACACTTTCAGGGTTTTTTTTAACAACTTTTTCACATTTTGAGAATATTTCTCAGACACTTTAGGCGAGATATCGGATTCTTTATCAGAGTTCCTATTTTTAAACTTTCTCTGCTCAAACTCGAGCAGCTATACTTTCCAAAAGAAATTCTCTGGAAGACACCCAGCTCTAAAACCAGGCTGTTTCTCTTCACCAATTTTTTTTCTGGAACTGAATATCCTAGATTCCACCATTCTCTTTTTGCAATTAAATTCAGGGGAAATTAATCCATTCTATCCGAAGGTAACAAAATGTTGTCATTCTCAAACTCCATCAGGATTAATTGAACAAAGGGAAGGGGGGGGATTAGACCGTCATATCTGAGTGAGTTTCACTTTTGGACAATGCCGACAATATCGTTTCTCGAAGTTTCTACCTCACACGTAGAGCATAGTCGGTTTATCTTGTCAGGAACCATTTAAAAGGAAGATTGGTTATTATGGTAGATTTATGATCATCATAATTTCACCACTGTGAATATATTTCTCGGACCAGCTAGGAAGAATCTGTTCTTACACTTTAAGATGACTAGGTGTTTCTATCAGTCCTGTAAAAATGGATTATTTACAGTATTATTAGCGCATATATGCGTGTATTTCAGTATTTTTTTAATTAAGAAAATCTGGATTCATATTAGAAAATCCGAATAAAAATTTTTGGTTTATTTAATGATAGAAGTACCTCGATAATAAAAAGTAAAAATTATTCTTTCTGAATTTCCGGCATGGATTCGGAATTTATGCATAAAATAAAGTTCTAAAATGCACGCATATATGCACTAATGATGCAAATGGGTTAACACTAGAACGCCGGACGGTGTCATTTCGACACCGAAGCGTGAAAGTTTCTTTCTAAAATCTGTAAATTTTGTAGGATCCTTTTTATTTCGCTCGACTTTTATTAAATATTTAGGTAGAACTCACATAAAAAATTTTGGCGAACTAGGTTTATTTAAACTTAGTTTACGGATAGATTTTCCTATAACGCCGGTTTGGTGTCAATTGGACACCGCAAAAATTTCACTTCCCCTATTTTAAATTTTGTTCTGCTGTGCGTTCATTGTGTAAAACAAGGGAGTCCTGTAATGTTTTTTTTTACATATGGTCATCACGTGATTTGTTTCAGCTCAACAACACCTGCCGCTTAGATTTCAGTTCTCACAAAGATAGTGCATGCGCGGTTACTTGTGTGTTATGATTAGAAGAATTTTTCTGAGATTTTCTTTCGTTCTTGTTACTTTCTATGAGTAAAATTTAAAATGTCTCGTAAGAGAGGGCTTACTACGGACGAAATTACCGCGCTTATGAGAGAATTGTCAGATAATGAATCGGAAGGTGGAGAATTATCCGACATGTATGATGAATCGGATGATGAAAATTTTATTCCTGTTATATCATCTGAATCGGAAAGCGATGAGGATGTTGAAATTGATAATTCTGGAAATCAGAAAGAATTTGTTGCTCGCGATGGCTCTCAGTGGAAAGAATGTGGTTCAGGAAGTGCAACCGGTAGATTAGAAATCCAAAATATTTTGCAAGAAAATAGTGGTCCAACTAGTTATGCAAAAAGAAATGTGAATAATGACAGTGTTTTGAGTGCTTGGTTGCTTTTTATAGACCGAACGGTTTTAGAGCATATAATAAAATGCACAAACCCAGAAGCTCGTCGAGTATTAGAAAATGATGTTTGGTCTATTTCAAAAGAGAAACTTTTTGCTTACATTTCGATTTTATATGCACGTGGAGTTTCAGGAGCTAGTAACCTAGAACTTCATTCATTATGGTCTATTTCATGGGGTATAAATTTTTGCAAAGAAACCATGTCCAGAGACAAGTTTTGTAAAATATCAAAATTTCTGAGGTTTGATATCAAATCAACTCGTCGTAATCGAACTCAGCAGAATAAATTCGCAATGATTTTGGAAGTATAGAATCGTTTTATTGAAAACTGCATAAGCTGTTACAAGCCAGGGCAGAATATAACAATAGATGAACAATTATTTCCTAGTAAGACTCGTTGTCCATTTACTCAGTTTATAGCATCAAAACCTGATAAATACGGACAAAAATTTTGGATAGCTGCAGATTTAGAAATTAAGTATATTTTGAACGCATTTCCCTACCTAGGAAAAGATGAAGAACGAGATCAAAGTCAGAGTCTTTCTGAGTATGTAGTTTTAAACTAATAGAACCCTTTAAAAATATGGGAAGAAATGTCACAGTTGACAATTTTTTTACTTCTCTTGAGTTGGCTAAGAAACTGAAGGAAAGACGAACGAGTTTAGATGGCACGGTAAATAGGGCCAGACGAGAAATTCCAGATTGTATAAAGTCAGGAAAAGAAGTGTTATATTCAACAAAAATATTGAAAAATGAAGAATCGGGCACAACACTTACAATTTACCAGTGTAAAAAGAAAAAAAAAATGTGATAATCTTGAGTTCTATGCATTCAAACATTGCAATTGCCAATAATTCAAAGAAAACACCTGAAACTGCCAGTTTTTATAATGAAACGAAATGTGGCGTAGATATTGTTGACCAAATGGCAAGGCAATATTCAGTCAAAGCAGGATCAAGAAGATGGCCAATTCACACATTCTACAATATGTTAGACTTTGCTGCCATAAACTCATGGATTATTTTCAAACAAGTGACGGGGAAAAAATATCAAGGCGTACTTTTATACAAACATTAGCTGAAGAATTACGGGCAGAATATATTGAAAAATCTGCTAAAAGACGAAGTAGCCATGAAGATGAACTGCGAACTGAAAATCCTTCTAAGCGTAGGAAATGCGAGGTTAAAAAATGTCATGGAAATGTGACAAATAAAATGTGTTCCTCTTGTAAAAGAGTGACATGCGGCAAATGCACAAAATATGTCAGCTATAAATGTATTGACTGTGAGTGATATAAGCAATGTAAGTAGTTATTTCTCTTGTTTATATTTTTAGATCATCTTGAAAAAATATTCTTATTTTACATATATAATAATTATTTGTGTGTACAATGCATATGTTCATATCATCTTGCAATATTTTCTTATTTTACAGATATAATTTTATTTGTGCGTAACATATATTTTTTCATATCATCTTGAAAAATTATTATTTTACAGATGTAATATTATTTGTGTGTACCATACATATTTTCATATAATCTTTCAAAATTATTCTTATTTTAAATATATAATATTATTTGTGCGTACCATATATATTTTCATATTATCTTTCAAAATTATTCTCATTTTAAATATATAATATTATTTGTGTGTACAATATATATTTTCATATAATCTTGTAAAATTATCCCTATTTTACAGATATAATAGTATTTATGTGTACAATATATGTATTTGTAAAAAGAATATTAAAATGTACATTTTCTTTGAAATTTTTGCTTACTTATCGACCAGTGTCAAAATGACACCTGGCCGGCGTTTCAGGGGGTAGTAAGATTTCAGGCGTTCTAGTGTTAAGCGAACAACTCTCCAGAGATTTTCAGTAAAGTGCGGACCCCATTGATTTAAAACCCAGATTTTATAGAAAGTTGCAAATCTACAGCCGTGCACAAAAGGGTCCGGACCTTCTAAAAAATTAAATACGCCAAACAACTTTTTGCCTTTTGATTAAAAATAACTATTGTTAATTAAATATTTTCTAAATTACAAGATTTTTTTACGATGTTTTATCTCTACTTATAGATAATGTGAACGGAGACGTAACGAAAATTGATATATTATTCAGCATGTAAGCAACTTTATTTTTCTCTTGGATATAAATCAATTTAAATAAAATATCCTTACATTTTTTATGCATGCCCTATTAAATTAAATTACATTGCTTAAAATAAAGTTTTACAACATACTTTAACTTGAGAGAAATATAAATTGTTGAAAAAAAATAATATCACAGCCAATAGTATTCAAAGTAAATGAAACATTTATTCAAAACTGGTGCAAATAAAGTGCTAAAAATATGTGCTGAGCAAAACAAATGAAATCATAAGAGCATTTCATGGTCCAAAGTTAGAGAAATAATCTGAATCAGCTGAGTTATTAAAGATTTAATGTTTAACAGAATAACAAAATAAGTTTCATAAAATATTCCTAAAAAAGGCCTTGAAAAATTCCAAAAGTTTTCTCCATTAACTTAGATAATTGTTTCATTCCAGTTTACATTGAAATCTAAAAACATTAATATTTTTCGCCCCGTTTGAAAGAGCCCGTTCAAAACATTTTGCAATATACTTAACCCATTTTAGGCCAAGCATAGAAATTTGATAAAATGTGGTATTATTTGCATTGAAATTTGCTTAAATTACATTCATTAAAATATCAAAAAAGTTTCGTGCATGACAAATAATATTTTATTTAATTTGACGTTACCATTATTAATTTATTATTAATAATTTACCATTAAATTTAAATTTAAAAAAATTAATTTTTCTTATGGCATTTGTTTTATTTTTATTTTATTTACAGAACTTGCAACTTTACTCCATTATAAAAACATATGATTAATCTCAAGTGGAATAATTATACATTTTCAAAAAGTCAAATTTGTCAATAACCGTTTCAAGTAAAAAAACAGCGTATTTTGAAAATTTCTCAACAGAAAGTGTTTACTTCAATTTAATTACTAATATTTTATAGATGTCTCCAGAACTCTTAAAAATAGCAGAAAAATAAAATTAGCGAAAAATATACGTTACAGTGTTAATAAAAATATATTTATTGAAATGGTGCGTTTACGCACCTTTGGCCGAAAATGGGTTAATTTAAATATTTATTGTTTTAAATGATATGTGTACATTAAAGAAAAACATTTCCCATAAAATATTTTCCTAGAAATTTCAATAAATTTTAATAAATTATTTCGCAATTTTTAATTTATTACATTTGTTCTCGGAGAAAATTCGACGTGTAAAATATATTTTTGGTTTAAACTGAGCTGCGCCGCCAAGCGCCTAAAGTTTCCCGTCAGGCACGTTAACTGCCGTACCCAAGATCTGTGGAAATTTTAGCACGCATGATCCTGTATACGCTACGGTCAGTGGGAGTGCCGCCACTTGCTGACCATTCTCATTTTCCCAAGGAAATTATGACAATGGTCGCTGCGACAAGCGGTGGTGCCTACCCTCCTAGGTCACCACCACTTTCATTGCACTTGTGGTGGTTGCACTTGGCCGGAGTCCCACGACAGCTTCGGATCCGGAGACCAAAAGAAGAAACCAGGTCCTAGTCCTTATCTCGAGCTTGCGCAACGACTCTGAATTTATCGCCGCTTTCGATTATATTTTCAAAGGAAACTACTCGGCTCGTCGGCGGTAACGAAAGAGGAGGAGCCTCTCGCTAGCCCGGGATGACGATGAAAAGCATCGCTGAACGCATAGACACGTTCTAGCTTAGGTTGTTCCCTCCGACTTCTACCGGTGGAAGGACATCGGATGCAGTCGACTCAATAGAAGGCCATCCAGATACACATATAAAAACACACTAAAAATGTTAGTAAATAGAAAATTATGGTAGATACCGCTATCGGACTCTGAAGGACTCGGAAGCCTCCTTCAAAAGCGCCAGAGAGGCGGTCCCGATCGAGATGAGTGGTTTCAAAGTTTTTTCTTAGACTCATGTTATTCCAGCCTTCGGACACAGAAAGTTCTGACTACTCATAGATTTGTACGCATAGATTGACTACGCATTGGTTTTCGACCCGGTGATCGAGTTTTGGTCTGATCGCCGCCGGGTTATTCGGCGAGCGTCCGGTCCGGTTCCTCGTAATCGAACAGTGCAGAGAAAGCAGCCGGCCCCCTCCCATGGATGTGACACGAACCGTGGTTGACACGAATGGTTCCCGTGGACACAAACCGCACTTGGTACGAATGGGGCAATCACCTTTCTGCCCGACCATTGAGGTCGACACATAACTACTTCAGCTAAACCGGTTCTGAACGTGAAAGTACCCTTATATAAAAAAAACTGCAACAAAAATCGAAAAAGTAAAAACTAACAACGTTAGAGATCGACCTCAGCTATCCTATGCAAAATACATCATTTTAAAATATTAAAATGCGAGCGAGAAATCGCGCAAGAACCTTCCCATAGACTTAACATTAGCTTGAGCGTTTATTTCTCATAAGAGCCTACATCAGTCACGGGAAAAACGCGCAAATTTATGTATAAACATTTATGTATAAACAAAATAATCATTTTGTTTATACATAAATTTCAGAAAAAATCTGTTTTAATATTATATTACCATGTATTATGCATGTAAGGGTGAATTTTTTCAATTTTTATCATGCTGTTATTTATTGTTCAAATGTTGTTGTAAATGTAATTTTCGAGCATACGGTTGAATTTGTACTTTTGCTGACTAGTTTAAAAATCAGAAGTTTATATTAGTATACAATAAATAAAACATAAACAACAGAACACAGACAGAGTGAAATAAAATGAAAACATCTCCAGTTTTCTAATAAAATTCAATATACTTCCATTCGTATAATATAAAATAACATTAAAACAATCATTTTAATAATAAATATATTTCTTTATAAGAAAAATGTTTTTAAATGATGCTTCTTAAATCACGTTTGATCAGCATGATAAGTAATTCTATTTAAAGGCTTTATTGTGCGTGTTGGAGAAAACAAAAGAGTCTTTCGTTTACACAAGTGAAGAACAGATAAAATGTAAAGTCCTCTTAAATCCTTTCTTACACATTGCATGTGTATAAAAATCTCATCATTTGTAACATATAAGTATTTTTTTTAACTTACATTTCCGAAATATTTGTTTATCTTTTGCATTAAATATGTTTTCAGTTATGTTTGAAGTTTGTCAAAACGGCGAATTGTTTATTTCCGGTACTTGTTCATTTGACGTGCTTATTCCTTATTTTTTAACCAGACTGTCTTTTCATAAAAAAGATTGATGATAATTTAAATATATATATATCTCTTTTAATATTTTGGCATATATGATATATAAAAAAACATTTTTTCAGATCGCTTTGGAATAGAATTAAATATCCCAATCGGTACTGTTATTATATTACTACGGTGATAAACTATGTATAAAGTCATGTGCATATACGAGAGTTAGTCGGAAAATAAGTTTCCCCCGGCGGCTGTGGACAGAGGTGTGTATGAAAGACAAAAAATGTAATGAGACATTAAAGATAAAACTTAACTTTATTTTTTCACATAAGTACAAAGTACATTGAGACGTATTGTCATACCGCTTTATAAGCTTCAAAAAGCCCTCCATGAAAAAATCAGGGCTTTGCATACGGGCGAAGTGTTGAACGGCTATGCCCGAAAGACGACACAGCAGGTGAACGCAGGTGCGCAGGCACTGCAACAGCGCCATCTGCTTGATCGCGGTCGACCTCTACCCAATGGTATCGGTGTCTTGCACGTTCGCGTTCACCTGCTGTGTCGTCTTTCGCGCATAGCCGTTCAACGCTTCGTCCGTATGCAAAGCCCTGTTTTTTTCCTGGAGGGCTTTTTGAAGCTTATAAAGCGGTATACAAACATCTCAATGTACTTGGTACTTATGTGGAAAAATAAAGTTATGTTTTATCTTTAATGTCTCATTACATTTTTTGTCTTTCATACACACCTCTGTCCACAGTCGCCAGGGGAAACTTATTTTCCGACTGCCCCTGGTATTAGTAGTTTTAAAATTGTTAAAATGATCTTTTTTTTTTTCATAAATGTCTGAAAATTTTTGTTTTAAGATTCTGTTAGCATGTATATGTATTATGCATTTAATGGAAATTTTTTGCAATATTTTCATGGTCTTTTTTTACCGTTGAAATGTAATTTTATATGTAACTTTCAAGCATACTGTTGAATTTGTACTTTTGATCACTAGGTTAAAAATCAGTAGTTTTAACTAGTATAAAATAAGAATACCATAAACAACAGAACACAGACAGAATGAAATAAAATGTAAACCTCTTTAGTTTTCTATCAAAATTCAATATACTTCATTTCGTATAATATAAAATAGTATGAAAAACAATCATTGCAATAATAAATATATTTCTTTATAAGAAAAGTGTTTTTAAATTATGCTTCGTAAATCACGTGTGTTTCTATAATCGAAAAATATGAAATAGAAAATCATGATAAGTAATTCTATTTAAATGCTTTATTGTGCGTGTTGGAGAAGAGGAAAGATTCTTTTATTTACTGAAGTGAGCAACAGATAAAACGTAATCCTTTTTTACACATTGCATGTGAATAAAAATGAAATTTTTTCATCATTTGTAACATTTTAACCATTTTTTTTAAATTATATTTTCGAAATATTTGTTATATTTTGCATTGAATCTATATATTAAAACAAAAAGGTATTTTTGTGAAATTTCCAATTTTTCACACAAACTTGAGATCAATACGCATGCGTCAAGTTCTTCTTCCGGGATGTCCACTCTTAATAAAGTGAACGATTCACCGTAGAAAGTGCCTTAGTCGGCGCCATATCCACCCATAACTACATTCATGTTACTGTGGATCACTGCTTTTCACCCAATGAGGTGAGGGCTTTTCCGTTCCAGAAACGAAGCAATGATTCTTTCAGGATTGATTCATATTGTCATTGATTCATAGCGTATATACTACCGGATCATATGTCGATCTGTAGAATTTGTTGACGCTGCTAAGTAAGTAAAAGTATTTATTTTATTTATTATAATTTGTAGAGGTGTCCATTTCGACCCCTTTTTATTTTATTAATTTTAATTTATATTTAGAGGCTAGGCTTTTTTAGAGGAATGATTGTATTATGAATTTAGCATCTTATAAAGTTCGCGAAATAAAAGGGGACGGAAATTGCGTTTGTTTGTTGTTGGTAGGTGATAATTTTTGCAGTGTTCCGATTACTAATGAAAAGAATTATATAAATGTTATTGTTAAAGACTTTCAAAATATCCCATTTATCACAGCTGACACAATCGTGATTATTTGTAGCATTTAATTTGAGTTAGTAGTATATTTAAAAATCAGTAGTTAAAAATAGTATAAAAAAAGAATTCATAAACAACAGAACACAGACAGAATGAAATAAAATATAAACATCTTCAGTTTCCTAACAAAATTCAACATACTTCCTTTCGTATAATATAAAATAACATGAAAAACAATCATTGCAATAAATATATTTCTTTATAAGAAAAGTGTTTTTAAATGTTACTTCGTAAATCATGTGTGTTTCTATAATCGACAAATATGAAATAGAAAAGCATGATAAGTAATTCTATTTAAAGGCTTTATTGTGCGTGTTGGAGAAAATGAAAGATTCTTTTGTTTACTCAAGTGAGCAACAGATAAAACGCATCCTTTTTTACACATTGTATGTGAATAAAAATGAAATTTTTTCATCATTTGTAACATTTGAACCATTTTTTAAAATTATATTTTCGAAATACTTGTTATCTTTTGCATTAAATCTATATAGTAAACCAAAAAGTTATGTTTCTAAAATTTCCAATTTTTCACACAAACTTGAGATCAATACGCATGCGTCAAGTTCTTCTTCCGGGATGTCCACTCTAAATAAAGTGAACGATTCACCGTAGAAAGTGCCTTACTCGGCGCCATATCCACCCATAACTACCTTCATGTTACTGGGGATCACTGCTTTTCACCCAATGAGGTGAGGGCTTTTCCGTTCCAGAAACGAAGCAATGATTCTTTCAGGATTGATTCATATTGTCATTGATTCATAGTGTATATACTACCGGATTACATGTCGATCTGTAGAATTTGTTGACTCTGCTAAGTAAGTAAAAGAGTGTTTATTTTATTTATTATAATTTGTAGAGGTGTCCATTTCGATCCCTTTTTAGGGTTTCATTCATCTCACGAAACCCTATTACTCCCGCTCCGTTGTCTGTCTGTCACAGAGCCATTCTCAAAAACTATGTAACTAACAGAGTTGAAACTTAGTGTATAAATCTGAATAGTAGCTGTGAAGAGCTCAAAATATTAAAATTTGATAATAAATAGAGATAAAAAACCAAAATTCTAACAGCCTTTTCCTATTAAATTGAAACATTTTTCGTTATAGCAAATGCCAAAAATTAAAAATCCACGATGAAATTCTTTCTACAATAATTAATTTTCTATCAGACGATTTCCACGTGAAAAATGAAATAAAAAGTTTCACCAATTGGAAAAAAAGATTAATATGAAATAAAATTGATTGACGTCATAGTGGTAAATGGAAAGATTTCTCAATAATACAAGGAGTATGAGTATGTGTATGTGCACAAAGCAGATTAATATCACGTCATGAGAGAATTAAAAAGTAAATCTGACGTCATATCGGAAGTTTAATGGATTTTTCAAATGTTTCAGAATAATACAAAGCGAGTATCAATGCGAGTATAAAACATCAGAAATTTAATGAATGGTGTATACAAAACGTTTGTATACACCATTCAGTAAATTTGTGATGTTTTATACTCACGGCTTTAATGTAGTAAATAAATGAGTTTGAGGAACGTATTGAATCATAATAAAAATCCGATTACGGAAATATTCGCATATTTTAACATTTTGAAGGTGTACAATATGTTAATTTTGAAATATTTTTTTTTAAATCGCATTTAGTCCACATTACAGATACTATTATGACAGAATATAATAGCGAGATTTGCCCGCTATCGAGCTGGTTTAGATATTCGAAAAAACGAGGAAAATAGACCGGTAAATTTTTACTTTATAAAATACTTTTTTTTTGGTTGCTAAATGAAATTTATTTGGATTTATTAAAGAAAGGATAAAGTGTTTTGAAAGGATTATTAAACGAAACCCTTAGAGCGATCTTTGATCACACTTACCACACTTGTTATTTTATTAATTTTAATTTATATTTAGAGGCTAGGCTTTTTAGAGGAATGATTGTATTATGAATTTACCATCTTATAACGTTCGCGAAATAAAAGGGGACGGAAATTGCCTTTATTGTTTGTTGTCGGTAGGTGATAATTCTTGCAGTGTTCCGATTACTAATGAAAACAATTATATAAATGTTATTGTTAAAGACTTTCAAAATACTCCATTTATCACAGCTGACACAATCGTGATTATTTGTAGCATTTAATTGGAGTTAGTAGTATATTTAAAATTTGATAATAGTACCTACATTCTGCTATACTTTTTTAAATATTTTATAATCTTTATGAAAACATTGTATTTATAACAGCTGTCACAATCGTGATGATTTGCAGCATTACCTGCTTTGTTTCTTAATACAATCATGATTGTTTATGGTATTATCTATTTTATTGCTTCATAGTTTGTTTTTAGCTTAATGCTCGAACTTGTTTCGAAAAAATAGAGTTTATTTTTGTTTTAATTACAATAAACGCAACTACATTAAATTTTAATAAACTTTATTTTTTTTGTATGTATTTTACTACTTTAAATTTCGTAAACCTAAAGGTAGTAGTACAGATGAAAGGATACGATTTTTTTTAGGGGGGGGGGGGCATGTGTTACAGTTATACATTACGCATGTGCCAGTATTCACAGTGCAATGAATAATAACTTTTATCCACTACATTTTTTCAAACATTATAAGGTGCTAAATCCAAATAACTTAAAACTTAATCAAAGGAAACATACTATATAAGCCTAAATAAGAAACAGAGTCGCTAAACAGCGACGATTCATTAAATAAATAAAAATGAAAAAAATAATGAGCAATCGAAATTAACACTTCTACAAATTATAATAAATAAATAAAAGAAAATACTTTTTCAAAGCAGTGGTTACAACAAATAGGACACATTTGATGTATTTATGGGACCTACAATTGGCAGAGTTACACTTGTATATGTACTCAAAAAAAATTTTAAATTCCAGGTTCATGGGTAATTTGTTTATATTTTTTTGGTGAGGGGGGGGTCACTGCAACAGGCAAAAGCAATTTGTTTACAAAGACAACACAGTCCATAGCAATTTTTAACAAATTAATTTTCACTTGTTTCGGCTTAAAATATCAAACATGCTACCAACTATTAAAAGTGTTTAAGAAAACAGCGAAAACGCTTGGAAACGTCTTCAAGAGTACAGAAAACGTAGAAATTGCATACAGGTTCTCTAACAGTTTGTAGTTTGCAATGAGTGGTTTCTGGTGTTAGAAAACAGGAAGTATGCGGATCAGTCAGTTTGAGGGTGAAAAGAAAGACTACCACAAGTGGCTGAAAATGTTGCAGATGCTGTTGAATTCAGTGAGAACATGGTAATACTCACGTCACGAAAAGAAATTTTGATTTGTCGTATATAAGAGATAAATATATTGCCTAAAAGAGGAAAATCCATAGAAGAGAGAAACATATAAGTTTGCAGGAGCGTAAAAATTTTACGAATCAGTTATATACTGCTTTTGATCATGTTATGACACGGAATCAATTGTGCATGAAGGGTTACATGTGGGACTAATACCATTAAAATGTGTTAATTCACACCATCAGCAAACAAAATATCGATCCTGCAGAGACGTCGATTACACCATCAAACATGTGTCTTGGAAGGTTCCTCAAAATAGTCTCACTGTGAGTACTCACAGTGAGACTATTTTGAGGAACCTTCCAAGACCAATGTTTGATGGTGTAATCGACGTCTCTGCAGGATCGAGATTTTGTTTGCGGATGGTGTGAATTAACACGTTTTAATGATGACATTTCTTAAGATGGTTGTTACCAATATAACTCATTTTTAAATTCATTGTATCACAATCCTCTCAGCGTTACATTCTTCAACTATCAGTCATTTTTAACTAAACCTTTATTTCTATTAATCGTTTCCACATCATTTGACAAATAATGCCAACAAATAATGAGTGTTTAAGTCCATAAATGGTTTTCCTGAACGTCCCAAAGAGAAATACTTTAATTTGAATCATTCTGTATAAATTAAGAAGATTCAGGAGGCAAATGCAGGTAGCTATTGAAAAAGATAATTTTAGCTTTTACAATTCGTTTACATGGTAGCTACATAATCCTTATTAGTCGGTAATTATTTAAAAATATATTTATGATATTATATTGCTTTAAACATCGACATTGATATATTTTATTGAGATTCACTATAGAAGGATAGGCTAAATATAAATGCGATTATTATTATTTTTTCTTTTACTCGTGATATATTTTCTTGCACAAAAGTAACACAAAATTCTTTTCGTATGAATGTTTGAACATAAAAAGTAAAAATAAAAAAGTTTCTTTCAGAAATGATTATTTTCAATTACATTTTCAAAATGTTTCAGAAATTTTATTTTATTCTGTAATCGAATAAAATGGAGTAGAATTGTATGGCATGTAAGGTTGTTAAAATATTTTATTGTGCGTGTCAACGAAAATGAAAGTTTCTTTTGTTCATTCAAGAGTACTATAGATAAAATGTAAAATCCTCTTAAGCTCTTTTATCAGTATTATATGTGAAAAAAATGAAATGTTTTCATCATACATAACTTAGGATATTTTTTTTACCTTTTTATCTTCGAACATTTTTTCCTTTTTACAATAAATATGTTTCTCCTTGAATTCGAAACAAATTTAACAAAAAAGTTATTTTATTTATTTCCACCATTTGTGCATTTAAAAAGCTTCTTTTTAGTACGTAAATAACAATAAATGATTGTGGAAAACTAAAATGACGAAGGTAGTGTTTTATAAAATGAGGTAGTGTTTTATAAGCCATAAATGTGAAATTAATCATACTTGCAATGAGCATTTAAATAAAGAATTGTGAAATTTCCGATTATATCACTGTTTGTGTTTTTAGTCGTTTTAATTATAAAACATATTCTTTTCTAAATGCCCCAAAAAAAACAATAATTGTTGTGTTTTCAAACAAAGCTAAATTTATTGTTTGAAACATTAAAGTTATTTTTTTTTATATTTTGATGCATTTAAGTGTTTTTAAACGATTTCAATTGGCGGTGGTATTATTATTGATTTACATATATTTTTGTGATTTAGGGTTTAACTATATTCTATTTATTTATTTTTTAGTTTTTTTTTAGTCAATTTATAAAAACTAAAAACTATCTTTTATATTATTCGATGTGTTGAAAAAATTGTTTAGAGTCACATTTTTCTCTTTTTAACACTTTCCAACCTAGTTGAAAAGTGTTTATGACTTCGGTTTGTCTGGCCGTATGGCCGTCTGACGTCTGCCGTCTCTCCGTGCTCTAACTCCCGGAAATATGCTCGGATTGCTTTGCAATTTTTATATGTTATTGTCGTTATCCATAGCACGTTTCCTATTTCAACTGAAGTATGTAGCACTTATAGTTTTTTTACAGGGACAGTCAAAATAATTCCGTTACATTACGTCTATGGAGAAAAATCGTCTGCGGTTTATTTAAATAATGTTTCACTATTTTAAACGCATTGAAATTTATATATATCACTAAGGTGCATTACAAGAGGCTTACTACAGAATATGGTGTGTATAGCAGTCATCGTTCATTTACAGGGACACACAAAAGAATTCTCTAATATCTGTTAACAATAATTTCTCGAAGTGCGTTTTCAGTTACTGAATGCGATTTTAAATTTAACTCACTTTTTGTTTATTACGTGGTGTGTATAAATTCTGTAGATCCTATACAGGGCAGCCCAAACTTTCGCGAATACATTTCCGTTTATTGACAGAAACTCCAGAAGGAGAAATTTAAACTGTGCTACGCGTTTCTTAACTGAACTAAAATTTAGCATCCTATGTAGTATATATACAAATCTACAGGGCTGAATAAAAGTATTCGGATATTTTTCCGAATATTGCATACGTTGGAAATTCCTGAAATTATATTTTTAAATATGTTATGCGTTTTTCAAATTGTTTACTTAGATGTTATCTTTCAGCTTATTAAATGGTACGATTTGTAAAATTATTTTGGAAGCGTTGGAAAGTGTTACATAATCTATGCTTGACGCATGATTTTTCGTTCTTGTTTTATATTCAAGAAAGTGTATATGTAGCACTGACACATTGTCGGTTGATGAGGTGCGTACTTGAAAGGAAAGGGATACCTGAACGTGGATTTACTAATCAACTTCAGGTGTTCTTTTGCTTTAGAGAGGGAAGAAGCATACATTGCAAAATGGCTTCTGGAAATTTATGGAGTTTGAATTATTGCTTTTCAAGCAATTGGCCTAAATGTTTGAAAACATTATTTGTTTACAGGAAAGACCTATGATCAAGTAAAGAATTTTACATTAGGAAGGTACTTTCACTTTGTACTTTATGAATACTTTTTCCTTAAATTTTATGTCACGAAAACCTATTTTTGGAATATTATTATGCATATTTACTTCGATATATTTAAAAATGTTTAAGAAAATAGCATGTTTGTGTAAAAATGTTTAGGCTACATAATAGTAAAGAAGTCTGCCAAATCTCAAAAAGAAGAAAGTGCAGAGCAAAGAGCAAAAAATAATCAGAAATAGTTTGTTTAGAGAAAAAAGGATTTTAATAAAAAAAAAGAATATTTGCCGTCTTTTTATCACTTGCTTAAAAGTTATCAAGTTTTGCGATATAATTTCAATGGATATGTAATAAAAAGTATCTTAAATGTAAAACGTCCCCCAAAACTCTATCCCAATAAGTTGAACAAAGACCACACGTTTCCTTTTCTGGTCCGTCTCTCTTTAACAGAGGCGCGAGCCGATGAGTTCTCTTAGAATGTTATAAAAACAAATAAGCAACTAACTACAATCAAAATATCTCGATATGTACATGGCTTTTTTCGAATGAAATTATTCTTTTTCTACAATCCTATTGAAAAGGTTTGTTAATGCTAATTTTCAATCTGTTGAACTATACGAATCTGCTTGGTATTAAAAATGTATCTATATTTAAAGAGAAATACAAGTATTGCGGATTCTGTAAGCCAAAGTACATGTTTTGACAGAAGTAGGATTTCTGCAGACTACATAATCAAGATCCGTAGGAAAGAAATTTTACAAGCAATAGAACGCAGGTTATATCGAGATCAGACATAAATTCTGGATCGTGTAGGATCATCTTTACACAAAAAGATAAAATTGATATTAGAGACATAGTTGTCTATATATAGTTGTCATAGTTGTTATAAATGTTCTACTTTTCCATAATTGTACTAAAATATGGATTAATTTTCTCCCACTGCGGGCTCGGGTTTGAATATTTCAGGTTCCGATCGAAGTATGTGGGGTCGAGTCGGGTCGTGTTGTACTCGACATTAGTTCTGACTTAGAAAATTCTGTCGTTCAGCCGCAACAGTATATCATTTCTCTCACACTCTCGTGAATGACGCTCTCAGACGTGTGAATTTTAAAACACATCTAGAAACTCTGCAAAGCATATGCTCAAGGAACATGGGATTTTATTAAAATATGGAATTGAAAAGATAAAACATATCACATCAAGAGAACTGCGGTATGTCAGAAAGAGTCTAAATCTTCAATTGTAACGATTATGGAAATCGCTAAAATAATAATAATAATAAAATAAAACGTCGATTGTAGTGTGTTATTTCTTGTATGTTTTTCAATTTGATTCCAATTTTATGCTGTTTTACATCTAACAATTTATTCCCTACGATTTCCGCAACATGCGTATATGTTTTTCAGAATACAGGTGAATCTGTGGAGAATTAAATGTTGGATTTCGTTAAAACTCTATAAACGTTTTACGTTTAATGGCATATGTAATACAGTATATATAGTTTTACTTGATCTTTGATTTGACAACATGACTTTGTTAAACTTCTTTTGTGTGATATCATAAAATATTCATAAAAATATTGTTATGATCAAAATGTTATTTGTAACAAATAAGTGACTGCGATACGCTTCAAAAAACTCAAATATAAATAAATCAGACTAAAATGAGTGTATATATTTTTTAAAAGTTTGCTGAAAATAAGTTTTTTGATCATGAGATTGAATGAGAGCTCTGTCACCTGTTATATGTAAGAATTCCAAATCATCACACTTCGAATTAAACAAATATAATAACAGATATGAAATGGCTGAACAGTCACATAGTGGTCGCAACAAGAAAATTAGGTATGCAGAGTTTCACTGCATCGTTTTCATGCGAATCTCGCTGCATGTGTTGAATTCAGAATTTTTCGCCTAGAGGGAATTTCGCAGCTCCGGGGTGCTTGTTACGGTCTTCTTGGGAGGATAGTAATATTGCTATAACCATGCTTCTTCGTGGATAATACTGCTTACTCCTCTGAAGAGGCGTAAAATATTTTAAATTATATGTAACAAACTTCTTAGAAGGGGAGGTGATGTATAGCGGCATGAAAAGTGTCCGATCCTAGATTGTGGTAACAAATCCCATTTTGTTAACCCTCTAACCGTGTGGAACGTAATATTCCGTTCACTAAGCTCCAGGTTTCACTGCAATATATGCAATGTTTAAGATAATATAATTCTATAGATATAATGAATTTTCAAAACATTGAAGAATGATTAATACTCTCAAGGGTTACATTCCTATTTGAAATTAAGTTTTATTTATAATGCTGAAAGAATCATTTTTTTAGCATTTAAAACAAAATGCAGAGAAAACAGCATTACAATTTTACCCTTTTTCAAAACGCTCAGAGGGTTAAAATCAATGATTTTAAGATAAGTAGATTCTTTTGAGGAAATTGGTGTCCTGTATTGATCTCTCTTAAGCCTTTTAAATATGTATTCTATGATTTGAGTTGATTGACTATGCTGGCCATATCGTTCTCTGAATTATATCTTCTCTAGATAATGGTCTACAAGTTGAGCACTTTGCAGGGGCTTGTTAACCCTTTCCGGTACAGTGGTCGCACTCTAGGCATACCTTTTAATTCCAAATTTGCATTCGACCCCAAGAATATTTAATAAAATTTTTCTACATCATCTTTCTACAACGAAAGCTTAAAATAAGGAGTTCTTATTTTCTAAAAAAGTCGTTTGTAAATTCCGGTGTCAGTCAGTAATTTCTCATTTTACGAACAGACTTTGTCAGTGCCGGTAAGGGTTAAAAACTTAAAAATGGCTTTTTTAAATCTCTCAAAAGAGTGTTATTCAAATTAAAAAAACCTGCTCCCTATAATTCCATGCATAATTATTTTCTGTTTCGTCATCAGTATTAGTTTTATTATGAGATGGATAAAAAAATAACAAAATCATTTTAAATTGTTACTAATTACATTTTATATATCAAAATAATGTTATGTTTAGATGTATTTATAAAATATACAACTGTTTAATGATAAAAAGAGTTACGTATTTAATGAGAAAATGTTGCTTAGAAAGTGTTATCTAGAATAAATCATAATAATTGGATACTAAACAATATTAGGAATAAATAATATTATAAAGTTTTATTGACTAACTTTTTGTGCTATTTTTGAAATATTTTGTGTAGTAAAAAAAACCCAAAGTCAGTCTTTCAAGCTTTCCAATTTTATTGAAAAAAAGCAATACAACTTTATTTAGTGCAAAACATATTTTATGAAAATTTATTTATATTTCAGGGAAAGAATTGTCAAATTCTTTTGATATGTACTGATAGTAAAAGTTTGGATTTCATTATTATTTGATTTTAAGAGTTTGCTACATTTAATGTAGTATATAACGCGATATTTGTAAAATTATTCTTGGATTTGTATTTATTTACCAAGGAGATGAGTATATTTCTACATAGTAGTAGGTACTTTTAATATTTGTTTAAGATTTGAAAAAAAAGTTTCAAAAATTAAAACGATTCAAGACATTTTAAATACTATTTATATTTAAAATAATATATGATGCTATTGAGCATAAATTTATTTAATTTTTCTTTCAGTTCTTTTAAGCAGAAACTAATGAAAATATTTATTTCATATGCAAATATTTATTTATGCGTATATTTAATTAATCTTCCTTTTCAGTTCTTTTAAGTGCAGAAAAAAATGCAAATATTTATCATAAATATTAAAAATATATATCTAATAAAAGGATAACGTACGGATCTACGGAGTTAAAAAAAATATTTAATAAGTAAATCAATTAAATATTTCAAGAAGTTAAATAACTGTAGCGTTATAATACATTGAAGTATATAAAATCTAAATGATAACTTTACAGGATGATCAAAAAATTTCATACAGCCACGAAGCCCTCTTTCACTGCACTTCGGCTATGCGCATCGGAGGAAGGTTATGATTGCAAATCAATTATATTTAACAAATCTCGGATAATTGCCGAGTACTTTAAAAATACTGTTATTGCATTCCCTCAATAACTTTTGGAAATATAATTCTTTGAAATTTCTTCAACCTCTTTCAATGTTCCAAAGTATTTCAGCATCCATACATATATACACATTTTAATACATTACTGACTGGTCACAAGTATACTCGTGTTTATATAATCAAATGTCATTGATTAAGAAAATATGCTGAGCCTGTTTAAGGCAGGGGTTAACTTTTACCACTATTTTTTAATAGCAATCGTCGCCTTATTTAAAAACAATATAGCTGTCTTTAATAAGGTAAAATTACTGTTAAAAAATAGTGTCAGAAGTTTCTACATGCAGTAATCAGGCTCTGGGAGTGATCTAAAACCTTTCTGCCGCTAATGTAATGTTTCTTGCATAAAACTTTGGTAAACATTTAACAGACAAAATATGGATTAATATCATATGCTCGGACATATTTTGTTTCACTGTAAGAAAAAAATATATTAAATCGATACATTGGTGGATATTTACAGATGCCTAAACTTGAAAAACTATATAAACAACCAAAGTACTAAAGATATTCCGAAGAGAACGAAACTTCATAGAAAATTGCACCAAAGCGCAACATTCATAGAAAATTGCCGGTCCGCAATGTGTTAAAACTTCATTTTTTTTTATTGTAACTATATTAACTTTACTTTCATATATTGCTCGTGAGAATCACCGCATTTGTTCTTTTTTTTAACAAAAAAGTAAGAAAAAAACTAGACTGTCTGTCTGTAAAAACGATATGCACAGACAAACAAAATGTGAAAGCAAAATGAAACATGGACATTGCCAGCGGAGACAGATACACAGACTTGTAAAACAGAGCACTGCAGTCATCTTGTCATGAGTCACGAAGTTCTAGCTAACATTTCCAGGTCCACAACCACTAGAGATGATAGGGACTCAGCCCGCATCCATGATCCCGAGATTGATCCCGGACCCAAAACAGACTTGGGATAGATTTTTCTATCATTTTCCGGGGTCGGTTTCGAAGTGAAAAATTTATTTTTTAACAAAATAGCTGACCAGCTTGGGGTTTCCCGGACCCGTAGTAATATTGTTAAACAAAACGGAAATTTGTATAATTTTTATCTTTGGAAAATCTTTCAAATGAACCTCCTTACGGTTGCTCTCCCACTGCCTTCGGCAGCATGTTGAAACACACAAGTGTTTCAAATGCACGTAGTTTATGAATCCGCATGCCGTCCGCACCGTCTAGTGTGTTCCCAACAAACCTTTTTTTGGAATGAGCAATGGACATGTGACCTGTGTTACCGCAGCCTAAGGCAGCAAATTCCGGAAGTGCTCCGCACGCGCCAGAGACAATAGAAAACCAAGTTGAATGAGCGAAACCCCATAGTAATCAGTCCCATACAACCGGAGATAAGAATGTGCCTCTGCTGTAAATTTAATGAATTACCTTTAACATTAACGCAATATTAATTTATGGATGAACCGTTCCCGTCTAAACTTATTCACGTACCTTTAACTGTAATGCGATTTTTAATTTATGGTTGTAGTGAGTAAATGTAAGTTGATGCCGAAAAAGAAGATTAATATTTAAAAAAAGATTGTAGCTGGGTTTATAAAGTAGCCGGAAGACCCTAGAACTATGATAAAGAAATATGCAAGAAATTCGGATAATTTTTAAAGGAAGCTGCACAGATGTCCCAATAAAGAGATTAATATTCAAAATTGGTGATAGCTGAGGTCTGAGAATATTTTTGCCATTCATGTAGTAGCTGGAGGACCTAAGAAGTTGTTAGAAAAAAAAACCTAGTGATTCGTACCATTTTTAAGTGAGCTATAGTAGGGGTGTAAATAGGAGCCAACTGATAGTTGAGAGCATTGCCCTAAGATGAAAACATGTTAAAAGGTCCTAGTAGTTATCGCTTTATATCTTCAATTAGTCGAAATTAAGCATAGAGTATAAATTAATCATTAGAATAAAATTTTAAAGAAATGCGGCAAAATGGGGGGGGAATGCTTAAAAAGAACCCTAGGTCCCCAATACAATTGTGAGGGTGGTAACCCGGGGAAGAAGAATCCAAGACTCAACTTTAAAGTTATGCATTGAGAGGGTGACACAATTAGGGGGCTGAAAATTCATGGCGTACATGAAGTTCACGAGGACCCCGACCGGGCGCCAGGTTATTAGATGGAATGTAGAAATGGGGGAATAACTAAATGGAGAAAGGGCCCCCAATGCGAAGACGATCGGATTAAACGGCGACAAGTTATTAGCAATTTAGGTCACAAAAACTTCAAGGGCCTGGTAGTGGGCCCCAGAGGGATAGGGTCTTAATTGTAATGTACAAATGGGGGAACAGCTAAATGCAGAAAAGGCCGCCAAAACGAAGAAGATCGGAAAAGGGGGGCACGTTATTAACACGGACACAGAAACTATAAAGATTTCAGGGCACCCGGGTCTTAAAAAATTAAAAATCTGAGTCTTAGGCGCATCAAGATCTGCTTTCGACTATGCTCATTTTCTGATTCCTCTGTGCGGTAGATTTCACTTCTCATCGCACACAGATACACACACACACACACAATCAAACAATTTTTTCTTATTAGTATAAATTGAAGAAAGAAATAAAACGTGTTATTTGAAAGAAAAGAATATATTCAATGATTCTTACAGTGTTTTAGAATACCGTAAACTTCAATTTCGAAATGAATTATTATTGATGCAATGATTGTGACTGAATTGTTATAAAGAAAAATATTCTATCTAAACCTGAAACTTCACCGTCAGTGTTAAAAACATAAAAAAGTGGGATGTCTCTTGTCTCTTGTGTACCTTCTCTTTACATTTGAAGTTTTTTTTTTTCAGAAATACTAGAAAGCAGCACTCATTTCTTTTTAACTATACTGTACAGTAATACTTTAAAAGATTAAGTATTGTAGTTATTGTAAATTTCTGCAAATGAATGGATAAATTAACAAATTTGCTATTTAAACAGGTTTTAATGAATTTAAAAATCACGATACGTTGATGAGAAGGTATTTAGGATTGATAGTTAATTTCTATGTAACAAAATTTTTTTTAATGAGAAATAATTTAGAATTTTCTACTGCGTACTTTCGGAATTGGGCTCCGGTGGGCTCGGTCTCTGAAAACTGAGCCCGATCTCACCTCTGACAATCGCATAACGAGAAAAAGGAATCAAAATAGGTGAGACAGTGCTTTCTAAATAAGGAAGTGCAAAATCAATAGCACCATTTGGAAATGGAACCTGACTATAACGAAATATTGTTAAAAATGCCTGGTCTTTACGGAAGGAATAACATACAATTATACATATTCTTTCTCCGATCACTTGAGATTTCCCCATAGTAGGTTTTAGAGTATTAAATAAATATAAGGATCTTTCTACAGTAAAATCTGTGAAAATGGAATGGCATAGAGATTGCTACTGAATTCCATTTTGGAAAGATTTTCAATTGATCAGTTATATTTGTATGGAATATCTTGCGTAGGGAGTATGAATTTTTTTGTTTAAGACAGGATTACGTAATAGACAAGTTCAGTTTCCAAAGGTTTTACCAAAAAAGCACAGTAAAACATATAAAAACAGAATAGTTAAGTACCGCAAAAATGTTCCGTCTTAGAAAAGTTTCCATCTTAACCAGTAGATTTATACCGTGTTTCTTTTGACGGAATAAAGGTTGCATTTACACTAGTTTTACTGTATTAAGTTAAACTTGATGCAGTCTATCGAATAGCATGATACTAACAGAAACGTAAAAGAATTTGTGCCTTAATGGTTTTGATGAAAACAACAGATTAGAGGTAGTTGGGGTCGAGAAAGCGAATCCCAGGGTGACATACGTAAGGTAAAGCCAGGAGAGATGGCGCGGTCGGAGAGATTGCGCACAAAGAGGTTCGGGGGTAAGGAATAGAATCCGCGCTCAGCGATTCCAGGTAGTTGTACAACAGCAGTAGTGCATTGTATTTTGTTTTGTTTTCCGAAAGTAAGTGCTTGAATTTCCAAACTATTCGTCAGAAATTCTATATAGTGTCAGTATTACAAAATATTTGAAACTTAAACAATTTCTCATAAGTTACTAACCTAGACTAACGGTGCGAACGCCACTGGTTCGTTTTAGAAGCGGCCATATTTAAATAAAAAGCCACACAATCTCTCCTACCGAAATTGGAGAGAATGCGCATCTTCTACTTAGGAGAGATGGCGCATTGTTCCCATTAGTTTCCATGCTAGGAGAAATTACGCAGCTTAATGGTAAATTTGCATATATTACAAATTACATATAAAACATATGAATGAATCAATTCTGAAATAATGTTTGAAAAACACATAATTATCCAAACTAAATTTGGCATTAAATTAATTTGTATAAAAATACTGGGCAATAAGGGTGAGTGATCTGAATGTCTGGAATTGTATCATTAGGTTGAAATAGTCACTTCTAACACAAAAATATTTATTCATAAAAGCCTTACAACAATGCCGTTTAAGTGTAATTATTATTGTTAGCAATTTAATTGTAGCCATTATTGATAACAATCTCTCCTACCCATGTGCGCAATCGCACCAACCCTGTAAGGACAGATTGCGCAAAATAGTTTTCTTGGTTTTATTACAATTGTTCTATTAAATTAAAGCAGAACAACAAAATAACAATGGAAATGCATAAAAATCAAATGAAGTTAAAATTATTCATGCATAATTTAGCAAAAAATTAATATTTATATGTATTTTTATTATTTTGCTGAATTGTGCGCAGACTCTTCTAGCTTTACCTTAGGTAAAATTGGTTTCAAATATAAATCATTTCAAAAAGCATAAAACGTGTACAAAAACTGAAAAGAATTATAAACTTAATGGAAACAGTATGTGGTGTGTAAAATGAAGCAGTTAATTTATTATATTTGCTCTTCGCACATGAAAAAAAAAAAGTTAATATTCCGTAAGCAGATCCACTAGCAAGATTGGCAATTCTAGCCCAGCATTGTTTTAACTGTATGAAGGTTATAATAATGTTTTTAAATACGCCAATTGGTTTGGACCTGATTACAGAATTTTCGCTTGAAAAAAAAATCAAAAGTTTTCTCATTACTCGCAAGTAAAACTCTGTTCACCAGGTACTATATTACTATATAAGAAATATTATATAACCATTTAATAGATTATAATACAAAACAGACAAATTTTCTCAAAATTAACAAAGCATAATAGTGATAATTTGAAATTTCTGCAATAAAGCAAAAAACATGTAATGTACATCTTGAAAATATATTTTGTCCCCAGTAAAGGCTTTTAATTAAAATATCACTCAGGCACTTCAAAACTACTTTAAATGAAGTCATTAATAAAAGAAAGTTTACGAGCTCCTTGAACATTGACTTTTACGCTTGAGCACCTTTGACACGGGAAGAATTTCGGCGTCGAAATGTCTTACATCTTTATCTGAATTTTATTAAGTCATCTCCACTTCAAAGAAAATGAACTATAACTTTTGTTGTTTACCAGAAACGAAAAAATAAAGAAATCACCTCCTTTAGATGATTTATTTTGATGTCTGAGAGTTTCTCAAAAATGCGACGAAAGATAAGATTAGAAAGAGTAATGAAGCAATCATGCTGCTCGCCGTTACTATATTAAGATAAAAATAAGTTAATTTTTCGATTTTTGGTATCAGTTGATGAGAGATTGTAAGTTTATCTCTTCTGTGAAAATATTATTTTCAATGTTTAACACGATTTCGTTCATTATGATAAGTCCAGTTTGTTTTATATGTAATTTGTGAATTTCAGGAGCATTATAATAAAATATCTAAAATTTATAACTAGTTTTTTTTATTATAAATTTTTAGTTTCATTATTACGCTCTTTTATTTCACTTAATTTAGTTCATGTATGCAAAGATGGAATTTTATAAGCCACTTTTCAACAACTTCCTGATATATTAAAATTATACAAAATATGTACGTGGGTGTGTTTTTGATGATAATACAATATTTTAATATTTTTAGACCTTAAATATAAATTAATACACTAATTTTAAAGTATTTTTAGTTGGCCAGGTGTAAATGATAAATCGCCAAATATTCTTTATGGATACAACCGTTTATGTTTTACAACAACAGTAGAATTAAGTATGCGTCAAATTACTGAAATAAGGCAACTGATTTTTGAACTGCAACAGTAAAATATTTTAAACACATAAAATAGAAATTAAAAAAATAAAAGTGCAATACTTTAATAAAACACGCAAGTTAAGTCTTTTATCAATGAAAATTATAAAATGTCTATTAGAATTATAATATGGAGAAGAAAAGCTTTTTTAAATTGTTTAAATACAAAATATTTATAGACTAATTATATGATTTATTTGAAGGTATAAGCATATTTAAAACAGTAAATAATTGTAAAATGCTGTACATTTCACCTAATATGCTTGTTCGTATATTTCCATGTATTAGTTATTCTATGTATGTGTTACTATTTTTAATATTACATACATTTATTTGTTTTCTACCATTTTCAACAATTTCTAAAATTAATGCATTTTGAGAATTTGTTTTTGCTCATAATTGAAGTGTTTTGTCCATACATGCGGTGAATATGTTCTGTTTTTATATTTAATTACAATTACTTGGAAAAGTTTTGGTTATCT
This sequence comes from Maratus michaelseni, assembly GCA_963931845.1. Classification (NCBI taxonomy): domain Eukaryota; kingdom Metazoa; phylum Arthropoda; class Arachnida; order Araneae; family Salticidae; genus Maratus; species Maratus michaelseni. Next base: position 103,615,449 of record OZ007590.1, on the reverse strand, counting down.
TCTTTTTTCAAATTAAAATTGTATGTAAAATAAAAATATTTATATCAACTTCATAAAGTTTAATCGTTATGATTTAATAAGTAGTGTCACGCCAGAAACGCTTAATTTTTCCAGGCTCAATACTAGCACTTTTATGTTGATATTTTAGATTCTCTTTCAAGATTGTTCTTTCTTTTCCCTTTCTTCTTTACACATATCCTATAAACTGGAAGTTCATAATATCCAAAAGAGAATATAGATTTCTATAGAACGTCCCTCCTGTTTATATATATATTTTTTTCTACGCATTCTTGTAATTGGGTAAACATTGCTAAAAACACCTAGGTGTGAATACATAGGTATGAATGTATATGCGTATTTCCAAAAATAGGAAATGCAACCTGTAACAACATTCTTTTCAACGAACAAGGATGAATCTATGCCACAAAATGTTGTATTTTTATGTGGGAGTTATTTTTTTAACATTGTGTTTACAGTACAAGTTATATGAAAAATAATCTGCAGATAAAGAAGTTTTCCTTTTATATTAAAAACCAACATTTAATATTCATGATTTCGAAATATAAAGTTATACGTAGACGTTTATAGAGGCTCCATGGGCATAAAAAAGTGGTTGGATACCATATGTACCCATGATTTGCAATGTGGCGCATATTTTTGTTGGTTCAGCCTTTTTGAAGATGCAGTTGTAAGGCGTTCCCCATTATGCCCCATTATAGTTATGGTCATATAGTCCTATGTCTTCATACCTATGTGTTTTATTCGGAATGTTTACAAAATTACAAGTACGCGAATAAAAAAATACATTTGAGGATAACCAAGAAAAGAGACAGGCCGTGATACTTCCAGTAGTATTTGCTGTCAAGTGATAAAGATAGGCTGGTTTTAGCTAGCTAGGCTAAAAATAGCCCAGTTTGGTGCAGTACCGCGGCTTGTCCGTTTTGTTGGCTGCGAGATTTGACTATCTCAGCTACATGGACTATAGGTTGGTCTATCTTTAATTTCTTTCTGTAGGGGACCATTTTCTATCAATTACGAGAGAAAGAAAAGCCTCATTAAATTTACCTTTCCCTGTAAATTTACTGGATTCGACTTTTTTATTTTGCTTCACTGCTACGATATTACTTTGATTGCATACCATGTTTAAAAAAATGACAAGTAGATAAAAAACATGTTGAGTTTGGTTTGAAAAAAAAGTGTGTTCCTAAAAATATAAATGTTTACTTTTACATATCTAACGCAAGCCGCTAAAATAGTCAACTAAAAATTAATATCTACATTTTTATTTTTTTAGTTGTTATTACTAAAATGAAAAAAATATGAACGAAATCCTCAAAAAGTCGATTGCAAATTGTAAACCATATTTACACGCTTGTCTTTATTTGCAAATATCTAAATTTATATATTTTATAAAAGAAAATTTTATTTTTTTATTTTAATATTGTCATACTGGATAATTTTCTGTGATAAATTTCTGTATTGTGTAATGCAATTTAAAAAATATAAAATAAGTAAATTACACTTAATATAAATATTATCCATACAAAAACTTATTAATTAGATTAATTAGATATAAATGGGTAATTGTTTATTTAATTTTTAATGATCAGCATACTTTCAATAACTTTTTTAACCACGTTTAAACATAATTTAATCCCCTTTTACCTCTAACAATCCTGAGTTCAACTCAAAAGATTATCAAAATTCATTATTCGCTACATTATTTAAACTAAAAAATATATATTAAATTATTCAAAGATATACTGTATATAAGAGGAGTGAAGGATTAGTTTTTGTATAGTTTAGTACTACTATGAATACCTATCTTTTCTATATAATTTCAGTTATTTGATTACATATTAAATGTGTGATAAATATTGCACGGATTATAGTGGAACTCGGAAATTAAAAATAAAATAGCAATTTCTTTACTAATGAATGTCTTATTCTTTGTATTTTAGTACATAACAGAATTAATTATCCGACGATATTTTAAACTTATATAGTAATCAAAATAATATTATTAACATTTAAGTTATTTGTTAATTCATACTTGTGTTTATTTTAAAAAGTTCTTCAATATGAAAAATTTTGTATTTGAAACAATGAAAAAGTATTTAGAACTTTTACAATGAAGTTTTTTTAAATACATACAAAACATACATACAAAACATATAACAAGAACATGGACTTAAACATAACACAACGGTTTATCAAAAGTGTTCAATATATGCAAATATTAAGCATGTTTATTTCAAGATTTGTTTTCATAAAATTTCATTTTGTATAGCGCAAAATATATTCTATATATATTATAAGATTTGTATTTTTATACAAGGAAACTAATTTTTTTCTTTTCAATGCTGATACTTTCTACGTATTTTTAAGCTTTGAAACATTGCGTTCAAAATAAATAAAATTGTGCAACTTATTTAAAACACTAAGAAATGCATATAATCCTTTTAAGTATTTGTTTTATTAAATATTTTTCAGTTCTCTTAGATGTAGAAATTGATAAAAATATTTATCTTAGGATAATATAAAAAAGTATTGCTTTAAAGGTTACGAAGCACTATTTATTTTATAAGATTATAGTTTAAACATTTTAAGAAGATTCTAGCAAAACTTTAGCAAAAAATTACGCAAACATTCAAAACATAAGCTGTCACACATATATTTTGATGACTTTTTTTTAAAAGCAATATTTTTCACTTTCTTTTAATTTATATATCAAAATATTTAGTGATTTAAAAAAAAAAACTTTAAACTTGTGTGGGTAATCTCATTTTGTAATTGTGAGGGTACTCTTTTTGTTTTCTTTTTTTGCTATAATTTTTAAAGATTCAAAAAGTTAAAAAATATATCAAATCAAATTCTTGCAGGATACTAAATACTGTTTAACAATAGAATACTAGAAGTGTAAAACAATCTGTGTGATAATAACCTACAAATTTATGAAATAATTGTTTTCGTTTCGGGCTAAAAATACTACTTACTACTGTGGGCAAAAAATAGTAAGACTTTTTAATTTAAATTTTGCGCGAAAACACATTCGTCGAAATATTTTTTTTTCTAGGTTGGTATGACTGTCAGTGACATCTGTGACAAATGTCACATCAAAATAATCATTAGTGTTTAGTATATCTTGTCTTTCTGAAGTACAAAAAGTGCATTCAGCGATTTTTACAATGAGTGAAATTATTCAACAAAGAAGTTCCATTAAATTTTGTGTGCGGAATCAAATTTCTGGTGCCGAAACGTTCATAATGTTGCAAAAGACCTTCGGTGATAATTGTTTGTCGCGAACAAGTGTTTTTGATTGGTACAAATTATTCAAAGAGGGTCGAGAACGCGTTGACGACGAACCACGTCACGGACGGCCATCAATATCAACTGATGATCAACACGTCAATAAAATCAAGGAATTGGTGCTTGAGAATCGACGATTAACAGTCAGAGACCTTACTGGCATCGTTGGAATATCGGAAGGATCAGTGAAAACCATTTTAAAAGATGCACCGATAATGCACCGTCGCATACTGCATTAATTCTTCGTGAGTTTTCCGCCAAATTTTCAACCAATATCGTGCCGCAACCACCGTATTCTCCTGATTTAGCTCCGTGAGACTTCTGGCTATTCAGGAAACTCAAACGACCGCTCCGGGGAAACCGTTTTGAGTCAATTGAAGACATTAAACGTGAATCGCTACGCGCATTGAAGGCTATTCCGGTAATTGATTTTAACAACTGTTTCGAGGATTGGAAGAAACGTTGGCACAAGGGTATTGGGGCCAGGGGGGATTACTTTGAGGGGGACGAAATAGATTTGGAAGAATAAATTAAGAATTTTAAAATTATGAACAAAGTCTTACAATTTTTTGCCCACTGTAGTATATGAAAAAGGCATTCCGGAAAATGTTTCATCGCTCCCATACACATACATGAGTAACGTACTTGAGTATCAATATTTTTTGAGAAAATACAGAGTGCCTCATTTATTTTGCAACCAACGTAAACGCGAAGCAAATGATCAATACGAGTGCACGCGTAGACCGTTAGCGCAGGTAAGTCTTACTATTTTTTGCCCACAGTAGTAGATCTTTTCAATTGACTAGACTAATATGCAACGAAAAACGAAATAAACGTCAGATTTTTATTATGTGATTACTCACTTAAAGGTGGAAATTATTAAAGTTTTCAGTGTGAAACGATGATATGTATTTAAATTTGTATAATAAATTTAAACAAAGTGTTTTATATTTTGTTAAATAAAACTTTATTAATCAATTTTTTCATTATTTTTAACTTAGCAGAATGTTAATTTAAATAAATATCTCCAGCGAGTCTATGCCGTTCATCAATTGCGTGTTTCCTTAGATGTGCAGCATAACTGATTTTTGGATTTAATGATTTTCGTCATGGTGGCTATTTTTCAGAATTTACCTTAGATACTCTAGTTACTTCCTTTTATAAAATCCATACAGAATCCATTTCTCACCCGTTTGCAAGAACATTTAAAGACAATAGATGCCATTAATAATGTAGCAATATTTCATATACAAATGGAGCATAAAATCGCAAAATATTTTTTAAATTGCAGTAAATTTGTCGTAGTCACAATGCATTTCATTTCCTTTTTATCTGTATTACTGTGCGAAGTTTCATTACATTTCATAAAGACCATCACCCTTCCCATCTTCTAAAAAACTCTCTTTTCACTTAATTTTTTTCTTAAGCAAAATCGACTAGATATTAATTATGTATTACAAAAACTAGCATTTTTTATTTACATGTATTTATCATGGTATACTTCAGTAATTAGGTTTACCTTTTACTACATTTTTTTTATAAAAGTTTTGTAGTTATATAGGAGAAAAGGGGACATATGTTAACAACATCAATTTCATCTAATTAACGACACATAAATATATTTTAACAAATGTTAATAATCGATGTTAAACCTATGAAGTATTGATACTTTTAAAATGTTTTTTTAATGTAAATGAGAATAATTCGACGTTTTTACATATGTCCTACATTTTCAATACATATATAAACTCATTTATGTATGGAAATATTTTCACGTTGCTTATATGAAATTGTATTCACGTTGATTATAAAAATAACAACATTAAAAATGCAGAGTATTGTGGGATAAAATATTAAATAATACCCATCTATGCATATATATTCATATAGTAGCACAATTTTAATGATTTAATTAATCGATACGGGATATCGTAAGGTTATTACGAGATTCATAAATGATAAAAAGAAAGCAAAAAATACTGTTGTTCCATAGTTTTGTACTAGCGCTCCCTATTAAACGTTTATACGAGTATAAGTAAACAGAGTTAAAGTAAACAGAGTTGAAATTTTATAGAGAGTTACTTAATTACATTCCACTAATCTTTTCGTAGTCAACATTATGGCACCGCTCGCGGAGAATAATCAATGACCATAGGATTATATTGCGTTTTCTTTAAAAAGAAAAATCGAAAGAATGGATGTAAAACTGCTGAATCAAAGACGGGGCAATATAAAAGCCCAGGTTACGAAGTTATCAAATTTTATAGCGGATGAGGCACAAGAAATAGACTCAGTAGATATCTTGAATAAAATCGAAAATTTGAACAAGTTGGAAGACAAATTAGACGATTTGAAAATGGAGTACTATAAAATTTTGAAAGACGAAGAAATAGATAAGTGTGAAGCCGAATTTGAAGAGGTCGAGCAAGATCTCCAAAATCTCAAGTTAAGATTTAAAAGACTTATTGAGCTTTATAAAACTAAAAATGTCGATCTAATAAATGAATATAATGGTATTAATAAAACCAAAAAATTAAATGTTAAACTACCGGACATTCCATTGACGAAATTCGATGGTTCGTATGAAAATTGGAATAACTTTAAGACTCAATTTAATGGTATAATTGATTCGAACGAATTGTTAACTAATGATCAAAAACTTTTTTATTTGCAATCCTCTCTTGTGTGGACAGCGAAGCAAATCCAAAGTACTGATGACACATATTAGTCATTATTTGAAGCACATAAAAAAGATTTGACAATAAAACATTAATAGTTAACAGTCATATTAAGTCTTTATTAATGTTAGATAATATTTGTACTGAATCAGCTGAAAAATTAAGAATGCTGCTTGATTGTATTTTAAAGCATGTAAGAGCTTTAAAGGTGTTAAATGTCGAAATGAACAATTTTAGTACAAATTTATTGATTAATATTATTTTGACAAAATTGAATAGAACAACATGCAAGGAATTCGAAATGACATCAACAACGACAGATTTACCTAGGTGGGATACCTTTATCGAATTCTTGCAAAATCATGTTCAGATATTAGAAAACCTACATGGAACACACATAAATTCGCAAAAATTTAAAACCCAGAACAAACAAAAAACTTTTATTCTGAAATCTAATTCATGTTTTGTTTGTAAAAAATTGCATGCATTACACCTTTGCCCTGTTTTTCTAAAAATGACTCCCATTCAAAGATTTGATGAAGTAAAAAAGAATAAACTTTGTATAAATTGTTTAAATGACTCACATCTACTCTCGAAATGCGGTTCAAAATATAACTGCCAGCTGTGTAATCTAAGACATAACGTATTACTTCATCGGGATAAAAATAAATCTTTTCAAAATTAAACGTCATTAAAAAGCACCGTTTCTGAAGTAGAAATTTTTTGCTCGGCGCCAGATGGACTTCGTTCTGGTAAGGAAAATGATGAATCACATAAACAAAATTTATCGGAAATATCTCAGAGTTTTTCATCTCATAATAATGAAAGTAAAAAAGTAGTTCTTTTGCCTACTGCATATATTTATATTTATAGTCCGTTACATAAGTGTTTCGTCCAGGCTCGTGGAATTCTCGACAGTGCTAGCCAATCTAACAATATTTCGAAAGAGCTGGCCTTCAATTTGGGCTTGAAAAAAGAAAGAATAAATATTTACGTTAGTAGATTAGGTGGAAATGCCTTTAATGTGAAAGGGAAAGTTAATACGATAATTCGTAATAAGAATTCTTCATTCTCTTCCCCTAGCGAATTTTTTGTTGTTCGTAAACAAAAACCAATGAAAGGAGTTTTTAGTAAAATTTATGTCGGAATTTTCGTCTGTTTTGCTACTCTTGTAATTCATTTAGAAATAATAAGAGATTTAACTTCTGTAGCCTTAATAGCTACCTTAAAAATATTTGTAGCTAGGCGCGGAATTTGTACCACCATCTTTTCCGATAATACCTCTAATTTTGTTGGTGCGAATTCAGAATTGAAAAAAATACATAAAATTGTAAAAAATCAATCCGAGGAATTAGCTGCTTACTTATTGGCCAATTCAATTTCTTGGAAATTCCTTCCTCCTAGATCCCCTAATTTTGGTGGCTTGTGGAAGGCAGGAGTAAAATCCTTTAAGCACCATTTAAAAAGAACAATTGGAGATTTAAAACTAACTTTTGAGGAATTTTTAACTGTCGTTAACCAAATCGAAGGTATGTTAAACAGTAGGCCTCTAATACCTTTATCTACGGATCCAAACGATTATGAAACGTTAACCCCAGGGCATTTTTTAATAGGCCGCCCTATAAATAACATCTGTGAACCAAACTTGACTGACCTTGCCAATAATAAACTTAGTCATTGGCAGCAAATTACAAAAATTAATCAATTAATTTTGAAAAAATGGAGATGAGATTATTTAAATAATCTCCAACAGCGTACAAAATGGTTAATTGAAAAGGAAAAAATATTAAAATTGGAACTATGGTTTTATTAAAGGATAGTTATTTGTCCATGCCAGTAGGTCGCATTCAAGACGTTATTTATGGGAGTGATGGTAAAATTAGGGTTGTGCTAGTAAAAACTCCAAATAGTATATTCAAACGAGCAATTTCTAATCTTTGCATTTTGCCCATAAATGATCCTTTATTATAATGTAAATATTTATTTTCTTATATTTCTTGTGCATTTATATTTGAAATTTTTTGCAGTAACTTTGTATTTTAATATTATAATTGAATTGAATTGTATATTTGTATTATTGATTGAATTGAAATTTGCATTAGAATTGAAGATTATTGTTAAAAAGAAAAAAAATAATTTATATATAATATATATAATATATATAATTTATATAGGGGTCGTGATTCCTTCCTTGTTCAAACAAACACGATGGCGCCGAGTTTACCTGCCTTGAGGTTCCTGTGCAGGTAGCTGGTACTTGAAAAAAAAATCGGAATATTTCCCCTCAATTTCAATTTTGGTTGTTTTTTCCTCAAAACTAAACTATTAATTACGAAATGTTTTACTATGACCTAGCTTGTAGCTTTGAAGCTACCTTTCGCATGTCTGTAACTTACACACATAGCTTATTTTGATTTGTGGCGTGAACATTTCACACGAAACATTATTTTTGCATACGGCCGTAGAACACATACTTACATTGACTTTATATTTTTTACTGATAAATTGATCAATCCTACTCCTAGGAAGTTTCATAATCATACATTTATTTTACTTAAGAGTATTTTTTCAATGTTAAAAATGTTTTGAAAATACATTTTACAGCAACAACGAAAAGGGAAGGCAAGTCATTTTTAGCTTGTGTGATTGCGTTCTAGAGCCTGCTGTGACGATTATTTGTCATTATAAGTAATTGAAATTTATACGTACTTCACACAAAAAATGAAATTTGTCAAGATTAATAAAAAATCTTAAAACTTAAAATCTTGTAATGCGCGTATACTTTGTTAAAAAAATACCATGAGTGTCATGGTTTAAAAAAAAACTTGCATTATACATTAATACAGAGTAGAGAACATTAGCACCGTGGAAAAAGTACCATTTGCGCTAGGACGAAATCTTAATTGTACGCACACACAAATAAAAATATTTTTTTTTAATTAAAAAAGAAAAAAACATACTTAATAAGGATATACAATAAATCTGAAACGTGTATATTCTCCTCCTTTGCTTAAAAAGTCTTTACTTTTTTTATATATTTACAATAATCGTTTATACGGAAAAATAACAAGATTTTATGTATGAAACATATTATGCAGATTGCTAAATTAACGCCACCAATTTTCACCTAGTTCTCCGTTCAGTGACGTAAGACTGATGAGGTTTAATGTTATTAAAAATAAATACAATACTTTAAATATATGTATACTTGAATTATACGTATGCTTGAAGCATACGTTTAACCGATATACGCTTATACGTATCTGGATACGTTTAAACGTTAGTTTAAGTTATACGTATTTGTTCCATACATATTATACGAATATACGTATATCGGTGAAACGTATAACTGATATACGTATCGCATCGGGAGCACTATTTTGTATCCAAGTATAGTGCTCAATAATCCAAGATATATCTATAATAAAGGATTAAAAGCGTAATTGTAGGTGAATTTCTGTTGTATATAAATATATTATATTGTTGAGTAGTGTCATTATTGAATTATTTGGTTAATTAATTAATAAAAACTGTTTAAAACTTAGATTGAAGAGTTATAATCATTTCATAATTATAAGCCAAGTAGATATGTAAGCAACTGTGGGATTATAAATAAGAATTTCTGAAGTATTAAGAATTTGCTACTTCTTTAATCAAAGCAATTAAATGAATTTATCAAAATGCATTTTTCCCAGCAATATCCTTTTGTTAAAATGACACTGAAAAACTTCATAGCTGTTTGAAATGAAGTCATTAAGAAAAGAAAGTTTAGCGGCTCCTTGAGCAGTGATTTTTACGCTTGAATACTTTTGACATGGCAGAAGGATTTTGTCGTCTAACATTTTTATCTGAATTTTATTAAGTCACCTCAACTGAAAATGAACTACAACGTTTGTTCTTTACCACAAAAGTAAAAAATAAATCGTCTAAACGAGGTGCTTTATTTTGATGTCAAAGTGTTTTTTTTAAATGCAACGAAAAGTATGATTAGAATGATTAATGCAACAATTCTTGTCTATAATATATTACAATAAAAATAAGTTAAATTCGTGGTTATTGGAAGTCATAATACATTATAATATTCATCCTTCAGGGAAAAAAGGAAATTTTATGAATCACTGTTTAAAGTTATGTCGGAACAAATGATGCGTTTGTGATGCTTTATCAAAATAAATAACATTATTGAAACTTTGTAAGATTATGTATATTATACTGCATAACGACTTGAACATCCTCAAAATATTGTGAAAATGATAAAAGTAATAAAAATTTTCGGATAATTTTGAAATGAGGAAGTATATATAGAAGGAAGATATAGGTATATATAGATATATATATATCTATCAAGAATTTATTAATTAATAAGTAAATACATAACTAGTAAATTTTAAGCAAGCAGAAAATGTTTTTATTTATTCTGTAATAGACAGAAGCGTGAACACACACACACACAGACGCACACACACACACACACACACACACATATAGTGTTTTAATTTTAGTTTAAAATGAGAATATTTTTACACTGTTAAAAATTTGAAGCAAACTGTCCAGTCATTTGACCGTTTTTGTAGAAAACGGTTACATAATCGTAATTTAACTATATTCTGACCATACAATGAGCAATAATATGGTCAGAATATGGTTAAATTACGGTTATGTAACCGTTTTCTACAAAAACGGTCATATGACTGGACAGTTTGCTGCAAGTCTTTAACAGTGTAATGTAGAATACCAACTAAAGGTAGATTTTTTAGCGGAATTTCTTAATTGAAATAACAAATCCATGCAAAAAATGTTTTTAAATGTAAATATGCATATATTTTATATTTTTAACAAAAATGAACTTTTTCCTCTAATAATTTTCTTTATAAATATAACTTCTTTAAGTTTTTGGTCGTTCAAGAGTTTTGAAACCTCTTTTAAAGTAACTATCCTTCTCTTCAAGATACGTATTTTACACTAAATCGATCGTCTAATATTTCCTTTATGAAATGTACGAGTTGTGATATTTTAAAAGAAAATTACGTCTTTACTTTTAGACAAGTAAAAAAACCTCGTGCATAATATTGTTTCTTCATTAATCTGTGATACTAATCATTCATTAATAATTTTATGCAGTATATAGTATATCATAGCTGCCATATTTTACTCTAATTTTTTATCACTATTTTATAAAAAAAAATCCGTGTTTTTAATCGGAGGAATAATATATAAATCAACTATTTGAGAACAACCACCGATAACTTGATCTGCGATGGCTCAAAGCTCTTGCGATTTGAGATTTAAGCAAAATTAAATTTTGAGCTTTCTATTTAATCACAAAAGAAATTGTGGGTACTTATATTTTCTCTGAATTTCATTATCTACAATTTTTTATTAAATAATTGATAGTATTCTTGTTTTTGATATATTTTTATTTTAATCACAAAAAACTTAGTTACTGACGATTAATTTGTACACGGTAGGTAAAGCTTGTTTATTAGGATGTGAGAAACTTACTATGTATATTCTAAACCTATAATGAATGGTTTAAAACAATTTGCAACTGTCAACATAATTAATATCGAATTTAACCACCGAACCACTTTGATTTTAGAAAAAAAAATTGATGCACCAGAATCAATGTAAAAATATTGTATGTATTTGAAAAAAATAGGAAAGCGCTAATAAATTGAATACAATATATCAAAATAAGTATAAAATAGACATTCCAGAAAATCAGTCAGTTTTAAATCTACATTGAAAGCTTTATCTTTTACAAATGACTGGAATTATTGATGCATAAATCTTTGGTCTTTTGAAATGTGCATCATGTGCTTCCGCGGCCTCTAGACTTACGTGTATTAAGCCTTAATGGATTTAGGTGCACAACAGTACCTAAGAGAAAAGTATATTCGTGCTGAATAAAGAATGAAAAGTTTCTCACTTCAACTCAGTTAATCGATACATATACTTGCAAGGTTTGTAAGTATCATGATATTTTCAAAAATATTAAAACTATGCGATACTTTGATATAAAGTCGAACTCGCCTAATACAAGCATGGCTAAAACTAGAACACCGTTAAGACGATTAATTTGCACATTTAAAATAATTCATAACTTAAATTATATTAATATTATCACGCTTTTTACAAGCTAAAAGTAGCAGGATTACAGCTAATACAAACAAAATATATGTTCATTCCAATTGGATTTTTGGCGAAAATATGGTAAAATCAGGAGAAAAATCCCTTCCGTATCGAACACTGTTCTCTCAAAACGACAATATTTCTACATTACATATGTCTGTCAAAATGTAGTAATTTTCAATTTTCAAACAGAAGTTCAACTGTCAATAGTATCCCGCATCCAAAAAAATGCAAAGGAATGTTTTGATGTCTTGAAATAATGAGAGAAAGAAAAAGATAAGATCATGTCAAATATCACACTTTTATAAGATTTTTAACTGTGCACGGGAAGGAAAGACCATAGATGAAAACCTTTATTTCTTTCTTTGTTTAAATCCAGACTCTGTACCTATTAACTAGTATTTCCACGTCTTTTATTGCACTTTTAAAATGGAAAGGTTGTGTGTAATCAATAGCTCGAAATTGCAGTGACTATTGCAATATTTTCCGAGGTTTTTCCGAGAAACAGGGAAGTGATTAGCTGAATTACTGTTCGTTGCTCACATTATTTATAATACAAGTTCTTTAGAGAATTTGACATCTGTACTGTGATTTTGTCTAAATTTAAAGACCAGTCTAAACAAAATGACATTAACTAAGGTAAGACTAAATATTTTATCTTACCTTTATGATATTAAATTATTTTTATCATTGAGATGAATAGAACAATTAGTAGTCGTCATTACTGCAATTATGTTTTTGTTTTAAGATTTTTATTATATCCATGGGTATTAACATCAGTACTGTGATTTTGTCTAAAGAAAAGACCTGTCTAAACAAAATGACATTAACAAAGGTAAGACTAAATTTTGTTCTTACCTTTATGATATTAAATTAATTTTAGCATTGAGATGAATAGAACAATTAGTAGTCGTAATTACTGAAATTATGATTTTGTTTTTAAGACTTTTATTATATCCATGGGTATTGACATCAGTACTGTGATTTTGTCTAAAGAAAAGACCTGTCTAAAACAACAAAAATAACGAGTACAAAAATGATTTTTTTTAAAAACAAGTAAATTTCCTCTGTCTGCGAATCCACAAAGTAAAAGATTACATTTTAATTATAAAATTCATTTAAATAATCTATAAAACAGACACATTTAATTGTGCAGTTACGGCTTGACTAATCCATAGCTAGAAAAAGATTATCTGCAATTAAACTGTTGAAGAAGAAGAAAATAATTGTAACTGGTTGTTCCTCTTTTTCTAGAAAAATATTTAATGCATCAAGTAATCTACTCTATATCTTAGCCTGAAAAAGTTATTAAATTCTTTTCATAAATTCTTCTGTATCTGATATTTAATAAATGCAAGTGTATAAAATATTCAATAATTTTGTATACATTTTTACAATGGAATTCAATAATTTTCTCTAAAAATTTTAATAGCCTTAACAAATAATATACAATTATTTAATTTTAGCAATTAGTCCCTCACATTTTTCTTTTTGTTTATATTATTTGTTATTATCAGTACCTATTCTGTGAATATTTAAGTTAAGTGATTGTGATTAATTAATAAACAGACTCTGAATGGCCCTCACAAATATTTGCAATATTAGAAGGATTTAAAAGATCAATAGTTGAGGTTAACATAGAAGATAGTATGACTGAGATAAAAAATATGTCATTCATTATATTTTCTTCTTGTCATTTAAAAATCACAGTTTCTACAGAAAGTGCAGTTTAGTTCGGTCGAGACCTTCCTGTGTTCTGTACACATGCTCAGTCACATTGTTATCGGTTCATAAATACGAGTTACAGCATAACAAAAATCAGATTGTTTCAAAATCTCAGCCACCCCAGAATTTCAATCTGCCATATCTCAGCCATGTTTTAAGATATAGCAAAAACAAAAGATGTTCCAGGATCCTTGTATCACGTTATAATACTTAACAAAAACAATTTTTCAATTTATAATTTTTTGTATATCTTTTTGAATTTTTAAAAATTTAAATTTTTTTAACTGACCGCCATTTTGAAACAAGATGGCGGGTGAAGCTGATCAACGAACACGGTCGAGACCTTGGTATGTCCTATACACATACCCAGTTACATTCAAATCGGTTCATAAATAACCAGATATATATATATATATATATATATATATATATATATATATATATATATATATATATTTATACATATACATATATAAGTCAACATTTGAACGAACGGTGGTTTGGGGGTCTGGGAGTCATGATCGGTGAAAATATACCAAATTTTTATGGAATGGCTTTCCTCTGAACGGCTGCAATACGTAACTTTTTGTAATGAGAGCTACCTAAAACTGCATTCATATTTAAAAAGTATATTTACCAGTCGAATCTAGTTGAACAATATCTTTCGCATATCTCTAATACAATATAGTGCTAAAAGAACGTAGAGATGGAGACATTTCCCATGATTGTATAGTTTTTCATCAGAAAATTAATTAAGAGGCATAAATGTATAAAGTACGTAAAAATTTAAAATCAAGACATAATCCTCTTTCTAAAAATCACAAGATAATGATTCAGAGTTCATTTTTTAAGATTTTCTCTGGCGCCCTTATAGTTACATTTTCTTGGAGGATTTTATGCATCCATATAGCTATAAAAATTTTGTCAGGCTCATTTACTCAAAATACAAATTATTATTACGAATTCTAGAAAATAATATTAAATACTTGTCAAAATGTGCTGCACTGTAAAAAAAAAAATTGCAGTAAAATTACGGGCAGAGGCCGGCAGCAGAGATTCCTATCAAACCCCGTAAAAAAAAAGAAAAAAAATCCATGCACATCATTTTGTGCAGCCCGTAATTTTACGGGGCAAAGTAATATAGCATTATAATGCACAGGATATAATGCACTTTAAAACACAATAACGCTTTGCTTAATGTTCCGTAGCACGTAGCACGTTAGATAATCATCACAGAATCGCTGTTATGGCGGTTTAAAATTTTCGAAACACGAGTAAAATGAAGGGTTACACCCTAGCGGAGGACAATGTATGGGGTCGTCCCGTATTTTTGCTAACATATGGGCTAGATCTGTAAGAATATATGGGATGCTCTTAATTTTCTAAGTATCTAAGGGATAAGGCCGCTTATTAATTGGATCAGACCGTTTTTCATCAAATAAGGATGTTGCCCGTGAAAATTGAAGGGCAAACGCTCATAAATTTGCAGTTTTTTCTGAGAGTGTGAGGGACTGAAACATTATGAGAAACGCATTTTGAACATTGAGTGATATTGCGCGTAAAATTATAGTAAAATAATAAATTAGTACTTTTAATGAGGGTAAAAATCTTCCTGTATAAATTCAGATTTATATTTTAAAGATGATCATGATCGGTGAAAATATATCGAAATGTTTCGGAACTGCTTTCCTCCGAACGGCTGCAATAGGTAGCTTTATACTTTTTTGTATTGAAAGCTACCTAAATGATTTAATTTAAAATATGCATTCACGTCAGGTTGTCTTTTTACAGCATAAACAAATAAAAGAAAAAACAATAAAATATCTAAGAAAATTTTCAAGTTAATTCTAAATTATAAGCTTTTCTCTTTTACCCATTGATTACCAACGACACAAATGTGTACTAGATATGGTAACTAAATGTGCTTTTTTAAAATTATTTTTCTATCACTATTTCAAAACAGTAATCTTTATAGTAAATTACTACCAGAAATATATCACCAAAAGTTTCGGATAGAAAATCTTGTACACAAATTAGATAGTAAGAAACAATACTGGTATTCTAAGGGGATAACTTTAACTGTATAATTTTTTTATTTAATTTTACCACACTAACTATTCATTCAAACTTGATACAAAATTGCATTTCTACGGCTTTTGGAATGCTAATGTGTCAAAATTATAGTATTTCTGTAGAAATTTTCCAAGTCGAGTTCAGTTTTAACCATTTATGTCCCAATTTACGACTTGGTGAACATTTCTGCTTTCAACGCAATTGTACTTAATTTTTGAAAATACGTTAGATTTGTGCAATCATTAAAAAAATTTTAGAAATATGTCGTCTACTAAAATTAATAAACTCAATAGATATTTACAAGCGTTTTGAGGAATATTTACAACTGTACTCAAATATATTTTAAATATTGTATTTACAAACATTTTTTAAATGTTGTATATACAAACTTTTTTTAAATATTGTATTTACAAACATTTTTTAAATAGTCTATTTACTATTTTATAGAATTAAAGAATGCACAAATTTAAAGACCTTACATATAAATATAGAATGTCTTTTCAGAACTGATAGCTTTAATACTGTATAAAGTTTCAAAATCAAGAAAGCTGAATAGTTATAATTGAAAATAAAATTATTAATTTAAAAATATTTGTGTTTTGTAAAGTGCATCGAAAAAGAGTCCTAACGATGGTCATTACTCTGCCACATATCATCTTATAACAATGTGACTAATATCAGTCAATTAGTAATAAATGTCGACCAATTCTATAATTAAATTTTACTTAAGAGGTCATCTACAGATAAAAATTGCATCAAACGTGAAATATTTCTGAACTAAAAGCTTATTTTGAGATTATAGTTGCATTCTCCGTTAACTTGTACCTCAGTATACCAAACGAAAAGTCATTCGGGCTAGTAGTTTAGGAATTATCCAAGTTTAAAGTTTAGAATTCCTTATGTTAAATTAATTTTTAATCGTTTCAAAGCACATTGCAATGCGGACGATTTTAAACAATAATTCAAAATAATCTTTGCAGAAATGAAGTGTAATTTTGGACTCGTATAGCTTCTAGAAATATATTTCTATTTAAAAAATTGCGGGTTACAAATTCATATTCTTTTTAAAAATTAATTTTGAAATTATTTTTCTAAAAAATTCTGTATTGTAAGGTATGGATTTTTTAACGAAAATCAAATTCAAGGAGCTTCAAATATTCAAATCCAAACTGGCAGTTCATTCCGCCATGTAGTGTTTGAGTACTTTAACCTGTTTTGAAATTGTTAGGAAAATAATTTCACATTAGAAAATCCAAATTTTAAACCTGCATTATACTTAAACTACATGTACGAGCGAGTTTCCCTTTTGTATGTTAAATTAAAATCTGCCGAAAAATCTAAATATTATGTCAAAAATAGTTGTTAGTATAGAAAACTTTCACGTTTGGTACAATTTCTATATGTAGATGACACCGTAAAGAAAATTTAATTATAACAACAACTAGTAGACATTATTACTAATTGATGGGTAGCCGTGAGATTTTTATCCTATGGTTTTCAGCAGAGTAATGATCATTGTTCAGATTTTTTGGGGAGTACCGCACAACGAATACTACTTTTGGAACATGATAAAGAATCTGTAACTCATTCTGAAATACATTAATGCCAATTGATGTATTAAATGGGATTTATGAAAATCAAATTAGTGGTACGGTTAGAGTTAGTAGGGGATGGTGCTTTTTTTTATTTCTATGCCAGAGCATCGAGTTTTAAATCTCCCCTAATAAGCAATGAATTTATTAAGAAATACAGCTATGACAGTTTAGTTTTATTTTTTTACCTATTTCGTGAGATTTAATTCATAAAAGTATTTTCACCCCGCATATATGAAATACTATCACGTTACTTCAAAAAGTAACAATATTAAAAACGCATAGTGATGAGAATTTTCTTCATTCGTAACCAAAGCAATGAAACAAATTTTACTTCATCACAATTCATTTTCCAAGCAATGTATTTAATTAAAATGACACTGAAGAACCTTACAGCTATTTGAAATGAAGTCATTAAGAAAAGAAAGTTTAGCAGCTCCTTGAACAGTGACATTTACGCCTGAACACCTTTGACGCGGCAAAAGGTTTCGGCGTCTAATATCTTTATCTGAATTTTATGAAGTCATCTCGACTTCAACGAAAATGAACTGTAGCTTTTGTTGTTTACCAAAAATAAGAAAAAAAAACTCCTTGTTTAGATGATTTATTTTGATGTCTGAGAGTTTCTCAAAAATGCGCAGAAAGATAAGATTAGGAAGATTAATGAAGCAATCATTTTGCTCGACTTTAGTGTATTAAGATAAAAAGAGGTAATTTTGTTACTAGAAGTCATGATACATTGTAAGATTAAACCTTTGATGAAAAAATATAGTTTTACGCATGGGTTATGTAGAAACAAACCTTGCTTTTGTGAGAATTTATCAAATAAATTACTATATTAAAAATTCAGAAAATTTATACATTTTATACGGCATAACAATTTAGATTTCATAACAAGATTGTGAAAATAAACGAAACAAGCATATTTCTGTTTATGCAAATTTAGAAGGTAATTTCAACCAAAATTATTTTCAATCAAATATTCAATCAATATTTGCAATCAAAATTAAGCGTAAATATTTCGTGTACATTTGTTTTCAATTTTACGAAAAATATTACTGTTATGTAAATAAAATTAAAATTAGCTACCTAAATCATAACAAAATAAACTTTACTGTAATTTAACAAATATGAAATTTTCTGAAATTTAACGATTATAGTTATTTTGGATACTATTCATATGACAATACGCTAAGGGAAAATATTTAACACTTTTGGAAAATGTCGTATTATAAAAGAATTAAACAGACATAAGAACGCTCAATCTAAAAGCGACATATTCAAAACTGAGCAAAAAATACTCAAATCTGAGTATGTCGCATAGTCAAAACGGCTCCGAATCAAAATTACCCAAGTTTGAAACATGTATATACTCATTTCTGAAAACTTGCACTCACTCACGAATAAAACATAATGTACTCATATTTCAGTATGTCCATGTTTTAAAAATGAGTATGAACTGACTTGTATGTGCTCACTTTTGCGTATTTTCATGTTTAAAAATTAGTTTGAACTAATTCTAATCATTTTTGAGTATGTCCATGTTTCAAAAATGAGTATGACCTAACATTTATGTGCTCAGTTTTGAGTATGTCCATGTTTCAAAAATGAGTATGACCTAACATTTATGTGCTCAGTTTTGAGTATGTCCATGTTTCAAAAATGAGTATGAACTAACCTCAATGTGATCGGTTTTGAGTATGTCCATGTTTCAATATTCTGAGTATTTCTGGTATTTCAGAATTGAAAGCATTGGGTCGTCATATTTGAAACAAAAAGTTTCATATCAAAATGAAAACATTGATTTACTCAGATTTGAAAGTGTCATTTTTCTTAGTGCTGTGGTATTGTTTATTTCTTATCACAAATTATTCGTTCGGGAAAGAAGTCCTTATTTTAAATTTAAATAGTGAAACGTATGTTTGAAATAAAATTACTCCCAATGGTGTAATGAGAATAAAAAAAAAACATTTTTTTTTATTATTATTAAATAATACAGCATAATGAAATCATTATAATAAATGTATAGACATATACTATCAATACTACATATACAGAACAACAAAAATAATTGTTAAGACAAAATAGCACTCAATAAAAAGACATGTTCTATTAATAGGACGCCATACTCAATCTGGTTAACTCCTAGCGAAAATGCCTATTTTTGCATAAAATGACAGCGATATAGTTTTCTATTCATATTCATATGCATTAGAGAAATGGAAGAACACACAACGTACTTGGTATAGTTTTATAGGCTTTCAAGGAAACACGAATATAAATTACACATTTAAGTATGTAGAAAAAATATTTCTGAATCTTAAATAAGTTCAACCGAACAGAAATGGATTTTGTTAATAAAATATCGCATATATTTTGGATACCGGTGTGTTTTAGAGTGGCCCATGAATACGTTATAGAACAAGAACAATACAAAGTACATTGCCGTGAATAGTAAATAAAACAAGCAAGGTTTATAGAATTTATTTTATTCAAACACAAATGCAATGTAATATGAGCTTTTTTTTATATTTTAAAGAAGACATCTACAAAGAATTTTATTTTTTAGCGTTCAATGGGTGCTTTTAGACGGAATCATATAAAAATCGTTAATAATTTTTACTCGCTAAAAACAGTTTTATGGAATTTTGCGATATAAATGGTTTTTAAATGTTTACTCTACGCTTTATCTAAACATAAATCATTTTAATAGTCATTTAAAAGTAGTCATTAATATTTTTTAACACAATATGAAAAACAACATTTAGATTGGGGAAAATTTAGGAGTTGCAGATTGGTTTCGATTGCATTAAGAAGCTTAACGTAACATTGGGTTGTCGTGTTACATGTACACAAGAATGACAATTTTTGTACTTTTATTATCAAACTATAGCCTAAAAAATATTTTTTCTGATAACCGAAATTTCTTCTTTTGTGATATTTTTCTCACGTTGGACCTAGTTTGAATCGCAATTCAAAATTTTTATGTATGTAATAAATTAGGGAAATTTGGATTCAAGTAATCCCCGGATTTTGGGTTACTTGAAGCCAAGCTTTTTGTTTTATAAAATACGCCATTTAAATAAGCAAAGGGAACGAGTAGGTCGTATATCTGAAAATAAGATATATAACATATTAATAAGAAGAATGTTGATATAAACTTGAAATCAAATTGGAAAATGCACTGAAATACAGGGTGTCCGTACAACTTCAAAAATTTATTACAAAAAAAAAATAATAGGCCTACAGCAAAAATAATTACAACAGTACATAGAGTAACTTAAAAAGTTTTTTTCTGCTACCTTAGTATACTTGTAGAGTAACTTAAAAAGTTTTTTTCTACAGCCTTAGTAAACTTCAGCATGAGATCCTTTCGTTGAACGAAGAATATCAAGTCATATTCCAATTCCATCCACGTGCGTTTCAGCATGCTAACATCAACAGTAGTTACAACTGTTTGATGAAATATTATTGTCTGATTAATAGTCTCATGGAATTGAAACAAAAGATCCAAACAGAAGTAGCTACTGTTGATGTTAGCATGAAAAACGTTCGTGGATTGAATTGAAATATCGTCTTGATATTTTTCGTGCTACGAAAGGATCTCATGTTGAAGTTTACTACGGCTGTAAAAAAAAAACTTTTAAAGTTACTCTATGCACTGTTGTAATTATTTTTTATGTTGGCCTATTATTTATTTTGTAATAAATTTTTGAAATTTTACGGAGACTTTTGGGGAACCCTGTACTTCTTTAATTGTGTTATGCTGAATGTTACATTTTTCGAGCTCTGTAAGTCTTTCTAGCTAATTCCAATTAGAAATAATATTACATGTATATATTAATATTTATTCTTCACGTTACCGATATTTTTATACTCGGACAGTACTTAAAAACTTGGTAAAAGTTCATTTTTACCATGTTTTTAAGTGATGCCTGAGTGTAAAAATTGTTAATGTGAAGAATAAATATTAAATATACAGACATTAGTAATTGAATTGAATTTATACTCGGACATACTTAAAAACTTGGTAAAAGTTCATTTTTAACATGTTTTTAAGTGATGTCTGAGTGTAAAAATTGGGAATGTGAAGAATAAATATTAAATATACAGACATTAGTAATTGAATACCTTTTAACATGTATAAGTTATTTTACATTAGAGCTGAAAAAAAACCCTTTACATCAGTGTCGGTTAAGTACTTTTATTTTTTATATCACAGCATTTATAGTTTAGCCATGTATTTACTTCTGATAAAAGGCTTTTGTATCTTTATAAGACATGTCTCTTGGCATTATGGAATTTAAACGTTCTTCTAAATTTTCACCTGTACCATTTATGTTCTTTAACTGTAATTTTCATTTACTCTCGGTTCAAAAACCAGAAATCGAAAAGAATTAGACTCAAAAATTGGCAACTGAACAGAATAATATCAACACTGCGAAAGCGATCAACAGCGAAAACATCACATCCAACCTAAAACTAAGTCCCCAGTGGATTGGACACGATTTGGTTAAAATCAAGTTGCCGATCCGATGTGAGATTCTAATATACATTTAATCAAAAACACAGAGGTTACGCTGTATGGCACTATGTAATTTTGCCGGAAAGTAATACACTATTATTTGAAAAAAAGTAAAATCTCTCTTTTTAGTTACACTGTAAAAAAAGACAAATATTTCTTTATCTATTAAAAATATAAAATAAACACAGAAGAAACTATACAATAACCTCCTTCGAGTTACTAAAGATTCCCAAAAGCGCTTTTTAGCTCACAGGCTATCAAAGCCTGAGAGCTAATGTGCTAGCCCGTTCTGTATGTACGTAAGTATGTATGTATGTATGTACGTAACGCGATAACTCTTAATATAAATAACCTTTTTGCTTCAAATTTTATTTGTAGGTTCATTGTAATAAGGCGCTTCCCTGATTAGTTTTGGGGTTTCATTGGTTAAGTATAAAGGGACACGGGTGACTAATCCCCCCTTAATTTTGATAAATGGGTTTTTCATGCCGAATTATCCGATTTGCTTCAAATTTGGTATATCGGTTTATTTTGATAAGGCGCTTCCCTGATTAGAATTGCGGGTTCATTGGTTACGTATAAAGGGGGGGAACGGGGGCTAATTCCCCTTAATTTAGATAAATGGGTGTTTCATGCAGAAATAACCGTTTTGCTTCAAATTTTGTTTATAGGTTCATTGTGGTAAGGCACTTCCCTGATGAGTTTTGGGGCTTCATTGGCTAAGTATAAAGGGGGAAAGGGGGGCTAATCCCCCCTTAATTTAGACAGATGGGTTTTGCATGCAGAATTATCCGATTTACTTCAAATTTGTATATATATGTTTATTGTAATAAGAGGCTTCCCTGATTAGTTTTGGGGGTTTATTGGTTAACTATAAGGGGAGGGGGAACGAGGGAGTGATCCCCTTAATATATTGTCGATTTCTTTATTTTTTGAGGCAAGAGTATAATATACAGTTAGTGTGAATAGCCTGTGAGCTCAAAGCCCTGCGTTTAACTGTGCAGTTTTTATTTTTATTGTTTTTAGAAACCTCAAAACTCTATATTTGTTTGAGAGATTTAAAGAAGCATTTATAAAAATAAAATTTCTTTTGCTGCCATTGATTTTTCGGAAACGTTTCCGACTAGTGTTTGAAGTGTATTAATAAGTTTTTTCAACCTGGACTATATATTTTTTTGGATGCTATCAATTTTGAAGTAAACAGTATCATGTTTAACAAGTATGTTTTAAAGTAAAACATGATAAATAACCTGCATTGACAATAATATTAAAATTAATATTGTTTTGTTACTCTTGCAAGTATAAATTATATTACACAGCTGAAAATATTTAATTAAGATTTGATAACATCCTATAAGCCGATATTCTGGTTTTAAAAAAAAAAGTATTAATACAGTATAAATCAACTCGGAAACATCTCCGAAAATCGGTGGCTGTAAAACAAATTTTCTTTACTAGAAATGTTTCTTTAAATCTCGGAAATATATTTTTTTTTTTCAGGATTCTAAACAGAAAAAAACGTTTTTCGTATTCATGGGTAACTCAAAAGAGGTTATTGTATATTTTAGCTTGTTGCTATTTTATATTTTCTTAGATTAAACATGTAATATATATATATATATATATATATATATATATATATCATCATCATCATCATCATCATCAACCGTTTTCAATCCACTGCTGGATGTAGGTCTCCCCCAGATTTTTCCATTGTTGCCTGTCTAGTGCTTTAGTCATCCAATTAACACCGGCCACTTTTCTGATTTCGTCACTCCATCTTACTTGAGGTCGTCTTCTTGGTCGTTTTACATCTCTGGGATACCACTGTAGGGTGTTTGTGCTCCATCTATTGTCTTGTCTTCTTGCAATGTGCCCAGCCCATTTCCATTTTAGCCATTTAATTCTCTCGATAATGTCAAAAACTTTCGTCTGACTTCTTATCCACGTTATTCTCTTTCGGTCTCTTCTGGTTATGCCTAGCATACATCTTTCCATACTTCGCTGTGTTGTTTGTAATCTTTGTACCATCCGTTTTGTTAGTGTCCAAGTTTCTGCTCCATAAGTTAGTGCAGGCAAAACACATTGGTTAAACACCTTTCTTTTCAAACAAAGAGGCATGTTACTTTTCAGAATAATATTGTTCTTCCCAAAAGCACTCCATCCATTTCTTATTCTTCTATTGATTTCATTCATGATACTGTTGTCTGAAGATATTTCTTGTCCAAGGTACACATAACTTTCAACATCTTTAATCTCAGTGTTGTTGTAGACGATTTTCTTTTTTGATGCAAATGAATTGAACATCACCTTAGTCTTTTCCAAATTTATTTTTAATCCCACATTAATGCTAGCTTCTGCCAAATCTTTTAGCATATTTTGCAATTCTTCAGGGCTATTACTGAAAATTAAAATGTCATCAGCAAACCGGAGATGGCTTAAATATTCCCCATTTATTCTAATCCCTTTGTTTTCCCAATCCAGCTTCTTGAAAATACTCTCTAAGACAGCAGTAAAAAGCTTAGGCGAAATGGTGTCTCCTTGTCTTACTCCTCTTTCAAGCTTGATCTTCGCTTTTCCTTTGTCCAAACGGATGGTGGCTGTTGCTTTCTTGTAGATCTTCTTTATGATATTGATATAAGGTTTGTCTATACCAATGTTCTCCAGAGAAGTAATTACTGCAGATGTGTAGACCGAATCAAATGCTTTTTCATAATCAATAAAGGCAAGACAGAGAGGTAAATTATATTCTTTATGTTTTCCTATAACTTCCCTTACTGTTTGAATATGATCCATTGTGCTAAATCCACTTCGAAATCCTGCTTGTTCTCTAGGTATATATATATATATATATATATATATTTTTTTTTTTTTTTTTTTTTTTTTTTTTTTTAAGTCAATTCCTACTTAGGTCAAAAAAAAAAAAATTCCAGCGATCTACACGCCTCACCAGTGACGGTATTTATTCCTAAATTTATATCCTGCTAAATATCTTATATAAAAGAAATTTATTTTCGAGTGCGGGAGAATTTCCATCCCAGGCGAGGCTTTCTCCTGGGACCTTGTGGTTACGAGCTCAGAGCTTAACCGACTGCGCTATCAAGACTTGTGAGTGAGTGCTTTTAAATGGAATTAATGTCTGAAATAGGTCGGCTGCGTGTTGATATTTTTTCTCCCACACAAAACTAAAATTAATTAATTTAATTTAATTAGTGAATTAATATTTGTAAAAACTGTATTAACATCAAGTGTCATTCACTACAAGTTTAAAAAAATGCATTTGAACTTGAGTGGATGAATAAGAAGTATTTTATTAAAGACTAAAAAATTGAACAAGATATATAAATATATATAGGAAGAATGTGAACTAATAGTAGGAATTAAAAAAAACAAAAAAAAAAAAAACATTTGTCTTTTTGTACAGTAAATGTCACTTTACACATTCAAAAACAATCTATTTCAAAAGGATGGATGTGTTATCCATATGTTTAGGATATTTATGCAGTAATAACAGTACCTAACTTAATTATTTCTTTTTAGCATGAAAATGTGCGCAAAAGAGTCTTTATTTATTTACATACTTATTTACATACTTTAATCATTGAACTTTTATTATGTTTTCAAGAACATCGTTACTTAGATTTTCACATAAGTTACCTAAGTTTTGTGGAGTTTTGTGAATAAAAGACTTTTTTCTAAGCTTCTTTTAAGACCCATAAAAATTCATGGAATTGAAAACAGTTATCGTATATTATACTTTCGTAGACTAAGAAACATTTGTCATTTTATACAATAAAGGTTACTCCCGACTTTCCCAAATAAACATTTTGAAAAAGATTATTGTGTTATCAATGTGTTTCGGATATTTATGCAGTAATAACAGTATATAAATTAATCATCTCTTTCTAACATGCAAATGTGATCTAGATAATCTCTATTTTATTACATACTTTTTTAATCATTGGACATTTATTATTTTTCTCAAGAATATGGTTTATTACTAAGATTTGCACACGAGTTATCTGAATAATATGCATTTTTATGAATAAAAGATATTACTTCTTTTAAGACCCATAAAAATTCATGGAATTGAAAACAGGTATCGTATTTGTCGAAATGATATATTACTGTGTCTTCTATTTCAGTGGAAGGAAAGAATCATTGTTTCCATATATCTCTTTGCGGGTATTGATTATACGAAGTAAAAAGTGCAATTTCCTTTCAGATCATTATTCATGCAATTCTCATATATTTCTTATCTCGAGATGAATATGCTTATATTTTTCAAACTAAGGATTTATATTCTCTAAATATTTAACTGTAGTATTTTTTTTGAATCGCCTTTTAAATCGTATATAGTATTTTTAACACTATCCACTATACTTGAAAAGTGTTTATGATTTCCGATTGTCTGTCTGTGCTCTAACCTTCGTAAGTATATTGGGATTGCCATGCAAATAATATATGTTTTTGGGGTTTACCATAGCATGTTATGTATTGTAAATGAAGTGTATCGCATTTGTATTTCGTTTACAAGAACACACAAAATAATCCCGTTACATTACAGTCTATGATTAAAAATCGTTTGCGGTTTATTTTAATTATGTTACAGTATTTCAAACATAATGGAATTGATATGCATTTTAGACGTACACTAAAACATGTTTTCTGTAAAATATGGAATGTAAAGAAATTATCATTCATTTACAAGGACACACAAAAGAATTCCGTTAAATAATGTTCTACGGGTTAAAAATATGTCCTGCGTATTTTATTGATGTTACGCTATTTTAACCATAAACAAATTTATATATATTATTTTTGTGATATATACGAAAAAGAATTAATTTAGCAATGTTTAAAAATAATTACGTAAGTTGCTTTTCTAATCACAGAATTATACGATTACATTAGGCAAAGGAAACTATTCGGAAACAAAGGTACACAATACACTTAACACTTTATATCTCTAATTATATTATTTAAAGAAAACATTATCTACCAGGGTATTTTAAATTATGAAAATACGCTCTAATGTAAAAAAAAAAGACAAATATTTCTTAATCTGGGTAGTTATAATATAACCACGAACGAAAATATATAATAACTTATTCCGAATTAGCCACTGCTCCGAAAACCATTATTTAACTTTACGGACCTTAGAAACTAATATATATGCGATATTTAAAGAAGTATTTATAAAAACAAAGTTTCTAGTGTTGTCAATGATTATTGAAAATGTTTTCGATTGGTGTTTATAGGGTATTAAACATATTTCTTAATACAGAATACAGATGTTTAAGAAACTAAAGTAAACATTTCTAAAGTAATTCTAAATCACAGTTCTAATGTAAACATTTTTATGTTCATTTTCATGGACAAACATGATAAACAAACAGCATTAACATTAATATTAATACTGACATTATTTTGTAACTTTTCAGTATAAAAATTCAATTAAGCAGCTGAAAGTGTTTAATTCACACCTATTAGCATCCTAAGTAAATGTAAGTGTAATTTCTAGATTTCATCAAAGATTTTTTTTAATTCATTAAAACTAGGTTTTTTCGGAAAGCATTTTATTATTTTTATCTTAATCTGTTTAATCAAATTAATTTCTCAATATTCATTTCAAGTAATTGTATGGGATGAAGATACAAAAGAGTGCTAATTTATTATTATTACTAGCTGATCCGTCCGCTGTTTAAAAATAGTCATTTTCGGCGTGCATTCTGTTCTAACCAAACTTCTTTTCGAACGAAACTCCGGCACTCGTCCCCACTGCCTACGGCATTGTATAGCAGACGTGCTACTCACGCACTGCAATATCGTTTAGTTTCAATTTCCACCGCTAAGGGGAGCGATATCATCTTACTTAGTTATCTATATCTTAATTAGTTCATATTAAGTTGAATAAACCCATTCCCATTGAAGAAGATTATAAGCATTTTTTAGATCTCTTCTAATCAAAATGTGAAAATGCCCTAGGTGGGCCATTTTCAACCACCATATCTCACACACCCTCAGAGCTAACGACATGCAACCACCATAGTGCACGATGGGAGACTCGCGGCTACTACCACACACAAACAGCAGTGATCTACGCTGGGTAGTTGTGGCTGGAAAGTGAAATATAGGGATACACACGCCTATTTATATATATATATATTTATTGATTAGTGAATAATAAAGCATTGTATCGGGAAACTAATTGTAACTTCCGAATTTCATCAAAGGATATTTTATTATATATGCCTAATAAATGAACCTTTATAAATATTATTTAGAATATATATTTTTACTTAAATAGTCGCATGTTATCTTTCAATGTCTTGCCTTTTTATGAAAAAGTCCTTCCAGCTTGTACCGGTAAGTAAAGGTAGATTCCATGTTCCTTGTTTTTAAAAATTCAGCAAAATTTAGTCAAACACACGAAGCTAATATGCGTGGCACCTTATTATAGAAGAATAAATCCTAATTTTTGTCAATACTGAATTCGATAGAGAATTTCGCCAAATGAGTCAGCTGTATCCAAGTTGACTTCATTTATGGCGATCGACAAAATTGGCAAAATTTCACCACGTATCACCAAGCTTTACGAGAATTTGACACTGGCGGTTATGACTATGTAGTTTTAACGTATGAGAGAAACAATAATTAACGTAAATTTGCGAGAAACCATGTTTATTAAATCTCAGAAATAAAACCTGATTTTTGAAAAAAAAAACCACCTAATCAATCAGTAAAATTTCAAACTGTTCAAACTGTATCTTAGCCATGTCTTAAGATAGAGACAAAACAAAAAACGTTTCGGAAACCTTATATCAAAGCCAAACACTTAAATATAAACATTTTTTGGATTTCTGATTTTTTTTTAAAGTTTTTATTTTACAGTATTGAAGTGACCGCCATTATGAAACAACATGGTAAATAAAGCTGGTAAATGAACACAGTCATGACAGTGGTATGACCTGTACACATGCTCAATCACATGCAAATCGGTTAATATATACGAATGCTGTCGCATGAGAAATATCAGATTGTTTCAAGATGTCAGTTACCTAGAAATTCAAACTACTGTATCTTAGCCATTTTTTAGGTTAAATTCGAAAGAAAAATATTCTCCGGAATCCTTATAGCAAGGTAGAACATTTAAAGATAAAACTTTTTCAATTTATATTTTTTTGTATATCTTTCTGAATTTAAAAAATAAAAAATAATAATTGACCGATATATTTAAAATATGACAAACGAAGATGGCCAACGAACTTAATTAATGCCTTGGTAAGTCCGGTACAGATGCTCAGTCACATCCAAATCGGTTAATAAATACGCGTTCTATCTCATGACAAAAATTAGATTATTTCAAAATGTCAGTCAGCTTATAATTTCAATCAGCTACATCTCAATCATTTTCTTAGGATAAAAACGAAAGAAAAATGCACCAGAATCCCTGTATCAAGAACGAAAACTTAAAGGAAAAAACTTGTCCAATTTCTAATTTGTTCGTACATCTTTTTGAATTTAAACAAATTAAAATTTATTTAAAGTGCATCATTTGAAACAAAATGGCAGATGAATCTGGCCAATGATCTCTGTCGAGATCTTGGTAAGTCCTGTACACATGCTCAATCGCATCCAAATCGGTTAATAAATACGCGTTCTATCGTAAGACGAAAATTAGACAGTTTCAAAATGTCAGCCACCTTAGATTTTCAATCAGTTTTATCTTAGCCATTTTTTAAGATAAAGTGGAAACAAAAAATGCTTCGAAATCTTCGTATCAAGACCGAACGCTTAAAGAAAAATACTTTCTCAATTTCTACTTTTTTGTGCAACTTTTTCAATTAAAAAAATTATATGGCCACCATTTTGAAACAATATGGCGGATCAAGCTTGCTAACGAACTCGGTCGAGACCTTGGTATGTCCTGTACACATGCTAAGTTACATCCAATTCGGTCCATAAATATGAGAGTTAGACCATGGCAAATATCATATATATACCGGGTGATTATAATTAAAGTTACGATTTCAAAAATCGATAATTTTAAAACTACTGGTCAGAATGACTTGATATTTTAGCAGTACAATCGTGAGGCAATGGAATTTTGTTTGGCGAAGGAAAAAAATAGTTCCAAATTGTGCCGATAGATGGCGTTGTCAGGGTAATGTCAGGGGAAAGACCAAAAATGTATTCTTGAACCCTTTCCGGCACGGTGTAAATTTGTTTGCAAAATGATGAAATAATAGACTGACACCGGAATTTACAAACGAATCCATTAGTAAAAAGAAACTTGCTTATTTTCTGGTTCTTAATGGAAGGAAAATTTTAATTAAAAATTCTTGGTGCCGTTTGTCAGTTTTAGAATTAAAATTGGGTGTCCTTTTTTGTGACCACCGCCCGTTAAAGGGTTAAACATAGGAATGATGTTGCCAAAAGGAAAAAAATAGAGTTCAGAGATTTACTAAAAATTTATTTGCGAAAAGACAAGACTACGTGTTTACAGCGACGACAGCGATAATGACAAAAAATGAAAAAAAAAAGAGCTTCATGGAACAAACACCTTACTGATTATTAAGGCATAAGTTGCTCAATATGCCCTCCGCCTTGTTCCGCTACTAATTGGAAGCGCAAAACGGCATGCTCCACAACAGATCGGAGGGTATCTGTACTAATGCAATGGGTGTGTTGTGTGATGCTTGCCTTCAAGTCGGCTAGATTCTGAATCCGCCCGCTATAAACAACATTCTTCAGGTATCCCCAAAGCCAGAAATCACACGGGTTTAAGTCGGGGGAACGTGGCGGCCATGTTGTTGGAAAATGGCGGCTTATGATCCTATCATCTCCGAAATTATCACTCAGTAGCTGCTTTACAGTAGTAGCAATGTGCGGAGGAGCGCCATCTTGCATGAATATTATGCGATCCACACACTGACGCTGTTGAAGTGCCGGAAGAACATGGTTACGCAAAAGTGCTTCATACCGCTTGCCAGTAACTGTGCAGGTAACGGGACCCGCAGGTGTGATCTCCTCGAAGAAAAATGGACCGACGATAAACGCTGCCGTTATTCCGCACCACACAGTGACCTTTTCAGACTGAAGAGGTAATGGCTGTAGCTGGGACGGATTCTCGGTCGCCCATATCCTGCAATTTTGCGTATTTACAGAACCTTGCAAATGAAAGTGGGCTTCGTCAGACCACAGAATGTTCCATGGCCATCCGTTGTCCACTTCCATCCGGGCAAGAAATTGTAGTGTAAAAGATTGACGTGCTTCCAGGTCAGCAGGTAGCAACTCCTGCACATGAGTTATCTTGTACGGATAACAGCGTAAGGCGTTCCGTAGAACTTTACGCACCGTGCCGTTCGGCATATCCAGCATTCGGCCAATCCCCCTTGCACTGCTGATTCCAGCATCACTGTCAGTATGTTCCTGTAATGCTGTAGCCACATCTTCCACTGCCGCAGCTGAAACTGGTTTCGTTCCTCTACCCCGTTTAACGTCAAATGAACCGGTCTCTTCGAATTTAGCAAT
The DNA here is from genome assembly GCA_963931845.1 of Maratus michaelseni. Taxonomy (NCBI): domain Eukaryota; kingdom Metazoa; phylum Arthropoda; class Arachnida; order Araneae; family Salticidae; genus Maratus; species Maratus michaelseni. Next base: position 103,583,878 of record OZ007590.1, on the reverse strand, counting down.
CATTTTTTGTTGTTATTGGAAATTTTTTATGGATTTTAATGTCCGAAACTTCCTAATAGCTGTAAGTGCACAGTCATCGTTCTTATAAAAAAGCTTCAAGAGCAGAGCGCGATCCTTCATAGTCAGAGTCATGATGAAGCATTCAGGCAAAGAGCTGCTGCTCTGCATTTTTATGGTTGCTATGTCTGCGGTGCGCATGTCACGTATTAGTAATTTTCATATCTTCAGACAATGTGAACCCAGACAGCGCCATCTATGGGCACATTTTGAAACTTTTTTTTTTCCTTCGCCAAACAAAATTCCATTGCCTCACGATTGTTCTGCTAAAATATCAAGTCAATCTGACCAGTAGTTTTAATTAAAAGTATCGATTTTTGAAATCGTAACTTTAATTATAATCACCCGGTATTTAATTAAAATTTTCCTTTCATTAAGAACCAGAAAAATAAGCAAGTTTCTTTTTACTAATGGATTCGTTTGTAAATTCCGATGTCAATCTATTATTTCATCATTTTGCAAACAAATTTACTCCGCGCCGGAAAGGGTTCAAGAATACATTTTTGGTCTTTCCCCTGACATTACCCTGACAACGCCATCTATCGGCACAATTTGGAACTATTTTTTTTCCTTCGCCAAACAAAATTCCATTGCCTCACGATTGTTCTGCTAAAATATCAAGTCATTCTGACCAGTAGTTTTAAAATTATAGATTTTTGAAATCGTAACTTTAATTATAATCACCCGGTATATATATATGTACTATATATATCAATATTTGAACAGTGATCGGTAAAATTATACCGAAATTTTCTGGAACAGCCTTCCTCCGCACGGCTGCAATAGATAGCTTTTTACTTTTTGTAATGAAAGCTATCAAAAAATCTTTTTTAAGATCCATAAAACTTTAAAAATTGAAAAAAAGGTATCGTTTCTGTCTCGAAACGATACATTACTGTCTAAACTATTTCAATAGAAACAATTTTGTTTTTGAATTTGTCTTCACAAAAGAGGAAATTTCGTTTCTGATTGTTATTCATGTATTTCTAATGTCTGTTTTATGTCTACAGATTGGTATGCTGGTATGGACTTTCAAATGTCACCAAATAATACTTATTATTCCTAGATGTAGGTTTATTTAATCAAATCTTCATAGAAATAACAGTAGAGTGCATTTCATTACTTTTACATTCATGCTTTTCATAAATAAATTTATCAATCTTTATCTCAAATAAATTTACGAGATAAATATAGTAGTCCAACTAATTATTAATGAATGAAAACGCACTATAAGCAGCTATGTGCAACTTCCAAATCATGTCAAAGAGTACTTCATTTTTCTTCATCTAATAAATCAAATCTTTATAAACCTCATTTTCAAACTGACCAATTCTGTTATGTCGGTCCTATACAAAAATAAATAAATAAATAAATAAATAAATAAAAGTCGTAACTTTTTAAAAATTAATGACAGGACTATTCCATCAACATTATTTTATTTACTAGCTTATTTTGAGCACTTTTGCAATTTACATTGTCTACGTATCTCTAACAGGTAAAGAACAAAAACACGTTTCAATCATTTTATGGACATCTTGCATAATACATAAACTTAATCAATCAAACATTTAAATTTATTTCTTTTTGTTACATGAACATTCATATTTTTATATGTATTTTTTATTTCTTTATGCGAAAATATAGTACTTCTTTTATTATTAATGAGAAATCTTAAGTATAAAGCAGGTGCCATATTCATCGAAATGATGCATCTGCTATTTCAGAAGATGAAAAAAAAATAATTTTTTGCATTTATCTTTACAAGAATCTATTATGCGAAAGAGAAAGAGGAAATTCCTTTCAGATCATTATTCATGCTTTTCCAATATACTCCATGTCTGAATAATCACACGTCTAAATTTTTCAATATATATACACACTGTAAAAAAGCAAAATGTTCCTTGATCTAGCAACAAGGTTTACGAAAATGTAACATAACCTACTACAAGATATACACGATTCCGAAACGTGTTCTTTTATTTTCAGAAATTTTAGAAACCAATAGAGATGTCCGAGATCTAAAGAAGCAATATTATGTTGTCCTTAGTTTTCGAAAATGTTGCAAAGTACTTTTTACAGGGTATTAATCAATTTTTAGGTGCGTTCGTAATTATAAATACGTAGCACCTATAGTCGTCGTATTGGACCGTCCGTCTGTCCGCATATAACAGCGCAAAAACTACCCAACCGAATGGTTCGAAATTTAATATATATAATCGTTGCAGAATTTTGTCGAGTCATTTCAAATATTATGAAAATCGAATCAAAATTTAAAAAGATTGTAAAGATCCCATTCAATTATTTGTGAATGTTGGATGGGACTTTCCATCGAGAACATTATTTTTTCACACTTAGAAAATGCGTCCTTTTCTCACGGTCAAGATGGCAGACGCGGTGTCGCGAGTGGTTAAAAGAAGGGTGAGAAGATAAAATCGTTATGTCGGGGAGGTGATTAATTAGGTTCTTCTCCAAAAACAGGTAAAGTAGGAGCTTTCCCTGGCCTAGCGAAGACAGAAATTGGCAACAATGCGCCGGGTGAGCACTCATAGCTTCCAATCGGAAAGGCGAACTAACTTTATTGGAGCTTTGAGATAAACTGTAAACGCCCAACTCCCCTCCCCTTCGGCGGGGAACCGGAAAAAAGAGTTTTGTGAACGAGTCGAGATTTGGAGAGAAGCGAGAGAGGTTGTAATTCTTCGGACCTAAAAAGAGAACGGAGACATCCCTTGATGAGGTGACAGAGTTCAGTGGGCGGACGACACGTCCCGTGTGCTACGTTTTTGCACACCGCTAGCTGTGCAGGCAAAACGAAAGAGATACCCCGTTTCTAGAACGGACATTTTGCAGACCGCCATCAGCGCGGGCAAATAGGTAGAGACTCTCTAATTGAGACATGTTGGACTCTCTTACTTCAAACAGATACTTTGATCCCAAAGTAAAGGTTACGTCGCTGTTAATCGAATTTGACAAGGACTCAAAACTTTAACCTGTAAATTTTAAGTATTTTCCCGTGTTGATATCAGAATAGAATAAATTTTATTCTAAGGACAATAATTGGTCTTGTTTGTATTTTCGCTACCATTAAAATCATCCCGCAAACGAGATCCTTACAAGATATTAATAAAAGTTTTCTTCATTCTGTTAAATCCTATCGAACGTAATTAATTCAATGATCCCCCATTATAAGTAATGATTCTAGGTTGCCATGGTGATTGCGTCATATTTAAGATGGAGTCATATTATTTCCGTGTTACTGAATTTAAAATTATAATTTGGATACTAAACTTGTTTAGTTATCGAAGTCCTATAATCTACCGACAGTTTTTTGGATATATGTTTCCGAAGAAATAGATATTAAATGGAAAATTAGCCTAAATTTGGATTTCAAATTCTGAAATTTTCAAAGCATAGATCCACTGGAATTTTCAGTAAATGTCAACAAAAGATAAAATGTTGTCAACTTAAAATGTACTTATATTATTACGGAAATTAATCATATCATAATAACAGACGATATAATTCATTTTACTGGAACAAATTATATTACGAACGCACCTCATTTGTCACGTTTGACGTACAGTTTCCAACTTGTTTCTAACCGGTATCAACACGAAATGTCGATTTTCGGATGCGATTACCTACCAAGCAATAATTTACAGCTGATTAACATAATACATACATTTATACACTAATTCTTTTTTCAGCAGTTCTGAAATTACGCTGTAAATTAATGAAATACAAAGAATGTGAATTATCACTTTACTAAACAGCGTACAACCATTAGAGTGAAAAAAATGTCCAGACCGGGGTTCGATCCCGGATCCCTTGGTATAGCGCACCAAGTGCTTTACCAATTAAATTATCCAGACGACATCCAGTCTAGCATTATCTCACTCTTATATGGCAAGGCTACAAACAAGCAGCACAAGATGAAAAGAGAACAACAATCATGAGCACAACACCGTTGGCATGCATGAGACAAATTAAACCCAGTATCAGTGAATATTTATACACTAATTATTTTTTCAGCAGAGCTGAAATTACGCTTATACACTAATTATTTTTTCAGCAAAGCTGAAATTAAGCTTATACATTTGTTTTTTTTTGTTTTTTTTCTCAGCAGAGCTGAAATTTAAAAGGCGTAATCTTTCTTTACCAAATTCTACTGTAAATGATGAAAAAAAAGAATTGGAACTTAACAGCTCAACTTTTGACTGCACATAAGAAAATATAATAGCGCAATGACTTTCGTATCGTTTTGAGTAATGCGGACGAATATTCCAGGTGAAGGTACAGATTACTTTAAAATACAAGGTCAAATTCTCCGATACATTTCGTTTGATTCAAGGTTCGTTAGGAGAAACCGACCAGCTCTGCTGGCGTAGCCGGCTAGTTTCTATTAGTTTCACCGAGGTATTTTTATTACGAAATCCTAAAAGCATAAACTCTTACGCAATACACAATTTCAATAAGGAATTATGAACCGCCATTTTTGTCCAATTATACTACAATAATGGATTTGTTACAAATATTTTTCTATATAGTTTATGAATATTTATTCGTAATCATATATATATATATATTATTGTAACATATACGCCAACTAAGTTGAAGATGTAAACAATTGTAACAAAGAATGTGGCATTGCAAGAACATATTTTTAACCCTGGAGTACACGCGCCACTTTTCACTACACGGTTTTTTCAGGCTCGAAACTTATTTATTTGAAAAAATATGCTGGAATTTATCTATTCTTACCAAATTATTGTATGCAACAGTTCTCACACTCAATGCTTGCAGATTTTTACTGAGTTTAGAAATTCCATTACTGCACTGCGAAACTAGTTGGATGTGCCAATCCGAAAACTTTCTCCTATCTCACACAGATTTCGCTTACACTAAAAGAATAATCAGCAATTTATATCAAGGTCTAACTGAATCTAAAGTTTTATTAAATTCCGTGCAATAGTTTTTGAGATATGACTATTGCTAAAATCGAGTAAATCTTGCAAAATATAGCATAGCAACGCTACCTGTTGGGAGATTTAGAACAAAACCTAATCAACAACAACTTATATCAACGTCTAACTGAATCTGAAGTTTGATGAAAATTCGTGCATTAGTTTTTGAGATATAGTTATTATGATAATAATGAGTAGCATAGCAGTGCCACCTGTTGGGCTATTTACACCAAAATGTAAGCAGCATCTATTTATGTAAAGGTCTAACAGAATCTGAAGTTTGATGAATCCCGTGCATTAGTTCTTGAGATAGAGCTATCGTAAAAATGATGAAAAAGTGGTATAGCAGCGCCATCTGTTGGGAGATCTACACCAAAACATAATCAGCGTCTATTTATGTCAAGGTCTAACAGAATCTAAAGATCGATAAAAATAAATGCAATAGTTCTTGAGATAGAGCTATTGCGGAAATCGCAAAAAATGAAGCATAGCAGCGTCACCTATTAAGCGAGTTGCACCAAAAACTAATCAGTACCCATTTATATCAAGGCCTAACTGAATATAAAATTTTATTAAATTTCGTGCATTAGTTCTTGAGATAGAGTGCCCACAAAATTTTTGTCACATACAGAGTCACAGAGTCACAGACAGACATTTTCTAAAAACAGTCAAATCGTGATCAGGCCCTTCTAAAACGTATAAATCCGTCGAAAACTGGAAGTCGAAAATTTTCATGAATACAATACTTTTTTCTTGTAAAGATAGAAGAAAGTAAAAAAAGACAACTATTTCTTAATCTAGGAAAGTATAATATAGCCACGAAAAAAAAATATACAACAACTTCTGCCGGGTTAATTTTGATTCTGAAAAGCGTTCTTTATCTTTAGAAACTTTACAAGCCAATATGTTTTCGAGAGTTAAAGAAGCATCTATAAAAATATATTTTATTTTGCCGTCACTCATTTTTGGAAACGTTGCAGCGGCGTCAAATTTATAACGCATTAATCAGTTTTCTCAACCAGTAATAAAAATTTCTCGGATCCCTCAGTTCTCAAGTAAATATTTGTATGTTTAAAAAACATGTTTTACAGACAAACATGAGAAATTGACAGAATTAACACTAACATTATTTCTTGTATTATTTTGTTACTCTTACATGCATAAATTCAATTACGCTGCTGAAAATGCTTTATTGAGAATTGGTAACATCTTTAAAACCGATATACAGGTTTGAGAAATCTTATTAATTTACTATAAAATATATACTCTGAAAAGTCTCGAAAATCAGTCGCGGCAAAAGAAACTTTGTTTATATTAAGGGGACCGTGGACCTTCAGTTAGGCTAAAATCGACTAAAAAATCGTTTTTCTTATTTTGGATTATTATTATACTTCATTTTAACTGCAATATTTGCAAAATACCGCATTCAATTGCAAAGATACCTATCGAAGTTTCTAACATTTCAAATTCCACACAGTAAATTAGTTACGCTAAAAAATAAAACTTTAAATTGCGTTTTCTGTAAATGAGAATTTTTACCAAGTTAAAATATTCAAAATGTTCCAGGCGTCTTATGTTTTATCCAATTTTCATGATATTAAGTATTATTGTTAGCAATGTGCTATATTTCAGAACTTAGTATTAATATCCACGCATTACTGTACATAAAAGGAAAATTTGGTAGTTATATAATTTTTTTTCCGTGGAATTAAAAAACAAATTTAAATATTTGAAGTTTTTTATTAATTTTTCTCAATATATTTGTACAATTTTAAAACGCATACCAACTTTTGTTGCAATAATATAAAGCTACCATTTAACAAAGCACCATGATCCTAAAGTCAAATTTAATGCGCATGGGACATTTTTAATTAGAGTGATGAATTAATATATTTTAATTAATTACACACATTTTTGAATAAAATTGCTTACTTTACTTAGAAAATGTATGAATTACTATGTGTGCAAAATTTCAGTACAATTGAGTGAAAAATTAAAAAAATGCTTTTGAACGTCCACTGTCCCCTTGATGCTTCTTTAAATCTCAGAAAATATATTGATTTTTAAGGTTTCTAAAGGTAAAGAAACATTTGCATGATCACGGGTAATTCGGACAATGTTACTGCATATTTTCTATAATTGTCAATAAGATGACACTTTAATGCAGCTAATAAGCAACTGGATCGTTTTGATTTGAATGTTTGATTACTGTAGGAAATTTTTGCATTATTCGTCTCTGAAAGACCCGGCATGCGTGTTCGCGTTTTAAAATAACATTATTTCTATACTTAAAAAAATATCATTGAATATATATTTATTATGTTTTTCAAAGTTTATTATCATTAATCTCTCTGACGTAATAAATTTTCATAGTCGCTCAGTATCTCATAAGAAATTTCACGTGCAACATCTTAAATAAAAGAAGTTATTTTTCAAATATGCACAAATATGTATGAACTTTACTATTTAGAAAAAAGTCACTATATATTTGAGATCATTTTGCGCATTTATTTTCAAAATAATTCATATCCCCAAAAATCGATAGAATAGTCAGTTTATTTTTAGGAATGGATATTGCAGCACTCGTGATTTCTAACATTTTCCAATATTTTTTACAGATTATCAAAAATATATATATATTCCATTACAAACGACGTGATAGATTTTCCGGTTTGATTTCAGAGCCCTAGTGATTAAAATAAATACCTGCTCTTATCTTTACCTTTTATTAATTATTCTATTATTTTTAGAGTTGTAAAAAAACAATGGTTTTCGGAATGTTGTTGCATTATCATTTGATCTTTTCATGATTTTAAAAATGAAAAGGATATATATATTATATTTTATATAAACTATTTTAAAAAAGCAAATTAATTTGCTACGTTCCCTTTTATTTTATATTTTCAAATATTTCTTATTCTTCTATTTAATAAACGGATATGAATAATATTTTTTGTGTCAGTAAAGAAACAGTTTTTTTTATACTCTTTGCAGTTTTTCATATTATAATGAAAATTATAATAAAACAGAGGGAATGAAACAGTTAGAATTAATGGATCGACGCTCAAGGAATTATAGTGAAATCAGTGGACATAATATTGGTAATCTACATAGTATGCATAGCAAAACAGGATGCAATAATTGATATGAAAATAAAGTAACATAATAAAATATAGTTTCTTCCAGAAATTTCTGAGCATTTGTTTCGTAAAATTATGAGCATTCCGAAAACAATAAATTTACATTTTTACAATTGAAAATATAGACTTTCTCCTTTTCACCATTTTTAGGCCACATTTAAAATTCTTTCGATATTTTGTATATAGAATTGAATTTATTTGAAGTCAGTAAATATTTGGAGTGGTTTCTAAGTGCATCTAAATAAATATATTTTCCATCCAAACTATTTTGAAAAAAGCAAAATAATAAAATTTCAGATAGCGTAGTGCCTATTGAGTATGTATGACGTGTTAATCTCACTTCACCTTATTTCATTAAGTATATACAGGGTGATCAAAGACACGTAAAGTTTCATAGTTTGGTAGTAGAACACATTTCTGATTATCTGGATATTATCGACGAATCTCGAGCATATTTTACTTCTTTTTGTTAGGTATGAGTTTCATGATGTATAGACATCAGAGTTTATCTTTTGATATGATGAAAATAGAGGATAGGAAGACTCATTTTATAAATTCCTCCAGACGCAAAGTATAATTCATTGTTTATAGGTTCAAGATTTTTCTACTTATTTAAGCGAATCTGATATATTTTTTCAGATTCTTTTATTCGCCCTATTGTCATATATAATCAACCTTTCATCTCTATTAATAATTATTTTTAAAAATGTGTGTACATTAAATTCTTATAGTGTGTTGAATTATGGGCAAAATTATACAAAGTGATATCTCAATTATTAAGAAGGACATGAGCAAAAATGTCGACGTGCGTACATCGATAAAACCGACCTCGCCGAAAAGACTCTACTAAGGATTCTATTCCCTTGTTGAAGCTGCAGATGGCACAGGAGGGTCCACAGTATGACACAGTATTCTTTTTTTCTAAAACTTTAAACGCGATTTTCTGGAAACTACACGTTTCAACATGGATAGCATGATAACGTGAGCAATGTTTAACCTTTCTGGATAAAATGTATACTCATCTACGTATAATTAAATTGTCTAAGGGCCATCGAGCCAATTTTTGATAATTTGAATTTTTTTTTCCAATAATTTTAACGAAAAATGAATTTTTTTTTTCAATATAGTGCAATTTTCTTATTTTAAAAAAATTCAAAAAATTAAGAAACTGGGGTTTTAACAGTTTTTGGTTTCTACAAAATGTTAGGTTAATGCTCATTAAGCCCGGATATTTTGGTACAGGTCAACGCTGCTGCCTTTTTCCGACGTAATATTGTGCTGCCCTTTAAAAAAAAACATTTTTTGAAATTTTCTCTATATAAAGTCTAATAAAGAATTTATAAAAATTGAACATGGCTAAATAATTACAGTTTGTTCTAACTAAGATTTTAATGTTGAGCATTTTTCCTTTTATCACTTTATTAGAAAATGGCAGCCAATTATGCGAGAATTTGAAAAAAACCCATTTTTCCAAAAAATGCCCCATGTTACCTGAAAACAACCCACACCTGACATAATCAGCTGAAAATGAAGCATTTTATTACATATTAATGATTTAACATAAAAAATAAAATTTTATGTAGATCATTCTAAATATATATTATAAAAAGAAGTTCTGTAAAACTGAAACTCACGTTTTGCCAGAATTCTGCAATTGTTAATTTAAATTATTTTAAAACTAAATAAGCACTCCCTAGGTATTTTTAACTATTTTTATTTTTCTAAATGGTGCATAAAACCATAACAAAATAAAAAAAAAATTACTTTAGTAAAATATTTTGTGCAGTACTGGGGTGGGTTTTTTTTTAGGAAGCATTTCAGTGTGGGTTTTTTTTAGAGGACAGACCAATATGTGACCCAATTTAACAACAACAAAAAAAAAATATTTAAAGGAAAAAAAACGGGGAATTAATAATTGTTTAATTAATTTTACTCCATTTTTCACATTTTTTTTCAAAATATGTCAATTTTTCAAACTCATTAACATAAAGATATCTGCATTCTCTCAAGTTAAGAGGGGCGGGGCAGTAGTCATAGCTTAAGAAATTTTGTGAGTTTGAATAATAACGTGAACTCTTGGGTATTTTCAGCTACATTAAGTTCAGTTTGGAGAATGTTTCGGATATTTTTCATCAAAAATAAATATTTCATACTTCGTTCATGGCATCCATGACATAGCAATACCAGCTGCCTATTTTCACCCAGCATTTTTTAAGCATTATAAAAATTCCGAATGCAATTAATCTTTATTAATCCATATCAGTAATTTTGTAGTGTACGATATTCTGAAAATTGAAAAATTTTAAAAATAGCGGATTTTAAAAAATAATAATAATAATTTCACTCGAAAATAATAGCCTTATAATGCCCTACGTATCGCAAGATAATTCAATTCTGAAAGTTTGTAATAAAAGATAAAGAAATCTGTCTAGCGAGACTCCTGTAATGCAAGCGGTCACGCAAAAGAATACCACTTTGAAAACAATTTGTTTAGAGTTTAATGTTTGCTTTAGCGGCTGTTATTTGCAGTGACATATTTTTCATTGCAAGATTTGTAATAAATAAAATTTGAAAAAAGTGTTTTTGGGCTATTTTCTAGACACCAGAAATCAGACCAGTAATCAGAAAAAGAAAGAAAAAAAACGATTTTCAGAAAGTTAAAATCTGGTGAAACTTTTTAAATAGCTGTTGAGATTTTTAATAGAAGCAAAAATAATATATTAATTTTTTGTAAATTTATTGAATTTATATATACGTATATGATGTACTATTTTGGTATAGAAATCATTATTATAGAAATATTGTTAAAGAAAGCAGCATTAATACCGTTATGTCGAAGTAGTATATCCATAAAATATTACGGAGAATGCTTGTATTTTTCGCGTGCGTGCAGGTAAACAATTTATGCATTCACTTGTAAAAGGAAAACCCTTTACGCCGAAACCCTATAGAAATAGGGAAACATAAATTTTTTATTTCACTTAAAGAAAATGTTTAATACTTCCGAATGACTTGTAAATATGTCTTTTTAGGTGCGTTCGTAATTATATAAATACGTAGCACCTATTGTCGTCGTCTGGTCCGTCCGTCCGTCTGTCCGTCCGTCTGTCTGTCTGTCCGTCCGTTTGTCCGTCCGTCTGTCTGTCCGTCCGTCCGCATATAACAACGCAAAAACTACCCAGCCGAATGGTTTGAAATTTAAGATATATTATCTTTGCAGAATTTTGTCGAGATATTTCAATTTTTTTAAAAATCGAATCAAAACTTTAGAAAATATTAATAAAAACATTTATTAAGAAATTTGATTTTTTTTAAGGTATCTGACGACGTTTAAAAAGTGGTTTTCGACCAAAATTTTCAAAACGATTTTAATACATTTTATTAAGCCGTCTTTTTAACTTTCCAAAACTGTATTTATTTTTACTGTACGATAAATAGAATCGGAGTAGCAGCGGTTTTTAAACTACTCAACAGCTATCACTCAAACCGGAAGTACTGTTTGAAGGGCCGGAAGTACTAGTTAAAGGTACTAACTGGGAGGAGGAAAGCAAAAATATGGCATTCTAGAAATAAACAAATGCTAAGTTCTCGGAAAAAATAGTATGGCTTATAAAAACAGTGAAGTTTAGATGCATATTTCTGTGGATATCCTTGTAGTAAAACATAAAACTAAACTTTAAATGCATTTTTTGAAACATGTAATTTTTGGAGAAAATTCCATACGCAAAACAGGATTTCTCAAAAAGTTATCAGAATATCGCTATGAAATTTAAAGTGCTCGTTGTTTACACTATTGTGACGGCAATGAACTACAGATTTAATTTTAGAATAAATATTTTTTGTTTTATGGATGTTTTAGTGAAATGACATCAATGAATTTTATGAAAATCAGCATGTAAAAAGGTGCAATATACTATAAATTTTGAAACATTTAAAATATATCTTAGATTTTAGTTCATTGCCTTCACCAATGTCATAAGTATGACGTGTAAAAAGAAAATTAAGATACATACAGTAGAATGTTTTGTAAAGTGTTTTGCGTATTGGGCCAAATTTCACTAAAATTTAACACAAAATCTCCTATTTACCAAAATTTCATCAATGAATGAAATATTTTTTGCTTTTCTTCACAGTTTCTAGTCATATTCTTAATAAAAATATGATCAAAATATAATGAAACAGCTTTTTTTGGAAAAAATTGCTCCGTACGTTGTCAGGCACCTTAAATCGGTGCTTTCTTTTTATAGGAGCTTTCGAAGTTTAATCGTGAAGCAACCGAGATACTTATTTAATGACAGAAATTAATCTGCAGACGATATAATTTATTTCACAGAATTAAAAATCATCAAGATCTGAATATTTATATAACTAGCTATAGTACGAACGCACCTTGTTTGTAACGTTTGACGTACAATTTCCAACTTGTTATTTGAAGTTGAGGAAAGAGAAACTTAGTGCTTTCTTGGAATATTTGATGGAAATTTGTATGTAATATTTACAAATAATACGATATTTTATGTATTTCTAATAAATATAAATGGAAATATCCTATTTATGCAATAAGTGAATGCTTCTAGCTGTGTATAGTTTAAAGGGATTCATATAAAGTTTAAAATCTCCCCTTAAAGTGATTGAATATTTAAATGCATTGTAGTGTCGTACTGTAAATTTTAATACAAACTTCAACTATAAAATACAACCATAAAACTTATTTGGCTTCTGGTAAACATAAATTGCTTTAACACATTTTAGAAAATTTCTAGCATTTCGCCATATGTTTAAGTGACCTGAAAATATATGTTTTATCCTTCGAAGTTGAGTGTTTTCGTGAACATCTAAAAGGAATGTAAATTCAATATTCTAAAATGATATAATATTTTATGTATTTTTGATACACATGAATCTGAACAGCCCATGTATTTGAATATTACATGCTGTCAACATGCATAATACAAGCAAAATGTAGGGATTTATGCATAGTTTAAAACAAAGAGATAAAATTCATGAGACGCTATGTGTAAACGGAAAGCATAATTTTGATAGAAAATTTAATCAGAAAATTTACTATAAAAACCTTAGTAGGGGAGAGGGGGGCGCCTTTGAACACTGTAAATATTTTCCTTGAAATAAATTATATATTTGAAATGACGAAGGCAGGACATTACTGCTCCTTCAATGCAACAAGGATACAAAGCTTTGCCATTTTGCTCGCACACTACTGTCTATGCAAGGTATGTAATTTTCTCTTTCTTCAATCTAAACTTAACAAAATAAAGTTGTAAGCTTTTTATTGACAATCTTGTATCCCTAATATTTTAATTGTTTGTTCAATACTTAAATAAAGATGTTAGCTTTAGCTTATCACCTTAGTTTTATTCAAATTCTTAAACCTAATTCAGTAAATAGTTGTAATGCTAAACACCATGTGATGGGGCGCCATTGAACAAAAAAGTTGAGGAACCATTGAGCAATTAAAACTATGAAGTAAAGAGTTATGGATGGATCTAAATATTATTATTTTTGGATTTTTTTTAGAAAATATGGAAATTAAGAAAATAATTGAGAACTATATATATATATTATACTTAATATGAAAGTTCTACTGATACAGGGCTGCCAACTACTACACATTAAGTGTAGAAACAACACTTTTTTTGTCAAGTGGTTTTTTAACATGAGAGATTCTTGTCTTGTCCTATATTTGGATTCTTTTTCATTTTTAAACATATATAAATTTTATTATGATTTAAAATGTATATTATATTGTGCAAGGCTTTGTTATCTGCATGAAAATTAAAATATTCAGGTTAGCTTTGGTTTTAGCCAAATTTTTATCTTTTCATGTAGTCTTTTTTAATTAAAAATGTCCATTAACCCTACAAGATTAAAAGTTGGTTATAGGTTTAGATATGAAAAAATCAATTTTGAAGCTTTGCATAGTTGTATAAGGGTTTTCTATTTTTATTAATGAACTTTTTCTTTATGTTGTGTGATAGCTTAATGTGTTTCATTAAAAAAAGCTAATAAAAAAATAATAATAAATTAGTAATTTTAGTAAAATGTAGTTAATTTTAATCTGAATACTTTATAGTTCTTAAAGATATGCAGTTTTTCATAAAAACTCTTAATATTTTCATATTTTGTTTATTTGTTCAAAGGTACTCCTACGTGGGGCAGGTGTGAACAGAAATCTCTAAGATTTTTAAAGTCTCACAACGTATTTAATTTTCTTGGAAAACTTTAATTTTTGGCTTATATGATGAAGAAATACTTTATTTGTCTCATGCAATATTTAAAATGTAAGAAATATAATTCAAGTAAGAAATATGTTGATTTTCTAGAAAAATGGTCAAACGTACCCCCCTCTAGCAGATTTATTTTAAGCTTAACGTTAGATAAATCAGAAATTTTAAACTCTACCAGTAATTTTGAATCGACTTCCAACAATCACGTACATAATTCCCTTGAACAGTTTTTAGGTATTTCCCCCTATAGCGTTTGATCTCATGCTCCGATTGTTATAATTGTTTTGTTGTTGTTTCAAAGGGTTCATTATGGTGATGGTCCCGTTTAATTTACGTTTTCATCCAACAATGACATGTTTGTCTCTCTACATGTTAGTTATTCTGTGTTTCAATTTCTTGACTCTAACTTCATAAAAATGGGGCAATCGTCACGAAAATTGAGTTTCTAAGGCGCATAGATTATTTAAAAATAGTTAAGTTTTGAAAATTCACCGTATCATTCATAGTTTCTTTGCAGTGAAAAGTAATATATATATATACACACGTATGTATGTATGTATGTATGTATATTATCGAATACTGCGTGTCGAAATGAGCTATATTGGCAATAATGAAATTTCAAGTAAATTTCCGGAAAAAGAAAAATATTGCTACAAAATACATTGTGTTCATCCAAACCACTTGAGTGAAAAATTTCAACCTGCCTGCAAAAAATTAAGAAACAATTAAATATTGCCACAAAAACACTATGTTTCTCCAAATCACTCTGAATGAAAAAATCCAACCTGTGTGCTGAAAATTAAAAAAAAAATGAAATATTGTCACTAAAAAAACAATATTTATCGAAATCACTCTGACTGAAAAACTCCAATATGTGTGCGGCAAATTAGATAACAATGAAATATTGCCACAAAAACACTATGTTTATCTAAACCAGTCTGAGTGAAAGCTGTAACATGTATGCAATAAAATAGACAAGAATGAAATATTAACACACACACAAAAAAAAAAAAAAAAAAAAAAACTATGTTTATTTAAATCACTCGAAGTGAAAACTCCACCTTTTGGGCAGAAAATTAGGAAAGAATGAAATATTGCCACAAAAAACGCTATTTTTATCCACACCACTCAGAGTAAAAAACTCGAACCTGCGTGCAGATAATTAGGAAATGATGAAATATTTTCACTAAAGACACTATGTTTAAACAAATCACTGTGAGTGAAAAAATCCAACCTGTGTGCAGCAAATTAAGAAATTGTTATCTAATCAGCTGGTTTTACATGTCACTTATGGATGAAATGCGTTTAACCTTTTGATTACAGGGATTACCAGGGATGGCGACTATTTTTATATTCTATTCGTACCACAATTTACAAAACGTATTCTTTGTGGTAGACTTCTCTTTCAAGTATTCTAGTATAAGTGTATGGCAGATATTATTTTTGAAATAGTGGTACGAATAGAATAAAAAAATTATCGCTGGGACGACATATGTCCCAATCTCGTATTCAAAAGTTTAAAAACTTACATTTAGTTTATTAACTTTCTTTACTATAATTTCGATGTACAGGGTGTCCCAAAAATCCTTGACACATTTTAAAATTCAATAAAATATCGAGCCATTTCCGTACGAGAATTGCCGTTTGGACGAAAAAAGCTTCGTATGATCTTAAATTTTGTTTAAACAAATAGAAAAATATTTCAAAAAATTTCTCATATTTTCTCATAAATTTCCCACTGCTTCTGGGAAATTATCGAATAAGTAGAATGCCTTTATACATAAGAATGGCCAAAGACGCACAATGCGTATGCACAGTTTTTGTTTAAACTATGGCAACCCACATTCCAGAAGTTAATAATACTGGTCTATCCATCCTCACTCGTTTAATCGAACTAAGGAGGGAGAGTATTGTTAAGTTCTGGAATGTGGGTTGTCATAGTTTGGACAAAAAATGTGCATAGGCATTGTGCACCTTTCGCCATTGTTCTGTATAAATGCATTCTACCTATTCGATAACTTTACAGAAGCAGCGCCATCTATGAGAAATGGTTGGAATAATTTTTTTTATTTTCTTAAACAAAATTTTAGATCATAAGAAGCATTTTCGTCCAAACTGCACTCTCGTACGTCAGTTGCTTGATCTTTTAATGAATTTTAAAATGTGTCAATTACTTTTGGGACAGCCTGTATAAGAATCTTCTTTATTTCAGTAGAAATAATTTCTTTATGTAAATCAAAACGTTATGTAGCATAGTTTAATTTAAAGGCGGTAAGACATTTGCATTTCATCCATGGCGTTGGTTGTTCCGTAATCGGCTACTCCAGAACACACCCTCTTACGCAAATGGAATCACCTTATTTCAACGTTTCGAAAGTATAAATGATTTTCGACGGTATGAGGTA
This sequence comes from Maratus michaelseni, assembly GCA_963931845.1. Lineage (NCBI taxonomy): Eukaryota > Metazoa > Arthropoda > Arachnida > Araneae > Salticidae > Maratus > Maratus michaelseni. The sequence goes on along the minus strand of OZ007590.1, from coordinate 103,567,070 downwards.
ATATTTCGCTTCGTTTTACGATTTTTTAGTTTAGTATAATTATGTTTTTTCGATACGTTTATTTTCAAGCTCTACTTCGTTAAATTTCTGAATTCAACTTACTTACTTTATTTTTATTTTATAGATTAAGTTGATATGACAGTAAGAGGGCTTAAAGTTTTACGGTGTTTAATTTTAATGTACGATTTTAGTTTTGATTAAAATAACATTTACGTTGTTTTAAAGTACGATTTTTTAACACTTCGATAGACTGGTTTAAAATCCATGTTAATCTAAAATCAATATTTGAATTAAGCTCAGTTCCAGTTATGAAATTTGATTCCTGTTTATAGAAGATAATTTTAATCAGTTATTTTTTCGAATTTTTGATCTGAATGAAAATTAATTTAAAAGATATTTTAACAGTTTTTAAATGATGATTAATTTTATTTTGAATGAAATTTAATAAAGAACTGTGATCACCAATGAAATGACTTTTAACTGACTTTGAATTCAACACCTAATTCTACTTCAGATATCTTCCAAGGCACAATTTTAGACCTCTTCTAAATGCAGTATAATGTAATTACCACAAAAAATACTACGTTTATTAAAACCATTTAGAGTGAAACACTTTAAACTGTGGACAGCACATTTAGAAACAATGAAATATTGACACAAATGCACTATTTTTATCCTGAAAACCTGCGTGCAGCAAATTAAGAAACAATCATTTCAAGTAGGGTTTTTATTTTCTAAAAATTTACTTATTTTGTTTCTCTTAGTCAAACGATTTATATTAATATTAGCAAACATTTTTATATGAATTCTTAATTAAAGTAAATAATTTACTCATTTATTACGAAAAAAAGTGTTCAAGATAATTGGTTATATGTCGTATAGAAATGATTATTTTAGAAATTTGAAAATTTTCCTGTGTAACAGACTATTAAATCGTTTTGTATGTTCCAAAAATATAAACAGTCACCAATATGATAAATGGTTTTTACAATTTCATAAAGAAAGAACTAAACAAACGTGCCTTCCGATTATTATTTTGAATGTTTCAAATAATAAAAAGGTAAGAAAAAATTTCGTTTAATTCATCTCTGATACTCTGATAATATTGAAAAAGATAAATGTACTTAAATCTGTAAAAGTAAAAAACAAAATGCAGCGAGCAATTTTGCTATAAAATACAGCTGAGTGTTAGAAATACTCGAGTTTATCGTTTTGAGAAAGAATAATTTTTTATATCTAATGGCAAATGTTAAGAATAAAGGAATGGTCCATTATAAAAATAAAAATAGCAGGTTTACATTTAAAACGGATAAAATTTTATGAAGCCTCTTTCAGAGCTTAAGATAAACGATAAAGTATTTTTTATAGTTTTTTCTCTGGCATTCAGTTGTTGTTTAGTTTATAACTTTCGATAGCTGTTTTTAATCTTTTGCTGACTATTTTAAACAAATTACAGCATTTTGTAAAGATAATACTGCTTTTCACTATCTGGAAAATCGTATTTATATTAAAAGACTGTTAAAATGTTTTATTTATAAAAGTTAATTTTAACTACCTTATAGTAAAACAAATCTCTTTCAAACAGAACAATGGCAAATTTTCTTTAGTTAAGTACTGTATGCAAAAAACAGTCATTAATTATTATTTAGATAGTCTAAAATTTTAGTAGAACGTTACTGATAAAAATATTAGTATATATGTCAATCAATATACTTTTTAAGTGATTGTAAATTAAAAGGTGTTGTGTCTAGGTGTTTGAGAAAAAAATATCTACAAACATTTCAATAACATACAATGAGGGTTTAATTCTTTCGCATTGGTTTAAATCTTTGCTCTTAAATCATCTACGTATATTATGATTTTTCTCCCGTTATAACTCGATTTAGCTGGTTGATAAAAAACTTTAACGTGGGTTCTGTGTGTCGCTTGTGAACTGGAAATTCTGCTTTTTTCTTTAAATTTCTTTCTAAACATCTGCATAGGTCATATTCTGTTTATATTATCATATTATGTTTTCCTATTTTTTCAAAACTCTTGCTATTGTCAAGTTGTAATCTTCCACTGAATTATAATATTTTTATTGTAAATAAAAGTAAATCTTTTAAAGTTTGTTCACCTTTCGATTTATAAAAAAAACGTTCGCAAAATTTACGCTAAAATATTTGCGAATATATTCAGATATTGATTTCATTAATATTTTTTTTTGTAAATATAAATTTTAATGTCATACAAATAATTATTTATTAAATATACTTCATGATTCATATTTTTTTTTGGAATTTGCAGAATAATAATCCTATCCTTAGAAGTGGTGTGGTTAAAACTTGGTGTGAAGAGAACACCATAATGAAGTTAGAATGGCCAAGCAATGCCGCCAACTTAAACCCAATTGAAAATTTTTAAGCTCTGTGGAAGAATGAAGATCACCTGGAAGGAATTAGAACGACTGATGAGCCATGGTGAGCTGCTTATGATGCTTGGAAAATTATTAAAATATATACTGATATTGTTAACAGCCTCTTTGAACCAATGCCTCGCAGATTGCAGTTATTGATAAAAATGGTTGCTATACATCGTATTAGCATATCCCCCCTCCTTCTTTTAATTTAAGTAGGAGACGCGGCTTATTAGAGGGGGTGGGGATTTTTCCTTCTCATTTTCTGTGTAATAACATGCCCATAATTTCCCGTTACACTTTTGTTAAAATTTTATCATTTTTTTATTTGGCGTAACCATAATTTTTTTGTAGATAAAATTCAGTATTTTAAAATTTTGGTAGCAAGTTGCTTCCACGGGTGAATTTTAAGTTTTATTATGTGGACCAGATTGTCCTTGTATATCATGTTTGAATTTGGAAAGAAAGAAGTAAACATAGTAATTTAATAAAGCGAGGTGAATAATAAAACATGATTACAAAACTTTGTATTTGCTTTATATCTTTAATTTTGAAACACGGATTTCGAATATTTCAAATCCATCAAATTATATTGTTCATATCAATATTAAAAAAACTGTGATGATCCGATTAACAGGAAATTTCATAGAGCAAAGCTAATTTCGTTGTCTAGACACGAAATTATTCATTTCAATGTATTGCAATAAATAGAAAGAAACGTGAAATGTTTTTGTTCTTTTTAAATAGAGGCCGATGAAGTATTTTTGGCAAAATAATAATATAATTCTTACATTTGATATATACAAAACTTTGGTCAAAAAGAATTTACACCATTTAAACCATCATTATATCTACAATATAATCACTGAGATATTTATACTTAATAATTCAATTTACACAAATCTTGTTGAATTGTTTACAATATTAAACTAAATGGTTGTTAGATAAAATATTCCTGCGAACGTATTAGATTAATATTTAAAAATGCTAATTTAATCTTTTGGTAACTTTTGTATATCAATCAAAAATTGTAATATTAACAAATAATTATCGATGTTACGAACTTTAAATAATGAAACTTTTTATTGACATTGTCTTTTTGCATTTTTTATTGCGTTTTTTTACATTGTTTCCTTGCGTTGCATTTTTTTTATTCTAAATTTTGTATTTGCTAATATAACTCACATTTCTGCCAATAAGGTTGAAAAAGGGCGAGTTAAATGCATTCAAAATCTGAGAACTTGTTCTTCTATAACATTCTTATTTAGTTCAATTCGATTACAAAGCCTAATTAAAAAAAAAAAAAAAACAAGTTATTTTTATGATTTTCTGATAGGCAAATTTGACTGTCAATCGATAGAAGTGTGCTAAAAATTCAAAAATATTAAAAAATAAAATATCGAATGGCAAGTTTTCGATCCAAGAGGCATTAATAAGTTAATTGTAAAATTTCCAATGAACTAGAAGAATAGGTTTAATCATAGAATTATTAACCCTATTTTAAAGCAAACAGAAAAAGAATGTAAAGTTGTGATGTCTTTTTAACATAGATTTAGTTTTAGTTCTTCAAATAAATCGGAATATAAATCGTGCGAATATATCTCAAAAGCAAGACTCCCTCCCTCCCTCAAAAAAATCAAAGTCGAGAAAAAAGATTTAATGTTTTAAAAATATGCCATTATCAATCGACTTGGGATTTATTTTCAAACTGAAAAGCAATTTCTCTGCGTTTTTCTCAAATTATTTCCGTATGCTGCTTCATACTAATTTTTATTCTAAATTTTAAATTTGCCAATATTAGTCACATTTCTGCAAATAAATGTGAAAAAGGGAGAGTTAAATATATTCAAAATCTGAGAAAAAACATTATAAAAACACATGTAAAATTCCTATCACACTCACACATTCGAAAACTATACTTTAATTGCTGATAATATTATATATTTTTAATCGGATAATTCAACACTTGTAAAGATTATTTTACCGTATATAACAATAGCCGAAACTTTTTAAGTGAGTAAAATTGTCATATTGGACAGAAATATGACATTTAAAGAAGCGACATAGTCATTCTGTAACATTTCAACAATCGAATACCGAACTTCAATTTGGATACAGCCCCTAAAATATGCTCAGTTTAAAATAATTAATTTCTCTGAAACTAATTGTAGGAATTTCATGACATTTGGTATCTAGGCATAGTTTGAATAGCAGATTTAAAATATCTTGTCAAAATTGGGTCTTGCTATCGAAATAAACAAAGTTTGGGTTTGTTTTGATATGTAGATGACCCCCTAAGAACATTTTATATATATAATTTAAAAGTAGACTTTAATTCCAGTCGTTTGGTAAGAGTAACTTTCTTCTACAATAATTTGTTGCTGGGTTAGCAGGGGTATTCTTTTTTTTTCCACGACTGTACAATTGTTGCCAAACAGAAAAAATAACTTGCGTTTGACGCTGTATAATTATTAACCTTAGCAATAGAGGAAGGAGACTACCAGAAGAAGGGATTAAAATAGCATAGCAAAGCATACTGTGCAACACCAACTAGCAGAAATACGTAGCTTGTAAGAAAACCTGCTTGTAAGTGAACGTTTATGTAAATTTTGATGCAAAAATTACTTTAACTTCAAAATACAATATTTGTACAGTATTTAAATGGAAAAGAGTACATTTACTAAACTCATTATCATATTTATAAATCAGTATCTTTTATAATTCAAGGACATTATATTTATTTCGATTTTGTTGGTATGTTCTTTCAATGAATCTGTTTCACAAGTTTTATAGGAAAAAAAACTTAATTTGTGAGTAGAAGACCAGGTGATCAGTACAAAGATGAATGCATCGCAGATATAATAAAGCACAGTCCATCATTTTTTATGTGGTCTGTTGTTATATAAAAGAGATGTACTAGTAGGTTTCTATTGCTGAGGAAATGATGCAATAATACCTATACAAGAAGGGTTTGAAGAAGAAGCTTCTGTAACAGTTGAAAGAATGGGTACTTTCCGGTAGGAATGCAATATTTATGCACGAGAGATTACCATTCCTGAAGATTAAACGTATTACATTATATTTATTATATAAGGGGGAAAATGTATTAGTAATGTATTAGAATATGCGAGAAACTCGACTAACATGATCTTCGTTGAAAGTACTTGGCAGCTCCTAAAACGAAAAATAAGGAAAAAACGCTAAAATTATGAATCGGATTTTATAGAGCATTATAACGCTTATTTAAAATAATTATTTAATCACCACCAAACGAAAATTCATAAAAAAATATATATGAATTGTATTATTATTTCCACATTTAAGAAAGTAATCAGTTATACAATGAAAGTATTTCTATTTGTATTAAAGTCATCGTGTCGATTAAAGGAGCTCTTATAAAATAAGAAGATACGTTGTCCTTATTCTTTTATTCTTATCTTTAAAAATTATTATGAATGTATTTTATTTTATGTGAGAATATTAAATAATTGTTTAAGAAAGTAGAAACGGTGTTCTCCAATATATATACCTCCTAAAATTTTACCTTTAAAAAAAAAAAAAAATCTGAGTTTTTCTTCTTTGGATGTAATAATTTGGTGTTATTATTCAAATTCATCATATCAATTCGTAAGTGGAGATCTTGAGAACTTCACCATACTGCTTGAATCACAAGTTTATTAATCGATTCATGGTACTAGAAGTTTAAGTTTTAAATGCATTACATTAGAATTTATTAAAAGAGAGTGGGAGAAAATGTATAACACGGTTAATAATTTTATATTTATTTCAATGTGATTATTAAATATTTCAGACTGGAATTAATTTATTCTCGGATTTAAATGTTAGTTTTATCTCACGAGTTTTATCTCATTAATTTTCTCTAATTTCTGTATTAGCCGTACTATGTCATGATCTGTTTAATCCATCTGAGCCAATCCACTGAGCACACCAGCACATTTCGCTATGTGCCAATATAATTTTGAACAATCACATATGGGAATGTTGCTAGATGTACAATTAGCGGTGTACAAGATTTCATAAAAGCCTGTTTAGTAGGTAAAATTTCTCCTTTAGTAGAATAACGCATCCTTATTGAAAATTATGAATTTAAATGAATGACTTTTGAGATTTTTTATGCATGATCATCAAACGTTTTATACTACATAGTTTACTCACAGGTCTAGAAAGAATATTCTTAGTACATAAATAAAATAAAATTAAATGTAATATATAAATATTTGGACGTCTAGAACATTATATTTTAGTGTTAGCAGTGTAATACTTATTTAATGAATAAATTATCTCTGTATTACATTCTTCTCTCTTTATTAAGCTACTATAATAACACAATCTTTTAGTAAGCTATTATTAATAAAATATATGAAAGAGGATACACTTAAAAAACTTTAAGGAGAAATATACTTCAAAGAAATTGTAATATGAAATTAATAATGTATGTTTATGAAAATGTCTATGCAAATTTAATTGAATTATTAATAGCTTTTAAACGTGGTATAAGTTCATCGTAACACTGCTTCATAAAAATCAGTATAATAATAAGCAAAATGAACATCTGTTTTACATGCATTTCTTATGGATGTTTATGCAATCAAGAGCTCATTAGCCCGCCTAATGGTTTTTAGATGTTTCCGCAGGGTACGACGCGAACGTTTCTTACTAAGGGTAATTATTGATACCCTGTTACTCGAAAAGATTTATTAAAAAGTTAAATTGATTTTTTATACCTTCGTTAATTTTGTTATGTTGTATTTCAGTGTTTGTTAGCTTCTAGCTCGGACATTAAAATATAACCATTTCAGAAGTTTTTGTAGACAAATGTAATGTAGCTAATGTATATTGCAATGAATAAAGAAATATGTTTAAAAAACAAAAACGAAAAATCATGCGTCAAGCATAGATTATGTGACACTTTCCAACGCTTTAAAAATAATTTTACAAATCATTAGCGTTTAATAAGCAGAAAGATAACATCTAAGTAAACAATTTGGAAAACGCATAACATATTTAAAAACGAAATTTCAGAAATTTCCAAGATATACAATATTCGAAAAATATCCGAATACATTGTATTCGGATATATAGCACTGAATATATAGTGCTATATATTCAGCCCTGTATATGATCTATAGATTTCTATATATATACTACATAGGATGCTAAATTTTAGTTTAGTTAGGAAACGCGTAGCACAGTTTGAAATTCTCCTTCTGGAGTTTCTGTCAATAAACGGAAATGTATTCACGAACTTTTGTGCTGCCCTGTATATGAAATACAGCATTTATACACACCAAGTAATAGACAAAAAGTGAGTTAAATTTAAAATCGCGTTCAACAACTTAAAACGCACTTCCAGGAATTATTGTTAACAGACAGTAGAGAATTCTTTTGTGTGTCCCTGTAAATGAACGATGACTGCTATACACACAATATTCTGTAGTAAGCCTCTTGTAATGCACCTTAGTGATATATATAAATTTCAATGCGTTTAAAATTGTGAAACATTCTTTAATTAAACAGCAGTCATAAACACATTTCAACTAGATTGAAAATTGTTAAAAAATTAATAACATTTATTTATGTTGCTGCATATCAACCAATTATTAAGGATTTATACAGTCGTAATCTTTCAAAAGAAACATTTACCTTATTTAATCGTAGAAGATCTAAGATTAAATAGGGCAAACTTTACTATTAAATTATATTGGTAGCAAAAACGCGTAATAGTTGCCAGCTATGATTCGGTTTTAAAAATATTTGTATAAAAACTGATAGTTTTAACGAAAGTAAATCTCGGAAATGCAATAGAAATAAATTTTAATGTCTTTTTAATGACATCCAATTATACAAGGTAGTGTATACGTTTGTAATAGTTCAAAACACAGAATTAAAATTTAATATAAATTATAATTATTATATTTCACTTTAAAAATATTATTGGTATTTTTTCTTAATTTTCTTTTTGGTATGTCCGTTTTTTGATCGTTTATGCTTTTGGTTTGTCTGTACTGTAATGGTTATAAAAACACATGTAGTCAAATAATTGAAGCATATAATTAAAAGGGACTGCAGTATATTTTCTAATAAAAATAACGTATGGGATAGATATTTTTTTTCCATGATTACCTGCAAGATATATTCAAATATATTATTTTCTATTGTTGTTTATTATGCGAAATACATTGTAAAAATGCTACACTGTTTAATCTAAGTTAAATTTTATTAGGTTACTTAACAAGGGTCCACGAATCTATTATTTTATGTTGTCTTTCTTTTTGAAGAATTTATCTACACGCAATCCATTCTTTAAATAACTATCTTTTGTTTTAGACTTCAAGAAATAAAATTATACAATTGGGTACAAACATAGCGTACAAACAAGAATTTTACATAAATTTCTTTAAAAAGAAACTGATTTTCCAGCAAAACAAAACGATCAATATTTAGCTAATTGTATTTATCAATAAATAAATAAATAAATAAATAAATAAAAATATTGAAATCGCTTCAATAGTTCCAGAAGAAAATGTGCAACAACAGCACCTGTTTTCTATAAGGTTCCTCAAATGTTGTTCCCCTTTAATTATCAAAGCGAGAAGAAAAATGCCGCCTCGAAAATCTCAATTATCTGTCTATTCTACAAAAAGTAACTACTGCTTCTGTTTCTTCTGCCGTAATTGAAATTATAGGAGCTTTTCACTTTCTCGACTTATAATGGAAAACCTAGTGCATATAAAACACGAAAACTGGTAATTTTATAGAGAAATTTATAATAAATACGCTACAGCAGAACTGAATGAAATTATTATTTTTACCACTATTTAATGCTGAAATAGGTCAAATTAGTTCAACGAAGTAAGTTTTATATGATAAAAAACTATGTAAAGCAATTGAACCATTTTTGCTGGAGCGTATTTGACTAAAATGTGATGTACCGTGTCCGATTATTATTTTTTAATTTGTCCAATTAAGTGTTTTTTTTTTTCAATATTTTATTAAAATTTCATTATTTTTTTTTAAACCACCGAAAAAGTTACTTGTTTAACTGGCTTCAATAGTACCTACTATTTTTCGTATTCTATTTTATATGACAGATTTACATCCATATCTAGTGAAGCAAATGTAAATTAAATTAGTACAGCAATAGTAGGAAAAGTGCACTTTGAGTATTATTCAATTTTTGTCGTATTGCATATACTACGGCTTAAGACATTTTAAGGGTTTTGAACATGAATACTGAACTACTATTTATAACCCTTTGTCATTCATCCTTTAACTCATTTATTCTTTTTATATATTCAGAAAGACATTCTATTAATTTCTAACAAAGACCCATCTTTATGTGAGTGGGTTCTTAGAGAAGATCTTCTTTTGTTATTTGAAGCAGCCAGTAACATGAATCTACGGGAATTTTTTTGCTTAGAATATCAAAACTGTTGCGGACATTTCAGGAATTATGTCCTATAAAAACTGAGATTAAAAATTATTTTTTATAAACATCAAGGCAGAGTAAAGAGAAATAGACAAAATTGAAAGAATATAACACGATAGTGGAAATTTAAGAGGATTATGTTCACTTTCTTTTTAACTTGTAAGTTTAATCAATATAGTTATCGCTTAAAACAATTGAAATCTTTGTTTGATGAAAGATCTAATTTACATTTTATGTAACTATAACATGCATTGTTCTTGCCTTGTAGGCGATAGAAATAGAAGATATTTTGAACTTTAATCTGTTCTAAACTACATCCTTGCCCTTGAGCAATACTATTGCATGCATGCAATTACTAACTTCCAAGAGTTAGACTTTCCTGAAATCAGCACAATTCTAACCATGACATTTAGTTTGCAAATTCGCCTATCAGCGTGCAATAATGCAGAGTTAACTATTTTAGGCAATCCGTGTATAAGAGTTTGATACATCCAGCAGTTAAATTAACCAGAGAATTTCTAAATTCATTATACTTCAAGTTGATTTATATTGTAATGTGCATTACAAAAAATAATTTTAATTGTGTATTAATTTTATACAGATAATGTAAAATTATAAGCTGAATTAATAATCAGGTGGTAGTTCCGTGTTTGAATCTTAACGTGGGTAGTTGATTGTGTAATAATAAAAATCCTTTTTTTTATTGATTTGATATATCTGAATTTTAAATAAAATAGCTCGAATTAAATATCATACGTTTACATTCGAATTTAGTAGGGGGAAGTAAGGTAAAACTGCATACCTTACTATTAGTTGCTTTCTGAAGACCGAATTTCAAACACAATTTAATTCAAATTTGCATACATATTATTCACTTATGTTTCTACCAAAATATAATTTTAAATATAATATTAGTTCATCATAATTTTAATGGTAAATTGTTTTTCATATAAATTAAGCATCCGGTCTTATCCCCCCGATGGTGTAAAAGCGTGTTTATATCTCTTGCATTCTCTTGCAAGAAATGGGAAATATTAGTTCCATGCTCAGTTATTAACGTTAGTAGTTGGTTGTGTAATAACAAAACTTCTTTTTTTAGTGATTTGATATATCTCTAATGAATTTGATATATCTTTAATGAATATGAATTCTAAACGATTCACTTTACTTTCTTCTACTAAATTAGATATTTGCATTGTAAAATAAAACGTTTGAAATGATCTTTATGTATAGCATATGATTACATAGGTACTGTACAACATTTTCGGTCATTTGTGTAATAAATATAAACAGATTTCTTTAAAAAAAAGTTAAGAAATTTCCACATAGATTTTTTCTTATAGCACCCTAGGTGTTCAACTAAATCAAACGCTATATTCATAAAACTTGAAAAAGTACAATAGAAACATTTATTAAAATTTAAATATAATTATCAAATATTTTATTAAATATGAGCATTTATATGAAATAACATTTAACAGCGGATGCGCAAAAGATAATAAAACTGTTGTTACCTAATCTAGAAGCCAATTATATAGGGGAACTTATGTAAAAAGGCTAATTCCATATCGTGAAATTTTTTTTTATACCACTAACCAGGCCCCTACCTGTCTGGCATAATGCCTAGCTTGACGGGTTAGTACCTGGGAGTGGGGTCGAAATCGCCTGATCGCAACATGGCTGTGATCCACCTGACTATAGATTTGTTGACATCGCAGCAGTGCTTACTCTCTCTTTTTTTTATAACGCTAACCAGGCCCCTACCTGCCCGGCATAATGCCTAGCTTGCCGGGTTAGTAGCGGTGTGCGGGGCGGAAATCGTCTGATCACAGCATGGCTGTGATCCACCTGACTATAGATTTGTTCACATTGCTGCTGTGCTTGCTCTCTTTTGGTTTGCTACAGTTATCTTTGTTGGCGGTTCAAGGTTTCTGTGTAACTTTTTTGAATTGACAGATTTAATAGGTCTCGTAATTGGGAACCTTCATCAGGTGACGAGACACTCGCCTGACTAGGCACCCCCAGAGGTATAATTCACAGGTAACTTGGAGGGCTTTGCACCCACGACGGATTTTACATGCACCTGACGCCATTAGCGGACATGAATTTTCATATTTGTCGTCTCTGTTGACTTGTCACGCTCATGGTGGATTGTCGCTGTATTGTTATCGCCTTTTTTATGGGCTGATTTCACTTTTCGTTTTTATTTGCTTCTGACAGATTTTTTTGCCGTTTTTATGGGCTCTCTTTTAGAATCAGACTGGTGATATACTTAGGTGAATTTCAATTACTTTCTAAAAGTAACTGAATGAGAAGGGATTTTCCACAAATTGTAATTTTTGCTTCTTTATTTATTATATTTTATTTTTTATTTGATGCTTTAGTTCTCCTAACAAGAATCTTCAGAACGAGCCGTTCAAACAAAAAAGAATTATGAATATCGAAGCGTCCGTTCCAAAGCTAAGCTTAGGCGTGTTTTAAATACTAACAATTGTGTTGGAAGCCAGTTAATAAAAAAGGACATTTTGTATTAAATGCTTTATGATACAGGTATTTTTAGAAAGCAACTGAAATTCTGCTCACTGTGCTGCCGATATCATTATGAATTTTAAAGTTATTCAACGGATCTTTGTATAAGCGTTTCCCTGTACAGTTGATTACTAACTTATGCAAAACGAATTTTATTATCTTTCGCGCATGCACAGTTAAAAATTATTCCATACAAATCATGCTCATAATTCCTCAAATATTTAATATAGTACTTATATTCTAATTCTAGTATATTGTGTTTACTGTACTTCGTCAAGTTTATTGAAAGTGGCGTTAAATTTGATTAAAACCCTAGCATGCTATTAAAAAAAAAATGAGAAAATGTCTTGAATTTTTTTGAGAAACCTTTATATTTTCAAGCATATACGTACTATTATTACGCAAATGACCACAAATATTGTAAAAGATTCACACAGTCCTCTGCTACAGCTAGAGAACTTTTCGGCGTTTTATTATAAAGAGTGATAAATGTTATTTTTTAAATATTCAATTTGTTATTGATCCCCTAATTACCTCCATGTTAAAATCTTTGCTGAAAAATAGGTCAAACATGTTTTACTTACCCATCATACGTAATATAGGGTAAGTCTTGCAATCGTTTTGAAAATCGAAATTTTTTTTGACGGATTTACACGTTTCAGACATTGGAGATTCTGAAAAACATATTTTTAGAAAAAAAATTTGCCGTCCGTCTGTGTGTCTGTGTGTCTGTAAACGCTCTATCTCCCGAAAAAATTGAGATAGAGACTTGCAATTTAGTAGTACTTAGTATGCAATAATGGGAAGAAGCCTATTTCATTTCAATAACCCCAATTAACCGGAACAATTTTTTTCGGACTCTCGAAATATTCGTTCTGATGAAAGGTATATAAAAATTTTCGAAATTGTTTATTTTAAGAAATGAATATAAAAGACATTTAAAAAACATAAATTTTGCATAAAGCATGAATTCGATAGGATGATTAGTTGCCGAGATATTTGTAATCCTATTTACCACACTCTTCGATTTTTCATGACCCTGTATTTCATCCAAATTTCACTTCAAAGATATATTTTAATTGGAAATGTGACGCTTAATCAGATGCAATAAGCCGCTAGTTAATAGGATTATTATTTTTGAAGTTATAAGGATGTTTCTTTCAAGCAATTCAGTAATCGAGCCTTCAATGTTTAGGACGTCATCAAGCCACGATATTATTCGAATTGCAATGCATTTTATAAGTAGTTTACACATTTTTTATTTTGATATTTTACATTATGCATATTCATGATGGGTAAGTATTACGGTGGCCCCCAACGACTAGTTTTATATTGCCAAAGTTCCAGAAGTGTCAAGTATTTGTTTAGATATTTGACTAAACCTCGAGGCTAACGAAAAAGACAGGCTACCGCGGTGCGTTCCACTTATCTTTTTTTACAGACCGCTAGAGTGACGTGATGCTCTTTTCGTACACCTGCATTGGTGGATTCGAGCCTCACGTGATTCCCGCGGTCTGTAAAAAAAGATACGCGTAAAGCACCGCGGTAGCCTTTCTTTTTCGCTAGCCTCGACTAAACCTTTAATGTCGAAAGCGTCTAGTGAGACTTCGTCATATAGTGTATTTCAACTATTATCCGCTAAAGGTCTTCTCAAATTGAATTAAAACTGAGATATCCATTTTAATTATGACTAGACGGTTTTAACATAGTTCTCTATACTCTATGAGAATTACACGTAACAGGAAGGCATGACTTATTTCAAAAAATATACGGAAAACTAAAACAACTGGAAACCAACTTTATACGAGAGTAACTCTGAAAATTTTGAGACATGGGAAATATTAGTGTGCGCCAAAAAAAAACATTATTGGTCGAATATGTAAATTTAAACTCTTTTATGTCCGCGGACGATAATTTGTCGCAACAATTGCAATTTAGCTATCGTAGAATAAATTTTGAAGGAAGATAAAATGGTGTTGACGCGATAGCATTATCGAGCTATGATTTTCTATTACTTTAAAGTGGAGCTAAATCAAGAAAAATGTATTCAGCGTCTAAAATTAGCATATGGAAATGAAGCTCCATATCGTGCCACTATATTCAGATGGTTTACAGAATACAGATGGTTTAACTACTTCTATTAGATTAATTATAATTTTAATATGCATACAAATAACTTAGATAAATTGCTGTACTGTAAAACATTTTTTTGTTATTTACAACCGAATTTCAACAATGGAATTTATAGAGTATGTATATATTTTTTACATTGTCCCAAAAAATGAATTTTGAACGGTTTCACCGGGTTTGAAATATTTTATTATTATTATTATTTTTAAAGATCTGGTTTCGGCGATGGTCGCGTTTTGATGATCATCAGGATCTAAAAATATCATCTTTTTAGGCCTGACTATTATTTGCCTTTTATTTCGACTGTCTTAAGTTCTATCTGCTGTAAAACTTGGACAATTTTGACGAAATTGAATATGTTATGTCCATAGCATTATTATATATTTAAAAAAAAAAATTATATTATAATGTACTTTTTTGTCCCAGAGACTTTTCAAATTTTTGAGTGTTTGAACGTCAATTATGTGTCAAAATCAGCAAGATGGTATTCGTAGCATTGCCATTGAAAATGAATATGACAAAAAAAAAAGGATTGTTTCAAGAAACACCCGATTGTGCAAAACCACTTTCACTAATTAAAACCGATGGCAAAAATATTATGCCAACTTATCACTATAATAAGTTAAAGAATAATCAACTAAAATTGGTTATATTTTTTTCTTAAAATGACTTTTTATGTCTATCTTAATGCCCGCTTATGTATCTAAGCAATTTTTAAAAAGCAGATAATACATGATTAAATGCATAAAAGGTTTCTACCATTAGTTCAAATTATTTGAGTATTAGAAAACAAATCGGCATTTAAAGTGAAGAAATTATAATAGAAAAAAAACATCCAGTGAGAATTTAAAGAAACTTTGAGCTAGGTAGAATTGCTCAGAAAACGTTTTAGTACCACAAGTTGCAAACCTTGCGTGTATAAGTATAATGGCTAAATATATGTATAGAACTGAATTAAGTAGTAATGTCCAGAAATGCGCTCACGAGTGTACTTAAGTATGCTTTCTCCGGTGCACTTGTTCTATTTTTGGTGTTGGTACTGTGTTTTGGGACAAGAAATCGTTTACATGATAGAGAAGAGTTTTTGTGAGAAGTATGGTGACTAGTACGTACTAAATAAATATAACAGCAGTCGAGTAATGCAGAAGATTCGAGAATATTTAGCACATTTCCGAAGTGTAATTTCTACCTAAGCCACTGTTTTATTATTCGCAATACACTATAAATTATATGGATGAAAATTAAACAGCAGAATACATCTGTGATTAGAACAATGTACATATTTAAAATGCTTGAAATCATAGAGCGGTTTTTCTACATGTGGTTCAGTAGAGTTCGAGCATTAGCCGATTGAGTTTGAGCTTAGTTTTGATTGCAGCTGTGAAACCGTTCGTTTGAAGCATATTGAGTATCTAATTTTGAATTCCTGTTGCTAATATTTCTGTTTAATTATGATAATTTTGCTTGCGTAATACTGTTGATATTTTCCTTTTATGGAATATTCGTAAACTAAATTGTGCGTCGTAAAAAGGCCATTTTAATGGGTTTCAACTATACAAACACTATATTCGGAACAAAACGTAATACATATTTAAAAAAATTTAAATACTTGTAAGTACATTATGACATTTAATAAATTGAATTTTTAGTATTAGCCTAAAAAACACAAACAAATTCTTAATGTTCTGATAATCCAAAATTACAATCACTTAGTTTCTGCATTGTGAGTACAAATAATCTGTTTCAATTTGTTTAAGATCTTCTACATTTCAAATTTTTCATGTTAGGAATTTCTGATTTTTAAAATGTGTTAGTAACAAATATACAAAAATATATAAATTTTATCATTTTTAAAGGAAATGTAGCTATTACACTCTTTCTATATTTATAATGTAGTAAAAAACAACAAAACGCCTAGAAAATATATGCTGAGGATATCATCTTTAATAACTGTTTTCTATTTTCTTTGCAAAAATCAATAATTCACAATGAATATTCTTCAGTTGAACATTACATATTGAAATTAAATTTGTGCAAAAATATAATTACAACAACCTTGTTTTATGTTAAAATACTTCAAGTTTTGAAGATATAAAATATATTATCTAGATTAAAGCTACACAGACAGTTTTCTAAACTGACTTCCATTTAAAAATTTACATATTGAAATTTCTATTCTCTACCTATTATCTGATTTAGAATGGAAACTCATTTCTAGATATATCCAGAATACATTTCCATAAAACATACGTAAAGATGTCAAACATAAACGAGAAGAGTAAAATAATTTATGTAAATATTTTTATATAAATATTTACGATATACAGTTTCTTTATTTTAAAGTATTTCATGATTTTCTTTTCCGTTGAAAGTTATTTTTTTACATTTATTCAAAATTTAGTTCCAAGAAGTTCATTAAAGGTTCACGAAACTGCAAAAACACTTATTTTAAAATATTTTCATCATTGAGAAATTGTGATAGTAACCGGTAAATGTGAAAACTGTATTGCAAAAAAAAATAATAATAATGTAATAAATGTAATTTATGTGTATTATACAACCGTCAGCTCAATAGGACAACTGTGGTTTGCGACAAACAATGTGATTCAATTTGTTTTAGATCTTCCACATTTAAAATTTTTCATGTTAGCAATTTCTGATTTTTGAAATGTGCTATTAACAAATATACAAAAAATAAAATAAAATAAAATAAAATAAAATAATTGAATTGGCAATGGGTCTTATTTTTGGAATGTATAACATTTTTTTTTGGTGTGTATCTACAGTGGTACCTAAAAATAATTTTAGTTGGAATTACATTATTTCATTTTTGTTTTTTCAAAGAATGCTGATATGAGTTATACAATTTTTTTGGTTGTATTTTATGAGTTATACTCCGTATACTATAACTGAGACCGCACTTTCAGCAATTATCTCTAACTAGCTGAAGTGCCCGGCGTTTTCCGGGATTTAAGTATGTTTAAGAAAAATAAATTTCAAAATTAAACATACAATATAAAAAGCATAATAGAAGAGAGCAACCGAAGTGAAACTAATGAAAACCCAATCTAAAAATCTATATAAATCTATATAATAAACTCATCGAATTCAGCTATAAATCAGCTTGCTTCCATTCCTCATTAAAGCAATAAAAGCTAAAAAGAAAAACTTCAAACTGTTTTTGAACTGTACATGATGGAACTAACTGAGAAACAATTACTTTAAAGTTAATTTTTTTCAACAACGATTGATTTGTACAATACAGCTTCTTCAGGTAACTCGTCTTGAATTTTCATGTTGGTATTGTTTCAATTAGTATTTTTTAAGTGCAAGAACCGCATGTTCTCAAAGTCACTTATGGTCTCTAAAATGTTGTCGAATATTTGGAAATATTTTCGCCTTGAGTTGTTTAACAGACACTAATCAGTTACAAAATGCTTATCTGAATTTTAACAGATCAGTTATTGGATGCAGCTGTATTAATACATTAGCTATATTTAATAAATGGTCAGAAAATTTATCGCAAACTGCGAACATGCCGCAAAAATGGGACGATTTAAGACATGCATTAATTTCATCCGCCATTTTTTTCTGTTAGAATGACCGGCAATTTTTTTTGGAAACATCCAGTAAATGTAACACTGACTCCATTTATTAGTAAATCATTCCCTATTAAAAATTAAAGTCTCTGATTGAGGGCTTACAAAGCATTCTTGTGCGACATTGTTCATCCCCTACAATGACCTGACATTTTATTTATTTTTTAATCTGAAAGTTTTATTTCAGTTCTTCACTAAGAATGAGCTGTGGGGACCTACAAATTTGTAGAAATGTGTATAGAATATACACGCATACAGAGACATATACATGTGGAATAGATTTAAAAATTTCGAAAACGAATTGAGATACAGTCAAATTGTTAAAATATGCCAATATTTCCATTATCGGATTTTTATCATGATTCAATACGTTTCTCAAACTCATATGACATTATTTGCACCTGTTGACGTCATATTCACTTGCTTTCTATACTTACGTATATCGATACACCCCTTGCATAACAGTCAAATATTGATAATTTTCGTTAAACTTCCAATATGGTTTCATATTCATTTTCTTTTTAACTCATTTAATGACATTATATTCACCTGCTTTCTGTACTTACTCATACTCATACTCCTTGTATTATTGAGAAATGTTTGAAAATGTCCGTTATACTTCCAATTCGACGTCATATTCACTTTCTTTTTAGTTGTAGAAACTTTTTATTTCCTTTATTTTCATTGGAAATCTTTCAATTGAAAATTAATTGCTATGGAAAGAATTTTACTGTGGGTTTTAAATTTTTGGCAGCGATCTATAACGAAAAGTGATTAAAAATTATAGGAAATGGCTGTTAGACTGTTGAGTTTTTATTAAAATAAAATTAACTCTAACTTATTTCGATTCCGGACTACTTCAGTTGCCTTAGCCGCGTTTTAATACACCTGTACGTAAAATTTCACAGAACCTGCTTCTAAACTGTCGATTTAGCTATGTCTTTCTGTATAGAAAGACAGAAGGACTAATTTTCATTTTTATACATTAGATAGACCGTACTTCGGATATAGTACTGTATCCAAAATCTTTTCTGTGTCTCTGTAATTGAACGATAAGTGCAATGCGGAAAATAACCTACAACAAGTAGCCTGTAGTAAACTTCAGTATTGTATATAAATTTCATTATATTTAAAATAGTGTAACTTAATTAAAATGCTCTTCAAACACCTTTCCTATGTAGACCATTATGTAACGGAATTCTTTTTTAAGTCCCAGTCTTTAATTAAGTAATAAATGCTTTTTACCCCATAGAATGTATATTTTAGTGCATTTCACAAATGCTTATTAGATGCATTATGTTTGAAATGATGTAACATGATTAAAACGCACTAGAAACAATTTTTCCTGTTGACCGTTGTAACGGAATCCTTTTTCTTGTCCGTCTAAAGGAATATAATTGCTACACTCTTCATTTTGTGAGTTAGTAAACGTCATCATTGTGATTTAGTAAACGTCAATATCATATAAAAGTTGCAGGACAATCCGTGTATATTTAAGAGATAAAACTTGGACAGACGGCCAGACAGTATAAAGTCATAAACACTTTACAACTAAGTTGGAAAGTATTAAAAAACAGAATTCCGATACTCAAAAGAGGATTCAGATACATACACATAAATATAGACTAATACTAGTCGGATGTGCCAATCTCAACACTGTCTTCTATCTCATACATGCTAATACTTCAAAATTCGCTATCACACCGCCAAAAAAAATCAATATTTTTCGTCATTCTGTTGTATGCGTCAGCTGCTTGCGAATCGTCGGGCTATCTGTATGCGATCAGTCGAAGTATTTATTATAATAAACTACGAAAGTCCTTCTGGCCTGTACCGGCAGAAAAGATAGTCTCTCTATAGCTTGGTTTTAAGATTTCAGCTAATTTTACGGAAAAACACGAAGCTAAAACGAGTGGAAACCGATTACAGAAGAATCATTCCCAGTTCTCGTCAATATTGAATTTGAATGAGAATATCGACAAATTAGACAGACATTGCCAAGTTGGCTTCATATATAACAAATCATTTTTATAGCCAAAGTTGGTGATATTTCGCAAATTGTGGCCAAGCTTGGCAAGAATTTGACGTTGGCGAATATGAATATATCGTGTTAAGCATGTAAGAATTGGAACGATGGTTACAGCAATGAAAGAAAACTGGATGAAACCTTGTTTACTAAAACTCATAAATTAAACCTGTTTATGGAGGAATCGTGCTATATTGTTTCAAAATGTCAGCCACCCTAAAATTTCAAACTGCTATATCTCAGCCATTTTTTAAGATAGAGGGGAAACAAAAAATGCACTAGAATCCTTGGATGAAGGCCTTATTTAATTATTAGGAATTTAACGCAAACAAATTTTAGGAATTCTAATTTTTTGGTACATCTTTTCGAATTTAAAATCTTTAAATGGCTATCACAGAGCCCCTTCCAGGCGTAATATCCCCAAGTTCAACGTGGACCTGCAGGCCATAGTCAAAAACATTGAAAACAATTTGGTTCAATTTGAAGCATAAATTAATATACTTTTCGATGGTACAACGAGGACAGACAGACATTTTGTAAAAACATGTTTTTCGAAATCTCTGATCCCTAAAACGTGTAAATCCGTCGAAAACCGGAAGTCGACAAAAATTTCGATTACAATATTTTCTTCTATTATAGGTAAGAAAGTAAAATGACAAAATCGCTCCGTGTGTGTATCTGTGTGTCTATCTGTCTGTGAGGGCCAGCGAAATCTAGCGCATCTAGAAGTCTAAAAATTTAGATTTAGGTTGTCCAAAGCTGTCATATGCACCTGGGACTCAGAATTTAATATTTTGATAATTACCCAAGATATTAATTAGAATCTCATTAAACACCGCATAGAAAATTCCGTTTTTTTTATTAAAATGGCTAAAGAAAAGAACACCTGTTCCCGATTTCCAAGCAAAAATGAACGAGTTTGAAATTTATTTACTAATTAGCGAATTTTAAGAAAAGAAATTGAGATATCGATTTGAAATTTTCTGAGCATGAGTAGAAAAGTTTTCTGAATCCGATAATACAAGTTTTGTGAAATTCGGCCGATATTTTTTATTTATTTATTTATTTTTCTGCAAAATTCGGAAAAGATCTGGTGGCGCCAGTCAGAAACATCCGAGAAAGGAATCCGCTTTCATTAAAAACTGAACTACAAAGAGATCCATTTCCCTGGCCGATTGCTCCATTTACTTTGCGAAAATGAAAGGAAATAATTGGCAATTATTACTAATGAACAAAAATTAAGATAATTAAGATAAAGATTTGAATTTGAGGCAGGGAAGGGGTGCAATTTGGCGGCTATTTTAGCGTAACTTCTTCGTTATATTCTAATTAACCAAAAAAAAAAAATAGTGATCGCGTTAATGTACGGGAAGAGGATTTTCAAGAACAAATTATTCGTTATACTCACGGGTATAGGGAGTGGGCTTAATGACTTGCTCTGATATTCTCAAAACAAATTCCATTTAAGAAATTTAATATTTTTAACTTATCCCGTAGCGTTGTATAAATGTTATATATAAAGAATATCGGAAATTTCAAATACAGATTTTCATAAAATTTAAATGTATGTTCCTAATAAACCTACACAATCCGTATTTACTTGATGCATACCAACAATAAAAGTAAATTATTTCTTGTTGGGCACTTGACCAAGCGCTGCTAGGGGTGCATTATTTTCTCGGGTTCTATGGTCTCGATTTCGACGGGAATTGGTTCATTCAACAGCCTTGATACAACAGGTACTCGTGTCGGACGTTCGTATAGAACAACTTGCTCCCCGTGGCGGTGGAAAGTGGAACATAAAAAATAAATGTATGTTCCTAATAAAAGTACACAACCCGTATTTACTTCATGCATACCAACAATCAAAGTAAATGATTTGTTGTTCAGAACTTGACCAAGCACTTCCTGGCGTGGAATCCTACGTTTTTTCTCTAACTGTGCATTCTTTTCTTGGATTCTATGGACACGGTCTCAACGGGGTTTGGATGATTCGACGTGGTTTTAGATAGGTTTAGACAGATGGTTCTAGACAGATTTTAGTGCCACCTTCCACCGCCAGGGGGCGCATTATTTTCTCGAGTTCTATGAACCCGATTTCTAGGGGAATTGGTTCTTTCAACTCCCTTGATACAACAGGTATCCGCGTCGGATGTTTGTATAGAACAAATTGCGTCTCCAAGCGGTGGAAAGTGGAACTAAAAACATTTGCAAAGCGTACGCTGCACGCCTGCTACACGGTGCCGTGGGAGGCGGAGACACGTGTAATGGGTTTCGTTCGGAAGTTTTGTTTGTTTGGAACAGAGTGCCCCCCCCCTGGCGGTGGAAGGGGAAATTAAAAGATTGTGCGCTGTACGCCTACTATACGGTACCGCAGGCAGCGAGAAAACGTGTCGGAGGTTCGTTTAGATCAGAATGCGCCCCCTGTCGGCAGAAGGTAGAAATAAATGATTTTCCGTTGCGTGCGCAGCATTTTTAAATAAAAAATTTCATACTAAATCTTGTTAAAGTTATAAAATCGGACAAACTTTAAGTTTGTTTGATTTTATTATCACAGACCCGGGCAATCCCGGGCAGGTGAACTAGTAAAATATAAAAGCTGATTTATTCTTTTATATTTTTGCCCTTGAGGGATGATATTTTTTGTTTACCGTATCAGGTATCTTAATATTCTTATTTATCAGTTTAAAATGCTTCGCAACACTTTATATATTGCTAGATTTTTATGATATTTGGTTGGTACATCAAAATCCATCTTTCAGTTTATATTTTTTTAAGTCTGATTCGTATTTTAAGGTTTAAAAAAAAAACATGTTTCCTCATATAAGCTAAAATATATCGCACGTCATGCATATAGATCAAGGGTTCCCAAACTTTTAGACAAACGTACCACTAAATCGAAGTTGATACTTCCGGGTACCACTAAGTAAGAAGCGTAATACAAAAAAATCTGTAAAAAGAAACCTGACTAATAGGAAATCTAATAATAATAATGTCTAATAGACCTGTCTGTATAGGAAAAAAGCCACAATACTTAATGACATATTGGCGCACAATGAATGATATACTGTTATAGTAGGCTGATTGTACTAATTTGCTTCTATCGCTAATGAAAGGGGTGGACTTTTTTTTCAAGCACAGCTTCCTCATATGTGGCTCAATATTAGATAGTTTTAGTCATAACTCAAATTCGATGTTTAGTTTATTCCTGTATTTGTTTTCCATATAACGAATGGGGAAAATGCACATTCACAGAGGTATGTTGCGCTAAACAAAAACAGACTTTAACGATATCAGACGGTACTCTGATATTCACGCCAGTGAAAATTCTATTACAATCATCCTTTTGAATGAGGATTCCAGTAATGTAACATAGGAGAGTTGAATAAGTTCATTTCTTTCCTCTATCGTGAGATACAATGGCAGAGTGTCTCAAATGAGAAACGAATTTCTTATCCAAAGCTTCGTTAGCCCATTTAACATAGGCTCGATACAACTGCATTAATAATCTGCATACCTTTAAATGCGACAATAATGTCGTGCAGTAGACAAACACTTGCAAGTTTCTTCATACATTATGTATATACCACTTGAATAGATATGCACAATGCTCTTCCTGAAATCCGCACTGCATATGCATATGACCACAGTTTTTGTTTGATTTTATATCACCATTTTAAATAACCTTACTCTGTTAAAAACCGATTTCCATAAAGTATGAGGAAAATGTAAAACTATTTGTACAAGAGAAGAAAAATATTTCAATCAACAGAATGAATTTAATTTATGAATTATGTTTGAAATAAAACTTTTAGTTCAACACCTCCTAGAAGCTGTTCTACTACAAAGAGAACAGTGGGTTATAAATTACACTTGGAATTTTAATTTGTTTTAACTCCTCCTAGTCCCAAGCATCCAGACTTTACCTTCAGATAATTCAATTTATAAAGCATGTTAAAAAAATAGTTCTTCCGCTAATTAAAAAAAACTATTAATTTTAATATTAGGTCTTTATTAAAAAATTCAATTTTTATCCATATAAATCTAATTAATAATTATGTTTTTAATTCTGGAAAACTGATTGTATCATAAGCCGTGTGTGCGAATTTGTTATCAAGTTTGCTATTACAAGCATTTCTGGCAACAAAAAAAATCGGAAAACAGATTACAAATCCTAAATAGCATTCCAAATTTTTGTGAAAATTTCCGAGTTAATAAAGACAAGCCGTTTTTGATTCCATAATAATATGCTGCAATTTTGTATTTTATTTCACGTACCAGTATCGGCCTTCTGCGTATCAGTAGCAATAGCCTCGCGTATTAGTACTGGTACGCGTACCATAGTTTGGGAACCCCTGATATAGATTATTTATCAAGTGATGCCGTAACTATTGACAACTTGTTCAGATTAATAACTTCTCTCAATGCATTAATAGATATCATCTATTAAAGAATATATGAGATGTAGCGGTCTAAAAATATACACACAATCTTTTCTAGATATATGATACAGTTATTAATGTTAGCGAGATAAGAAATCTATGTCATTTGCCTGACTTTGTTTTTTATTTTGGCATATTAAAAAATTTAGTTAAAAAATACAGCATAGCTAGGCTTTATTCAAATCTTTATTTCACCGTGTTAGATTTTAATTTAATTAATATGGCTATGATTACACAATTATTTGGGAATTTACGCTTTATACAACTTATATATTTTTGTTACAAATACACATGCTTTGTAAAATTTTAAATTAATGAAATGGAATAATTATAAACAGAACAGGATTTTTTTAAAGGAATATTATAATACACAGAATGTAACATTATAATTAGTAAATCCTAACGGTAATAAAAAATATAACATATTTCCCGAAACGATGGCGGTATATGAAAAACTCCACTCTTTTTTTTTAAATCTGAATCTGGCATTTTGTGATGAATAAAAAGAGTTTTAAAGAAAAGAATAAAACCGATTTCAAGAGATTATTTCTTACTGTCGTGTTTTTGTCACAAACTCTTATTATTTCCATATTAGAACCCTGTATGGGTTGGGTATATCCCATCCAATGCCCGAAAATTCTCTTTAAAGGTATCTCGATCCGAGCCCAATAAAAAAAAACAAGAACGAAAAATCATGCGTCAAGCATAGATTATGTAACACTTTCCAACGCTTCCAAAATAATTTTACAAATCATTACCGTTTAATAAGCTGAAAGATAACATCTAAGTAAACAATTTGGAAAACGCAAAACATATTTAAAAACGTAATTTCAGGCATTTCCAACATATGCAATATTCGTAAAAATATCCGAATACTTTTATTCAGCCCTGTATATAATCTATAGATTTGTATATATATACTACATAGGATGCTAAATTTTAGTTTAGTTAGGAAACGCGTAGCACAGTTTAAAATTCTCCTTCTGGAGTTTTTGTCAATAAACGGAAATGTGTTCGCGAACTTTTGTGCTGCCCTGTATATGATCTACAGGATTTATACACACCAAGTAATAGACAAAAAGTGAGTTAAATTTAAAATCGCGTTCAGCAACTTAAAACGCACTTCCAGGAATTATTGTTAACAGACAGTAGAGAATTCTTTTGTGTGTCCCTGTCAATGAACGATGACTGCTATACCCACACTATTCTGTAGTAAGCCTCTTGTAATGCACCTTAGTGATATATATAAATTTCAATGCGTTTAAAATAGTGAAACATTATTTAATTAAACCGCAAACGATTTTCTCCGTAGACGTAATGTAACGCATATCTTTTGACTTTCCCTGTAAAGTAACTATAAGTGCTATGCACAGCACATTCCATATTAAGCTTCTTGTAATGCACCTTAGCTATATATATCAATGTGTTTGAAATTGTGTAACGTCATTAAAATAAACCGCAAATGATTTTTCCCCATAGACCGTAATGTAACGGAATTCTTTTGAGTGTCTCTGTAAAAAAACTATAAGCGCTACACACTTCAATTGAAATAGGGAACATGCTATAGATAACGACAATAACATATAAAAATTACAAGGCAATCCGAGCATATTTACGGGAGTTAGAGCACGGACAGACGGCAGACGACAGACGGACATACGGCAGACGGCCATACGGCCAGACAAACCGAAGTCATAAACACTTTTCAACTAGCTTGGAAAGTGTTAAAAATCAGAAATGGACTCTAATTCCGAAATGACAGTAAAATTAGCCTTTTTAATTCTTTATAGATTGATGTGTTTGTAAATTCGGTTTGTCTCTCTATCAGCCGTCTGTCTGTAATTCCGTGCTCTAACTAGTTTAAATATACTCGGGTTTTTATGCAATTGATATATGTTATTGGGGTTTACTATAGAATGTTTGGTATTGAAAATGAAGTGTGTATGACTTATAGTATTTTTACAGGGACACTTAAAAGAAATCCGTTTCGTTACGGTTTACGCGGAAAAATCGTTTGCGGTTTATTTTAAGAATATTAAAATATTTCAAACAAATTGAAATTTATATATGTGACTAAGATGCATTTCGAGAGACTTACTATAGAATATTTAGAGAATAGCATTTATCGTTTATTTACAGGGACACACAAAATAATTTGGTACTGTCTATTAAGAATAATTGCTGGAAATTTTTTCAGTTGCTTAACGCGTGTTTAAATTTAACTCATTTTTTTCTATTACTCTGTGTGTATAAATTCTATAAATCATATACAAGTCAGCACAAAAGTTTTGGGGCACAATTACGTTAATTGGGGGAAACTCCAAAAGAGAAATTTTAAAGTGTGCTACGCGTTTCAAATCTGAACTAAAATTTAGCGTTCTATGTAACATATATACAAACCTATAGATCATATACAGGGCTGCAGAAAATAATTCGGATATTTTTCTGAATATTGTTAATTTTTCCTGAAATTGGGTTTTTAGATATGTTATGCGTTTTCCAAATTGTTTACTTAAATATTATCTTTCATATTATTAAACGGTAATGATTTGTAAAATTATTTTTGAATAGTTGAAAAGTGTTACAGAATGTATGCTTGACGCATGATTTTTCGTTCTTGTTTTAATATAAATATAGATAAACATTACATAATTATGTCTGATCTTGTACGTTGGGAAATAGACATATATACTAGGGTGGATCGAAAAATCGAAATGTGGATAATCGAATCGGCGCGGGGTACAAAAGTTGCCTTTTATGTATATTAGTTTACATCTATTTTTTTATTTAAATCCATTCAAATCTTCCGGTGCCCCAAGCGCCCCAAAAACAGTTAAAAAATGAATTTTTTATGAAATTTATAATTTTTATAATTTATGTTATTTTTTAAAATTACTTTTGGCGCGGGGTGCAAAAGTTGTCTTTTATACATATCAGTTTACATGTTTTTTTTAAATTGAAATCCATTCATATCTTCCGGTGCCCCAAGCGCCCCAAAAATAGTTAAAAAGTGAAAGTTTTATGAAAATTTATAATTATTTTGGTTTCTTTAATTCTTTATTTAATTCTTTTATTACTTTTAGCGCGGGGTGCAAAAATTGTGTTTTAAGCATACTAGCAAACATGCAAAACATTTTTAACTTCGATAAATGTCTTCCGGGTGTCCCAAGACACTTAAATATTTGCCAAAAATCGATTTTTAGGCAAATTTTGAACTTAAAATTATAAGTAAAAATAAGAGTTAAATAATCATTTGTACAGCATAATTATTAGATACAGGGGATGACAAATCGTTTATTGTTTATATTAAATGTATAAAATTATTTTTTATACTATATTGTTATATACGAAATTTTGAATAGAGCAGCTGGTGCAATTTGCCAGTGCTGTATACAAGATATTGGAATTGTACACAAAAAAGGGACTTCGAATTTAGTAGATCACAACAAAATTCGTCGATAGCGTACAAAGGTGCGAAATTTTGTTGCAGAGACGAGCAATTTAGCCCTGTCTTGGTCTATTTAACCGGAAAAGGCAATATAAAAATGCTAATGAGTAATGTGTAATGTACTACACAAAGATCACAAAGGAGGAACATTATACTCTTGTCAAGGAACCTGGACTCTCTGCATATTGGACACGTTACATTTGCAACAGGAGAAGTTAAAGGCCTTTACGACATTTACTACATTCTTTTGATGTGCAACAATTGGTACTAAAGTCGTTTGTGGGCCAATTGGTACAGCAATCAAAATCTGTGAGCAGCTACCTGTAGCTTCCTTTTCTTCAATAAGTGTAGAGAATATTCCATATAACATATGTAGAATGGTTCTCAGCAATGATCAGCAATATTTATATGACATTTGAGTAGAAATATCACGTGGTGAAAGGGGTTCAGACCTGGCATTTAAAAACCCTGTTCCAGTTGTTTACTCAAGATGGCTTACGACTGCAGATAGAACGTTAAGGTTGTAGGTGGTCACAGAAAATTTATCTGAGAATCTCATTGTTCTTACAACATATAATATAAAAGTATGGACCTCTATGATTCCATATCAAAACAAAGTACTGCATAACAGAAGGACAGCGGTATATTTGGAAACGTATAACATTTTCTAGATATTTGGAACTCAATTTAAGAAAGTTTGTACACACCGTTGTTCAACTAGATAGCTTCTTTTGTCATCCTGAAAGTTTGTTATTATCTATGCTCTGAGATAACACAGAGCCTATAAGGTCTTTATCAATACGAAAGCTATTTTGTGCTAGAAATGAAAATAGAGGATCACCAGAAGTAAGATTTTTTTTCAAGTACCAAAAATACACTTCTAAGCAAAGTATTAGTGTGAACTTATTGACTGGCAATGAGTTGGACGTTTTGAACCACCTCTTTTGATGAATGTGCCTTACGAAGAAATTGAGGCCATGGTAAATGTAGGAAATACGGAGGAAAGGGTCAAAATAACAATGCCATACACAAGAAGATAAAAGATTCATTCGCCCAGTGCCTGAGGCATCAGAAAGTATATGTGGAAAAGAAAAGAGTCTCGGTTTTATATTGAATAGAATGAAATCAAGTCGCCATTACAAACATTTTAATCCCAAAAAGGATTACAAACTTTAGAAAAATGTAAATCTCCAAATTAAGAGAAGTAAACAATTTGCTACGTAAGTTCAATTTTTATAATTTTTATGATTTAGTGCTTTGACTTTTAAATTTATACTTCATGTATTAATAAAAAATTATTATTATTTATATGTTTATACTTTAATAATTAAACACTTTACCAAATTTGTAAACAATTTTCGTAAATTTAAAATTTTTAATACACTTTCTTAAAAATTTTAATATTTAACTATACTTGGGACACAGGCAGATATGATTGGATTTCGATAAAAAAAAAATATGTAAACTACAGAATTATGTAATGCACCCAATACACAACTTTCTCACACGACGCCAAATGGTATTTAAAAAAATTAAAAAACAAAAAAATTATAAATTTTCATAAAACCTCCAATTTTTAACTATTTTTGGGACGCTTGGGGCACCTGAAGATATTAATGGATTTCGATTAAAAAAACATGCAAACTAATACAAATAAAAGACAACTTTCACACACCGCGCCAAAAGTAATTTAAAACAAATAAAAAAACAAACAAAATTATAAGTTTTCACAAAAATTTCAATTTTTAACTATTTTTGGGGCGCTTGGGGCACCGGAAGATATGAATGGATTTCATTAAAAAAAAGCGTGTAAACTAATATACATAAAAGGCAACTTTTGCACCCCGCGCCAAAATTAATTTCGAAAAAAAAAATTGTATACTTTTTGATCCACCCTAATATATACACATTTAAATTTAAATATAGAGTTTTTAAGATAGAACAAAGACAGAACAAAGTTCTGTAATTTTTCTTTAAAAAAAAGAAAAAAACAGATTATTAAATCCGACCTGCAAAAGTAAAACCACAAACCGAAATAGTTAAAGTCGAAAGCAATCCGGAACGAAACTACTTAGTGCCAATGCCATTCGGGAAACGGGTATGGTTGATGGCAAACCTGACGCAAGACTCTAAATAATGTTTTAAAAATAGCCCAGTGCTAATATCGCTCATTTTGTCGTGCAGTAGACGATGATACATTAAAACTTTTTCGTGTTTTTCGAAAATGTGGTTCGGACTAATGGTCTTCTTCTAAAAAAATGTTTAAGCTCATAAATTTAGTTTCAAAATTTGATCGCACGTGGTGCTGCTTTATGCGTACATTTTTTAATCTTATTTTGTCCTAACTGTTGTTTCATTCTTGTAAATTTCGCTCATTACAACGGGCAATAGACAAAGATATAGTAAAAGTTTTGACTACAATATACAACGATTGTTTTTAAAACGTAAAATAGTAATGTGTATCTACAGCAAAATCAAAATTCGTAACGATTTGTAAAATTGTTCAAAAGTCAAAGCCTATATAAAAAACAAGTTGGAAATTGTACGTCAAACGTTACAAACGAGGTGCGTTCGTACGCACGTTTTAAAATTAAATTCATGATATCCCGTGCGTAGAACGGGTTAAACAGCTAGTTAAGTATATATTTTATGACACTTTTCATACAAATATCTTAACTAGTTATATAAATATTCAGATATATATGTATCAGCTAGTTATATAAATATTCAGATATTGATGATTTTTAATTCTGTGAAATGAATTATATCGTCTGCAGATTCATTTCTGTCATAAAATAAGCATCTCGGTCGCTTGACGATTTAACATCCATCGGAAGCTCCTATAACAAGAAAGCACCGATTTAAAAAAAAAATTCAAATTTCTTAATAAATATTTTTATTAATATCTCCTAAAGTTTTGATTCGATTTTAATAAAATTTGAAATGTCTCGACAAAATTCTGCAAATATAATATATTTTAAATTGCAAACCATTTGGTTGGGTAGTTTTTGCGTTGTTATATGCGGACAGACAGACAGACAGACGGACGGACAGACAGACAGACGGACGGACAGACGGACGGACCAAGCGACGACAATAGGTGCTACGTATTTATATAATTACGAACGCACCTAAAAACGCCAATAAAGAAAGAACAGGCTAACTATCATATATTTTCTTTCCCTGATGAAATTAAAACGTGATGATCAGCAGAATGTGAATCTATAAAACTAAATAAATAGATAAAAATTGGTGCATAAGATGTCAATTCAAGATATGCCTACATATACATTAGAATATATAAACTAATTGCACAACATCGTTCCTTGTACGTTGGTTAAAGATGTTTTAGGAATTAATATAATTCGGATACATGTATATGAAATAAATATACACATACTTACTACTCAGTGTCCCATTTTATGTCGTTTTGATAGCCTAGATCCGCAAAAATACAATTTCATTATTTAAAAATATGCCTGGACGTGATTCAATTTGATTGTGTTAAAAAATTCTTTGTAAAAATGCAATTAAAAAAAAAATGTTTTTCTTTTAATGTGTTAATCCTCTACAGTCTAAAAATTTTCACCGAAAACTGAAAGTTTATAATTCGATGCTAACAATAAATATTAAACGTTTCTCTTATGATGAAACATGATTCATGTAATAAATGTGAAACATTTAAAAAAAATTAGCATTGTATTTTGCTTTAATTTGTTACCGCACGTTCAAAAACTACACTGGAATTTACTCTTTTAAGTAATGATTAAGAAAGAGGAATTTTTAATTTTAGATAAGAAAGAGGTATGTTTAATTTTCACCGAAAACTAAAAGTTTGTAATTCAATGCTAACAATAAATATTAAACGTTTCTCTTATGATGAAACATGATTCATATAATAAATGTTAAACATTTTAAAAGATTAGCATTGTATTTTGCTTTAATTTATTACCACACGTTCAAAAACTACACTGGAATTTACTATTTTAATTAATGATCAAGAAAGAGGAATGTTTAATTTTTACCGAAAACTAAAAGTTTGTAATTCGATGCTAACAATAAATATTAAACGTTTCTCTTATGAGGAAACATAATTCATATAATAAATGTTAAACATTTTAAAAGATTAGCATTGTATTTTGCTTTAATTTGTTACCGCACGTTCAAAAACTACACTGGAATTTACTCTTTTAATTAATGATTAAGAAAGAAGAATTTTATATTTAGTATCTTCAAACTAAAGAATCAATAGTTTTAGTCTCCTCCTTACGCATGGAATTAAAACAAAAAATCAGATCAATACTTTGTAAGATAATGTAAAGCATTTTTTATTTCACTAAATAAATTATGTAAAGCTTTATTCTAAAATGCAAAATAAAATTCTTATCGATGCAAAATGTTTTATTGTTAAGGAGATTAACATTAAATTAAATTTTAATGAGAATAAATGACTATAATTTATGAAATGTTAAAGTGTTCCCACTCAATTTAAATTTCATAAATGAATATCCAAAATCTTTTCAGAAATTGTCAATAAATGAATAGCAAAAGATAAGATTCATGTATAAAAAGTAAGTTAAGATTCCTACGAAAATTTTGTTTTTTAACACTTTTCGACTATGTTGAAAAATACAATATAATATTCTTAATAATATTCTGTCACTTTTGGAAAGTATTTCATAATATATGCTTGATGCGTGGTTTTTCGTTTTAGTTTGTTTTTGTTTTGTCTTTTAATATCTGTAATTTGAAAGCTGCTTTCAGTATCAAGATCTTATTAATAATAGAATACAAATCAGACAGTAATTTCAACTTTTAAAATTAAATATAATACGAAATTAATAAACATCAGTTTTAATAACTTCTTTATGAGAAATAAATTGAAACAAAATGTGAAAGCAATTTATTAAGAAAGAAAAAAGTTTTTTATAGTAACATCATTTCCCAAATTGCATCGCATTATCTTTTAATTACGAAACGCAGTAAATAACAGAAATATTTTTTCTTGAAACTAATCCTAACTACGTATTAAATTTTTCTTCAATATAAATAAATATAATAATTGATTTATTGTTCAGTGAAAATGTGTATGCTATTTTAAGCTTTAGTATCTCCTTTTGTATTGGAATTTACGGTAGATCTAGATATAAAATGAGAAGCAATTATCTAATTAGTTAGTGTATAATTTTAATATAAAATGAATTTTGAATCATACAATTAATGTCGATAATACGAAATGTTGTTTATGTTCCTCATAGGATATAGTTAATCTCTGAATATTTCAAATTTATTCATAATTTTTGTCCTGAATATGTTTGTGACAAAATTTATCTCTAACTATTTATCTCCTTTCGCATAAATTATGATACTATTAACACCTTTATTAAATTACTAGCTGACCCACCCGGCGTTGACCGAGCCAGTGTAATACACTCAAATCTCTTAAAAAACGAAACTCTGGCCACGGTCTCCGATGGCTTCGGCACCGTATACCGAACATGCTCGTACGCTCCGGCAAATACTTTATTTCCTCCTACCACCGCCAGGGAAGCATTCTTTTCTAAACAAACCACTTTCCGAACGAGCCTCTGAGACAGAGATATTTCAAATATTGGAGAGAATATAATCAATATATTTCAAATATAGAGAATATATATATTGAAATATAGAGATATTTCAATTTTCCGCTGCCTACGGCACTGTATAGTAGACGTGCTACAAAATTGAGTTAGTTTGGAGAAGATGGAAAAACTATTAACCGAGCTATTGAAATAAGGCACATTTAGAGAAAATAACTTTGAGGGAGGTACTGGGGAGGAGAGGCTGTTCAAGTGTCCTTCAGAAAATGACTACTTAGGAGGACCACTATGCATCATTAAAAATTCATTCGTTTGGTTAACCTAAGAATTTAATTACAAATTTTTCTTAAACTACTATTCGGAAATACTAGTAGCTGCTACTCATAAATTTACTTGAATATTAGAAAGGGTGACTATTAAGTTAATTATAATGTTTGGAATCAGTAATCGGAAAGATAGTTGCTGAGTTATGGAAACGGGGCATAGTTAGAAAAAATACCTTGAAGGAGGGGCCGGAGAAGGAGAAGATGTTCAAGTGCCCTTCAACAAATGCAAATTAGGAGGACCACTATGCATCTTTAAAAATTTGTTTTTTTGGTTAAGCTAGGAACTTAATTACAAATTTGGTTTAAACTATTATTCGGAAATAGTGGTAACCGATATTCATAAATTTAGTTTAATATTATAGAGGGTGACTATTAAGTTAATTGTAATGTTTGGAATCACTTGCGTTGAAATCGGAAAGATAGTTGCTGAAAAAATACCTTGAAAGAGGGGCTGTGGTGGAGTGGATTTTCAAGTGACCTTCAGCAAATAACTAATTAGGAGAACCACTATACATCTTTAAAGATAGGTTCATTTGGTTAAGGTAGGAACTTAATTTGAAATTTGGCTTAGACTATTATTCGGAAATACTGGTAACTGTTTTCTAGAAATATACCTTGAAGCTATGAATGCTGATTGTTACGATAATTAAATAAAAGTGGAACTGATTTGGAGAATTTCGGAACTTTATTAGCTGTGATTTAAAATAGCGGTATTCTCTATATAAAACAGCAATTAAACGCTATGGGTGAAGCTAAAATTTTTAAAATTGTTAAATGGAATTCGTTCTGTTTCAATCAGAGCAGTAGATTTTGATTTATTAATAAGGGTGTTAATTAAAGAAAAATACGCCGCCAGGTAGCGCGAAATCGAGTAAAATAAAGGCGATATTTAATAAAAAGTTGTTTATCCTTACCCCTTTCCATCCCCGCAAATATAACAAATAATCTGTTAAATGAAGTTTTCTGTATTAATAATCTCTCTCATCATAATATATATCATGTAAAAAAATCAGTTAAACCCAGCTAATTATCATGAGGAAAAATGTGCCTGAAAAAATGTTTCAAACAGGTAGCGTCTGTTCAATTTGTCGTGTGCAGGTGGCGCTACATTAGTATGACTGCACGCCGGTAACTGCACTCCATAGTAACATTATTTTGTTAGTAGTCCTTAGTTTCACTTTATTTTTGGTCCTTGTACATTAGTTGACAGTCAGTTTGTTTTTAATAGAAATCTAACAGTAAGAAGTAATATGAGGAGAGTCCTGCTCACAAGGTCAAATTATGATAAGCTTAAGCAGATTTATAACATTTTAAACCAAACATATTCATTTATAAAGTACAAATTCTGACATTGTAGTTGCAATAGATTTATTTTGTTCTGTCTAACATACTTCACATGCCTCGGTCTTGGTATACTGGTGTTTTATTGCCAAGTTTATGGTTACATATTTGCTGCTGGGGCTGATTCATTAGATACAGCCCATCTTAAACGTGACATTATACTTTGAATTTTTGAACTGACTCAACAGAGACGGCTTTTCAGGCCTGAAGTTTCATATAACATCAACTTGGGTTCTGTATCACTGTGACTGTTTTATTAATGGTGTGGAAATGTGATTTATCGATGCTTTTTAAGGGATGGGACTGAGTTAGTAGATACAGACCATCCTCGAAGTGTATCGGACCTGCTGTAGTGGATGTTAATTTGGTGAAATATGAGCTTTTACTGTATTCTACAGTGAATTTGGAATTTAAGTATTATATATGCTTGGGTGAACTTTTGGTGCTGTTAAATGACATTTTCAGGCGAACTTTTGACTTTTTAATTGATAATTTTACAATATTGAACTTTGAAAGATAGCTACATATTCGTAGTAATTTAACAGGACTTTATTTAATGTTCAGTTTTCATTAGTTTGTTTATTATCTTCATATAATATGTAATATAGTGACAAAGATTGTTTGCCATGGAATGTTGGTTTTGTTATTTATGAATTTTATATAGTTTTATTTTAGATTTAGTTAGATGGTCTTGTAACCATAAAGACCGTTCTGTTGTTAATGGTAGTTTATAGTTTTTATTTTTAGTTGTTAAGATTTATAGCACAATTGTATATATGTGTTTATTTTTGGCGACTGGCTAATTTTGCTGGTTGGGTGTTTACCAGCTTTTTGTAAAATTTTCTTTGTTATTAATGCCGCTGTTTTTTTTTTTGGCTCGACCTTGGTTGAGGCTTCGAGGGTAGGTTGGTAGGGGTTTTTCCGCCGGAGATTTGTAGCCATCAGCCACTTCGTGGTTGGCTCTCCGGTTTGGGTGTTTCCTAGTAGTCCTTAGTTTTGCATCGCTACTCTGGTTTATTTATTTATATCTATAAAGACTCTATACAACCAACCAACCGAAGAAAAAAAAGCGTATTTTTTATGAGAGTTCTTTGTGGATTTTAATTAATATTTCTGTAAATAATTAAAATTCTGAGTCTGAGGTCCAGCAGATCAAGCCTTGGACTACCTAAATCTAAATTTTCAGGCTTCTAAGTACGCTAGATTTTCCTAGCCATCACCGACAGACAGACAGACAGAAAGACACACACACACATACAGAGATAAACTTTATTTTATTAGTATAGATTAAAAAGTTTCTCATAATCTATGGAGAAACGCTCATTTTCTGGAGATTTTTATCAACTGTTTCATAGCTTGGTGACAGCTTTGGCGCGAATTTGCTTGGAGATGAGAGGGAAGTAGCCAGAGTACTTAAGCCCTAGCTCAAGCCTGACCCAGAGCACGAAACAGGCACTCGATGGATTTTATACCAGACTTCGGGTACGGGCGGGTTCGGGCTCAAAGTAAAAAGTTTATTTATTCACAGATTGAAAAAGAGAAAAAAAACTTACTATTTGAGAAGCAAGAATTTAGTCTAAGTTTTTAAAAATGTTTTACAATACTTTAAAAATTAGTTTGAATGGGAATTGAAGTGTAATTGATGGAATACAAGCAGAACTATTCTATCTCTATTCTACCTGATGCCTTTGGATAGTCTATATTAGTGCATACAAGGGTGGGCCGAAAAAACCCCTTTTTTTTTGTTTTTGGATTCGCTATACCTTGAAAACTTGCCTCTAGGGTAGCTTAGTAAAATGCAAAAACAAAATAAATAAATTTCAAAGTTTGGCAGTACCGCATCGGACCTAAAATTTGAGACAATATACAATTTTTATCGTTTTTCTAGGAGGGGCTGAAAAAAGAATTTTTTTGCTTTTTGATTCGCTATACCACGAAAAACTTTACTCTAGCAGAGCTTAGTAAAATACAAAAACAAAATAAATAAATTTTTAAGTCTGGCGGTGGCGCATCGGTCCTAAATTTTGAGAAAATATACGATATTTATCATTTTTCAAATAAATGGAAATAAATCAAATAACTTCTATAACAAGTAGATATAGACATATTTTAGTAGAACGATGTATACGAAGTATAAAGTTAAAAAAAAAACAGTTTACAATTTATTAGTAGTCTATTACGTTTAAAAGAAACATTTTTTTTTAATTGACAAATTTCCATTGAAACCAAAAATCCTTTTTCTGATTCTGTAAAATTTCAGTTTGTAATGAAATATAGTCTTTTACTTTATTAATTTTCTTTTGGTAGTTTGAAATAAGATTTTCTTTAAAAACTAGGCATTAACGATCTTGAGATAAGTGTAGATCTTATAAAGCCATCTCCGGAATTGAAGCCGAATACTTTTTGCGACGCCTGGGTTACGAGCTCCACGCATCGTTCTATTTCTTGGGTTTGACATGGGAATTGGTCACTTTTATTTCACTCAGTCACTGTTTCACCTGATTGGACCTTAGACGAAATCTCTTGATCGGTGATTCTTCCAAGCAAATGTGGTGGTGAAAGTGTAGTAGCGATCCAGTGAACTATTTCGATGTAGTCTGTAGCTAGGAAATTGATGTTGGGTGGTTGAAAACTCCTGATTGACTTTCTTTTAGAAGCTAAGATTAAAGCCTTTATAATTCTTCTGAAACCTAACTCTCTTGCATAATCCCTTTTATGTACTATCATACTAAAAAACAAGTTTTCTGGATGGGCAAAAAATGTGTTTCTCTTAATTACTGAGTCAATGACTTTCAGCAAGTTTTCGGGCAGGAATCTTGAAGATTTTATAACTTCAAACACACGTTCTGATATATTTGTGATATATTTACGTTTTTCTATATGAAATCATACAGGTATATATGACTTTAGGAGAAAAGAAACTAGGATCTTGTGTTCGCCTGTTGGGTTTTCAATACTTAAATACAATCGGAGAACTCTATTCGCCATTGTTAACCACTTTTGTGGGAAAGCGTGCCAGGCTCACGAACCGATAAATCTTCAAAACAGCTGCCTGATTTTATAGTTCTTATGTCTTTATATCAATATATTATTTAGTCTTTTGTGTCAATATATCTTTATGGCCAGCATGTACTGCTGATCTGTGTATATTGGTCACGTTTCACCCTCTTCTGGGTCTGCTCAAAACATTACCAGTAGCATTCTTTCTTATTACACTGAAGCTGGACTTTTATTTCATGAACTGGACGTAATTAGATGTGATGACACCGTTAATAATACGGGATGGAACATTTTAAGAACAAGTTAAAAGACCACTACAGTCGGATGTGCGTCTCTTACATTTCAATGAATTGCCATTCCGGCATTTATTTGAAACTTTAGATGGTGAAACAACCGTGGAAAAATAATTTCGTGGTCCAATTTGCCACACAGCTCAGAAAATATTAGAGACTCCCAGTGGTAAATTTTTACAGTGTTTAGTGTGAGTTTGAATTTTAAGCAAAGTTCAGCTGTACCTGCTGGACAAAAGTTCTGCTATAAAATCAGGCAACTGTCTTGATGATTCATCTGTACGTGACTTGACACACTTTCCCACCCAAGGTGATTAACCAAGGTGTCATAAAAGTCGTCGGCTCCAATTTCAGGGATGGTTTTATAAGAACTACACTTATCTCAAGATTGTGAATGCCTTGTTTTTCAATCAAATCTTACTACCAAAAGAAAGTAAAGAAAAGTAAATGACTATATGTCTTTACAAACGAAATTCTTCAACTTTTTTAAATGTTTTTTTTAAACGTAGTACGCTACTAATAAATTGTAAAATGTATTATTTTTTTTCATTTATTTATCTTTCATATATTGTGTTATACTAACATATTTCTATATCTACTTGTTATAGAAGTTATTTGATTTATTTCCATTTATTAGAAAAATAATAAAATTGTATATTTTCTCAAAATTTAGGGCCGATGCACTACCGCCAGACGTAAAAATTT
The DNA here is from genome assembly GCA_963931845.1 of Maratus michaelseni. Taxonomy (NCBI): domain Eukaryota; kingdom Metazoa; phylum Arthropoda; class Arachnida; order Araneae; family Salticidae; genus Maratus; species Maratus michaelseni. The sequence continues at coordinate 103,527,810 of OZ007590.1, read as the reverse complement.
ATTTAATTTTTGTAATTCATTAAGCTACCCTAGAGGTAAGTGTTTCGCGGTTTAGCAAATCAAAAAACAAAAAATATTTTTTTCGCCCCACAGCAAAAGAAATGATAAAAATCGTCTATTTTCTCAAATTTTAGGGCCGATGCGCTACCGCCAGACGTAAAATTTTATTATTATTATTATTTATTTTTTATTTTTTTGCATTTCACTAAGCTACTCTAGAGGCAAGTTTTCCGTGGTATAGCGAATCAAAAAACAAAAAACAAAATTTTTCGGCCCAACATAGTGCATACAAAATCCGTGAGAAATGTCTTTATTAATCTCGTTTGCGGGAAGTCTTTTTCCAGGATTACTCATAAACAGAACTCATGTTTTTCTGCCATTGTTCTAAAATGGTATTTTCAAAGAATGAGAATTGGCAGTTTTGAAGATTTTTGCGAGTATAAATAACGAACTTGCTATATTAAACATATTTTCAGGGACATGAAAATCACGAAACGTGATCATTATTATGAGTATTTATAATTAATACACATTTCTACGAAAGAAGACAATTTTAAATGAGAAAATTTATTCTGAAACAATTTTAAAATGCTGAAACAATATTCTACTGCATACTTTCTATCATTTTTTTTCGGGTTCGAATTTAAAATCGGTGAACTCGGGATCCGAAAAAATAGCCAAAAGTCTATAATGTGGATGGGTTTATAGGTATATCTGCACCCAAGCATGTAAATGTGTGTCACAATTCAGTGCGCATGACGTACCAATAGTACCCGACACATTTTAAATGTTAATACAAAGTTAATTAACTGGCATGTAAAAGTGCACATTGGTCTAACGTTCTCACAAAAATAAGTTTTGTTCATGCTCATAAATTTAGTTTCGAAATTTATTTGCAGATGGCACAACTTATGCCCAAATTTTTAAATGTTATTTTGGTTTAAACATGTTTTTTGTTTATTTCATAACTTTTCTCGTTGACGCAAATGACAACTCCCAAAAAAGTAAGCTTATTGCTTAGGATGATACTTGGAAACCATATCTGTGATTGTAGTTAGATAATTTTTATGGCAACTGTGAAAAACTTCTCAATTACGCAACATCAGTTTATAAGAGAACTTTTTTAGAAAATGGAATTGTAGCCAACACATACGAAGCAAATGCAGCACGTATTAGACAATCATTTGGTTCCAGTCCAAAATATAAACCAGGAATGCACATTGACAATTAGATATTCCGAAAATATCAGTGGGTCATGTTTTGCATTAAAATATTAAAATGCTTTTGTAGCCTTTAAAGTGCAACTGTTGTAAATTTCACGGCCGAGTGACAAGGGACATCTTTTGATCTTTATTATTGAGATGTCTGAACGTGTATCCATAGACACTGGCTTCTTACGACGCAATCTCTTTACAAAAGAAACAGCATTTTATTTTTATTCAAAGTTTATCTGTACAAAAAAATTGGTATGTAACCGAATAACGTCAATTATTAAAAATAATTCCAACTTTTAGTGATGGCGCTACCTTTAGGCAAATTTTGGAAGAACTATTTTTAATTGCATAAAGAAATATTTTCGTTCGTTTGTATTTCAGTTTTAACTTTTTCCAACATAGTTGAAAAGTGTTTAGGAATTCGGTTTGTCTGTCTGCCTGCCGTCTGTATGCCGTGCTCTAACTCACATAAATGTATTTGGATTATCATGCAATTGATATATGTTATTAAAGTTTACTATGGTATGTTCATTATTGAAAATGAAGTGTGTAGCAGTTATATTTTTTTAGAGGGGCACTCAAAAGAATTCCGTTACATTACGGTCTATGAAAAATCATTTGCGGTTTATTTTGATGACGTTACAATATTACAAATATAATGAAATTAATATATATCATTGAAGTGAACTACAAGAGGCTTACTATAGAATATGGTGTGCATACCACTTACAGTTTCTTTACAGGGACACTCAAAGTAATTTCGTTATACTACGGTCTATGGCAAAAAATCGATTGCGGTTTGTTTTAATAATGTTTCACTATTTCAAACATATTAAAATTGACATATATCACTAAGGTGCATTACAAGAGGCTTACTATAGAATATTGTATGTATAGCATTCATCGTTCATTTACAGGGACACACAAAATAATTCGATTGTCTGTTAACAATAATTTTCTGACGTACTTTTCAGTTGCTGAACTCATTTATAAATTTCACTCATTTTTTGTCTTTTACTTGGTGTATCAATTCGATAGATCCTATACAGGGTAGCACAAAAGTTCTCGAGTACATTTCCGTTTACTGACAGAAATTCCAGAAGGAAAATTTTAAAGTATGCTAAGCGTTTCGTAACCAAACTAAAATTTAGTATTCTATACAATATATGTACAAATTTATAGATCATATACAGGGCTGAACAAAAGAATTCAGATATTTTTCAGATTACTTTTGGTAATCGCTGAAAATGGGCTTTTAAATATGTTATGCGTTTTCCAAATTGTTTACTCCCAGGGACCAATTCTATCCATATACCAACTGTATCACATAAATTCCAATTTTAAAACGTTTTCTGCTCCAGAAAAAGTTTAAATATATTTTTTTGGAAAACTGGTCTAGGTGAGAATTTGCGTCTTAAAAGTAGCAGCTATGTCAAGATGCAAGCTGTTAGCCTTAACAATTCCATAGAAATCGTAATTTCGAACGTTTTTAGAACGATTTTCGTGCATTTCACCCTATTGAATTTCGAATTTTGTTGAAACCTTGGCGATTTTTTCCCCTTTTTTAACCAATAATAAAAGAAGAAAACGGTGCGTGGTGGTTTGACATCAGAGCCGAAATCGGTTCAGTTCCCGTCGTTTAAATTTCGCAATTTTAGAAACTATTCTGTACGAGAACTACCGTTTCAAAAGTAACAGCGATGACAAATTTAAAGTTTATATCCTTAACAATTCCACAAAAATCGTAATTTAGAAAGTTTCTAGAACGCTTTTAGCGCATTTCATCCTTTTAAATTTCGATTTTTTAAAAGTGTGACTATTTACATCTTAAAAGTAACAGCCATGACAAATTTCAAGTTTTTATCCCTAACAAGTCCATATAATTCTTAATTTAGAATTTTTTTAGAAGACCTCTTCTGCTCATTTCAACCTTTTAAATTTCGACTTTTTTAGAAAATATTCTTCGAGAGTATTTAGATCTTATAACTAACTACCATGCCAAATTTGAATTTATAGCCCCTTCAGTGTCACAGAAAGCGCAAATTTAGAACGTATTTTGCTCCTGCACCCCCTGGGGGTAGTGGGATCAACATAAAATATAGCCTATGTTGGTGCAGTACTCTCATCATCAATGTGCCACCATTACTTTCAAAATCGGTTTGGTAGTTCCTGAGATTACCGCCTACAAACAGACGATTCTCTTTTATACGAGGGTGTGTCCGAAAATAAGTTTCCCCTGACGACTGTGGACACAGGTGTGTATGAAAGACAAAAAATATAATGAGACATTACAGATAAAACGTAACTTTTTTACACATAAGTGCCAAGTAAGTTGAGACATTTGTCACACCACTTTATAAGTTTCAAAAAGCTCTCTATGAAAAAATCAGGGCTCTGCATACGGAAGAAGCGTTGAACGGCTTGTGCGATTTCAGCGTTGCTTCCAAAGCGCCTTCCGCAAAGAACCTTCTTCAAAGCCGGAAACAAATGGAAGTCGCAGGTTGTCCAACACTTTCTGATGCCCCTCACTGAATTGGCGGCACCATCTTCGGATCATTTGTTTCGTCATCACATCTGGACTAAGACTCCTATAATAGGAGCTGACGCATATCCATTTTGTTTCCGATTATTGGTACTCAGTTCAGCATCAATCTACCGCAGTCGGAGTTGGGCTTGCGTAAGACTCGGTTCTGATTAGCTTGGTTTTTCGACTGAGCTCCAATTCGGGTGTCAAATCTGCGAGGATGCGTCAGCTTCTATTATAGGAGTTCTAATCTGGACCATAGACTTCCACGAGGCGGTTATGGATTTCTACTTCTGATGCTCTACGTGCTCATTCATAGCGGACAACCAGTCTCACTTCCTCCTTTGACCGCGAATTCAAAACGCACCTTCTCTCCATATCTACCGGGACTAGAGTGAGAGACTCGTCTCCGCTTTGCGCAGGCACTGCGACAGTGACATCTGCTGGATCGCTGTCGAATAATACTCAATGGTATCTGGGTGTATTTTGCGTTTCCCCCATTGCTGTTCGATTTCGTGGGGAAAACTAGAGGGAAAACTTACTTTCGGACTCACCCTTGAAATATTAGTATAGATACTGTGAACCAGTAAAAATTCATGTAATGAAATAATCCAGAGGTAATAAATAATGTATTATTTCCTTCTTCCCTAAAAAATGCCATGACGTTTTATTAATATTTGGAAAATGCCTTAACTAATAGATTTTTATAAAATAACAAACTTGTAAGATAATCAATAATTTTAATAGATAGAAAACAGTATATATTATATATATATATATATATATATATATATACATATATATATATATATATACATTATACTTATACATCTCAAGTGATCTGCACTGTGCAGGTCTGAAAAAAATGTTGGCACAACATATTTTAGATGAATGATAAATTAATGAATTTCATTTCAGTAAATTTAGAAAAAAATGTTAGTTACCTGATATATGTCTCTCAATTGGCTTATATATAAAATAGTAGCAATGTACAAAATAGTAGCTCAGGTATGTATTTTTGCTACTCTTTAGAACACATTCTATCATTTATCACGTTTAATTTAATGCTTTTATGGCAATACATTTATTTGGGAGATCGAGACTGATTCATCTCCTTTGTTATTCTATGTTTGTTTGAGGTTTTTTTAAACTTTCCAACATTTAATCGAAAAGTGAAAAAAACTGCAGTGTTTCTGACAGCTTATTGAAAATTTTAAATAAACAATTTTTTTTTTTTTTTTAAGACTAAATTAATTTTTTTTTACGTATAAAATAAATAAGCAAGTTATAAATGAATATTTGAAATTTTGTAGACGATAAGACTGTATAAATTAGTTTAGAAAACTGATAAAACGGTTTTAATTCAGTGTACTTAAAAACCTTTAAACGTGCTTTTATTGGCAAATCAGAGTTTTTTATGCTCAGAAATCCCATAATTGTAAATACATCACTTTACGAGTAAGTAACGATATAATAAAATATAATTCTGATCAAGAATGTGTGGAATTCTGGAAAAGCTAAAGTGAGATTTTTTATTTAATGTTCATTTCTTTAACTTCTATTGTTATAATTTTAAGAAAATTGTAGGATGTAAATTTCTACTTGTTGCATATTTTCTGTTATCTTTGTTTTAAACATTGATTTTTTCGTATATTTTTGTTAGTCATTTAGTTTTCGCGTTTTACGCAATTTCGGTTTTTCTAAGTGATTAATTTAACCACTAGCTGAAAAACACAAAATACTGAATAACAATTTTTCTTTAGTAGTCAGGGTTTGAAATTCAGATTCCAAATGTTTACATAACTTTACACAGTAATTTACTTATAAATGTATTCTGCAAGCATACAATATCAATATTTTTGTAAGCTTGCAAAAAGAATTCAAGAGAAAAGTAGCTTGGTCATCAATAAAAGATACTTAATGCTTTTCAGCTTCTTACAGTTTCCTCAAGAAACACAAATATTCAAACTTTTCCAAAATCATACTATATGCAGCAAATATTGTTTTGCCGGGCACATAAAAATCACAAGAGTGAAAGAAATTTTGTATGAGAGTTGAATATTTCAAAGTTTGCTTTATCAGATTTTGACATTTTGTATCACGAATAAAAGTCAACTTGTATTTGTCTGAAATCAAAAGAAGTTTTATGTTAGATGTGACCTTTTATGTAAAATTTAACAATATTCATGTTTTTACTATTATTTAATAATATAATTATGATATATAAAGTATTCATATATGAGATAATATATTTATGATATTTGAGGTCACATCTCTTATGGTTTTAATATTGTTTAATATTTAGTGTTTTAATATTTACTGTTTAATATTATTTTAATATTTACTGTTTAATAATGTTTAATATTTACTTTATTGAAATCTTAGAAAAATGCTTTAAAATTTAAAAGAATATGTTTATTAGTTTCAATGTATTTCGACTAGAGTCCTGCATCGGTTTGGATAACGTGATTTCACTCGACCCCAACCCGCGTTTTGTGTCGATTCCTTTTATAGTTAATTTTATTCGTACATTGAGGTCTGGTCGAACCTAATTGTATCGGGTAGAGTTTTTATATTTAGGGATCGGGTTCGGGTTCACCCGGTTTTTCTGTAGAAAGTCTAAAATATTAGTTCACACCTAATGCTATATATTTGAATATGAATGTGTCTTTATATGTTTACTTTTCTAGATAAAAGATAAAATTGATATTATAGATATATTTGTAGACACTTTTTTCATAACTGCATTAAGTTATAGATCCTTGCGGTTTGATTTTCGGTTTCGGATCAGGTTTGAGGAGAAATATTTCGGATTCGAGTAGGATTTTACATCGAAATAAACTTTTTTACTGGTTTGGGTTGAGTATGGGATCAAATAAATTTTTTGTTTTCGTATTTTTTATAAGGTTCCAGGATGACATTAAGCAGAATTTTTAGGTTTGGATCGGGTACAATCAGAAAATTTCCATTTACTTTTTAAAATCAAATAATTATATAGTCTCGAAGACACACATATAATTAATCGTGTAAGGTAATAGAAATTTCCATTAACATATTTCCATTTTAAAAATGCCTCTGCTAATGCAAACCTTATAATTTTATATTTTTGTTATAGACAGTACTGATCCAGTTATCGTTGCCCTTTATTATAAATTGGTAAGAGAACACTTATAGCACAGCGATCCGAATGTGAACAAATTATAAAAGTTCAAATGATTTAAAATTTACAAATTAAAACCTAAATCCAAATGTTACTCTCTTCACTGTCGTCACATAACGTGAAAAATGAACCATATCTGAGTTAGATGATGTTGTATCCATTAGTGACGTGTTTCTTTTTGAGACGAGGCGCTTATATGTCAAAACCGGTCATGATGATATCACAATTAAGTCACAATTAAGAAGTGAAGATCAACTGAGTAGTTTAATGTGCAGACATAATGACACACGTTTAGTAACCGATTTGACTGTGACTATTTGTGATGACTACAATGTCACAATGACTTTAGTCCTGGCTGAATACACTATTAAGTGACGTTTACAGTGGAGATTAGTTTTTTAAATTCAACGTTTATTCTATGTATTTGCAAAGAAGCATTAAAATATTAGTAACGTAAAAGCAGTATGTAAAAGCAAAACTGCTGTAACCGGTGATTTAACGTTTTTAGGTGCGTTCGTAATTATATAAATACGTAGCACCTATAGTCAGTCGTCGTCTGGTCCGTCCGTCTGTCCGTCTTTCCGCATGTAACAGTACAAAAATTATCCAACCGAATGGTTTGAAATTTAATATATATATAATAGTTGGAGACTTCTGTCGAGTCATTTAAAATTTTATGAAAAACGATTCAAAGCTTAAAAAGGTATTAATAAAAGTGTTCTTCATTCTATTAAATCCTATCATACGCAGTTAATTCAAAGATATCCCATGACAGGTAATGATTCTAAGTTGCCATGATGATAACGTAATATTTAAGATAGAGTCATCTTATTAGTGAATTTAAAAACCGAATTTGTATACAAAAATTGTTTAATTATAGCAATCATATAAACTACCGACAGTTTTTTGGATAGATGTTTTCGGAGAAATATATATTAAATGGAAAAAGAGTCTAAATGTGGATTTCAAGTTTTAAACTTTTCAAAGCTAGGCTTAAGTTTCCAATTGGATTTTACAGTAAATGTCAACAAAAGATAAAATGTTGCCAAATTAAAATGTGCTTATTTTATTACGGAAATGCGGCATGAATCATATCATAATAATATACGATATAATTCATTTTTTAAGTGAAATAATAATGATAATTTTTTTTACATTGTCTTGTATTGGATATTTGCGCATAGTATAATTTTAATGTAACAGAATTGTAATTAATTGTTCGTAAAAGTGTATTGAATCTTTATTTCATAAAATAAATTAATATCTATAATATGAAAATTTGCACGTAATATAAATTTTGAATTCATTCATTTTTGCATAAGAGTGCAACAACTATTGCACCAAGATCTAAATATTTTTAAAACTAGTTATAGAACGAACGTACCTCATTTGTCACGTTTGACGTACAATTTCTACCTTGTTTACTGTTAAATTTTGCCGTTCACAAAAGTATTTAAATGCGTTATTAATAACAGAATAGATATTTGGATGCACGACAATCGCAATGTTGGAGTTGTGTAATTTTATGAATTGGTAAAGGCACGATAAATTATATATTTTATTAAGACTATGTCTCATTTTAAAATAGATAAAGTGAGATTTATTTCGATGTTTAAATCAGTAATTCCTAATGTTAAAATTGGGAAATTTTGGGTTACAAATTTTGACGTTTTTTATTCTAATAATTGTTTAAAAACAACACAAAATATCACAAAAACATATATGCATCATTTATTAAAAACTTTTACTTTACGTGTTTTAAAAATATACAAAACTGCATTTCACATTAAAAACCTAGCGCTTTTGAGCCGTCCTGGCTCATCATCAGGGTTAGAACATCACCACACAGATACACACAAAAAAACACAACTAGTCTGAAACACTGTAAAAACATCAATGTCTGCTGAAGACAAGGTCAAAAACGTCGATTATAATAGATTTTGATAACGCTAAAATTATTAAACCCACATCCTCTTTTTATGAAGCAATAATAAGTGAATCAATAGAAATTTTAACCAGGAAAAATACAACATGCAATGATTCAGTTTCGTACAATATCCCTAAAGTATGGTATAAGCTTTTACAGATGGTTCAAGAATGAATAAGATTGGCACATCCCTCCCTATGCTTCCCACCCTGTTTATAATGGTTTGACCTTGTCTTCAGCAGACATTGATGTTTTTACATTGTTTCAGACTAGTTGTGTTTTTTTTTTTTGTGTGCGTCTGTGTGGTGATGTTCTAACCCTGATGATGAGCCAGGACGGCTCGAAAGCGCTAGGTTTTTAATGTGAAATGCAGTTTTGTATATTTTTAAAACACCTAAAGTAAAAGTTTTTAATAAATGATGCATATATGTTTTTATGACATTTTGTGTTGTTTTTAAACAATTATTATAGTACAGAGGTGAATTTGATTCAATTGAGTGTTGTGTTTTTCATGACTCAAGTTTATTTTGTTTTTTATTCTTCCAATTACATTAGTACTGAATATTGGATTTTAAAATGATTTAAGTAGTCATTTAATGTTAGCTTTTTATGGTTTGTTAATCTCTCGAAACCGCAGTAGTCCCGCTACGTTGTCTGTCCATCATAGAGCCGGTTCTCAGAAACTATATAACTTACAGACACATAATTTTATGCACTCATGTCTGAATACCTGCTATCAAGTTCAAAATCATAAAATTTGAAAACATCGTGTTATTTGAATATAGAGAGATAAAAAACCAAAAATCTAACAGCCTTTTCCTATTAAATTTAAACATTTTTCGTTATAGCAGTTGCCAACAATACAAAATACACAATACAAATTTTTCTACAATAATTAATTTTCTATTGAAAAATGTCCACCTTGAAAAATGAAAATTAAATAAAAATTTTCACCAATTGAAAAAAAGATAAATATGACGTCATATTGGTAATAAAACGAAAACTTTCAAACATTTCTCAATAATACAAGAAGTATGAGAATTTGTAAATACAGAAAGTAGCTTAATATGACGTCATTAGAGAAATAAAAAGAAAATTAATCTGATGTCATATAGGAAGTTTAATGGACTTTCTCAAATGTTTGAGAATAATACAAAGAGAGTATCAATATGAGTAATAGAAAAAGCAAGTAGATATGACGTCAGCAAGTGATTATAACGTCATATGAGTTTCAGGAACGTACTGAATCATTATAATAACCCGATTATAGAAATATTGGCATATTTTAACATTTTGAAGGTCTCTATAGAACATGTTTAATTTTGAAATTGATTTTTTTTAAATTGATTTTTTTTTAATATCGCATTTAGTCCACATGACAGATATGACAAAATATAGATTATGACAAAGTATAATAGCGGACTTTGACCGCTATCGAGCCGGTTGAGATATTCGAAAAAACGAGAAAAATAGACCGGCAAATTTAACTTTATAAAAAACATAACTTTTATTTTTTATTTATTTTTTTATTATTTATTATTATTAATGAAATTTATTTGGATTTATTAAAGAAACGATAAAGTGTTTTGAAAGGAATATTAAACGAAACCCTTTGTGCGATCGTCGATCACACTTACCCACTTGTTTAGTAATTTTTATTTCCCATACAGATTTATTTAACCATTGTATAAAAATACGAAAAACCGATTGGCATATTTCTAGTTTTATCATAGCGAATTTTTTTTTAAATTTAGGTTTTGAAAAGTATACATAAATTTAAACAGTAATTTGCTTATAAATGTATTCTGCTTGCAAAGATTATAGACATTTTCTCAGCTTGCAAAACGAATTTGAGAGAAAAGTAGCTGGGTGCTCAATAAAATTTACTTCATGCTTTTCAACTCCCCAAAGTTTTCACAAGAAACACAAATAATCAAACTGTTTCAAAATCATACTATATGCAGGAAATATTGCTTTGCCTGGTCCCTAAAAATCACAAGAGTGAAAGAAATTTTGTATGAGAGTTGAATATTTCAAAGTTTGCTTTATCAGATATTGACATTTTGTGTCATGAATAAATGTCAATTTAAATTTGCCTGAAAAAGAAAGAAGTTACATATTAGTTCTGACCTTTATGTTGAATTAAAAAATATTCCTATTTTTTTTTGTTATTATTTAATAATATAAGTATGATATTTCAAGTAATTTCGTATTGTTTTAGCTATTTCGTAATGAATATTTACTTCAATGGATTCTTTGACATTTTCTAAGCATTTAAAAATAATTCAAGAGAAAGTTGTTGGATAATCAATAAAGATATGCTCAGTGCTTTTCAGCTCTCTTAATATTCCTAGAGAATCACAGATATTCAAACTTTTCCAACGATTCGTTCGCTTGTCACATAAAAAGCACAAGCGAAATAAATTTTGTAAAATAATTGAATATTTCAAAGTTGGCACAGTCAGATTTTGACATTTTTATTCATGAATAAAAGTCTTAAATTTATCTATACTAGAAACACATTACATGCTATATGTAACCTTTACTTTAAATAAAAAAATATTCATATTTTTCTTAGTATTGAAATATATATATATATATATATATATATATTGTTTCAGATAATGTCTATAGATGTTTTAAATATTTCATGATGAATATTTAGGATATTAATATATTTGGAAAATTTATTGAAATTAAAATTAATATATATATTTTTTCTTCTCAATGTATTTCAGACAAATGCGAATTTATGCATAATTATAACAGAATGAAACCTTCCATTTAAAAAAATTAATAATAAAGTCAAATGAAATAGAAATCTCAAATTTTTCACACAATATGCAGACGTTCACCAACCTTTTTCACTCCCATACCCCTTACGTAGGGTTTTCAAGCATTCGTACTGACCTTCCTCTCATAAATCCGTCTTCACTATATCTCCACGCAAATAATGCTCATTTTGTAAGCAGAAATTATTTTTATGTTAACTTCAAAGCTTGAAATTAAGGCGTAGATCTCTCTTATTATACATGGAGTAGTTATAATAAGAGCCAAAATTAAGAAAGTCCAGTAAAAAATTTAATAAAAAGAAAACTGCCCAGTTAAACTGAGGGCATTGAGCTCACAGGCTATTCACACTAATTGTATATTATACTCTTATTTCAAAGAATTTGAAATAAGAGAAAAATAAAGAAATCAACAATATATTAAGGGGGGTCATCCCCCCGTTACCCCCCCCCATAGTTAACTAATGAACCCCTTAAACTAATCAGGTAAGTCTCTAGATACAATGAACCTATAAACAAAATTTGAAGGAAAACTGAATAATTCTGCATGAAAAACCCATTTATATAAATTAAGAGGGGATTAGCCCCCCCCATTCCCCCCCTTTATACTCAACCAATCAATCCCGAAAACTAATCAGGGAAGCGCCTTAACACAGTGAACCTATAAACAAAATTTGAAGGAAAACTGAATAATTCTGCATGAAAAACCCATTTATATAAATTAAGGGGGGGGATTAGCCCCCCCGTTCCCCCCCTTTATACTTAACCAATCAATCCCGAAAACTAATCAGGGAAGCGCCTTAACATAGTGAACCTATAAACAAAATTTGAAGGTAAACGGATATGTCTATGAAGAGTTATCGCGTTACGTACATACATACATACGTACGTACATACAGAACCGGCGGGCACATAAGCTCTCAGGCTTTGATAGCCTGTGAGCTAAAAACCTATGTTGCTGTAAAATTAATAATGTTTTATATAAAATGGGGGGGTTTAATCCATTGGAACTACGCCTTCGTATGTTGCGTTCTCTACGCAAATTCTAAATGTACACATACGACAAGTTGGAAAACATGGATATAATGTAGAAAAAGTTTTCGTTAACCTAGTTCTGTCATAAAATTGCCTCCGATAATATTAAAATATGCTAAGTTTATAATTTTATAATTTGCTTTGTAGATAATAGTGTTCCTGTTATCGCTGTACATAATCACATAATGACAAAATAAACTTAATAACACCCGATCCGAATGTGACCAAAATGTGAAATATCGTCACCCAAACGCAACTATTATTCTGCGCATTGTTATCACTTGGCATGGAAAATGACCGATGACCACAGCACTGAGAATTTCATAAGTTCTATTGTAGGACAACATCCAAATGATTCAATAGTCTGTTACATTCACTTTGATATGGAGTCACGAAATGACGATCTCCTGAGAAGACGAAATGTGAAAAATAATATTAATTCTTTGTGATATCCGTTGTGACTGTGGACATTTGTAATCATTGTAACGTTACATTGGCCTTATATTGGCACACTGTACTATTGAACAATGCCTTCAATGATAATTAACCCCCTGACCATCGAGCAAAAGAGCAAATTTGTAATGTTGTTTTCACTGTAAGTCTTTAAAATGCTGAAAAAAGATGAATTTCCAAACTTGATATAAAAAACTTAATTACGTATATGAGTATAGTCCTTGGGAGTATTAATCATTACTCGATGTTTTAAAACTCTGCATTATATTTGTAAAATTACATTAATTTAAACAATGATTCTATTGCAGTGAAACCTACAGCATAGTGAACGGATATATGAGTTCACAGTTGGTGGTGAGAAGGTAAATATATTTAAATGCTGTGATCATTGAAAGCAATGAAGGATTTATGAAATGAATAACTGAAAAACAGTCTGTTAGAATAAAACTTTTGTAACGTGAGATTTAGTGATTTTACTTTCTAATTCGGCAGTTCTTCACGATATTTAAATGTGCTATTATCGACGGTTTAGAAAGTTTTGTGCTTAACAATAACTTTATTAAATTTGTATCTCTTTATGAATCAGTGATGATAGAAAAAGTAAACTATAACATTGGCTAAGACTATGAATCATTTTAAAATAGATAAAAGGAGAGGTTTTTTTAAAAAATATTTTTAAGTATGAATGGGAACATTTTAAATGAAAATATATGCATTTTGCATATTGTTAGTTACATTTGTATTGAATAATGAATTTTATAATGTTTTAAACAATCATTAATATTTGTTATTAAAGAAATGTCTGCTTTTCTTACGTGATTAATTTAATCACGAGATAAAAAATACAAATCTTAAAAAAGCATACTTCTTTAGTAGCAAGTATTTGAAAATCACGTTACCGGTTTATACTCATGAGCTCGTTTCATTTTAATTTTTGCATCTAATATCATGGAAAAATAAATTGGGTCACTGGAAGCATACTATTATTCTAAATATTATTTTAGTCCGTTTTATAAAAAATCAGATTTGAAATCTAGAGAATTTTCTTTAATTTAATTGAATATATGTATGTGTATACATGATTATGCGAGCATTTATTTATGTTTTAGGTCGAAGAGGTAAATGTAGTATGCATGTATCATAACACAAAACGAATTAGAAGAAATAGATGATTTTAAAAACTGCTACGATCAGCATAAAAGCGAACAAGTGTTCATACGCTTTGCTATAATGATCCTGTACCTTTCTTGAACAAAAATTATTTCTTGTCAAATAATTTGTAATGTAATATTATTTTAATCGAATTTTGGGCTTCTAGCGTGTTGAAAAACGATATAATACAGTATATACTAGGTGTCCTAAAATAGACTGACTGATTTTAAAATTCAATAACTTGAAAATGGTGACATATATTTTTAAAAAAATCTTGCAGGAGGGTTACGTAAGATGTAAGGAATTTTTTTACTGTGATTCCTGATTTTAGTTTGAATTACTAGAAATAGATGGCACTCCCAGCAATAGCCGTCCAATCAAAGCAGAAGCAGAAATCACCCAGCATTGATGCGAAGGAAAGAGGTAAAATATATAAAGTTGATCTCATTCACCAATACAAGCTTGTTCTTAAAGCCCAATTCTGAACTCAGTCGGTATGATTTCTATATCGTAAGAGTCAGAGCAACAACAGAGAAAAATATTGTTTCCATGGAAACAATTTCTTCGAAATTGAAATGTGTAATGACAACGTTCAAAATACCGTCCTTTTTAAAACTTCTTACATTCCAAGATTGTACTGGCGAATGAAACACACTCCATATATTTAACCCCCTGCCTTCGCATCAATGCTCCGTGATTTCAGTTTTGACCTCGATTGAGCGCCTACTGCTTTCAGCGCCATCTATCGCTGCTATTTGTAACTAAAACCGAGAATCGCAGTGAAAAAACTTCTGACATCATACATTACCCTCCTTTTTATCTCACAGGCTATCAAAGCCTGTACGCATTGGTACAGGTAACGCGATAACTCTTGATAGAAAAAGCCGTTTGGCTTTATATTTTGTTTATAGGTTCATTGTGATAAGGCGCTTCCCTGATTAGTTTTGGGGATTCATTGGTTAAGTATAAAGGGGGAAAGGGGGTCTAATCCCCCCCTTAATTTAGATAAATCGGTTTTTCATGCAGAATTATCCGATTTTCTTCAAATTTTGAATATAGGTTCATTTTGATAAGACGTTTTCCTGATTAGTTTTGGGGGTTCATTGGTTAAATATAAAGGGGGTATCGTTGGGCGCTAACCCCTTTAATTTAGATAAATAGGTTTTTCATGCAGAATTATTCGATTTGCTTCAAATTTTGTATATATGTTCATTGTAATAATCCGCTTCTCCGATTAGTTTTGGGGATTCATTGATTAATTATAAGGGGTAACTTAATATATTGCCGATTTCTTTATTTTTCGAGGGACTTACTTCAAAGTCTTTAAAATAAGAGTATAATATACAATTAGTGTGAATAGCCTTTGATCTCAATGCCCTCAGTTTAACTGGGCAGTTTCCTTTTTATTTAAATTTCCGTCACCGTTTGCAAGTTATTGAACTTTAAAATCAGTCAGTCCATTTTAGGAAACCCAGTAGTTACAAACTATGTATTTTTGCAATTACATATTATAAAGCTATCATATATTCTGTCTTCTGTTGCTTATATACTAAAATATTTTTCAAGTCAAAAAACTTTTCAAGTTACTTTTACAAAATAAGTTTAAAAATTCAACACAAAATAACTATAATTATAGTGTATCTTTAATCGATCATGCCTAAATCAAATTTCCTAAGTATTTCATACTTTTACATCTAATTTTACAATCTACATTAGTTACAATCTAAATCATCAATCTACACAAGCTAATCTATATGATAACTAACTGTATAAAATCCGATGTATTTTTTTAATGTATTTGAACATACATATTGTTGTAGTTTAAAATTTGTTTAATGTAGGATTAGTTAGGATAAGCGCTTGGAAAACATATAATAAATAGTAATATTCCTAACAAAGCAATTTCTTAAATATACCATAAAATAAAAAAAAAGCCCCTTGCATTTCAAAAGATTTTTTTTTCTTTTTGTGTGCAAATTAACATGCTATAACTTACAAAGCAGGTATCAATATTTTATGTAAACAAAATAGAAAACTTAGAAAATATATAGATGGGAGTTAAAATCTAAAAGAAAAGCAGGAATTATAGGTGACTAAAACATCAGAGATTAAAGCGATAGTTGCATAAAGCAGGAAAAACAAAACAAAAAAAAGATTGAAAAAATTGGGAATAATAAATAAAATAAATATATAAGAAAACAGAACAAAAATTAGCTAAAACAGAAAGAATTAAATAAAAAGTCAAAAATGAAAACGGGCAAGACTGTTACAAGCTAAAAGGGTTTTATAAATATAATACTAAATTCTCGATACATTCTTTTCTAATTTCATTAAAATACAGCTATCTCAGCGATGACACATCTTTTCACTTAGAGAATAACTTCCTTACAATGACCTTCTGGGCAAAACTATAGCTGCAAAACCTTGAGTTCGATGGCGATTTTCCCATATCAGCAGAAACTTCAGATCTCCATCCTCCCGGGTAAAAGTGAAAACATCTTAAAATAGATGTTTGATGATAATTTTAACTATTCCTTATATTTAGGCATTTGAAAGAGAGAATTTTACCTGCTAAATATCGTAAAATTTAATTGAATTTGCAAGTAATCGTACGAAATGAAATTATTGCATTTGTATCTGTTGAACTGTGCAACTATTGTGAAACTATATCTGTATCACTGATTGTTCCGTATGAATGATTCTATTTCTGTCAAGTTTTACTCCAGGCTTTACAAAATAAATCCAGAATTCTGATTGACTACAGGATTGAAATTTAACGGTGTTAAGTAATTGTCATTCATATAAAGTTATTGAAGTGTAATTTTCATGTGATAATGAGATAAAGTGTTTATGAACTAAGTTTGTTGCTGATTATAGAAATTTTCAAAAAGAATTTTGTGTAATTGCAAATAGGAGTTTCGGCAAAAATTTACTAAAATTATTTTATTTGTTCTTCTTTTTTTTGCTAAATTCGTTTTATTTGTAGTTCAGTTTGCATTAAAAAAATAATAACAATCTTGAAAAAATAAAATAATATTTTTTTTCTGCTTTCAACTGATACTTGCGCATTTATAGAATAATTTTAACAGTCACAAATGGCGTGCTCATCTATATTGTGTAATTGCTTTTTCCATGAAAACATATTTTTTAAAATAAATAAATACTAAAGATATTAATTGCGCAAACAAATCAATTAAATCGCTTTTTAAATAAATAGAACAATCGAGGGGTTCCAATGCAAAGCTAACGAAACAAAACTAATAATTATCATCCGATTATTAAATGATTTTACTATGATATATAGTTTTATGATTTATTTCATCGGTTATAACAGAGTTAAATCGAATGACTTTAATATAACACACTTCAATTCAGTATGGATATATGAATATTCTAAAATAATAGAGGATTCGCAATTTTAATTCATCCCATTAAATATCTTTTTATCTAATTATACAATTACTTGAAGTTTTTTAGCAAATAATACATTTCTTTCTTTCATAAAGGCTTTAAGACAACTTTGTACTGTACACAATATCAAACACTTTGACTAATTACATTCAAATAACTGAATAACATAATCACCTTAAGCAAACCGTTGTTTTTATGCCATGACATGTTGTTTTCACGCTGGGCATGTTTAACCTACTTTTTACTAAAATTCTCATAACTTTTGTGTAACATATAAGTAACATCTCAATTTCCTTAGAAAAATAGCTTATTTTATATCTATTGTCAACATTGTAATACTGAAAAGGTACTAATTTATTTTTATTAATCGCTTACTGTAATATTATAAACTGGCAAAAAATACTTCAGAGAAGTTGGCCCATTACATAATATAAATATATTAGTAACAGAAAGTTTAAACAGTGTTCCCATATGAAAATTTAAAATTATTTCCTATTGTAATACAAATATGCTAGATTTATACTTTTATACCTGGCTCATCTAAATTGTGATATACAATTACTCATATACAGGGAGTGGAGTTGATTGCAACTTGGAATCCTATTGAAACATTCAACTGTTTCGCTGTTGTAAAAGCCAAACAATGTCCCTACAAAAATCCCTACTGAAAGAAAACGTGATAGAAAAGTACAGGGTGTTCCGAAAAGTATCAATCTACTTTTCCGTTTTCGTGCTTCACATTTTCAAAATTTGTTGGATGTAAATTGCTGCTTCAGGAGAGGCCTGGCCTGTCGATGTGCAAGATGTACATGATCTCATACAATATCAAAGATGAAGTTCATCAATGATATTACTTCCAAAAACCTTCAAGACTTTATGAAATGTGTATCATGTGCACAATATAGTCTATTAAGACTTTTCGAATACACCGTATCGACATCCGAATTCTTTTTATTCTCCGTAGTAGCTCTTGAAGCTACTTTGCTTTTATATGGGCAGAAAAGGAGACTACTTATAAGAAAACTAAAATTAGAAGATGTGTGAGCATGAACGTGGGAGCCATCCATTTAAAGGGGGCACATGTTACTTTTTAGAGAGAGAGATGTCACAACTCTTTATGAGTTATTTTTATATATTTATGTTTGTCTAGAATTTCAAACTGTCTGTTTTTACACATTCACGGAGTCATTTTCATTCGTTATAGGTATACAGGTATACATACATTTTACAGTTATAGTCGTAAAAGTAAAAACCTTGCACGTTATACTCATATATCAAGAAATCTAACAGTGTTTTCCATTTTCTTATAAAGACAAAGAATGTTTCCGAAAATGTTGTCAAAGTTCAGATTTTCAGACTCAACAATTTCGGAACGTTTATGAGAGACAAATTATTTATAACTGAATCTACATCACATATATGAGAAAATTTTATGACGTTGATTGCTTGACGCTAAAAGTCTGCCATTGTCATGCATTTCTGCTTTAAATGAAATCGTAAGTATCAGAAACATTTGCGTTGTTGAACGGGCTTTTTTTCAAAACATCTTTAAAATGAATTTACATTAATAATGTATTGTTTTATAGAAAGTTTCTTTGTTCATAAAAAAGGTGGTCATAACCCCTTTATCTTACCATTAGATCCGCAATGTCTTTAAATAACACAAGTATTCATAACTGATATTGTATTTGTTATATTTAGCACTTTTATTCACAGTTAAAAAGGATGTGTTAAAAATTATTCAATTTACTTAATTTGGAATTGACTTAAAATACAATACAAGCTCATCGTTTTGGCTTTAGGTTGATTAAAATAGAGGATTTATAACTCTGGAAAATTCATCTACAACGCGATTTTTAATCAAATGTGTGCTGTGACAAGCACATTTGTTTTCAAAATATACACTAGGACAGTATTTTTTATTTAAACAGAGAGAAAGAAAATTCTTGCATTACCGAAATCCTTTAAACATTACCTCTTTTGCAGTAATAGGAATCCTATCTAACAAACTTGTAGGCATTTTTCTTTGAACAAAGCATAGCTTACTGCAAAATATTAATAGAGTTTATATGGAAAATATATTGACTTTTTAATTCGTTAAGAAATTTCATATGGGGGTACAATTTCTTCCAGATTATTTTCAAAACTGGGACTCAAAATTTGGTATTTACCTCCTACCTCCTTTGGTATTTTCAAACCTATTTTTGCTATATACCTCCACTATATTTATAATCTTTCAGATTACAATTTATAACTAGCGGCTGTTGACTAGCAACGTAACAGAATCTAAGTCGTACCAGAACTAGTGAAGCAGCAGTGGGTAAAAAGTTAATAATAAACCTTGATCCAAAACCAAAGAAGGAAAGTTAAACCACATTAGCCTAGGAACTACTGTGTCAGAAAAGTCAGTATAAAAAATCAATCTAATATTTATTATTCTCACGTTTTTACTATAATTATTGTATTATTTTACTTTAATACTAGAACGACGGGAAATTTTACACAAGTTTCATAAAAATATTTCACCCCAGAATTTTTATTTAGGAATTTTAAGTTATTTATTTAAGTTATTTTTGTGCGGTGTATATTTAACTTATTGTATGAAGAAATATCCGGTTCGAATCGACATTTTTTTTTTTTTTGGTAGGGGCCAAAATGGCCTCACCGTCGTTGTAGTGTTAATACATAAAATTTCCCTACAAATAAGACTTTTTTGTAAAATCTTCTCCTACACTAAAAACAAGGTCATAAATCACAACTGTACAGGATGTTCCTATGTCTGGCAGCGCTACTGTGTAAGTTAATGATCCTGAATCTGTGAATATGTCACGTTTAAAATTTTAGAAATCAATGACGGTTTTCATGACTAGGGTGCAGTGTTTGTTTAGAATGAAAGATGTTCATGTCAGCACTAAAATTTTAGGTATTATACGTAAATCCCTTCCCGAATTATTACAAACACCTTTTCAAATTTAAAATGGTTTAGAATGCAAATTTTGTTTATGTGATGATATGAACTTCCGAATAATAAATGTTGTTTATTACTTACACCATTGTATCTTTTTACAGCACATAATTTGTTAATTGGCTTTTTTGCATTCAGTTTGTATCTAAATTTTGTATTATAGTTTACATTTTTACGAAAAGTTTAAATAAATTACGTACTATTTACTGAAGTAAGTTTATTATTACTTTTTGTTAAATTTTAATTCAGTGTTTTAAAATTTTAAATATGATCAATTACATTAGAAGAATAAGAGTATATGTTTGACCCTGGTCAAATATCCCACAAATGTAGTGAGCAAGCACCCACAGCTACCATTTTGATAATAAAGGTAAACAAAAACTGATGGTAATTACCAATATCATATCTAATTTAACTATTTCAACTTTAAAATCATTCCGTAAAGTATATTTTAAAGCGAAAAAATCTACTTAGGTGCGTTCGAAATTATATAAATACGTAGCACCTACTTTCGTCGTCTGGTCCGTCCGTCTGTCAGCATATAACAGCACAAAAACTACCCAAACAAATGGTTTGAAATTTAATAGACATAATCACTGCAGAATTTTGTTGAGTCGTTTCAATTTTTATGAAAATCGAATCAAGACCTAAAAAGATATAAATAAAACCTTTCTACATTCTATTAAATCCTATCTTGCGTATTTAATTCAATGATATACCATGACAGGCAATGATTCTAGGTTGCCATGGCGATTACGTCCTATTTAAGATGGAGTCATATTATTTCCGTATTATTGAATTTAGAAACCGAATTTATATTCTAAAATTTTCTAATTATAGCAATCATATAACCTACTGACAGTTTTTTGGATAGATGTTTCCGGAGAAATAGATATTAAATGGAAAAAGAGTCTAAATATAAATTTCAAGTTCTGAAATTTTCAAAAACTACGTAGAATTTTCAGTAAAACTCAACAAAATGCCAACTTAAAATGTACTTATTTTATTACGGAAATTAATCATATCATAATAAAAGACGATATAATTCATTTCACTGAAATAATAGCGATGATTTTTTTTACATTGTCCTGTATTGGATATTTGCGTACAGTATAATTTTAATGTAACATAATTGTAATTAATTGTTTGTAAAAGTGCATTGAAACTTAATTTCATAAAATAAAATTAATATCTATCATATGCAAATCTTCCCATAAAGTAAATTTTGTATTCATGCATTTTTGCATAAGAGTGCAACAGATATTGCACCAAGATATGAATATATATAAAACTAGTTATATTACAAAAGCACCTCATTTGTCACGTTTGACATGCAATTTCCAACTTGTTTGAATTTATTTACAATGACCGTAAGAATTTAAGATTTCCAAATGGAAAAATATTTCAGAAAAAGTGAAAAATCTCACGTTTATTTTTTTATTAATGCAGTAAATGTTTCAAAAACAAATTTAGGTAGTATCAAAGACAAAGACATATAGAGCTTGTTTTTATCAGCAAAACATATTTGTTAACCTTTAACTTCTGCGGGCGTAATGTGCGCTTTGTCCAGGATTGCGTTAACTGACACGGGCATAACATACGCGCTGTAAATTAATACATTAACTGCCAAGGGCGTATATATGTACCTTTAACAAACGACTTTTTAAAAACTGTTACTAGCGAACAAATAAAGTCAGATATTGTCGAAAATTAAGTTGTTATATACAATAAAGGAAATGCTTCAGACATCACAATCCTTAGAAATCCGCAGTCTCGTCCATTCTATTTTGTCATAAACTTGTCTAATTTCCTTGTCTAAACTAAATGATTTCACGATCTCATGGTTGCTTGGTTATTATACAATTTTTTGAAATTGGAAGATATAGATGTAAATTGAAGAGATAACTAAATGACATTGCATAGTTGAGAACGGTAGAATTTAAATTTGGATAATAAAGAAGTATGAGTAATAGTGACACATGTATGAGTATTATGTCGCGTGAAAGGGGCTTTATATATATTTCAAGTTTTCTTTACATAATTCAACGAAAGTATATCCATATATATATATAATATATATAATCTAATAAGACTTTTAAAGAAAAGACGAGTCTGTTTTACTGTTTGTAGATTGGATTAAAAATTTTCAGAAATATTGACTCTTAGCTCGATTATTATATTAAAAATAAATTAAATTATATTTAAGCGACAAAGTTTTCTATTCCTCCAATTGCACGTAACGTTTATGTTATAAGCACGCTGAAGAGGACAAAATTGAAACAAAACACAATGCTGTGGAAATTATTGAACCGATTGTTAACACACATTTGCATCTTGTCAAAATATTTACTAAAAAGATATATTATAATTATTTTTAATGTAAGGAAATAGATCTTTCAGATTCAAGGGATAGAATATATTTTTAAGCAGCTTGGCAAAACGTATTTTCAAAAACAAATACCTATTTTAAATTTGCAAATAGCCGTAATGAAATTTAATGCTAAAGTATAAAAAATTCAAAATAATTTTGAATTACAGCAAAAAATTTTAATTGTAAAAAAATTTAAATGCTTATCCTAAAGAAACAATTTTTAATTCATCAATTTAATTAGTATAATTGAAATTAATAGTTACCTTGGGTATTTTTGTAACGCATGCATTAACAACTGAACAAAAATAGACTTTATAAATGTATATATTTTCTTTTCATTATAAATTTCAAAATGTATGCACATAGTTCGCGGTAGTGCAGGGGGTCACGCAATTTGAGCTATATATTTAAGAATGTAACTTATAATAATGCTACTTTTCATGTATCCCTCGTAAAATTATGGTTAAGATATGAAATGCCATTTTATCTTTTCTTCTATACACGGATATTCGATACTGAGTGTATAAACATCTGAAAGGGATACGCCATTCAAGAAACAACCGGAATCAGATAGCACTGTGGCGTCGAGAAAAGCAATCCATTGCATTTTTTCTGAAATTAAAAATTCATGCCAGAAATTCCGAATAGAAATTTTTCTTTATTTAATCACGAAATGACTGTCATTAAATAAATCAATTTTCGAATTAAAAAATCCGCTAAAATGGCAATATTGATGGCCGCTTCCGACCCTAGATTGTTATCTGATTTCGATTTCTCTTTAAGTAACATACCTCTCTCATAAGTTTGTACCCGCAGTAACGAATTATCCTGCACACACACACATATATATATATACACTAGTGATTTTTCTCTAAGAAAAATGTAAATATAAATTTTTAAAAATGTCTAAAAATGCAGTTCTTTGAATGCTCGTATCCGTTTTGACGGCATACAGTTATTATTATTTTTCACTTTAAAACTAAACTTACAATATTATAATTTATTCTAATTAATACAATTATGGAATCGCATTAAACGCTCTGTATAGTGTGATATTGAAACTGATAACATTTACGAGCATTTATTGCCAAGTATTAAGTCCATAAACATAACGGATATCATAATAGTGCATACGATATTAAACTAGTCCACAGCCTGTCATTCTCCTAGGCTTTCTAAGCTAAAATTGTACAAATTACTCCAGCTGTTGTTCAACTACACAGCATAGAGATTTGAAATAAGCGTGCTTTTGAAAACGACACAAGGGTTTCACAAAGTAGTCTCATAGGTAATTAAATTCAAAGCTCTTATTTCCATAATATAAATGTAAATTATACCAGCTACGACACAAAATTGTTGTAGATAATTTAAATATATATATATTTTTTTTACGTTGACAAACTATTTTTGAATTCTTCGTTTGTGCGATAAGATGCATAGAAAAATCGTTAATTTAATTTTTTTCAAGATTAAATTGAATCTAAATGCATTAAAAACTGACAAAGGGATTTCTAAAATGGACTGAATATTTAAAAAATATAGTAGTATGTAAACTGTGTTAGCATATGACGGTACTTGCATATTATCAGGGGCAGGTCATACTGACTGCGCCAACAATGGCACCAAAAGTACAGCAACCATTTTTTTCTTTGCTTTCTTCATTTTAAATGCATAGTTAATATTATATAGTTGCCATTTTAAAGGCAGTGGCCGAAGTATTTTATGCGTATAACTATATAATAAAATATATGATAGATATAATGTATTATATCCCTTGATACAGTATATTTATATTATATTCATTCTGGTGGGAATGACAAACAGTTGTATATAAGACTGATATCGTTAATATCGTTTATTGCTAAAAGCAATTTGATATTAAGTATTTAATAAATGTATACTAAATTACTGTTTTGCATTATTTTAGTTTGCTTTTATGATATTTATCATTTAAAACGATTTTGTGTATTTATTAAATGTACATTCAATTACAATTTTGAAAACGTTTGGCTATGATAAACAAAATTGGCGAATGACAACCATTTTGGACGATCTGTGTACCTGGCCCAGAAAATACGTAAGTATCCATTTAACTTTTTAGGCAGGAGAGTTTTCAGTTAGACCTGTCACCAACAGATGGCACTGCTCTATCTAATGTAATGCTGCCAAAATAAACTTGGAATTTTAAAATTCAATCCTTTTAATAAAATATTTTTCAAACGCATAGGGTATTTTGATCCATTTTATGAGTTAGAGTGAGCGTTCTGACAGTTTAAAACACAGCAGTGTCATACATCGATAACATTTCGAACAAAAACAAGAAAGCAATTTCCGTAGTAAAAAAAAATTCGATTTTACGTATAAATTATTCAGTCCTGCAAAAATAAGTGTAATAGTTGTGTTGTAGTTTCGAACTCTATTGCAGACTCCTTGGCGCGCAGACGACAAAAGTTGTAAATTGAACTGAAAATATTTTTTGTTTCTTAAGTTATTCTATGAATTCTTCTGTGTTAGAAGTATAATCGCACAGCACAGTGATGATGTGCCAATATTTACTATCTGTAAAACCATTATTGGTTTTTCGTATTAGTGTTCGTCTTTATGCCAAATTAAAATGTTTTTCGTCTAAAGATTCAGTATTTAATAAAATTAATACTTACACAAGAGATTACACAAGATTATTATAAAGACAATAATAACCCACAAACGAGGTCAGAGAACTATTAAATTTATTATTGAGAAGAGAATGTTCTTACCAGTTAGTGATAGTATGTTTTTTTATTTGAAACTGTAATCACTTACTAGTTATTGAATTCTTAAAATCGTTCAGTCCATTTCATTACGCACTCCATATTCCTGAGGTTTCAATGCATATAAATTAAAAATATTTACAATTTCTATATCAGAGTTCCTAAGTGTGATTACTTTTAAATACTACTATTTCGGAAAAAACATCTTTGGCTTATTTAATCTCAGAAACTTGCAATTAAAAAATGCGAAAAATTACTTTTCAGAAATAGCGGAATTCAAAAGTATGCACCCGTACGAACCGTGCATACGTCTTTTTTGTCACTATCACGAACCATGTTTTTTTTTTTTGTTGTTGTTGTACTAGTGTCAGATTTGGCAAGTATATTTCTGAATTCCAATGGTTTGCATTTTATATACATTAAATAATATCGGCATAACATTTTGTTGTTGAAAAATCTTTTGTTTAAAATCCATATGAACGTTTTCTTTAAAAAAATGTATTTTCAATATTATATTTATAATTTTAAAATTATACACATATTAATAAATAAAAATTTCTATAATATTGAAAGGTTTAAAATATATGTAGTATATAAAAATGTTTAAAAATAACACTCACAAATGTAAATATATTCGGTATTTCTTTGTTATAGCAGCCTCCAAGAATGAATCGTCAAGTGATAGGGATATATCACTAAGTTAGGTTCCAAAATCTCGACAAATGGTTTGCAGTAATAAAGACATATAACGTGTTTATTTTCAATGTCCATATTGAGTTTTCGTTGATGTTTTTAAAGGGTTTTGTAACTACATGTTGTTTTGTTTTTTGTTTAATCACCTGCATTTAATTTTACAAATATAGAAACAATCTTCGATTTACCTAGTATTCAGGTGGATGCAATCCCATTTTTTTTAATCAAAACCGATGGCTAATACCAAAAAAACGACTATGAGAAAATGGCGATAGGATATGAAACTGTATGTTAGTCATGATAGAACTATATGGAGATGCAAAGTACATTTGAAAATTTGAAGGAGTATTGCTTTGAGACCTTAGCTACACATTCTGTTGTCTCGAATGGTCCATATATTTTTATTCACAGAAACACACATAAATGACTTCGACAATTAAATAAATATTCTCGATGAGGACGGGATTGACACAAGGAAATTACATCACCGAATAATTATAGCCCGGATCTCCACAATGAGTGTGCAACGGAGGTGATGGAAGTTGAACCCGTCGCCCTGACTCCTACGTCCTCAAGCGATTAACGGAGTGGTGCGTTAACCATCCGGCCACGGAGGGCCTGAGATGCAAAGTAAACAGTTGTAAAAATAAAGCCTCCATGTTAGAAAATGGTTTATTGGTTCAAAACTACCGTTCGCAACTGCTTTAAGGTTTATATTGTTGGGCATGTATGTTAGGTATTAACACCAATAAAATGGTGTAAGAAACAATTATATCGAGGTACAAATGCGACAGTTTATGTGACATGAGATGAGAGTTAAAAAATGTTTCTCTTATGACGCACTGTAAGCAATTGTTATGAAATATTAGTATGATTTTTTTTATGAAACTTTAATATGCATTTTTTATGAAACATTAGTATGAATTTGTTATCAAACATTAGTATGAATTTGTTATGAAACATTAGTATGAATTTATATGAAACATTATAATATATTTTTATTAACATAAAATATTAAATTGTTTATTGTAATTTTATTTATTTTCATATCTCTATTCTACCTGCACGCCACAATCGCACTTCACGAGCTTGGCTATGACATTGGCGAAATTGACTGCAACTTGGCGTAATTGTAATTGTGTGGAACGCTATAACAAAGAAGTATCATTTATTTGTCAAACATACTTATTTTAAGCTCTAAAATCATGGAAAATTGTGCAAAAAGATGATTGTTCCATTTTTAATACGCTTAGTGTGTTTTTCATATAAATATTTTTGTAACTAGCTTATTTAAAAAACATATATATATATATATATATATATATATATACATATTCGGATATATATGATTTTGTGTTTCTTTTTCACGATGGTTCTAACATGAAATTTAATCTTTTATCTGCACATTTAGTTTTTATCTTCATTTCAACACTTTAATAATGAGTAATGGAATGCTGCGAAAAGTATTGCTGTTGAAAGATTAAATTAAAAAAGGAATAAATTATCTTTTTTATTTTAAAATTAAATTTACATTATAAAAACTATAGAAAAGCTCACCCAGTATAAACATATTTCAGTAAACATTAGCTGTTAATTAAACTAGTCGTTGGGGGCCACCGTAATACTTACCCATCATGAATATGCATAATGTAAAATATTAAAATAAAAATGTGTAAACTACTTATAAAATGCATTGCAATTCAAATAAAATCGTGGCTTGATGACGTCATAAACTGTAAAGGCTCGATTACTGAATTGCTTGAAAGAAACACCCTTATAACTCCAAAAATAATAATCCTATTAACTAGCGGTTTATTGCATCTGATTAAGCGTCAAATTTTCAATTAAAATATATCTTTGAAGTGAAATTTGGATGAAATACAGGGTCATGAAAAATCGAAGAGAGTGGAAAATAGGATCCCAAATATCTCGGCAACTAATTATCCGATCGACTTCATGCTTCATGCAAAATTTATGTTTTTTTATTGTCTTTTACATTCATTTCTTAAAATAAACAATTTCGAAAATTTTTATATACCTTTTATCAGAAAGAATATTTCGAGAGTCCGAAAAAATTAGTTCCGGTTAATCGAGGTTATTGAATAGGCTTCTTCCCATTATTACATACTAGTACATACCAAATTGCAAGTCTCTATCTCAATTGTTTCGGGAGAT
This sequence comes from Maratus michaelseni, assembly GCA_963931845.1. Taxonomy (NCBI): domain Eukaryota; kingdom Metazoa; phylum Arthropoda; class Arachnida; order Araneae; family Salticidae; genus Maratus; species Maratus michaelseni. The sequence goes on along the minus strand of OZ007590.1, from coordinate 103,499,191 downwards.
AGAGCGTTTACAGACACACAGACACACACACAGACGGACGGCAATTTTTTTTTTTTTTCTAAATATATGTTTTTCGGAATTTCCAGTGTCTGAAACGTGTAAATCCCTCAAAATTTTTTTTTCGATATTCAAAACGATTACAAGACTTACCCTATACGTATGATGGGTAAGTAAAAAAGAAAAACAAAATTACAGGCCTAGTGTAAATACGGGTTTTAATGGAAATTTCACCAAATTGGCCAAGAGCAAAGTAGCAAAGTGCACTTTTTTCCGCGATTTTTTTTTGCTAAATTTGTATGTATCTACATACATACAAGTGTTATCGTATATAAGTATACACCAGGATGGATTGTTAGATTCGTCAGATTACTGTCAGAAGAGCTGAGATATTAGTCCTTTATATTATTAATATGCTGAACGAATAAATAACATGAACTATGAATAGAATGAAATTGAATCTGGTATCGTTTACGTGCATTTAATGTCATGCACCGAATTAATAAGACTCATAAACATGAGGGTATTGTAATAGTCCATCAAATATAAACGCATCTTCAGTTGTCAATCTACAAGGCTCTCTGCTATAAACTCTTGCATATTATTTCCACTGTTTATAAACTACATAAATTAGAAGCTTGTAATAAGCGTTTAGTTGGAAATGGCAGAATTATTTCACAATGTATTTTCATATGGAATAATATTTGGAACAATTATTTACAGAATACGAATGTAAAATGCAATAATGTCTGGACAAATGAGTATAATAGAATCAAACTAGAAAATTTAATTACCAACTATAACAGTTTTAAAATAAATATTTTAAAAAAAATTAACTATTTTTTTTTATATTTTGATATGATGAAATAATATTACAGCATAATTTCTTAGTACATTTAATGTATACAGCCAAAAATTGTTCTAACCAACTCTAATCCAGTAAACAAAAATATTTTTTTTTCATTAGAAATGGAGTTGCATAGTGCTTTTAATATTATTACTATTTATTAAAGTGCATTGGACTATTTTTTTTTATTCAATACAGTATTCCATAGTTTTTTTTTTATCCAGTGTTTGAATTAAACATTCAAATTAAATCTTAAAATGTAAATAAACTTTTTTTTTGTATATGGAAACATCTACTACATAACATAATTTAAAAATTACTTATCTCGATTTGTTAAAAATTATTCCTTCTCATAATTCATATTGCTGCAAAGTTTTTCTCTAATTCGTGTAAACAAATCGTCTCTGTTTGTTGAAATGAATTATTTTTATTGCTTTAAATTTTCTTTGAAGATTGAAAATAAGTAGCTTAGTTGTGCACTCTAAAGACGACATTTTCAAAACTGAGCAAAAAATACTCAAATCTGAGCATGTCGCATAGTCAAAATGGCTCCGAATCAAAATTTCTCAAGTTTGAAACATGTATATAATCATTTCTGAAATCATGCACACACTCAAGAATAAAACATTATGTGCTCATATTTGAGTATGTTCAAGTTTCAAAAATGAGTGTGAACTGACTTCTACTTGCTCAATTTTGAGTATTTCCATGTTTCAAAAATGAGTTTAAAGTGATTCTAATCATTTCTCAGTATGTCCATCTTTCAAAAATGAGTATGAACTGACCTCTATATGCTCACTTTTGAATATGTCCATGTTTCAATACTGTGAGTATTTCTGGTATTTCAGAATTGAAAGCATTGGATCGTCATATTTGAAACAAAAAAATTCATAACAAAATGAAAACATCAATTTTCTCAGATTTGAAAGTGTCATTTTTCTCAGTGTGGGAAAGTTATTTTTAAAACACCACTCTTTTCATTATAACTTCAGAGTTCTATATCTGCGGATAAAAACTATGGGTCCCCGGCGATGTTTCGGTCGATATGGAATGATCGATTAATTTATCAAAAAAAAAAAAATATTTTTCTGATCTAAACAAAAAACAAACAAAAAAAAACATAGTAAACACAAAGTGTAGCATTTTAACCCTCCTACTACCAACTTTTTTTTCTTTCATTGAGTACCACTGGGGTCATATGTGACTCCACTAAGATTTTATTTTGTTACATCTAATACACTGCTCAAAACAATTAAAGGATATTGCAGTTTTAGGTGGATTTTGTATCTGGGAAACTTTTTAGCTGATTGATACATGGTCGACAGACATAGTAGGTTATATGAGAATAAATTACACATGTTTGGCAGAAAAAAATGCATTTTATTGCGCATTTGTGTACAAAAGAAAAAAACACAATTTGTGCATATGAGAAAAAAAGAATAAGAAAAGGTGTTTTCTTCAAAGAAAATCATTTTCAGTAGGGGGTATGGTTTCCACGGGCGGCCAGCAACGTTGAACACCTTTGAGGCATGGACTCAATGAGGCTATTAATGACGAGTTGGGGTATTCTGCCCCACTCTTCCAGAAGAGCTCTTTACAGTTCTTGGAGAGTTTGTGGGGGTTGTTGGCGGCCAGAAACTCGTCTTCCTAGAGCATCCCAAACGTGCTCGATTTGATTCATGTCTGGAGAACACGCTGGCCATTCCATTCGAACGATTCCTTCCTCGAAAAGGAAATCATCCACCAGGTTTGCACGATGTGGCCTGCAGTTATCGTCCATTAAAATGAAGTTATCTCCAATTGCTGCAGCGTAAGGGACTACAATAAGTCTGAGGATCTCATCCCTATATCGGCGACCAGTCAGAGCTCCATCTCGAATGATGTAGAGGTCAGTGCGCCCGTCAATGGAGATGCCACCATACACCAACACTCCTCCACCGTCAAATCTGACACTTTCGTGCACGAACGCAGGATTATTCCTACTGCCACGGTCATTCCACATGAAAATACGCCTATTATCCGGATGCACAGAAAAATGTGACTCGTCAGAAAACAGAATATTGCTCCATTCATTTCTCCTCCAGTTGACATGCTCGGTTGCCCACTCCCTGCGGTCGCGACGATGCATTGATGTTAATCTAACACATACCATCGGTCGGCGAGCATACAGACCTACAGCATGGAGCCGGTTTCGGACAGTCTGAGTTGAAATCGTGGTGCCTGTAGCCGAGCGAAAGTGTTGTTGGAGAAGAGTAGCGTTCATGTTTCGGTGTCTCCGAGCTGTTAACGCTAAATACCGATCTTCATTGGGCGTTGTTGCCCGTCTACGACCTTGCCCTGGTCTTCGGCCTGCACATCCACTCTCCAAAAAACGGTTCCAGATCCTGGAAATGACACTTTGTGACACTCCAATGGCTTGCGCTACTTCGGCTTGAGTTTGGCCCCCTTCTAACCTACCAACAATTCTCCAAGCTTCTGAATCTGTCAAATGACTTCGCTGAGACATCGTACTCATCGAAACAAAGCAATCACTGAATGCCGATCATCCTTGTCTTCATTCTCTTTTATCCAGTTGAAAGTCAAATTTCATTCGTTGCCGCTGAAGCGACGTTTTTGACGTCGAACTTAAAATTTGCATACTCCACAGTTTGAAAACCAGAAAAATTTGCATTTGTGATTCTCTTCTTCTATTTTCGGCAAAAAAAATTTCGTTTATATCTTTATTTTATATAAAACTTCAAATATCCTTTAATTGTTTTGAGCAGTGTATTATAACTAAATGATTATAAACCTTAAATTTATTCGTTTTGATACAAAAAACGTGTTTTAATTTAAAATAATATAAAATTTTGTATTCGAAATTTGATCTGATATATAAATTTGTATTGGAGTCACAGGTGACCCCAGTGGTACTTAGTGGATGAATTGTAAATATAAAAGAAAATGTGTCATTTTTTTTCTTCATCTATATGAGCCAAATATTAAGCATAAAATGAGCAAATTTATTTTTTTTTCAGAATTTTAAAATTTATACATTGTTTACATTTGTGCAGTAAAGTTGCTCTGGGGTCACAGGTGACCCCGTGGTAGTAGGAGGAATAAAAACTAAATAATGAAGTGTATAGATGAGAAACTTCGTAAAATGACAGGTTTTGTTAACTTTTGTGTTGAAAGCGACTTGATGCTAAAATTAACATATTTCAAATTTGATGTAGACAGTTTCGCTAATACGAATCATTTCATTAAATCACGCTGATTTTTAAATTTTTTTTTTTTTTTATTACATATTTATTAATAACCGTAACTTTTTCAATTTTTTTTTCAAATTTTATTCAATTTTTTTAAAAAGAAAATCGTACGAAAATGACGCTAAAAAAATAAAAACACAGCAAAAGAAATAATGTGAGAATTCATCTCACAGGTGAGTTCAGTTATCCGCTGAATTGCAAAACGTATAGGACCCAAGGTTAATTTCATGAAGTTATGTTATCTCAAAAGTAAGAAAAGAGTAAGAAAAGATAAAACAAATTAAAATAAATAAGAATAAATAAAATAAAATAAATATCAAATAATATTAAAGTGGAATTATGTAGTAGTACATATTATTCTTTTAATGTAGATGGAGGGAATTTACACCATTCAGATTTGTTACGACTAACGAAGGAAGATGGTGAGAAGGTTTCTTGTTCTAAATCGGTAATATCTTTCTTCTCGTTATTCTCGTCGATGCATGAGTGATTAGAATCATCTGTTGCATTCAAATTATTATCACTTCCTTCCTCAGATTGATCAGTTTTAGTTTTCTTATCTATTTTCTTCAGTAACACCACACTGACTACGGACCATATTCCACAATAAAATGGCAAAACACACAAAACAACTTGAACATTTACATGAGTATATAAGTATCATTCTGCCATATATTGATAATTATTCGAAATACAGACCATTCAAAAATACTAAGTTTACTTTTATGTATTTCTATGCATATTAGTGATATGGATCCAGTCAAGTAAAATCATTGTTTTAAATTTGTGTTGAAACAAAAATATTCAAGTCTGAAAAAGTTATAAAATGAATAAATTTATCTATTTGAGGAATGCTTAAAATATAAGATTTCGTAATTAAAACCCATGGGAGCTACCATGAAATAAGTTGCAGAAATGCACCGGTTAGACCCATTCAGATTAGGAAGGTTAAACAGTCTCAAGCTCAACAACTATACTAAGCATAAATCTTATTATTAGATCGGTTTCATTTAATACAGATACAGTGGGTAGATAAATAATTTTAAATTCATGTTTTTAGGCACATCTCAGACTTCTCTTCCAGAGAAATAGGTTACCAGATTTAACCATTTGCATTATATTGCCCTGTGACTCGACAAAGTGATGATCCTCATTAATACACAATTAGGGATCTCAGTGGTCTCCATTTTCTCTACTACTATTTCCGAACAATATCCTCTGCAGTAGAATTCTATTCCCAATGTTATAGTGATCTACCATGCAGATAATGTCTTGGAAATGTAGTATCTATAAAGGTGACCACGAATATCCCTGTATTAATAAAAATCATCACTTTGTTGACTTACAATCTCAAACTAATGCAAAGGGTTAATAATATTAAAAAAATTCCGATAGCTGATATCACTTCGAAATGTTTGTATATTTCTCTATACAAAAGGAGAAAAACTGTGTGGAATTTTTGTCTCGAAGAATAATTAACACACTTAAATCTCACCACATATCTATAAAGGCTTAAGATAAACGTTTAAAAGTAGCTTTCGCAAACATAAAATAGTAAAATGTAATATAATAATGCAAATAAAAATATGTAAACATATGTAAAATCCATTGCAGTACTATTTTTTAAAGATTTCTAAAAGTGTAAAAAGTAATGTAAACTACATATATGCCAATATTAAAAGAGAATTTTCTTTGCGCTCAGGAAATATTAGTACATACGAAGCTTTTTATGTAGCTTTTGGCTGTGCTGAGTAACATAAATTTCTAGCAACAAGTAAGGTTAATAATGTTTTAATATTATCATTACCAAATTAATTACATTTAATATTTATTTTCCCATAGATAATTCAGAGACGTCTTCTGGTGTCAGCCTTTTCGTTTTAAAGCAAAAGCCAAAATTAAAATGAAGCATTTTCAAAAAAATTTATTCAAGAGTGAGCGAACGTTGCTGAAAGATATCAATATTAAACAGTTGTTACATATCTTTATAACGAATGAAACAGTATATAATTATTTTATCAAATATTGAGTAGATATTACAAAAAATTAAAAAAATGATTAAAAAAACATGAAAGTCGTTTATCATATGAAACTGTACAAGAAATTTATAGCAAACTAGAGAACTTCTTCAAGAGAAATTCTTCAATTTTCAACCGTATTGCAGCTAACACATTGAATAGAACATAAACAATTTTAATGATGGTTAAAGAAAAAGAACTAGGGATTAAATGTCTTGTACGAAACAACTACCCCAAAATATGAGCATAAAATCAAGCAAGTAAATTGGGAATTCGTGCGTAGGAGAATTTTTAGTTTGGAGGATGGAAATTAATTACCTAAAAGTCTAGCATATAGACGTAAATATTTCCATACCCATAATCCCGAAGAAACTGACTATAGTCAAAACGTCAATTTCAATCAAAATGTCTTTTATATATTTATAGCTTGAGAAACTGACGAAGCTTTAAGTGCATGAGAATTTGTTTGTGAATGTTTTTTGAATGCCAAAATGTATTATAAGCAGTGTATGAAAAAACATTTTATTCCATTCATTAAAAATATTTTTAAAAAAATTAACAAGCTATGTTTTTGCCGTATATGACCACGTCGTACTTTTAAAAAAAATTATTAACCTGTGAAACATAAAAAAAGAAGATGGAACATGCCCATAAAATACTTCACTCAATATATTATCAATAAATAGGTGACTCAAGTTCTATTCAAGTATAGTTTTGTTCTAGACATTAAAATAGCTTTAATACATAATTTAAATTGATATATTTTGAAACAACTTTTGCCATTTTTTTTTCAAATCTTAATCAACAGATTAAAAATCATGAAAGGTTAAAAGACTAAGTTTTAAATAAAAAGTATATATTTCAATTTTTTTGAAATTATAACATAAGAAACAAATTACTAATTTAACTTTTGCACATACGAAAAAACATCGCACATTAAATATTGCGTCGGGTATAGGTCCAGGATATCGAAAAATGAAAATTTTAAACCAAAATGTTCATAAAATGCAAACCAACATAAGTACATGATTATGTTAAATAAGCTTGCATAATTAATCTGAAAGTTTGTACTGATAAAATGATAAATAAAATACCCCAAATAAAAATATAATAACATTCAAAATAATTATTCTAGAAAAGTTTAAATTAAAAAAAAAAACAATATTTTACCTGTTTCACCAGTTAAAAACGTCCCTTTAAATTCATTATCATTAAGTAAAATAATTTTTCGTTTTACTAAAATGTTAGGTAAACTTTTGGTATGCTATTCATTGTCTTCTCTAAATGTGCTATTACACATCTTATCTAGCAACTGATGCACAACACCATTATGCATAATAATGTTTCTCACTGCTTATAGCTGTCGTTATTAATGAATATTATTCATATTATGCATTTCACGGTGAGGATAATGAACGGCATTTTGATTGATTGGTACTGCAGAATATGAACTATTCACACGAGAACATTCTAAAATGCATCCGACTCTAAGATTAAGGTATTTAAATGATATACCCAGTAAGAGGTATTGTGGTAAGTAATATCCTCTTCGTCAAAATGTATATTTGTTTATTTCGTGTTATTGTTCATTAGTTACACTTTGTTGTATTATATTTAGCGGGAATAGACAATATTATTTTGCCTTTGAATTAGAAAAACTGTTCTGAAAAAAAAAATAGTTATATATATGACATATTTTAATATATGACATATTAGATGACATGTTCCAATGTCATGATCTGTAAAAAACAAATTTCGTGAATTATCCTAGAATTTAGGGCTTTTTTGTGACGATAGTTTAATGTAGTTCTTGAAATATATATATTATTTATTACCCTATATTATTTATTCTTTCATAGATTTGTGATTTATATATTTTAAAGGTAGGAATTTTGTTTTTATTTTGAATAAATTGATAGAATTTTATAAAAGGCTTTCAATTCATTGAATTTCTAAATAAATTTCAAAATAAATAATTTTTAATTAAGAAAACAATTAAAAATTAAAATTAAAAAGCATGTTATAAAACGATTGATTTTTTTTCTGAATCGCATGTTAATTTGTGTGAATATTATAAACGGAACTTTTTCTTTATATCTCAACAACTCTTTTATGTTTAAAGTTATTATATTACTTTTGCACATACATGGTATTTATATAATCTTTCTTGTGGGTACGGTAAAAACTTACAAAATGTTTAATCAGTACCAAAAATCTGTACAATTGTAAAGTATAAAGCTTAGAAACTTTTATGTAAAATTACAAAAAGCATTTCGTTTTCATTTTACAGAAAAAAATAAAGAGAAAAAAATATAAAATTGTTACTTATTTCTCGACAAATGTCGTGTGAAGATATTCATTTTTATCGTCGTACATCAGTGTAGGTGTTTCTGTCGAGAGAATTTCTTTCTCGCTCTTTCCATTTCGGCATATCGCTACGTGGCGTCGGGCTGAATAAAATAATACTATGGTTCATGTTTTAAGTGTAACTTTGCTGTAGAAATAATATACATGGATTCTTGTAAAACTATTGCTAAAGATACTTTGGTAAAATTAAAGGGAATATAATCCATCGGTAGTCCAAAATTTATAGAAAAGTTTCTCAATGATTGTGTAATACACGGTATTATGATTGAATAATAAATAATATTTTAATAAATCACAGTATATCGTATGTCTTTTTAAAAACCATATTTGTCCTATGATTAGTTTTTATTCTACTTATTGAAAGCAAAAATCACGAAGTATAAATATCGTGTTATGTTGTACTTTACACTGGATTGAAAAAAAAATACTTAGATTAATAATATTTTATGTGTATTAGAGATTAGTTAAATTTAACGCACGTCTTTTTTTATTTCACTAAATTAGACCGGACAAATACTACATCGACACTAAACATTTTTATTGTTATATTTTTAATTTTAGGATACTGAATTTCAATAGTTCACTGAGTAGCATATACGGAATTGATTTAATACATTTTTAGTTTTCGTTTTAACATCCGATGTTGAACTTTGTAAAACAGTAACGCGGTGCGAACGGGTAGTTTTCCTCTCTTAAACAGAAACTCGCGCCTTTGGTTGTTACATTATTGCTTGTTGAATAATTTAACTAATATATTTTCCGTATTCATGTTTATATTATTAAAAAATTAATGCATATTACAATGGTACTGCTTCCAATTCAGCTAGTTATATCCATAATGCATTAATTATATAAATATGAATATCGTGTGTGATTTCAGAAATAATGTAAAATATAAAAAGCAAAAATACCAACCGTGGATGGAAAAAATATATATTCACGTCAACAGTCTCGAATGTTTTGAAAACACTTGCAACTATCACCTCTAGCAGTATGATTTCAGGGAATAGATGTAAAAGAATGTATAAACTTAAAACTTTTACATATTCGGCTGGCGCTAATTAAGTGGAACTTGCATATTATTTAGATATTATGAAATGGTCTTCGATGCTACTTTTAAAATCCAAAGTTATTCCCAAAATGTTTTAAAATAATTTGAAATTACAGTATAAAATCCAATGTGTCACATTATTTGTTCAAATGAGAACAAACAGTGTAATTTTGCATAGGGATTTAAACTACGAGAAAATTTTTTTAATGTAATACAAAAGTGTGCAATAAAATTTGTATTAAATATTTTTTTCTAAAATGAATAAAATGCAAATTTGGCAAATAACCAAGCTAGAAAAAGTTTGTACTTTTTTTTCCAAAAAATTATAAATTGTACACAATTTGTGTATAAAAGGGAATTATTTTTTTAATAATTCAAAAGCATACAATTTTTGTGTAACTTATCTATATTTTTTATGCGTACAAAAAAAATCTTATTCCATAATTTCAAAAATTGTGCATATTTTTTGCATAAAATAAGTGCATATTATATGTTTGCAAAACTGTGCATTTTTTATGTACAAAAAGTCTGAATATTTGAATTTGGCTGAGTGTAAAAATTAACTTGCAATGGGATTTATGAAGGGGAAGCCCTCTTTAAACGTAAAATTCTTAGTTCCCCTTTCTCTTAGTGTTTAATTATTTTAAGTTACTCGAAAAGAAAAAAAAACTGCACTATATCTTTCCAAATCGGAGAAAAAGAACTAAAAATTATTTTCCATGGGGGATTTAGGAAAAAAAGCGCCCTCCTCCACAAAAAAAGAAAAGCTCTTAGCTGTATTTTATCTTAATGTTTAATTATTTTAAGTTACTGCAAAATGATAAATTATACTGAGTATTTCAAAATCAGAGAAAAAGAATATTTAGTTTATTAAATTTCAAAATATGCCGGGCTCTGCTAGACCAGTGTCACCTGAGTTCAACACTGCCTTGAAACACCCATTTGCGATAAATTTTCAACACATAAACTTAAAAATAATAAAACAGAACACAAAAATTAATTTTCATGAGGGATTTAGGAAAAAATCCCACCACCCTCCATAACGGAAAATTCTTAAATGTTTCTAATGTTTAATTATTTTAAGTAACTTGAAAAGAATAAATTTACTGAGTTTTTCAAAATGGGAGGAAAAAAATTAGTTTAATTCCGGGGGGGGGGGGGGGAATGATTTTCCCCGCTGGCACACTACCTTGAAGCACCCATTTTAGATAATTTTTTTACACATAAACTAAAAAAAAGAACTAAAAATTAATTTCCGTGGGATATTTACGGTAACCCCCCCCCCCCCCCAACGGAAAAGTCTTACGTGTATTTTCTTTTAATGTTTAATTATTTTAAATTACTCGAAAATAAAGAATAAATTTATTGTGTTTTTCAAAATTGGTCAAAAAGAAAATGTAGACAAACAAATTTCAAAATCCAAGGTGTGCTTTTTTATTTAAAAAATACGTGATAAAATCCTAACCTCCATCTGAAATTGACAAAATCTCCCCAAAACCCACTTCAAAATTTTAAATTTATCAACAAAAAATTAATCAGACCATATGTGAAACATTCTTTAAGCAAAGAAATATTATCCAATAAACTATATTAAGCCATAATATAATTATTCATAACCACAGAAAAAACCTAGTAATAAGTTAACGTAATTAATTAAACAAGAAAGAAAAATCATGCGTCAAGCATAGATTATGTAACACTTTCCAACGCTTCCAAAATAATTTTACAAATCATACCGTTTAATAAGCTAAAAGATAACATCTAAGTAAACAATTTGGAAAAAGCATAACATATTTAAAAACATAATTTCAGGAATTTCCAACATATACAATATTCAGAAAAATATCCGAATACTTTTATTCAGCCTTGTATAGGATCTATAGATTTGTATATATACTACATAGTATGCTAAATTTTAGTTCAGTTAGGAAACGCGTAGCACAGTTTAAAATTCTCCGTCTGGAGTTTCTATCAACAAACGGAAATGTGTCCGCGAACTTTTGTGCTTCCCTGTATAGGATCTGCAGAATTTATACACACCACGTAATAGACAAAAAGCGAGTTAAAATTAAAATTGCGTTCAGTAACTTAAAACGCACTTCCAGGAATTATTGTTAACAGACAGTAGCGAATTCTTTTGTGTGTCCCTGTAAAGGAACGATGACTGCTATACACACAATATTCTGTTGTAAGCCTCTTGTAATGCACCTTAGTGATACATATAAATTTCAATGCATTTAAAATAGTGAAACATTATTTAAATAAACCTCAGACGATTTTTCTCCATAGACGTAATGTAACGGAATTCTTCTGACTGTCGAAAAAAGTAACTATAAGTGCTATGCACACACTATTCCATATTAAGCTTCTTCTAATGCACCTTAGTGATATATATAAATTTCAATGCGTCTAAAATAGTGAAAAATTATTTAAATAAACCGCAAATGATTTTTCCCCATAGACCGCAATGTAACGGAATTCTTTTGAGTGTCCCTGTAAAAAAACTATAAGTGCTACACACTTCCGTTGAAATATGGAACATGCTATAGATATGTTACAATAACATATAAAAATTGCAAGGCAATCCGAGCATATTTACGGGAGTTAGAGCACGGTCAGACGGCTAGACGGCCAGACGGCAGACGGCAGACGGCCATACGTCAGACGGCCAGACAAACCGAAGTCATAAAAACTTTTCAACTAGGTTGGAAAGTGTTAAAAAGGGAGGAATTATGACAGCGCTCCGATAAATTCACCACTTCCTTGGAAAAATGTCTATTCACAGCAGAATTAACCTCAATATTCATTACACGCATTTTAAATCATAATAAAGTACGACCCCAGTGACAAAATCGATAGACCGCTAGACGCCCAAATCCCAGATTGCGAGTTCGATCCTCCTTGTGGGAAGACGAAGCCGGGATAATACTCCCGTATCAACAAAAATTCATTTTTCTGAAAAGCTCCATAGATGGCAGCACCAGATTTTATTTTTTTGCCTTTTTTTAGCACGATTTAATTAATGCGATTTTTTGTATAATACACTTTATGCAGTTTTTATGCGTAGTTCAGTTTGCATTTTTTATACATATTCAGAGGTGCCAAATACGCGCGAATTGTGTGCATTTTTATTTTACACATTTTTTACAAACTTTTTTTAGCTGGGAATATACAGGTCTAAATAGTTATTTTATCTGTTAAAAATAATTATTTCATGTTATATTATATTATATCATTTGAGAAGCCGTTATTGTCATGAAATTTGCATATTGCATGTTTTATTTTATTAAAATATAGTTATTTTATTGCTAATAATTATTACAGCAAGAAAATTGCATAGTTAATGCTGAAAATATAACAAAAATTTTACAATTAAATAAAATGCTACAATGCGACATATGAGACGAAAATATTATTAATTTTTAATCATGAATTTTCTTTTATGATCCGGTTCATTTATTTGCAAATAAATATAATCAAATTGCAATCAAATATAAAATTATTTCTAGAAATATTTTCTAGTTACAGCTATGTTTTTTATATATAGTGCATAATGTTATATTTATGAAATTCAGTGCTTTGTTCACAGTAGTTAATCAAGTTAATTGAAGAAAACAACTGATTGAAAATATTATGTAGAAATAATATTCGTATCTTTTTCACTGTCATTAGAAAAAATAATATGCTTAAATGAAGGCAACGTTTTTAATAGATATTTATAAAAAGAAATGTAATTTCCATTAGTGTCCTTTTTAAAAATTATTGAACAACACGAAAGTAAGAAGTGCATTTTATTTATTTATTTAAAAACAGCTATTTTGTGCATAGCGACAGTTTTAATATAATTATATTGGGGTATTATATAACATCGCAACATTTAAATAAAGCAATTTTTTGTCTGAAAAAAATCATTAATTTTTAAAATTTGTTTTTGTTACTCATTTTCCATTGATGTTTGTTATCACCTTGTCTCCTTCATGACGAGCATCGGAAAATATTTTAAATCTTTTAGTATCAGTATTTCCAAAAAAATAAATTTTTAGTAATTTAATAGCAGGAATAATGTGATTTAATAATATAATTTTATAATTAAAAATTATAGGTTAAAAAAATCATACAGCATATTCACAGGCATTAAATCTTTTAACCAATTCATTTTAGTTTGTTTTTAATTTTATGCCCATCATAAAATGAAAATCTCTATTTTTGTTGAGAGATTTCAGTTTAGCGCCAAAGTGCGGTACTTACGGTTAATCTGATTTTATGGTTATATTTTCCGAAATCAGTTAATTTAATCGCAGGAATAATGTGATTTAATTGGGTATATGGCGATAATGTGGTATTTAAGCAAATGTAATTTAGCGCAAGTGTGTTTTTTAATTAAAATCTCTAATGGCATTCAGTCAAATTTACTTAAATGACATTGTAGCCACGATGGCAACGTTTCTAAATGTATCCAATTTCAGAAGATTGATCGAATGTAGAAAAATAAATGTCAGTTTTCGAGATAAATATTTAAAAAATCATGCTTATTTTTTATGTCATAAAATTAATAAATTGAGCTACACAATAAAGTCTCTTTGAAAAATGTCGTCTTTCAAATTAAAGTAACTTGCTAAATTATTAGCGCTAAAAGCGTACTATTCTTTTATTTTTGGATTCCTTGCGCTTCTTCTCGCTTCCTAATCTTCTTCTCGCACCGGATTCAAACCTCTACTGAAAGAGTTTCCCACCCTGTTTTGAAAAAAGACGATATTAATACGCATATGCGCAATCTCAAATGACACTTTTTATTGTACACACAAAAGGAATTTTATTAGAGTCTCTGTTGAAAGCGACAGTAGTGTTTAAGTTATTTTACAATGTTTAAGTTAATTTAAAGAGTAATGCTTAAGTTAATTTACAGAGTAATGTTTAAGTTAATTTAAAGAGTAATGTTTAAGTTAATTTACAGAGTAATGTTTAAGTTAATTTTTTTTCAACATACAGTTCATTTAGTGTATAAATATTAGGTAAACGTACTTTTTTATAGCACTTCCGTTAGTTGAAAATGTCACTTTTTCAAAGAAAACCTTAACATTTTATGTTATACAGGGTGTTTCAGCACAGCGGTTACAAAGCTTCAGGAGAGATAGAGTACACCTACATGATGATAAATCTTATAGCAATGCATGTTCGGAAACGCTTTCCTGTCGAGGTAGTGGCGACACAAAACACAAGAAAAGAAGAACGCGAACAGGGTGAAAAAACATGTTTATTATTCTTAGTGCAGCAAAAAACTAAGAAAAAGGAACAAAAAGAGACCACGGTTTTATCGAAGAATGTGTTCGAAATTACGACCCCGGGCCGTGCCTCACACCTCCTGCGCATGGACAATTAATTTTCTCGAAAATACCAGGCGTGTTCGGGACTTCCACAGCAGCTTCCACAATGCGTGCAACAAGTTTCTCAGTTAACGGATGGTTAAGTACACCAGTGTCTTGACGTACTCCAGGAAAAAGTATTCAAGGCAAGTGAGATCTGGCGATCGAACGGGTCAGTGCAACAGGCCACCACGCCCGATCCCATGTAGGCCATACGTTGCATTCACTTGGAGATGCAAGTCAGTGCTGTAATGGGCGAGGAGTCCATCATGCTGAAGCCATATGGAAGAACGCATCGCTGCAGATACATTGTGCGTCACCCAACAGGTGCGGCAATACTTGCTGAAAGAAGATCAGATTGTTTGCACTTGTGAGATGTTGGTACAACATGTACTGCCCGACGTGATAGTCCCCTACGATTCCAGTCTATACATTTACCGAAAACAGTCTCTCGGCTGCACGGGCTCTTGTTGCATGTGGGTTCTCCTCCGACCACACATGGGTGTTATGTGCCATGGGTATTTTAAGTCTTTTCAAGTGAGCTATTATACTAGATTTTACTACTTATAATTTTAGCTCATTTTCAGATAAGGAAGTGTAACAAAAACCTTTCATACAAAATTCCCAAAATATAATTTCTTAATCATAGACTCGATTTTATCAGACACCTTAAAAATGGTTACAGAACTATTCTGTGATCCTAAATTAAGTTTATTTATTTCTGAAAGAATATCAGATAAGTATACAATCATTTAAAGCCATTCTCTTTCCTGAAATTAAGAGGTGGAAAGGATGATCTTTGAAAAAACATATTTCCTGAACATTCATTACTTCATTACTTTCATGACATACATTCATTACTTCATGAATCAATTCAATCAATCTTTCAAGTACTTATCCTCGTGTAAGCCATTTCACTTCTGTGTGCAAAACTAACGCAGCATGGAGACTGTCCGTCTCCACACAACTATTTGAATAATATTTGAATAGTCTAGTGTTTGTTGAGTTTGGTCTTAATAAAATTAATAACTTTGACAGATTGACGTAGTATTTCCTTCACTGAGTCTGGAAAGGGTTTTCTCGCTAGACATTGTCTGTGTTTATAACAATGTTTCAAAGCTACATGAGGTGTAACTTCTATGATCAGAGTTCTGGATTTCAACCAATTGTCCGTTTTAAACACAAAACAAAATCACTCAGATAATAACTAAACACTTCAAATTAAATAATTAAAATAAAGGAAGCTTTCCTATTAATATGCGCTAATGACATAACCCCGCCTATTCGAAAACGAAAATATGGAGCAGCATTGCAACACATTTTAAAATAAAATATTAAAAACTAGAGCTCTGACATAATTTAGGCGTTCTGCAATTATTATACGCAGAAAAATAAGAAAAAAGCGGTAGAAAAGAATATAGTATAATGATCAATGGCAGTTTTTGCGAAAATGGCGATAAGAATGTAGTAACCATGCAAAATGATTAACAGTGGGCAGAGTTACTGATATGGAATTATCAATGCATTATTAAGTCTAGAAGGCCTTTTCTCTCATTTTGAGTGAAAAATATTGGAGTTACACACTGACTTTGTAATCCAAAACTATCAACTTTATTTATTTGTTTTCAGTTAAAACATTTCTGGGATTTCTGCTATTAACGATATTATTTTCACGTATCCCCACCAGGACCACCACGTACCAACAAGGGTACGTGTACTCTAGGTTGGGAACCGCTAGTTTAGTACACCGCTTGCTGTAAATGCATTATACTTTTTCACACGTATTATTACATAAATTTGGTCTGGAACAACACACTTTTTCAGGATTCTATCATAGACAGGTTTCTTTTCATAGGTTTTCATGTTCTCTAATTTTATTGCCTAGATATATAAGCATTCTTCTTCAAAAAGTATAAATTTCCAATTTTAAATACAGAATAATAACGGTTAAAAATGCATGCGTTTTTTTCAAAAATTTTTGGACCTTGCCAAGTTTTACTGACGGGCAGCACGGCTAGATTGGCCAACTATTTTTGTACGATCTGGGAGGAGACAGGGACTGAAAATTTCTTGTCGTCCAGAGCTCTAAGAAGAATATCCAGTTCCGGCTCAGTCCGGAAATAAAGAAGTCTTACCCGCCCCGGCTCGAGTATGCAGCAAAAAGTAAAGCCTAACACATGTCCGATCTAAAAGAGTGATTACCAGACTCATTTTGTTTTTGGCCTGAAAATAGTCTTTTGGTCTTATACCAACTATCATAAAAAAATTATTATTTCCAAATACTTCAAGTATACTTATACACTGCTCAAAACAATTAAAGGATATTTGAAGTTTTATATAAAATAAAGATATAAACGAATTTTTTTTTTCCGAAAATAGAAGAAGAGAATCACAAATGCAAATTTTTCTGGTTTTCAAACTGTGGAGTATGCAAATTTTGAGTTCGACGTCAAAAACGTCGCTTCAGCGGCAGCGAATAAAATTTGACTTTCAACTGGATAAAAGAGAATGAAGACAAGGATGATCGGCATTCAGTGATTGCTTTGTTTCGATGAGTACGATGTCTCAGCGAAGTCATTTGACAGATTCAGAAGCTTGGAGAATTGTTGGTAGGTTAGAAGGGGGCCAAACTCAAGCCGAAGTAGCGCAAGCCATTGGAGTGTCACAAAGTGTCATTTCCAGGATCTGGAACCGTTTTTTGGAGAGTGGATGTGCAGGCCGAAGACCAGGGCAAGGTCGTAGACGGGCAACAACGCCCAATGAAGATCGGTATTTAGCGTTAACAGCTCGGAGACACCGAAACATGAACGCTACTCTTCTCCAACAACACCTTCGCTCGGCTACAGGCACCACGATTTCAACTCAGACTGTCCGAAACCGGCTCCATGCTGTAGGTCTGTATGCTCGCCGACCGATGGTATGTGTTAGATTAACATCAAGGCATCGTCCCGACCGCAGGGAGTGGGCAACCGAGCATGTCAAATGGAGGAGAAATGAATGGAGCAATATTCTGTTTTCTGACGAGTCCCGTTTTTCTGTGCATCCGGATAATAGGCGTATTTTCATCTGGAGGGACCGTGGTAGTAGGAATAATCCTGCGTTCGTGCACGAAAGTGTCAGATTTGGCGGTGGAGGAGTGTTGGTGTATGGTGGCATCTCCATTGACGGGCGTACTGACCTCTACATCATTCGAGATGGAGCTCTGACTGGTCGCCGATATAGGGATGAGATCCTCAGACCTATTGTAGTCCCTTACGCTGCAGCAATCGGATATAACTTCATTTTAATGGACGATAACTGCAGGCGACATCGTGCAAACCTGGTGGAGGATTTCCTTTTCGAGGAAGGAATCGTTCGAATGGAATGGCCAGCGTGTTCTCCAGACATGAATCCAATCGAGCAGGTTTGGGACGCTCTAGGAAGACGAGCTTCTGGCCGCCAACAACCCCCACGAACTCTCCAAGAACTGGAAAGAGCTCTTCTGGAAGAGTGGGGCAGAATACCCCAACTCGTCATTAATAGCCTCATTGAGTCCATGCCTCAAAGGTGTTCAACGTTGCTGGCCGCCCGTGGAAACCATACTCCCTACTGAAAATGATTTTCTTTGAAGAAAACACCTTTTCTTATTCTTTTTTTCTCATATGCACAAATTGTGTTTTTTTCCTTTTGTACACAAATGCGCAATAAAATGCATTTTTTTCTGCCAAACATGTGTAATGTATTCTCATATAACCTACTATGTCTGTCGACCATGTATCAATCAGCTAAAAAGTTTCCCAGATACAAAATCCACCTAAAACTGCAATATCCTTTAATTGTTTTGAGCAGTGTAGTTTATTTTATATCTAACGTGTAGTGCTATGTATCACAATTAATTAATTAACTTTCATTAGGAGCTCTCAAGTACGTATTACTCATCTTTTCACGAGTCTATACAATTACAAACTAGTCGGATGTGCCAACCCCAAAACTTTCTTCTATCTCAGTCAGGTTAATACTTTAAAATTTGCTATCGCATTGCCAATAAAATCAATATTTTTCGTCATTCTGTTGTACGTCAGCTGCTTGCGAATCGTCGGGTTACCGGGATGTGATCAACTGATGTATACTAAACTACGAAAAGTCCTTCTGGCCTGAACCGACAGGAACAGATAGCCTCCCTATTCCTTGGTTTTACGATTTTAACTAATTTTACCGGAAAACACGAAGGTAAAATGCGTGGATCCTAATTAAAGAATATTCAATTCTCGTCAACATTGAATTTGAATGAGAATATCGCCAAATTAGTCCTCTACAGCCAAGTTGGCTTCATTAATGGCAACCTATTTTGGTCGCCAAATTTGGCGATATTCCGCCAACTGTCCCCAAGTTGGGCGAAAATTTGACGTTGGCGAATATAAATATATAGTGATAAGCATATAATAGGATTAATGGTTACAACAATGAAAGAAAATCTGCCGAAACCGTGTTAACTAAAATGCATAAATTAAACCCGTTTATGGATGAATTCTGCTGTCTTGTTTGAAAATGTCAGCCGCCCTAAAATTTCAAACCGCTATAACTCAGCCATTTTTTAAGATAGAGACAAAACAAAACTTGCTCCGGATTCTCCGGAACAAGGCCGAACATTTAAGGAAAAAAAATAGGATTTCTATTTTTTTTTAATTTCACATCTTTTTGAATTTGAAATTTTTAAATGGCTATCACAGCGCCCCCTTTCTTCGAAATATCTCCAAATTCTAATAGAACCTGCTTGCCATAGACAAAAACATAGAAAAAAAATGTGGTTCAATTTGAAGCATAACTTCATACACTTTTCAATGATACAATAGTGAAAATGGAACAAAAATATAGATCACAGCGCCCCCTTTCGTCGAAATATCCCCAAATTCTAATAGAACCTGCTTGCCATAGCCAAAAACATAGAAAAAAAATTAGGTTCAATTTGAAGCATAACTTCATGCACTTTTCGATGATACAATGAAGACACACAGACGGACAGACGGACATTTTGTAAAAACATGTTTTTCGGAATCTCTGACCCCTAAAACGTGTAAATCCGTCGAAAACCGGAAGTCGAAAAAAATTTCGATTACAATACTTTCTTCTATCATAGATAGAAGAAAATAAAAATGCATTACATTTTGAAGATACTTTTAAAATGCAATACCCATACTCAGGGAAACACTGGACGAGCCTACTTGTTGCATCCCACTACAAAATTTTATAATTCCCATAGCAACATTAAGACTTATAAAAACTTTTCTTATAACCATTCAACAAAATTGTTTCAGCACAAGATAAAAATTTTGATTTTACCATATTTGAAAAAAATATGCTTATATTAACTTCCAGAAACGATTTCAAAGACTAGACAAAATAGACTAGCGTGTATTTCCTGTTGTGAATTTTTAATTTGAGGTTTAAACACAAGTTGTGGATTAAACCAACTTCAAGTCTGTACGAACAGTTTGAAAAATCGAGAAATGTATTTTGAGTATTTTGAAAACACAAAATACACGGAAAAACCATTTCAAAATACATTACCAAAATATTTTAGTTTTATCTATTTTAATTAAAAAATACAAATATAAATGTATTTCATGTACATCTATTTTCGATACTACCCAACTCTGTTTCCCAATACTATATCCAAACAAAAGTTTTTGTGTTAGAAAGTACAGTGGTAGAAAGTATATAAAAAATGAAACGCTGCGACCTCTGTTTATGCGATATAAAATACTTTCAACAACTGCTTTATCTGTAAGATAATCAGCAACATTTTGATGGTTAGAAGTAGATGAGAGATTAGGAATCAAGAAAAAGATCAAAAAGTAAATTCACTCCAGAAATTCCGTAATTCCTGCCACAAGATTCCTGATATTTAAAAACTCATCGTCTGGAATAGCTGTTCCCAACCTTTTTGCTTTCCCGTACTTCTTGGTTTCCCATGCATGAGTACCACATTTTCTCTTATAAACTCGCCTCCACCAATCCCTCCAAGGATAAAAAAAATAAACGTTCGCTCTTTTGGTCGATTATATTTTTAGGTTAGCTAAGTTGTAAATTTAAACTAACTTTACGACATTTGTAGGATTTTTTCTTTCTTATCTTCTGTTTTAAAATTTATTTAAAATTTTCATAAATAGCATCCCAACTTCAAAATGATCTATCTATCCCTTTGAAGGGGGGTGGTATAGTATTTATAACATTTAATTTTAATTTCAAACTGCCTAATGGCGCCCAGAGTTTTTTAATAATATTTAGCGCTTATAATGTACGCGAAGAAATAAATTTATTTCATTTAACTTCAACTTGTTCCTAAATTCTGGTGACATTCAATCATTGAAACATTTAGTAGCCGAATTACTCTGAACTTAATAAAGTTAAAGCGTTCTAACCTGTACCCAGATTACATTTTTTTCACAAAAACTTTCATCTTTATAGGCTAATGGTCAAACGCAGCTCTCCATCATTTGAGTTTGATCCTTGGACTTCTTTCACAAAACTCAGTTTTGCATTTATATCTGAACCTCTTATTTTGGTGTTTTAATTCTTTACTTGTATTAGTTTCGAGTGCCCCTATCCAAGTCATGTAGGTAAAAGGTAAGTTAAACGGTTTGAAAATGATGTTACTAAACATGGGATAGTTTATATAATGATCGAAATTAAGAAAATCAAGTAAAGAAACACAGGTTACTGCAAAAATAATATTATATAAAATAGGGATTTTGAAACATTTGGTCCATCCCTTATCTACTTTTCTGTCCCAACCAGCAGGCAAATCGTAAACCTACTGGTATGCTTACGTTATGTTGGTTTCCGCTGATGTGGGGTTTAAAGTACCGCTATTTGCCCGTTCTTGTGTTATTGCCACTAATAATGCACGACTAAAAAGTTGCAATCAAGAAAATGGGTTCGTGATATTAAGAGTATCACTTCAATGAAAGTGCAACAAAGTATTACCATGCAAAAGAGATATAAAGCAAAGAAATATAATCACGCATTCATTAGAGAATTATTTTTATTCGTATTTTAAAGTCATTGTAGTAACAGAAAGAAAGACACACTCACAGATATAAGATCTTATGGACAAGCGGAAGTACATTCCACATATGGCGTTTACTTTTCGTGCATAATTAGCGCACATAAGATAAGAATAGGGGTTATTAAAAAACGGCAAGCTTAAAAATGTGGAATTTGGGAATAGAAACCGAAAAGTCAATCAAATGCAAAGACAGAACAGGCAAAAATTGTACTTTACATTTTTTTATGGAATTAAGTATGTGAACCAAAACAAATTGCTGAAAAACACATGTGAATTTGAAGAAAGAATTACATGCAAAAAAGTGTAAAAATGTTCTATTTCATTTAATAATAAAGCAACAGGCATGCTGGGATATGATTTAAACAAGCAATAATACTTTTTATAATTAAAAAAACTTTGTAATATCAATGAATGTCAATTATCAAAATATACCTTAAAAAACAAAAACAATAGCCGATATGGCAACTGAAAATGCTATAATCAGATTTCGTCACGCTTTATATGTTTTTCTCCAGAGCATTTAAAATATATTGTTATGATTTTCTCTATGTGCTAGTGGATTTTATTGGTTAGAAGAAATATAAAAAGTATTTATATTTTTTAATTAACTATTAGATTAGAATATTCAAATTTTTTTTTGTTTCTAAGTAGAAAAAAACAAAAAAATCATTATGCTTATAAAAAAGTATTTTTACGGTGTGTGTGTGTGTATGTATTGTGGAGGAGGGAGCAAATGACCAACGCCCAATAGTCGCTTCCTGCTTGTCAAACAAGATTTCCCAATGGACTTCGACTGAAGCCACATCAGATAGGCGGGGTTGAGAAAAAAAATATTTAGAACACTCTTGCTATAATTTGCATGTCATGTTTAAAAAAATCTTTGTAACGTCAGTTACACGTTATCTTCAATACATTATCATCAAGTCAAAGCCCTGTAATTAAAAAACATGTCACTTTAGTATAAAAGTACAGGAAATTAAAGTTTTTTTTTCATTTTGCCATTTGATGTGATTAAGACAGAATAGTGCAAGTCGCATTTTCTTTAAATGTTAAAACAATTACTTAAATTGTTATTATGTTTTTTATGCGGCGACCAGTGACTTTTGTATGCGGCGACCTATGACTTATCTATGCGGCGACCTATGACTCATACCCTTTTGATATCTATAGTTTGATATATACAGGTACCATCTTTGGGATTAGCATCAATATTCAAAATTAGTTCTTACAGAACTAAAATTATTTCAAGTTGAAACTTAAAAGTAGCTAAAACTTTTATATCTGAAAAAAGAAAAAACTCAAATTACGCAGTAGAAAGTAAAAATAATTTTTTATTAATTTTATTAATTTTGAAGAAACCTAAACTGAAGGTTATTTCTAATGCAAATGTTGTACAAAATCATAAAAAGAATATCTTAATATGTCTCATTTTTTTGGATTTAATAGCACTAACATTAGATTTTTGCATAAACACTAGCGCCCCAGCATTTAACTGCGACAAAACGCGTTCGAGTGCCAGAAT
The DNA here is from genome assembly GCA_963931845.1 of Maratus michaelseni. Classification (NCBI taxonomy): domain Eukaryota; kingdom Metazoa; phylum Arthropoda; class Arachnida; order Araneae; family Salticidae; genus Maratus; species Maratus michaelseni. Next base: position 103,475,730 of record OZ007590.1, on the reverse strand, counting down.
TTATTATTTTTCACTCTTTTGGTGACTTTTGTTTCAAAACACAAATCTATACTAATAAAAGAAGGCTTTGCTCTGTGTGTGTGCGCGCGCGCGTGTTTGTGTGTATGTGTGTATGTGTCTGTCAGTTTGCGATGGCTACCAAAATCTAGCGTATCTAGAAGTCTGAAAATTTAGGTGAGGATTGTCCAAGGCCTATCCTGGTGCACCTGAGACTCGGAATTTTAATATTTTGAAATTAGAGTAGTTATTAATTAAAAACTGATCAAAGATCACAAACAAAAAGTAACCTTCTGAAATCCGCGCGCGCATGCACAGAAGCCCTTTTTCGCACCTTCCGTGAAGAGAAGAATCAAAACGCAAGTCATTCCGTTTCTTTTTACGTTTTTCTAAATTCGCCACGGGCGAACGCCCGAAAATAAGGAAAAGCCGTCTACAAATTCTCGAAGAACGTACTTTTACGTCTCGAATGATCCGATCGGTTTGAAAAAAATTTTCTTTTAACCCTTTAAAAAAATAATCAAGAAGAGTCGAATTCATGTTTCTTTATTTTCTCGCGTTTTCCGAGCGTCCCATCTGCCGAACTATGGGTGATATGGAAAAACAGAGTACAGCAAATTAAATATCTAACATTTCCCTTTTCAAAGCCATCTTTGGTTTTAAAAAATACGAAAGTTTTTGCGATTTTGTCGATTTAAAAAAAATTGCATCGACGGTTCCGAGCACGTTACGAAAAACTAAAAATACCAGACAATTCGTTTAGACAATATCTACATTTGTTCCTTTTTCTATTGATGCAATTATTTTTGAAAAATACGAATATTAACTCTTTGAAAAAATTCGCGTGCAGGACTCACTTTTGCGATTCCGATTTTCTGCGATATATAAAATCGCGCATTGGCTCATTAAAATAACCAAATAAAAAAAACACCTAGGGACATTTACGTTCTATCAGGTTCAGGCAGAAAACTTTAGTTAAAAAAATAACGTTAACCCTTTCAAAAACGTGTTTTACCGAACTCAATCCGTAATCAATTTATCATTTTTAACGATTTCTCCTATATTTAAAAATTCGAATCTGCGTTTATAAACAACATACTAAAAACTAAAAATACTGTGCCTAATCTACGTTTCTTTGTATTTTAAAATCTGGTATTCGTTTCTAAGAATTTGAATTTTAACCCTCCTAAAAAAATCGTTTCTAAAACTCACTCACGCGATTTTTGTTTTTCGGCTTAGGTTTAAAAATCGGCATCGACTCGGGAAACGCGAATACGGACAAAAAAAAAAAAAAAAAGACACCAGCTCATAAGTCCTTTCATATTCTTCAAAACGTACCCTTACGTTATAAAAAATATCTATATTAACCCTTTCGAAACCGGTCATTTACGTAATCCACTTTCGCGATTACCGCTATTTAGGCAATATTTACCCTTCCGTTGCAGGATTTTTTTTAAATCGAAATACGCGAAATCAAACAGAAGAAGCTTAAAGTGAGTACATTCAGGTGTAGAAATACGCCTTTGCCTTTAAAAAATTTGAATATTATCCATTTGAAAAAAAATCTTTACCGCAACTCTTTTCTGCCGATTCCCGTTCTTTCCGCGCAAGCTCAGATAATTCGAAGTTAAAAAATTGTGTTTGCTTTCAGCGAAATTCTCTTATTTATTAACGGTGTCAAACCGGAAATCGTTGTTCATTTTGCGTACAGAATTGAACGGGCTCTCCTGTATTTTAGTTCCACTTTTTACCGCTAGGGGCGCTTTACTATATGCGTCTCATTCTCTGCTATATCGGGTTCTATGGTTCCGATTAACGCGGGGTTTTGCTCATTCGACTTAAATTCGATATCCTTACAGATTTCAGCCCTGTTCGTATACAACATATTGCGTCCCCTGGCGGTGGAATGTGGGACTACAAGAGCATCTCGGATTCTATGGGCACGATTACGACGGGCTTTGGCTCATTCCACTTGATATCGATAGTCTTAAATATTTTAGTTGCACTTTCTACCGCAAGGGTGCGATTTCTGATCTCGGGCTCTTTGGGCTCATTTACGACGGGGTTTGCCTCATTCGACTTGATTTCTATAGTTTTACAGATTTCAGCCATGTTCGTATAGAACAGATTGTTATTATCAAGGGACCGGGCAACGCCGCCTCACCTAATATTAATAATAAAACAGCGAACGATGGGCTTACATAAATGTTAAATTAAATAATATTCTTGTTATTCTTCTTATTAATTATACGGACATGTTTATGTACTATTTTTTTAGTAAATACTGTTATTTTAAAAATGGACCATTCGGGAGCAATACTTTTAGTATCTATACTCTAAGTTAACTTTGATTAATCTTTATCAAAATGAAAATATCTTTAAAAGTGAAATTTATTTGAAATAACTTCTTTATATATTTTTAATTATATCAGTTTAAAATTATTTTCTTTGTAATTTAAATACGTGTTGAAAAATATGTATGATGTAAACACTGCGGCGGATTTTCTGGATTATCATACAATGACGTAACATGATGGCGTCATTATTACTGGACAGACGTGTTTTATACAAAACAGATTGTTTGTAATATTGCCATTTCATTGCGTATATTTCTAATGTTATACATTTAATATATATTTCAAATGTAATATATTTCCAATATAACATATGACAAAAAACATCACTTTTTTCCCCAAAATGTGAAGAACCCAATATTGGCCTCAATGTTTCTGCAATATGTATAATAAATAGTTTTTCGCCAGTGCTGTTTGTCTGTCAGGATTTGAACATAAAGAAAAAAGCATATATTTTTGTCTATACTTCACTCTAAGCATTATTTTGCGGTTTAAAAAAATATTTAATAACGTATACCAACTGCAATATTATTATCAAATATTGTTTACAAAAATATGTTAATATATTTACAATGTTATATATGACAAAAAACACTTTTTTTCAAAAATGTGAAGAACCCAATATTGGCCTCAATGTTTCTGCAATATAAGAGGGTTAGAATGACAGTGGAGTAAGTTAAAAATTTGAAATAACTAGACAACCATATTTTCACTGAACGTATATTAGTTTCTGTTCAGTGCGACATTCAAATAAGTCATGGTTCACTTAGGGAGTCGCTAGAGAGCAAAACATGTTGGCCCACTTAATACAACGGCAATACGAAAAGTTTCACAAAACCCTTCATTTCCCAAATTACTAAATATTGACTTACTCCACTGCTATTCTAACCCTCTCATATGTATAATAAACAGTTCTGCGTCACTGCTGTTTGTCTGTCAGGTTTTGAACATATAGATATAAGCATATATTTGTGTCTATACTTCACTCTAAGCAATATTTTGCGGTTTTAAAAATTATTTAATAAAGTATACCAACTGCAATATTATTATCAAATATTGTTTACAAAAATATGTTAAGTATTATTTACAATTAAATATTATTTTATTATTAAAATAATGAAATCATAATAATAATAAATAATCCCATAAAAATGCATTTACAAAAGAGACTTCCGAGTGATAATATTAAAAAAGAAAGTTTTTCAGTATTTTCTAGAGCAATACTGAAAAATTTATGATAGTCTACACGTAAAAGGAAAGATTTAAACTTTGAAACCGATTCATCCATGTTGTTCTTGGGAATTTTTCTTCCATAAATATAGAACATCGCTTTAAATGTTGAATGTATGGTACTGTGAAAAATGGTGTTATGGAGCATGCAGTTGAGTATATATTTATGGATGTAGTTTTTCCCATTTAGATAAAGCCAAAAATATCCATTCTTCACGAGATTCTCTTTAGTCTTTCTTGAAAATATTTATTTGTTTCCTGCTAGAGATTACTCGTTTTTTTTCTAGATTTGAATAAGTACTTAAAAAATAATATAAAAGAAAAAAATCGTTTTCATTTTAAAACATTTATAGCGAGTTATAAATTCAATGAAGAAAGCAAAGAATGTACCAAATGTAAATAAAAATATATAATTCCCATATTATTAGTTCAAATTTTTAATACTTGGATAATAAAAAAAAAGCATTACAATAAATGGCTTAAAAAGTAACGCAGTATCGTATGTGTATATAAAAAAATGTACATTTATATAATATGCATTTAATATATTAGTATTTATAATCGGTGGTTTAGATGTCAAAATTAAATATCTGATAATGAACATTTTACTCTTTTAGCATAATCAACCTATATTTAATAAATACTCCAGTAGCAGAATAAAGCCTGCTAGATAGAAAGCAAATTTAAACATCAAAAGTGTTTTAAACAATTTTATTTTCAGACTTTTTATTATTTTGAATAGTGATTCATATTATTACGTGCTATACAATATAATTTGTAACGATATTTCAAGTGTATATTGATACTCACCTATTGATATCATCCTGTGAGAGTACTAATACAAAATGGATTCCACAAGGGATTGTCATCCACAGTGTTTCCGGCTTTAAATTTAAAACTAAACATAATTAGTTCATCTCATTATATAATACGGTAAGGTGACGATTTCGGAACGCACTAATCCTCGAAAACGAAAACAAAAAACATATCGCGGCCATGTTAGGCTTAAGCATTCCGATGCCGTATTATAAATCGAACAATTGCCTTATTTATTCTGCATTGTATCACAGCTTTTCTTATTCATTTTCTCTAAAACCTTCAAAAACTAAACAATTATAATGTTTTAAGTTCTAAATTAAAAATAAGCAGCTACCAACAAGAAATTAGCGATATAAACAAATGCACACCACCAAGTTAAAAAAAACTTACTGGCGTCCTCTAGCAAATGTAAAATAAAATATTTTAAGATGATATTTTTTCAGAATTAGCATTTATAAACTACTCTGAGGGAAAAAAAGACAAAACAAAGAAGAAAGAAAAGAAAAAGACAAACTTTATATGCAAAGATTGCTGCATTAAAAAATATATATATTATGACAAAGGAAATTTTGCACTGAAAGATTAATTGCTGCAAATTATGAATTTATTATTAGCTATTTTAAAATCTATGCCTAACAGTTTTTTTTGTTTGAGCAAATTATTGTTTATAAAATATGCCTTTGAAATTTTAACAAGATATGTTTATGATGAGTTTACTTTTTTGGAATTGAATTTTGTATTACGGATCCTGTTTGTGAAATAGAATTTTGAGACTGGTCTTTTTTTTTTCTAAAATAAAATTTAGTGTAAAGGACCTTTTTATTGAATAGAATTTTTTGAAGGACTCCTAATTTTTGTTTGGATCGACCTTATATATGAGCTGTTTTAATCATTATAGGTGTCCATCATAATCATCATAATGTGTTCGCGAACTTTTGTGCTTCCCTGTGTATGATCTACAGAATTTATACAAACCACGTAATAAACAAAAAGTGAGTTAATTTTAAAATCGCGTTAAGTAACTTAAAACGCACTTCCAGGACTTATTGTTAACTGACAGTAGAGAATTCTTTTGTGTGTCCCTGTAAATGAACGATGAGTACTATACACACAATATTCTGTTGTAAGCCTCTTGTAATGAACCTTAGTGATATATATAAATTTCAATGCGTTTAAAATAGTGAAACATTATTTAAATAAACCGCAGACGATTTTTCTCCATAGATGTAATGTAACGGAATTCTTTTGACTGTCCCTGTAAATTAACTATAAGTGCTATGCACACCCTATTCCATATTAAGATTCTTCCAATACACCTTAGTGATATATATCAATTACAATGTGTTTGCAATTGTGTAACATCATTAAAATAAACCGCAAATGATTTTTTTCCATAGCCCGTAATGTAAGTGAATTCTTTTAAGCGTCTGTGTAACAAAACTATAAGTGCTACACACTAGAGGTCTGCACGGGCCGAAATTTTCAGGCCCGAGCCCGGCCCGGCCCGATACAAAAATTAAAAGTTCGGCCCGAGCCTGGCCCGGCCCGGCCCGATACAAAAATTAAAAGTTCGGCCCGAGCCTGGCCCGGCCCGGCCCGATTTAAAAGTTAAAAGTTCGGCCCGATCCCGGCCCGGCCCGAAAAAAAGTTAAAATCTCGGCCTGAACCTGGCCCGAGTAAATTTCTACAAAACATAATTTTTACGTCGATTTGGTTAAAAATTTGCCTCGTAGGAGGAGATCTAACCAAAAATTTCTATCTTAGCCTTTTTTTTTTTTCATGTTTATAATCTTTACTTTTATCGAGGTGCCGCAAGCTGGAATGTTTATTTTTTTTAATAAATTTCTATTTGTTGTATGTATGTGATTAAGTTATCATCAATATTGTTAATCCATATTCCATTTATTGAAGTGTTAAAAATCAGAAAAATGCTATGCAGTAAAATCTTCTAAAATGGAATTGCATAGGGAAGAAAAAAATGAGTTATAGACAATTTGCCTTCTTATCAGGTGTAAATGTATTATATATTCTTTTCTTACGTATTAGTATATTCATTTTTAATGGATCAACACATTTTTCAATTTAAGACAGGATTCCGTCATAAGCAGGTTCTTTTTCACACGTTTTACTATATTTTAATTTAGCCATATTTTAATAAGTGTATAAATCTACTATTCTTTAAAAAGAATAAATTTTAATGTTTAATTATAAAATAATGGCGATTTAAAAATGTATGCATGTTTTGCAATGATTTTTATGCCAGATCTTATTTTACTGACCTTCGAAAGGACCAGGCACATCGAGATAATGACTTTCATACGGATCAAAACCAGGACTAAAAATTTTGAGGCGTGAAGACTAGGAAGAATTAAACCAGTCCCGGCTCTGTACGGAAAAAATAATTTAAGGCACGGCCTTATACTTCAAGAAAAAAGTAAGGCCCGGCCCGGCCCGGCCCGAGTATTCAGAAAAAAATATGGCCCGCCCGGCCCGGCCCGTGCAGATCTCTACTACACACTTCAGTTGAAATAGGGAACGTGCTATAGATAACGACAATAACATATAAAAATTGAAAATCAATCCGAGCATATTTACGGGAGTTTGCGCACGGCCAGACGGCAGACGGCCAGACGGCAAACGGCCAGACGGCAGACCGCCATATGGCCAGACAAACCGAAGTCACAAACAATTTTCAACTAGGTTGGAAAGTGTTAAAAATAAATACAGTATATTGAAGTAAAAAGAGTATTCAAACTGTTCAAAGACGATGTCAAAAACAAAAGCAGATAATTATTCTCAACAAAAATCACACATGAGACATTGATAATGAAACCATTTTCAACACTAACAGAATATAATTAAGAAATTTCATTTTTCATACAATGAAATGAAATATCTAAATAGACAATTTAATTAAAGTGCTCACGAAACGATTTTTCTCGCACTTACCATAATGTAACGGAATTCTTTCGTGTATCCCTATAAACGAACTACAAATGCTACACATTTAATTTTAAATTGCGATCATTTTATATTAAACACCGTGAACATATAAAAATTACATGTAAATCCTCGTATATTTACGCAAGGTAGAGCACGAAGAGACTGACCGAAGGTTAGACAAACAGAAAACCGAATTCATAAACACTTTTCAACCTTGACGGAAAGTGTCAAAAAGGTGTTTTAAGGAAGTCTAGAAAAATAAAGGCCATTTGCCGTGCCACATTTTTTCTTCTCTCTATAGCATAAATTATAGAACAGCAATTCTATAAGATTTCATAAGTTTATAAAAATGTATTATCTACATAGTATTTATATATGTATCTATATATTGTAAATATAAAGTGAAACATTAAAAGTAAAATCGAGAAAACGAGAAAAACATCGCAAAAACCAGAGCTTAACCAGCTTAACCTTAAACCAGAGCAGGTATTAGTTTAATTGATATATTCCAAAATTGTGGAATATCGCCATATTTTTAAGTTTGGACATCGTAGTCTGGCAATGCAAACATGATTTCGTTCGAGATCTTATAAATATCCCTGTAGAAATATTTAGAAAGATATTTGATACGGTTTATAAGGGATTTAATTTCAAGCTAATTTCTTATTGTAATATTTCGGTAGTAGTATTATTAATATCAAGTATAATAGGCTACGAGAAGATTTTAGAGAAAAGACAGCTGCAGTTTCGCTTACATTAATTTTAATCCGTCATAGATGGCACCACTCCATGAATTAGTTGAGGAGATGTTGTATATTTCTGTAAAGAAAATAAGGGTAGTGTGCAGAGGTGTAAATAGTAGTGTCTTCCACATATAGCTCCTGTATTGTGAGTAGTGTATGTGAAATGTCATTGAAGTATAGGTTGAATAGGGAGGTGCCCGAAACAGAGCCCTGAATTTTGCCACACAAATAATGTAATCACACAGTATTACGACGCTGATAATGCGCAGATAATTTATTGTTTATGCAAACTCAATAGCTACGATCACCGAGGAAGGAGTGTATAAAGCACAAACGAGGTATTCAGCCGAATTAATTGGAAAATGACTTTATCAAGGATTTTTGCAATGTCTAAGAATATGGTAGCATTAGGGTTTTTCGCATTGAACTTATCACTTAGAAATTCCAAAATACGAAGTAGCTAGTGTTGTGTGGAGTGTTTGGCTGTATTGCGAAATTGTTGAGGCAAGAGAATATTCGCGTAAGCATTCATGAAGCTGGGATCTAATGATGTGTTCTATAAATTTTCTTAAGGAAAAGCGACATTTGATAGAACAAAAGTTAGTCATTAATATTACAGGAATATTTAAAAATTATAGAGATAACGTAAGTTTTCCAAAGTTTTTGTTAAGTTTGACAATATTAATACAACTAATAGGAAGTTTTTTTAAGCCACGGTTAGATATAATGTCGTACATAGGAAATTTACATTTTTTTAAGTTTTCGGATGAATATGTGAATAACCAGTGGTTGAATTTCTGGTAGAGGCTCAGTGCAGAGTGGGGCTAGATGCCGCTATTAACGGTATTATTCAGAAGGTTATGATGGGCATGACTACCAAGGAGACGGTTTTGTGAAAAGTTATTCTCGTAGTGTGAAGTTCTTGAGAGGTCCAGTCTTCAGCTGAATGTGTTATTAGTAGTGAACCATTGGAAAGGAAAACAAGCTGAAAATTGTACGTCAAACGTGACAAATGAAGTGCGTTCGTACTAGAACTAGTTATATTAAATATTCAGATCTTGATGATTTTTAATTCTTTGAAATGAATTATATCGTCTGCAGATTAATTTCTGTAATAAAATAAGTATCTCGGTCGCTTGACGATTAAACTCCGTAAGCTCCTATAACAGTAGGCAGGTGTTTACACAGTAGTTTACATAGTCGGTAACAGTAGTTTAGGAGAGTACTGATTTTTATTTTTTTAATTCAAATTTTTTAATAAATATTTTTATTAATATTTTCTAGAGTTTTGATTCGATTTTCATAAAATTTGAAATGTCTCGACAAAATTCTGCAAAGATAATATATCTTAAATTCCAAACCATTCGGTTGGGTAGTTTTTGCGTTGTTATATGCGGACGGACGGACAGACAGATGGACGGACGGACGAACAGACAGACGGACGGACCAGACGACGACAATAGGTGCTACGTATTTATATAATTACGAACGCACCTAAAAAGTCTAACTGAGGAAGTCGGGACAAGAAAGTGCCAAGCCCCATTTTTGGTCAAATAAATTTAACACTGTAATCTGTTGCTTAATATTGTAAATTATAATATCCAACATATAATTTGTTTCTCATGTCACTTGGTGACAGCATATGTGACAGGTTTCGTTTTTACTTCAGATGTTTATGACCCTAATGAAGATAGCTAATTTACAAAAAACGTAATAGTAATATCATTAAAATAATGGCATACTGTTACTCAGAATATCTCAAATGTTACGAAGACATTGGCGAAAAAACTTTAGGTTACATATCTTGATTTGAGTATTTGATAAATTTTTTTTGATTAAAATATCTCAGTAGTTCAAAAATGTGGCTTGACACTCTCTTGCCCCGATTCCCTCAACTGTTGTTATAAACTACATAATTAATTTTAAGAAATTAAGGATTAATACTACAAAAAGTGGTAGAATAAAAAATTAAGAGAATAATAAAAGTTAGAAGACTGTACTGCCCTCCGTGGGGGGGGTCTTTCTAAGAGATCGTAACCCGTAATTAAGCAAGGTTAGAAGAAAACATAGAAAACGCCGAACGGTTAGGTCGACGAGCGCGACAGGGGTTTGAATCCAGCACCACCCGTCTACCAGTTTTGAGAGCAGAACCTCTCAGCCAGTGGTGGGGCGTAGATACTTTTGTACCTATAAATAGCATAATTATTATTTATTTATGCAATCATCCTTTTCTTTCATAATTTGTGTACGACCCATAAAACGCAATCATCCGACATCATTTTTCCTCTTTCCGAACTCATATCCAGGCATCGAAAAGAGGTTTAAGTCAGTATTTGTATTTTCAGATCTCTGTATATTTGTGTATTTTCATATCTAAACACTTTAATTACTTCCACCCTGTACATTAGCAAAAAATTATAATTCCAAAAAAAATACCAAATTGAGAACGTATGATATTTTCATACAAAAAAATACAACATGAATTATAGGGGAAAGTCGGGTAGCCGTGGACGGCAGGTAACCGCGGACATTTCAATTTCTATGAAATTCAAAGTGTTGCGTAAATAGAGTTATTAAAACGAACGCCCTCTAGAGTCGAAATAAATACAGTTTAATTGCGACGTGGTCGCCGAGTAAGTTAGTCGTGAGTGACTGTTTTGCTTCCGTCAATAATTTTTTTGACAAAACGAAACAGAATGCATAATATGCGGAGAAACAATTGAAGAAGACTGGATTCAGTGCCAGGAATGCAAAGACTGGGTCCATGAAGATTGTGTTTATATAGATGCATTGGATTTTTATTATAATTGCGCTGTTTGTAAGGCCAAAAAACGGTTGGAACACCATTGAACGATATGTCCAGGGATACCCGTCGTTTCTTGTGACGCCAAAAAAATAAGGCCAAACTATTTTCAGTATATTTCGTTAAATAATTCGATATTATTAGCAATGTTTAATTAAAATAATTAAAGAAGTTTGTAATTTTATTTTAAGTATAAAATAAAGACAGAAATTCCATTCATTTTTTTGCAATTTATCCAAGTGCCAGGGGCTACCTGATCTTCCCCTACACTTAATCTTTCTAATAAGCATACAACATGTTTTGTATAATAACAACAATTGTGTGCTACCAACTGGTATCATAACGTATGATTGAAATGTATGGAAAGAAATGTTGCGCATATGTAGTACTATGATCGATATGCGCAACAAGTCGGAGAGTCTTATCGGTCTTATTAGTCTTATGGGATCGCGATAGACCAAGATTTTTTTTAAATTTTTAACACTTTCCAACCTAGTTGAAAAGTGTTTATGACTTCGGTTTGTCTGCCGTATGGCCGTCTGGCCGTCTGCCGTCTATCCGTGCTCTAACTCCCGTAAATATGCTCGGATTGCTCTGCAATTTTTATATGTTATTGTCGTTATCTATAGCATGTTCCCTATTTCAACGGAAGTGTGTAGCACTTATAGTTTCTTTTACATTGACACTCAAAAGAATTCCGATACATTACGGTCCATGGGGAAAAATCATTTGTGGTTTATTTTAATGATGTTACAAAATTTTAAATACATTGTAATTGATATATATCACTAAGGTGCATTACAAGAAGCTTAATATGGAATAGGGTGTGCATAGCACTTATAGTTACAGGAACAGTCAAAAGAATTCCGTTACATTACGTCTATGGAGAAAAATCGTTTGCGGTTTAATTAAATAATGTTTCACTATTTTAAACGCATTGAAATTTATATATATCACTAAGGTGCCTTACAAGAGGCTTACTACAGAATATTGTGTGTATAGCAGTCATCGTTCATTTACAAGGACACACAAAAGAATTCTCTACTGTCTGTTAACAATAATGCCTGGAAGTGCGTTTTAAGTTGCTGAACGCGATTTTAAATTTAACTCACTTTTTGTCTATTACTGGGTGTGTATAAATTCTGTAGATCCTATACAGGGCAGCACAAAAGTTCGCGAACACATTTCCGTTTATTGACAGAAACTCCAGAAGGAGAATTTTAAACTGCTCTACGCGTTTCCTAACTAAACTAAAATTTATCATCCTATGTAATATATATACAAATCTATAGATTCCATACAGGGCTGAATAAAAGTATTTGGATTGGAAATTCCTGAAATTACGTTTTTAAATATGTTATGCGTTTTCCAAACTGTTTACTTAGATATTATCTTTCAGCTTATTAAACGGTAATGATTTGTAAAGTTATTTTGGAAGCTTTGGAAAGTGTTACATAATCTATGCTTGTGGCATGATTTTTGGTTCTTGTTTAATATAGAAAATATTTTTTAATAGAGAAAGAAAATCCATCTTCTTAAACTAATCCCAAATTTTCTTATTTTCTGATAAGTAGTTTTTATTGAACAACCTGCCGTAATTTAGGACACACTGTATATTAGCTAAGTTTTAATTTAACAAGGGTGTTCTACCCAGGTTTTCTGGGTTACAAAACATACTGCCCGGTATACAGAACATATGTGAAAATCGTTATTAATTGAAAACTCTAATACATTTTTTTACGTTTAACATATTTTTTAGATTTTTCGCTAATAACTCAAAAGCAATTTTATAAAAAGTATCAATTGTGTATTCAAAAAACGTTTTGAAATTTACTAAAAACGACACTATATTATTAGCCGCATGTCATGAGACAGAATAAATCTCCAAAGATTTCACTAAATACAGCCTTATTAATACTGATTATTTCAGAGTTGGTTATACAGTGAAACCCCGATTTTACGTTTTTCTCTGGACCGACGGAAAATAACGTACTAACTGGGAAATTGTAAAATCGGGGTTTAAAGAAAACTAACACAAAAGAAAATAAATGAAACAGACACTCACCTTGTTGCACTAAAAATAATCTGTTGTTTTGCCTTGTTTTTTTGTTTTTAGACACAATGTCATTTGCAGCATTTTCAATAATTGCAAGTTTTCGTAAATTCAGTTTTTGGTTTACATTAGCAGATAAAAAGATTTTTACAATTTTCAAACTTTCAAGAACTTCTTTTGATGAAAGCACACTATCTGTTGGTTCATCGTCTTCATCATCTCCACTGTCATAACATGGAATGAAATCAAATATGGTCTGAATTCTTGAAATGGCAACATCTTTATCACATTCAACATATTCATGACCATCGATTTCTGGATGACCAAATTCAATATTTAAAATAAAATCTTCCTCTTTTGTCTCGTCTGGATGAGATTCACTGGATCCTCCATCGGTTGACTTCGGAAATTTCGCTTTTACAAAAGCATTAGAAATGCACTTTTTTCCAATATTATCCCACGCCGAACAGATCAAATGAAGGCTTTCTAACACATTAATCTTTTGCTTCCAGGCATCTTGGAGATCACCAGAGTCTAGTGCAAGAAGTGCCTTTTTTATTAATGCCTTTCTGTAATGCACTTTGAATGCTCGGATTATTCCTAAATCACACGGCTGAAGTTTGCTTGCACAGTTCGGAGGGGAAAATTCCACGCGCACATTCCTTAATTTGAGATAAACATGAGCGGTACATTGGTCAAGAAATAAAATAATTTTCCGATTTTGTATGTGCATCTTTTTATCCAATTTCCGAAGAAAATCTTCAAAAAGTGATTGGGTCATCCATGATTTGGTGTTGGCGTCGTAATCCGTTGCTAAACTTTTTACATTTTTGAAACAGCGACGTTTCTTGGCTTTCCCGATTACAAATGGCGTCAGCTTTTCGCTTCCATCTGAATTTGCGCACAGTAAAACGATCAAGCGCATTTTTGACGATTTTCCACCATGGCAATTTCCCCCTTTAACAGTTTATGTCTTGTCTGGAAACAAGTTAAAAAATAACCCAGTTTCATCTGCGTTAAAAATGTTCTCTTTTGAACAACCATCCACCACAGAAGGCAATGTTTTCTCAATCCACTCTTGAACGGTAGCATGCTCTACGCTATTTGACTCTCCACAGATACATTTGAAACATAAATTATTTCCCTTTTTTAAAACGATCTATCCAACCGTTTGATGCTGTGAAATCTTTCAGTTGAAGTCTAGCTGAAATTTCAAGTGCTTTTTCCTTTAAAATGGATTCGTTTATCGGAATGTTGGCTGCCCGCACGCCATTGAACCATTCAAGTAAAATTTTTTCAAGTACTTCGTATGGAGATGTTTTGAGAGTTTTTCTTTTCTTAGCAAACTTTCCCAGTTTTTCGGAATGTAATTCCAATGTCACTTCTTGTTTTAAAATAGTTTGTATTGTGGAATAAGACATATTCAACGATTTTGCCAGATATACTTTAGTGCCGTGAAAATGTTTAGCCTTTTCGATAATTTCTGCCTTTTCGGCAACAGAAAAAACACTTTCTCCTAAACATTGTTACATTAACAGCAACAGAATAAGACTGGCGACCACGCGTCAAAAACTGATCTGAAATTTGTCTCCCCTCCTGTCAGGGAAAAAAATGAAAATCTATTTTAATCTATTTTCCCTAAAAGAGGTGACGTGGTGAAACGTCATCCCAAATCTTTTAACTGTCCGTTGTTTGTCAGTGGAAAAAAAAAAAGAGAAATGTGAAAAACAATTTTTCCCTAAAAGAGATGATGTGACGTCATCTCTTAATCTTTTAGCTACAAAACGCATTCGCTGTCCGCTGTCTGCCATTGACTAACACTAACTAGTTTTTTTTTATGGAAAATGGTCGACGGGATAATGAAGAAGAACCATGTATATATGTACACATACAAATTACTTCTGTTTGTATATAAAAATAGCTTCTTTATATTAAATAAATCATATAAATATTTTTAAAAAAAATTGTGTATAAGAAACAATGTATAGGTTGCCAGAAAATATGCATGAGAAATTTTAGGGATGCTTCAGTTCTCTGTAACTCGTCACCAAGACCTCAAAAGTTGAGAAGTACCAGAATTTCTAATATATAACACTTTCAGATACAGGCGTAAAATAAAAATATTTACTGAAAAACAAAGAACTTTTTATTACTATTTATTATGCAAAAAAGTATAAGTAAAATAATTTTTCCAAATCTTAAATGAGCTTAATATCAACATATTGAATTATTGTGAATGAAGCAAGCATAACCCATGCAACACAAACTGTAAATGAAGATTTGCAGCAAGAGTTTTCTTGGACGTGGAAGACATCTGAAGCTCTAGCAAGTTACATTTACAGACAGAAATATTAAATAAACACTTCTGGCTGTGAATGTACCCAGCTGGCATAAAAATTCCAACAGAGGACTTGGTTAACTGAGTTCCTTGAATCCCAAATGTCAGCTTTGTAGGTCATCTCCTCGACTTCCATAAGTAGGCAGACCAGAGATAACTTGATTATTTATAGCTTACATTATCAGTTAATGTGTTGATATTCATTTAGGACTTGCAAAAATTATTCTAATTGTACAGTTTTGGATAACAACAGTGATAAAATGTTCTTAGTGTTTCAGTAAATATTTTTATTTTATACAACACTCTCCAAGGTATATTATATATTATAAATGCATTAGAATTCCAAAACAGTTATCTTTTTTTTAATAGCTAAACTAAAATGAAGCGATTCATAAGAAAGTGATATTTTATTGATTAAAAAAATTATGAATAAATATAATTTTGCTGTTCAAATTTATATAATGAAAACATATCTCAATTAAATAACTTATAATCAAGTAATTGCTTTTAAATAAATCTCATTTGTGCCACAAATTCATAGCCAGATCAAATTGGTGAATTTTATTTTTTCATCACTTTAAATAATACTGACTAAATAAATGAAACAATGATACCAACATTTATTAAAAAGGACATTCTTAAGTAAATTCATAAATAAAAATGTACTTACCGAAGAATAAGAAATTATCTGTTGATTGCTAGTTCTCACAATTGTACACCACACACAGTATAATTTTAACTGTGCATTTTTGGACAATAGCATCTATGTGCTTAACCTCCTGGGTGGATGTAGAATCAAGCACAAGATATTTTATTTATTTTAATTACTCTGTATTTGTTCATAAACAGACACATTTCAAAAAACAAACTTATTTTGAGTAAATTGCAAAAATATTTTTTAAATTATCGTAAAAATAAGTTTACTTTAAAATGGTCAAATTAGAAGGGCTTTATTATTTATCATACACACCTGTGTTTCGAAGAGCATTATAATCTACAAATTATCAAATTTAGCTGTAATCTGGCTCAAAATCATGAAGCATTTGAAATTAGAATGTGTGTGTGTTTTGTTTGTTTCATCCTACAGTTAAAATTATTAATTCCAGAATTTTTTTTCCAGTTTAGTTTATGATTCAAAGAAAAGCAATGATTAAACAATAATTAAAATAGTAATAAATATATGTATATAATATCTTAACAAAAATCTTATTTCTAAACAAGTTTTATTTTTGCTTAACTTACAAGATAAAATTTTCGAACATAAATCTAAAATATTGAAACAAATAACAACTATACATAAATATTTTACAAAATTAAAACTGATGAATATATATTTAAATATGTATATTTATTTTATTGGTATGTATTATTTGATTTTGCTTACATTATTTACTTTTTTGAAATTGTTAAGCTTTATTAACTATTAAAAATATACTTTATTGCAAAACTTATTTGGAATCATCTTTAAATTTTAACATTCATACACGCATGCATGAATATTTTGAAGGATCAATTAATTAACTTAGATAGATTTCTCTCTCTCTCTCTCTCTCTCTCCCCTCCTTTAAAAAAAAAACTTAGTTGGAGACGCTTCAACTTATAATCTCCACCAATTTGTTTCGTTTCAATGTACATTTCGCCTTTATTGCATGTTAAAATTATATACACTTACTCAAATACACCATTCAAAAAATTATTAATAAATTACCTTATTTAATTTTATTTTAGGAAATTAAATATTTTTAATGCGTATTTAGATATATAAAAAAATAGCTTGATGTAAACAAATGGCATAAACTTCGCACACATTAATAAAAATTAATTTTTAGGGTTTCGTTCATCTCACGAAACCCTATTGCTCCCGCTCCGTTGTCTGTCTGTCACAGAGCCATTCTCGAAAACTATGTAACTTACAGAGTTGAAACTTTGTGTATAAATTAGAATATCAGCTGTGAAGAGCTGAAAATATTAAAATTTGTAAAAATCGTATTATTTTAATAAATAGAGATAAAAAACCAAAATTCTAACAGCCTTTTCCTATTAAATTTAAACATTTTTCGTTATAGTCGATGCCAAAAATTAAAAAATCCACGATGAAATTCCTTCTACAATAATTAATTTTCTATCAGACGATTTCCACGTGAAAAATGAAATAAAAAGTTTCACCAAATGAAAAAAAAAAAGATTAATATGAAATAAAATTGATTGACGTCATAGTCGTAATAAAACGGAAAATGTCTAAGATTTCTCAATAATACAAGGAGTATGAGTATGTGTAAGTACACAAAGCAGATTAATATCACGTCATTAGAGAATTAAAAAGAAAATCTGATGTCATATGGGAAGTTTAACTAATTTTTCAAATGTTTGAGAATAATACAAAGCGAGTATCAATATAAATAATAGAGAATAGTTAATATATGAGTTTGAGAAACATATTGAATCGTGATGAAAATCCAATTATGGAAATATTCGGATATTTTAACATTTTGAAAGTGTACAATTTGTTTAATTTTGAAATTATTTTTTTAAATATTGCATTTAGTCCGTATGACGGATATTAGTATGACAGAATATAATAGCGGGCTTGGCTCGCTGTCCGGCTGGTTTAGATATTCGAAAAAACGAAAAAATAGACCGGTAAATTTTTTATTTATAAATAACATGACTTTTTTTTTTTTTTTTTTTTTTTTTGCTAAATGGAATTTGCTTGAATTTATTAAAGAAAGGATAAAGTGTTTTGAAAGAAATATTAAACGAAACCCTTTGAGCGATCTTCGATCACACATACCCACTTGTTTTAAGTAGCTTTTAGCTATAGCGATTAATGGTAAACAACTCGAATCGACGTACAGACCTCGCGGTTGAGGTGTTTCAATTTACTTCAGATGGCTGGTGGCTTTTGAATGGGTATTGCCAGTCTATATATCTTAAATGTCTTTGGTTTTAACTCTGTTTTTGTTCGATTTGTTTTTAAATGGCGGTGTTGATTCATCCTGTACTGACCTCTAGAGTGAAACGTGGCGTGCTTGTTTCTAACAAGCAAAATTCGAGAAAAAATATTTTTTGCCTCTCGGTAGAAAAACGTACGATGCGGTAAATCTTCAAAATGGATGACGCAGAATTTTTTAATATTATCAGTATAGGTTATTTGTTCGGACAAGTAAAAAATGACGTACGAAGCGGGTACCGTAAAATCGAGGTTCCACTGTATATCTATATTTATAGACCTGTTAAACCTGTGTTTTTCTTTTTCTTTTCTTTTATTTATTTATTTATTTTTTGTGAAATTTTAATTTGGTTATGGAATATTTGGCGGAAAAACAGTTGCAATTGTTTACGTTGTTTTAAATCAAAGCGGATTAAACTTCCGTAATAGGGCTGTCCGCGATAGAGATAGATTTTTTTAAAAATATGCTTGTAAATTATTTAAAAAACATAAAAATAGGTTTTCAAAGAAATTGCATTTGAAAGTACATATTTTTTTTTCTATTCGTCAGTGTAAAATTTGAAAATGTGTGATGCTTAGAAAATAATAAATTTTATTTTCAAGTTGTTGCCATATGACGTCCGCGTTGCTCACTGACATGTTTTTGGTTTATTATATAGATTCTGTTCATTAATCAAGCATATATAGAATAAAATTCTTATTATTCGAAATGCTTGTAACCTCATGCATACATTCTTTTCATATTTTCTAGAGATTTCCTTCATAATTTAATACCGTGTAATATCATATTAGTATTCACATCTTAATGCACATTGTTAAATGAGAAATTTCATTTTAATGATCGTAATCATCTCTTTCCTCTTTAATCATTTAATTTACTATTCTTCATACGTTTCGTGAAATTTCAAAGAGATGCACGTCTAAAGAATATTAAATCATCTTAAAACGGGTTTATCTTGAGATGAATCTCATCATGCTTTCTTCCCGAAACTTTAAAATTACACATTTTAAGAACTTTAGTAAAGACCTGCAAACGAACAGCATAACATATTAGTCATTGCAGGTGGTTATGAATTAATAATAAAGATATTTGCTGTTTTGATATTTTCTGAATATGCAAAGAGTGATAAGTGTTCGACTCTTTAAAAGTACGTGAGTAATATTTCGAAAGTTCGTTTTCTATTATTTTATTAAATAGAAAAAAAAATATTTTCAAAATTTTATTATTTTTAACTGAAAGATAACTTTATTTTCTTTATTTTTAGATATGGTTGTTTAGTTTTCCTTGATTATAAAATGAGAAACAAGCTGGAAATCGCACGTCAAACGCGACAAACGAGGTGTGTTCGTACTATAGCTAGTTTTATAAATATTTTTAATAATGATTTTTTATTCTGTGAAATGAATTATATCGTCTGCAGATTAATTTCTGTAATAAAATAAGTATCTCGGTCGCTTGACAATTAAATTTCGAAGCTCCTATAACAAGAAAACGCCGATTTTTTTTTTTTTTTAATTCAAGTTTCTTAATAAATATTTTTATTAATATCTTCTAAAGTTTTGATTCGATTTTCATAAAATTTGAAATGTCTCGACAAAATCTTGCAAAGATAATATATCTTAAATTTCAAACCATTTGATTGGGTAGTTTTTGCGCTGTCATATGCGGACAGACGGACGGATCAGATGACGGCTATACATGCTACGTATTTATATAATTACGAAAGCACCTAAAAAGGTGTTCTAATAGAATATGTACTATATTTTCTTCTCAAGCAAAAAAAAAAAAAAAAAGAAAAAAGAAAAGAAAGAAAGTTGCCCATAAAGTAAGTTTTCCATTCATATTTTCAAATTTTTAAACAAATTCCAGGAATATCTGCACTCATAATGCGATTATTCCTTGTTTAACACAAACATTACATGAATACTACATTAAATACCGACATACACTTTTACACATAAAATAAATATATGATTTATGTAACATGAAACGTTTCATAAAATGTTTTACAAGAAAAAGTGATTTATTTTTACTTCTTCATTCTTACAACCAAGCTGAGATTCACCCGTTCTGCTAGTCGATGTTTCCAACGAACCTCAAATCAAAGGAAACTGAGGATGGGAAAGAGGGGGGGGGGGGTATTTCCTTCAACAGCGTACACTAAGGCTGGCTACGCCCTCTCCGGTCTCTCATCAGACAAACTTTGAATTATTCTGATTTTTAGTTTAAGACTAAATTCTTACCACTCGAAAGTAATGTTGGGGCTTCCAGCTTCCACTACCTTCGACAGGATACACTAATTGTTATTTTTCATCTTTATTTATCTTACGCGACTTATCTCAAACACATGTGGCTTTGGAACTAGATTAAATTCAGATATTCAGCATCGTGGTTCACGTTGCTATATGAACTGATTTGGCAATCTTTCAACTTTGATTTAATCATGGGAGTAGCAAAACGTGCAGCAGAATTGTTCTTTTTGCTTTAAAAAAAATTTCATTTCCATACGTTCTTTAATAATTAATTGAAAAATAATTGTTTTATATATATTTTTTTATTTTTATACTATAAATAAATAGAATAAATAGTAGTATAACATTGCGGGTTGTCATTAAAAATGCGATATTTTCTCAATATGTTTACACCTTTAGATTTGAGATATACCCGTGACGTCAAAGATTACGAAAGGGAAAGGGTATCAGCCATCAGAATATTAGAAAAGGGTAACCGGCATCATGATGCTTTGTGCCGATAACCAAATTCCGAAATAATAATTGCTAGTCAGTGCTTCTTAAAAACCGCAAAACGCGATTGGAAAATTGGAGTTATCTACCCTATATATATAAAATCCTAATGAAACGAATTTGTGAAACGATTTTATGAAACGAATTTATGAAACGATTTTATGAAACGGCTGATTAAACGACTGATTATGTTTCAGGGCTATTTTTAATAAAATATTAAACGCTTGATGGTGAAATTAATACCAATTGTCCATAAAAATCCGCGGATGTCAAAACTGGTAATAGAATTTTGAAATTGGAATTAGTTTTTGAGATATTATTTTTTTTCTAATTTTAATGACATTTCTGTAATGATGGCAACTAATTAGACAGTTTTTTTGCGACAAAAAAGGGAAAAAAATTGAACAGGATCCCGATAGGGAATATTGTATTCTTTTTATTCGTCATTTTCAAATTGAAATTGAATTTATCTTTTATTTCAATCGATAATAAAGACAAGATTGTAATTAAATTATGTTTTTCAGAAAAATTTGAAAAAAAAAATCACATTTCTATCGTCAGGATTCAATCGTCTGTCAGCATTTAATTTAATTTATAAACTGAAAATATTTTGAATAAATTCGTCCAAATGACGTCATTTATGTAAACGCAAAAGAAAGTGGGGAAAAGTAATTAATAGTAATTATTATTTATTGATATAATTTTGTTATTTTTTTGTAAAATTTAATTAAACGAATTTATAAAATCACTAATTCGGATATTTGAAACGAACATATAAAATAATAATTGCCCAACTGAACGGAAGGAGAATAAAATATCCTGCTTGGTTTTTTTCCGCCAAGCTTTTTAAAAAAGCGTCAAGACCCCTATGATAGAAAAGCACCAAAAGTTCATTGGGTTTGTTTTCATAACATTTTGCAACAAATATATGTATATTAACGAATCTATCCCTTTTTGAAGCTCGAATTACGCCAAACCTAAAAGCAAAGGATCCTATACTGGAAAAGTACCCGATTTTTCCCGATGGACAATATTCAAGTGACATAACATGATGTAAAAGTATCGCGGATAGCAAATTTGTTTAAATATCTCATCAATTGATGCCGAATAAATGAAGGCATGCATGCACAAAATATTTAATTAATTTTGTATGATAAATAATTATTAGAAAATTCGTATATACATATTAATTAAAATAAATAATTTACATATTTAAAATAACATGAAAATATGCATGATGGTGCAGTAAAATAGAGAGAAAATAAAACCTGTTACTGAAAATGTCTATAACATAGTACTTTTCAATACCGTGGTTCTTAATGTTATTCACAAGCAGATGGAATTTTTCTCATCCTTAAACGCAAAGGAAGAATAGAAAACAGATCTCTGTTATAAAAGTCCGAGAGGTAGCCACAATTTAAACCTAAGCATTTTATACAAGCTGGTTTTAAAGTTGTAATTGATTTTACTTATCAATCCCGAAAACAGTCGTCAGTTGTCGCAACAGCTGTGTATGAGGCCATGATGATAAAAAATGCCCCATTAAAACGTTAAAAGCATGGCAACCCAATTACAGATTTACCAATATTTTTAAAACAAAGCACGCTGTCATGTTTTTAGAGGCCTCGAAGTCTGAGCGGGGGTTGGCGAGCGTAGCTCGCATGGGGTAGGCCCCCTAGTATAGTATATATTAAAATACCTCGGTAATTCGCCCATTCGGATATATCGCTTTCATAGTTCCAAAAATAGCAGACTCTGACTTTCATTTTTGCACTTCTTAAGTAACTTCATATGTGTGTCAATACGTACGTTTCTAGAATCTCTGTATCGTTATTTTTATTGAAAATATCTTTAATTTTTTTTCGTGCCAAAAAGAGTTGCATATATCATATTTAGCAATTAAATAAAATAATCTTAAATCTGAGTTTTCTGATTATTGTATCGTTAATTTGAAAGAAAATTGTAATTATGTGTATAAACATGTAAAACAGGTGTCCATTTCTTAATGTCTGTAAATTTACTATTTATTGTCCATACTACCAATTTACATTCAGACATTATTTAAAAACATGGTTAAAAATTTTCATTAAAAAGAGAGGGAATTGAACGCCGATAGGGGGGGGGGGAGGGGCTCTTCAACCAGCAGTCGTATATATAGCGAAAAAGCAGAGGCTTGAAGATTACAACTGATGATGCTCTAGCCAGAGTGAAAGCGCTTTTGTGCAATGGTGAAGGTTTTATTTGAAACTGTTTTACATTTTTGATGAGAGGGACGTATTTAATGAAAAATTTTAACCACGTTTTTAGATAATGTCTGAATGTAAATTGGTAGTATGGGCAATAAATAGTATATATATAAATTTACATTTGGAGACAAAACATTTTCCAGTAGCTTACCAAATTTCTTTATTTTGAACACTTTCCTGATATTTTAAATGCATTCTCCTGTTTGTTTGTTTTTGTCTGTTTTGTTTGTTTGTCTACGGAATTATTTGTATATAATGTATCGTTCTATTATATCGAGGGTTTTTTTCTCGTCTATCGGGAAGCACGATATAACGAGGGGCACCAATACTTTAAGAGATAACAAGAAATTATATAAAAAATCACGAAATAAATTTTAGTATTTCTAGCTAAATGCGAATAAAGAACAATGTAATAAAATAAAAGGAATAAAAAAAAGCATCGTCAGCAAAATTATCTCCTTCAACCTTTGAATGAAACAAAGGCGAAACCTTATTCACATTAGGAATTGAAGATCATTATGTAGCCGAATTAAATAGATTTTCAAAAAGACAAGCGTTGATGTTACGTGACTTTTGACGTAATTCTTTTGATGTCGAGAAAAGAAAGAAATGGATGTTTTTAAAGAATTCAGGGTATAATGTAATGCAACTGGATTAAAGAAGGTGAAAAATACGAATCCCTTAACTTCTGTTTTTTTTTTTGTAGATTTCTATAGTACAAATCCTCTTTTTTGAAATAAATGGTACTAAATCAAAAACGTTAAATTTCATAATAGTAGAAATAGATGTAAATATTAAAACACACATAAATAACGCCTGCGTTCAGCATTTAAAATATACAATTATTATTATACAGACATACAATAATCCAACATGGAGTGAAGAATTAGTCAGAGCCAGGAATCGAACCTGAGTCCACAGCGTTCCGGGCTGTTGCTATAACCACTGATCCGCTCCGGCCGATTCCCGTGTCTGCAATTTTTCACTAATAAACAATGTTGAGAGAAGGTCACCAGCCATCTAACAGACAGCCTTGGATGACCGCACAATGGTGAATAGATTTTTACTATTCCACCGATCTACGAATATATATTAAAACACACATCCTGTGTTACTGATCTTCATTGAGAAAATAATTCTGTTGTAAAAGCCTTCTCTTTTGCGTTGCAAAGTAGAATTCACTTTTACATAGTTTATAAGAAAACAGACTCAAGCCATAATAAATATAAAATACATAATATGGAGGAAAAAAGAGAAAAATTAATGTACTATTTATTTTTCTTTGTTTGTGTGTTTCCTTTTTTTCTTTTCTTCTTCTTCTTTTTTTATTTTTATTATTATTATTTTTTTTTGGATAGACAAATGAAATTATATTTAATGACTCACAGTAGGTAAAGCGTAAACAAATCAAACATAGTTGAAAAATGCATACATAATTACGTCGCGATAAAATTAATTAGTTATTAATATATATATCTACAGACATTTAATAATAAAAAACACTAGAAAGTATAAGGGCAGTATAGCTGTATAGCAGGGTGCACACTCCTCTCCCAGAAGCAATTAACTTGAAGCTCAAAAACGTACCTTTATTTTAACCCTCTGAGCGTTTTGAAAAAGGGTAAAATTGTAATGTTGTTTTCTCTTTATTTTGTTTTAAATGCTAAAAAAATATTATTCTTTCAGCATTATAAATAAAACTTAATTACAAATAATAATGTAACCCTTTGCAAATATTGCAGTGAAACCTGGAGCTTAGTGAACGGAATATTACGTTCCACACGCTTAGAGGGTTAAGCATTTCCACAAAAATTTTGAATAAAATTTTAATTCTACAAAATAGAGTGTTAAATTAAAGAAATTAAAAAAAAAATCGCGTTTTTTCTAAACTGCTCTCATATTATCCGGTATCTACAGTACTATACTGTTGGTGCAATGAAATCTATCAAATGTTACCAGTTTTTGGATAAATATGTCTGAGTGCATTTACTATTGTAATTTCATTACCTTAACCATCTCTTTGTAATGCGATTTTATCCTATCCTTAAAAGAATACTTATTTTTCAACCACTAAATATCATATGTTGCTGAAATTGAATAAAATTTCGTGTATTAAATATACTTATACAAATGTAAATTCCTCTTATGAGACTTATATATTCAATTTACACATTCAACGTTTTTACAATTTTCTTTTGGAAAGCCGATTTGGTCATCTTTCTTTAGTAGTTAAAAAAAAATCCTTAACTATTTCATTAAAAAAAGCATATCAGAAACTTAAATCACCCGAAAATTAGCTATTTTGTTAATAAAATTTCGCGTCTAAATAATGCGATAAACTTTAATTTTATTTTGTTGATATTCATTGAAGTATAGTTGCTTGGCAACCATTTAATAAAAGAGAGAAAAAAGAAATGAGTTGGAAATTTTTGTAAGAAATGAGTAGTAGCAAATTAAAAGTAAAGTAGCAAAGTCTTGAATGTGTTATAAATATTAATCTCATCCGAGAAATTTATTTACAGAAAAGCCACTCTTTCATTTCCTCTTGCAAAGGGGAAAGAAGGAAAGACCTTCAACATTTCTTTCAACGCATAATGAATTGCAGAGTGATATTTATGACCACTCAACTTCGAATAAATGTTCGGGAGCTCTTCTAAATTGATAAACTGTTATTATACGAAATAGATTAAAGACTTTAGAACAATAATTATAGCAGCAAATGAAACTTTATTATTCCAATTGCGTTCTTACGCTGAAACCCTGCAATGTGTATTTTCCACTGACGTATGCGTAATTTCCAATGATGTAATGAAAAACTCTGAACTTTTTATTATGACTTTAATTTCTTCAGTCCTCTACCAAAATGTAACCGCGTAAACAGGAGCAGATGCTATCTCCATTATAATGTGAAATAACCGCTATTAATGTTTAAATGTAAGCTGTAACGTTAATGTAATGTTTTGTGATCAATTATAGTATCTTAAATGGAACAACCAGTCTATTTACTCTGACTCATCTAATTAAATAATTAGTTTTTCAGTGTCATAGTGCTGTTAATAACAACAGTGATGTGTTCTATACGATCAATTTACTAACACCTTGGATTTAACTGGATTACCTTTACCTGGCTTAACTCGTCGAAGTGAGATGCACCTTCAGAAAAGGTAAGAGAATTTTATCTTATCCTTTTTAAATTTCTTGAGACACCATCCGCGCTTAAACGAACTCCTCCTTCAGAATGTAAAATGTTATGTGAAAGCCTCTGAAAAATATAGGTCATTTTGCATTTTACTTTGAAAATTGTTTTCGTCTAACGAGAAATATACAGTTTATAATGTTCCATTGTTCTGCAAAAACTTAGCTTAACTGTTTTATAACTTACCTTAAATTATAAATAAATCTTATGATATATATTCTGCATTACATAAAGAAATATTAGCTTATTTCACCATAAATAATTTATTTAATTTTGATTACAAAACATATTCTTTTTTAACTTTACAGCTATTTAATTGTATTTCTAATATTTAAAAAATATATATAATTCTAGCAAAGAAAACCGCACATTTATGCAATTTTAAACAAATTCAAACATCATACTGTCTTAAAATTTCAAGAACTTCAAAGACTGTTTGAACGCTGTAACAGTCAAAGAAGTTTTCTGCTACAATTAATATTATTCTATCATCGAAATAATACGAAAATCTGAAAAAAAAATCGTAAACAGCAGAAAGCATCACATGAAATAGGACTAAAAAAAAAAAAAAAAAAAAAAAAAAAAAAGCTCTAAAAAAGGTAGACCCAATCGTATTTGGCATTTTATCCGCTTTTTTTTCTTTTAATAAATAAAATAACCATTTAAAATATCTTAAATCTGTATAATAGTTAATGCTTAAAACAACATGTTAAAATGTATTTTATCTTATTCCAATCTAACATTAAAACAAGATATTAAAGGGCATTCTGTTTACATTTAATTTTAAATGCCAACCTTGTACAACATGTTTTACTGCACAGTGTACAATTGATGAAACGTCAGTGAAGGCTCACTGTTGAGATCCGAAAAGTTTTTGGTTTCTGTCTGTCTGTCTGTCTGTTCTGCGATAACTGCCGCAAAAAGGGTCCGATTAGGTTGATTTTCGGTGGGTATGTTGGCGAAGTACCCGGAATTAGCTGTATAGTTTTTGGTTAAATTTAGTTCATTCGTTCGAAAAATATAGAACATTTTATTTTAAGTCAAAATGCTTTTCAATGGGAAGTGAGCCGATTTTTAGGTGCGTTCGTAATTATATAAATACGTAGCACCTATTGTCGTCGTCTGGTCCGTCCGTCTGTCCGTCCGTCTGTCTGTCTGTTCGTCTGTCCGTCCGTCCGCATATAACAACGCAAAAACTACCCAACCGAATGGTTTGGAATTTAAGATATATTACCTTTTCAGAATTTTGTCGAGACATTTAAATTTTTTTAAAAATCGAATCAAAACTTTAGAAAATATTAATAAAAATATTAACTGAGAAATTTGATTTTTTTTTTAAATCGGTGCTTTTCTTTTATAGGAGCTTTCGAAGTTTAATCGTCAAGCAACCGAGATACTTATTTTATGACAGAAATTAATCCGCAGACGACATAATTTATTTCACAGAATTAAAAATCATCAAGATCTGAATATTTATATAACTAGCTATAGTACGCACGCACCTCGTTTGTAACGTTTGACGTACAATTTCCAACTTGTTTAATTTCAACATTCATCGAAACGAAAATCACGCATTGGGATAATTGTAAATGCTAAATTGTGGATGCTAAATTTACGAAATGGAGATCTTAAATTAATCCGATCGCATTGAAAATTTGCCAATATATTTATTAGAATTTCGAAATTAATTGTAAAAATTATTGTTAAATTTTACGCATTAATTTGAAAGAAATGAAACATTTTAGTTTATCAATTCTTACAAAAATTTCCAATGCATTTCTTTTTTCTCGCTTAAATTAAATGGTTGCAAAGCAACTATATTTCAAAGAATATCAACAAAATAAAATTAAAGTTAGTCGCATTATTTTGACGCGAAATTTTATTAACAAAATAGCTAATTTTTGGGTGATTTAAGTTTCTAATATACTTTTTCTAATGAAATAGATAAGGATTTTTTTTAACTACTAAAGAAAGATGACCAAATCGGCTTTTCAAACGGAAATTATAAAAACGTTGAATGTGTAAATTGAATATAATTCTAAAAGAAGGAATTTATATTTGTATAAGTATATTTAATACACGAAATTTTATTCAATTTCAGCAACATATGATATTTAGTGGTTGGAAAAATAAGTATTCTTTTAAGGATAGGATAAAATCTCATACACAAAGAGATGGTTAATGTAATGAAATTACAATAGTAAATGCATTCGGACATTTACTCGAATAATGAAATAGCACAATTGATGGAATTTGATAATATAAAATTAAAGTGACAACGATGGATTCAGAGGGACGGATCCTCCCCCCCCCCCGAAGGATCCTCCCCCCCGAAGGAATGTAATCTTATTCTGAAAGAAAAAATACAGTAATAAGTAGTTTAACCTATCATTTATCCGACATAAAATTGTATTTAATGTATTAATTTCTAAAATTTTCGAAACTTTCAATAAATCTTATATTCTTATAAATGTATAAATAACATTAAGAAATCTAATTTTAGGTTATCAAATATTATGCAGATTATATTAAAAAATAGTGAGATGAATAAACAATGATTTGTAGAGCTGACGTTGAGGCCCCTGATCTGTAGATTTTCTAGTATAACTTGCAAATAAACAGAGAAATACTCTTTCCTAAACTATTATAATTGAACGTAAAATACATGAAATACATGAAATACAACAAAATAAAACTTACATTTTTTGGGGGAAAAGTTAAAGAAAAAAAGACACAGATAGAGATAGAGAGTGAGAGAGAGAGAGATAGAGAGTGAGAGAGCGAGAGAGAAAGAGAGAGAGAGAGAAACAAAAGAAAAATATTTATGAATCCCTTAAAGCATCCAGCTGGTGATTAAGTGGGAGATATGGGAATTTCAATCCCTCTATTAATGCTACATTCTGCTGATCTCATCAAATCCCAACTCGTGAAATAGAGTGGTTAGATTTGAATATATAGCCTTCGGCATATCCGACGTTTGGGGGCGCAGAAAAGGAGTAAAATATTTCTTATTCTCCCTCAAAATGAAATGAGTTACACGGTATTTAAATGAAATGAGATCTAAGTATATTAATAACGAATTTTTTTTTCAATGTGGATGCAATTAGCATTCTATCAAGCGTGTAAAACATATTAATGGAATTTCTTATATTAAGAAATTCCTTCCAAGATACGCTGTAAAAATACATGGAAAAGTTTCTAGATATGGAAGGGATGACTATGAAATGTTGTACTAGCCTTATCAAAAAGTTGTTAATGTGAGAAATAACATTTCAAGCTGCTGTATGATAAAAATAGGAATATTAAGATCATCAAAATTCGTTTTGGTGTTAAAGACGTCAGGGGGTCTAAACCGAGCTTACAGAGTTAAAGAACATAATGTTCGGTGCACAGAACATAACTAAACAAAACAAATGGGTAAATGTGATCGAAGATCCCACAAAGGGTTCCGTTTAATATTCATATAAAAACTACCTTTATCCTAAATGGAATAAGTTATGTAGAAATCGAGGCATTAGATATGTATATATTAAAATTGGTGTCAAATAACGATTAACCAACCGTTAGGAGGCACGGTTCAATAAATGCTATATATATTAAAAAAAAAGTCACCTCTTCCACCTCCCCATCTCCGCGATTAAAAAAATAAATACATACATTTCTT
Source organism: Maratus michaelseni (assembly GCA_963931845.1). NCBI lineage: Eukaryota > Metazoa > Arthropoda > Arachnida > Araneae > Salticidae > Maratus > Maratus michaelseni. The sequence goes on along the minus strand of OZ007590.1, from coordinate 103,445,649 downwards.
TAATTCACTTAAAGCCATTGTCACTAATTAGTTTTTTTTAAATTTCTTTATTGTAGAAAATTATTTTTATTCACGCAAAATTAAATTGCATTTTCTGTTCTAATTACGCGCACCCAGAAAAAAGTTTTGTTGAATCAACAAAAATTTGGTTGACCCAACAAAACTTTTTGTTTAAATATAGGTCAATGAAATTTTTTTTTGAATCAACAAAAAAAAATTTTTTTTTGCAATTCCAAAAAAAAATTTTGTATCGTCAGCAAAAAATGTTTTGTTAATTCAAGTAAAATGGTTCAATTTTACTTGAATTTTGTTAAAACAACCAAAATGTACTCAACAAAACATGTTTTGTAGTTTTAATCAATTCCTTTTTCTGGGTGCGATATTTATAAAAATTAGATTTATGGGTTCTCCGTAAGAAAATAGGCGTACATGGCTAATTTTCATATCGATAAATGCAATATTAAAAAAAAAACAAATTAATAGAGCTTTACAACTCTGAGTACATTGAAAGTCTGTGGTTTACGCTTTCCATCTGTCAAGAGCTCGCACGCGAAATGTCTGCTATGTCCAGCTGAGATACCAAGTGTTCACAAATAAATTCTTTTAAAACCGTCTAATTAAATAAAAAAATAATTGTAATTTCCGTTCCAATTATCGGAGAATTACGAAAATTACACATTTAGATTCCTTGAGAAGAGATACGCGTGGATGCATAATTTTAAAATCGATAAATGCAATATTAAAAAAATAATAATAATAGAGCCGGAATTCTTCCAGTATAAAGAAATGCAGTTTTTGTTTCATTATTTTACAGCTGCGAGAATGAAAATTTTCTAGGTGCAAGTCAAAGGCGAAAGCTCATTGGTCGGTTTCGACCCTCGTATTAGGGTATCATTTCAGTCAAATCTGAACGTTTTTCTTTGTTTCGGTAAAAATGTTCATTTTTTTCTTAATTTTCGATGTTTTTAATTACTATCTTGCGTTAAATAAGACTTTTTAAAAATGTTATAATTTCCAGTGTGACAGTAGGTATACAGCTGAAAGTACACAAAATTAAAACTCTCTAACTTATACAGTTTCTGAGAACGGATTCTCTGACAGACAGACAAAGGTTCGTGAGATGAACGAAACCCTAAAAAGCATTTTAAGTAAAAATTCTAATATTTTTTTTAAAAATTTAATGTATTGTTTTTAGCTTTCTCACCAACAACACCGAAAGTGATTTTTATATGAACAAATATAAGATTTGTATTTAAATAAAGTTTTGCATTTTATTAAAAATGATACGTTTATATTAGCCGCAATCCAAGTGGTAATAACCAGAATAATAACATAGGGTAATAATCCAGGGGAAATCGCCAGAGACTTCATTATTTATGTTACTTTTTTTTTGGTTCTGATTATTTCAGTCTAAGGCGTAGTTCAAATACATATTTGTTCAACTTCAGATTTTTTTTATTCATTTATTTTTTTATTGATGAAGTTATAATTTCGTAATGGGGTATTAGCCAGAAACAAATGCTGAACTATTTATATCTGATAAGCTTACGTAATCGGGCTGCATGGTATGGGATACAAATAGAGTTTTTGTTTTGTTTTTTTAATTATGATTAAAAAGTATTTTAAAAACTACAAAAATCATTAATATAAGATACAGTTTTCAAACAAACTGCATTTGAAAGTATATATATATATATATATATATATATATTATAAGGTGGAAAAATTGAAATAATGCGATGTTTAGAAGTTAATAAATTTTCAAAAAAGCAAAATTGATTGCTCAGATCGTTGTCACCGCGATTTGAGGTTAACGTTGCTCACGAACATATTTTTACTTTGTGTTTGTTGGAAGTTATGATAGACAGTAGCATTGTCTTTTAAAGATAATCTAAATTCATTTGATTTAGAAGGAAAATTACAATGCATTTCAATTTATTTTATTATTTTTTATTCTCTCGTAAATCTCGGCAAAACCTAACAAACTATTTTCAAATCTATCCATTTCATTTTATGAGTTGGCAATCATTGCGATCAGTACAATTAATGCAATGGAATTAAACATTTTGCATGATGCAATAATGATACACTGTATATATATATATATAACAATGTAATTCTTATTAAATAATTTCTTGTATTCTGCGCTATAACACAAATGCCGTTTCGCTTTCGGAATTTAAGTTTCATTTACTAATTGAGACGTTTTTATTTAGGAATCATGTAACACACAAAACATTTAAGATTTAACACATTTAAATATAATACGATAAATATATTCTCTGAAACATAATCAGAATAGTCGATTTTAAAGAACATTCTTTTATCACACTGTTTACGTAAAAAGATAATAAAGTCTGAGATTTCAAAGTTCTTAAGTTAACTTCGACTTCCTAATTTTCCTCAATAGTCCAGTCTTTAACAAAAAGTTATACGAATGATAAATTATTAATTTCATCTGAAAATAATTTCATTACTAAGCGAATCTGTAGTCACTTCATTTAAATGTTATCTAATTTCATTTGTCTTAGAAATGCTGGAATATAAAACATATTTCTCTTTTATTCTCTAGCCCTTCTAGCTGGTCGCTCCTGAGTGGGACTCAAATACATTCTGCAGCGTACTGTCTTCACTTTCCTTGGGGCCCAGAAATTGCATTTTACATGCAAACAGAGAAATAAAAAAAATATTTTACTTTAAACTATACGAAAATAACTAAATAATTTATATATATACATACATATATATATATATATATTTGTAGGATTCCAGTTTGAACACTTCATGTAAATGATATGAACTGACACTCTATTGCTATTATCCATGGTTTAAATGCGTGAGCTGTAAATGCTTTGGATCGCGAGTTTTGCCAAAGAGCCAGTTTTTTTTTGTTATGAAGCAAGATATATAAAATGGATATAGCCGGTAAAGGCGCTATTAGGAAAATTGGATTATTGTAAGGTAAATTTGTTATATAGTTTTAACCAAAAGTGTATTAGTTGAAATTAAATTTCGTATTTTGTTGTTCATCGATTATTGGTTCAGTAAAGCGACTATTTACATATCATCTACTTATATTTTTGGGGGCTCGGATGCCAAGATTATTAGAAGTAAAAGCCACTAGTAGTGAAATGGAAACCAAACGTAAAGTGTTGTAAAACGCCAGTATCAAAAGTTGGGTTACGAATTAGCAAGGTGAAACCGTAATCGTATCACTTCAAGTACAATTTTTGAAAGATAAGCATGGGAACTCTCAATAAAGCTAAGAGAATTGATCTAATAAACATCTGCGAAGAATGCGGAATTGAAGCACCAGAAAAACCGACAATACCCGTTCTAATAAAGCTGATCAACAGTTGGGAGAGTGACGAAGAAGATTTTATAAGAGATCGAATGGAAGTAGTGATAGCAGCTAGAAAAGAAAAAAAACAGAAGAAGAAAGAGAAGAGAAAGAGAAAAAAAATACAAGCAGAACTGGAAGAGAAGAAATTACAAGCAGAACTGGAAGAGAAGAAATTACAAGCAGAACTGGAAGAGAAGAAATTACAAGCAGAACTGGAAGAGAAGAAATTACAAGCAGAACTGGAAGAGAAGAAATTACAAGCAGAAGAAAATAAATTGAAAATGGAAATGGAAGAGAGAAAATGGAAAATAGAATTGGAGCAAAATTTGAAATTAAGAAATTGCAGATACAAGAAAATTCAAGAGAACACATTAATGAAAACCCAAGGACAAATCCAGGTAAGCAATTTGAATTGCTTAGATTATTAACTAAATATGATAGTTCAAATGATATTAGTTTATATTTAGCTATGTACGAAAGGCAAATGGCGCAAACGGGCATTGATAAAAAAGAATGAGTAAATTATTTAATTAATCTAATGCCGTTAGATGTGATCAATAGAATAACAAGGGAAAACGATCCTGAAATTCACGATTATGATTACATAAAAAATATTCTACTGAAACGCTACAAACTATCACCAGAGGAGTTTAGGCTGAAATTTTTCTCATCTAAAAAGGAGCCATCAGCCAATTGGCGAGATTTCGCTTATGAGATAAAGGTGTATTTTCAACAATGGATTGAAGGTCTTTAAATAAATAACTTTGAAGATTTAGCAGAATTAATTGTTGTTAATCAAATCAGGCATAATTTACCTGCGGAAAAGACACATTTCATAGAGGAATTATTAGTAATAAAGAAAATTGATGAATTAGTTAATAAATTATATAATTACGAAACAGCACGAAGGGTTTACAATAAACAATCAGTTAAGGATACAAGCAGCGATTTTGATGACAGAAGATAGAGAGTGGCTGACGACGCCAATTTGAAAAGACGCCAAATTGACAATAGACACAGTGTGAATCATGGAAGCAAAGAGTCGCATATAATCTGTTTTGCGTGTGGTAACCCTGGTCACGTGAGTGCGAAATGTGCCATGGCGAGTAATACAGAACGAGAATATTCAAATTTTTACCCGCAACATAATCAAAATTGGCGAGAAACAAAATACCAAAATGAGACCCAAAACATGCAAAGAAAAATAGTTAATATGGGAATGTTAAATGGTAAAAAAGGAAGAATCTTAGATATTAGCGGAATAAAAACAAACGTAATAATCGATACAGGAAGCGATATTTCAATCGCCAGTTCAAGGTATCATACTGCAATAAACGTGCCAAAACTAACCAGCCACAATATATCTATATCAGGCATAGGAGAAAAAGAAATTAAGCCAACAGGTTTTTCTGGCATAAAGTCTACGTGGACGATACAGAAATCGAGGATAAATTTTACGCGGTACAAGAGACGGACTGCGATTTAATAATAGGTAGAAAAGCAGTAAAAGGCATGACGTTAAAAGTAACGGAAGATGGTGTTAGAATAATAAGTGGCAAAACAGTTTGAGTAGGATACATTAAAATTAACGAAGTACCGACAAAAATTGATGAAGCAAGTATAAACAACGATAATCGAGGTTGGGAAGATATGGTTAATATCGACTGCGTAAATGACGGGGTGAATTTGACTCATATTGCAAATTTAGCAAACGAAGAAAAAATAAGAAAATTAATAAAACCATATAAGTCGAATAAAACAATACATTAATCCATTAATAAATTCCAACAATACATTAATCCATTAATAAATTCCAACAATACATTAATCCATTCGGTTGCATGCTTGTAATCTGACTATACGGTAATCACCATAAGACATCCTTGTGCACACCCTAGCCCATAAATATGACAATCAGTATTTAAATCGAAATTTTTTACTTTCAAAAAATGTATTTTGAAAAAAGGTGGTAATGTAATATTTTGTTTAAAATTTTAAATCTGATCGCTAAAAGACGAAAATCGAAAAAAAAAAACATTTAAAATGGGAAATTATAAAACATATTCCTCGGAAAAAATATCACACAAAATATATAATAAAAAATCAGCAAGAGTTCTCTTTTCCGTCTAATCTTCCGCAATCGAGTTCACAGTCGATGTTGCCCACAAACTTGCTAGCTCTAAAATCACAGAAATATATGATTAACTACTTTTTTTTCTAGATTTGTAAGGCGCAGTTTGAAATTCTTACTTAAAACTGCTGATGAGATATGGCACAGTTACCTAAAACTTTCGACGCACAGTGTGACCTCCCCTTCATGGATTATTATCTAAAATTGCTGAAATACATATTTAACAATTTTTTAGTACATTTGTTACCCCTATTACTGAGATATGTCAAAATGACATAAAAAATTCGACCCCCATTTAACACCTTTTTGTGGCTGAATTTCTAAAATCGCGGAAATACATGTTTAACTATTTTTCAGTAGATTTGTTATCCGGAATCTGTGATTTCAAGCTCTTAACTAAAAACGCTGCTTAGATATGGTGAACATTCGAAATGACCTAAAGCTTTTGAGACCCATTTGGCCCCCTTAATAGGTGATGTTCCAAAATCGCTGAAATATTTTTTTAATTATTTTTATAGCAGATTTGTTATCCTAAATTTAACGCTCTTATCCAAAACTACTGATGAGATATGGTGAAATGGTGAAATCATCGAAAATTATAGACCCCCATTTAACCCACTTAGTAGTTGGATTTCTAAAATCGCCTAAAATACATGTTTAACTATTTTTTAGTAGATTTGTTATCCCGAAATTCACGCTCCTACCTATAACTTTTATTCAGAAATGACAAAATGACATAAAACATTCGATCCACTATTTAACCTCCATTAGTGGCCGAATTTCTAAAATCACTGAAATACTTGTTTAACTATTTTTTAAAGAAATTTGTTATCCTGAATTTCACGATTTTTACTAAAACTGCTGATGAAATAGGGTGAAAAAGTGAAATCACGGAAAATTTGTTACCCTTCGTTTAACCTTCTTTGTAGTTGAATTTCTAAAATCGCCTGAAATTCATGTTTAACTATTCTTTAGTAGATTTGTTATCCCGAATTTCACGCTCCTAACTATAACTTCTACTGAGATATGGCAAAATGGCGTAAAACATTCGACCCCCATTTAACCCCTTTAGTGTCTGAATTTCTAAAATCGCTGAAATACGTGTTTAACTATTTTTTTAGTAGATTTGTTATCCTAGGTTTCATAACTCCACCTATAATTTCTACTGAGATATGACAAAATGATCTAAAATATGTGACCTTCCATTTAATCCCCCTTTAGTTGCTGAATTTCTAAAATTGCTGAAATACATTTTTATCGATATTTTTTGTAGATTTGTTATTACGAATTCCGAGCTCCTAAATAAAAATGTTGCTGAGATATGGCTAACAGGCAAAATGACCTAAAACTTTCGACCCCCCCATTTAACCCCCTTAATGGATGAATTTATAAAATCGCTGAAACATGTGTTTAATTATTTTTTTAGTAGATTTGTTATCCTGAATTTCCCGATCTTACCTAAAACTGCTGATAAAATACCCGTAAGGCATGGTGACGTCACGGCGACGTCACTGTGAAGTCACACTGTGACTTTGTGACCGTCGTCGTGACGTCAAGTGACGTCGATGTGAAGTCATTGTGACGTAAATGCGAGGTCGTTATGGCCGTTTTCAAGGCTTTCTGTGACCTCACAATGTGACTACTTTGTGAAGTCACCGTGCGACTTAAATGTGAAAAATGTGACGAATCTGCATCGGATAGGGTGACCAGATTTTACCCGAATCCTATACGGATTGTTCGGATCAAATTTTTTTATGGTTCAAGTTTGTGACGTTTGTGGCGACACTGCACCGGGTCGGGTGACCAGATTTTACCCGAATCCAATCCAGAAACTTCGGATCGATCTTTTTGGATTTGTTTGGCTACAGAATAGATTTCGATTAGTTGCCGTGTGACCTGATTTTCGTGAACCCGATCTGACCCGAGTCGGGTATAATGTTTTTAGTGTAAGTCTTGTTTGGAATAGAATCTTGCATACGACCGAGTAACCAGATTTTATCAGAAATTGTGTTACGATACAATTTCTGATGTCGGCTTGGATCTAGAGTCATACACGAATACGGTTATATACTTCTTGAACATGATTGAATGTCAACTTGAACATGAATGATGGTTGACTGAAACTATATTTTGATTCAACCCGTATTCTTACCCTAATCAACAACAACAACAACAAAAAATCTGTAAGCCCACAACCCGACCGAACCTGATAAATGATTTCGCATAGATTCGGATAACAAGATTTCATCAAATACGGATAAGATCGACGATAAGGATTGGATCGGCAATCATTTTTATTGTTGCAACTCGTATTCAAATTAAAACTTTGCATCTGATTGAGAAACCGGTTAACACGAAACTTTCTGATACATTTATGAACAAACTTTTAAACGCATGGCACTTGCATGCCTGATTATTAAAGCTATTTGGAATGAATAGCGTTTTCCATTTTTAGATAAATGTAATACTTAAGATCAATGTCGGTCACGTTTTACCTGTTTTTGACGCTGCGCGTCGGAAATTCGGTTCAAAACACCGACTTTGATAGTGTTTTCTGAAACATCATCTGCCGTTATCAAAAAATGGATAACGCCATTCGATTATATATAGGGTAGATGTGCCAGTAATGGACACCCTTAAGGAATTTCTTTAACAATTATTTTTTAATTAATAGTTATAATTGTTATATTCAACATTTTTTAATATTATATTACTCTACCAACAATATTTAACCATGCTCATAGTCACATTTCCCAATGTGAATCTAAATTTAATTGTAAATAACAGAAATAAATCAAAACACCCTAAACTCCAGTAATGGACACCTCACAAAAAGTAATAGATAATTGATATTATGATTGCATTTAAAACTAGAATTTAAAGATAGCATATTAATGAAATAAATAAAGCTGAATTTTTATTGGTTATTTTTTTATAAACCAAAAACATTGAAGGTGTCCCATTACTGGAAGGCGGTCCATTACTGGCACATCTACCCTTTTCTGAATAAGAACACCTGCCAATTTCATGTATTTCCGAATAAAAATGAATTCAGAAATATGCCAGAAATTAGCTATTTTGGATTTGAGAACAACTTTAAAGAAAATATAAGTATACATTTTCAAATAAGCATTCTGAAAAATTTATATTAGGAATCACTTTAAATAATAGATATACCTATTGTGCGATATTATTAAATAATAAACATTGTATCAAGCAGTAAAACAGTTTTCGTTGTAAATGAAATATAGAACTTAAGATCATAAATGCCAAAAAAATTTATATGTTTTTTTTTTCTTTACAAATTATTTTATTTATAGTTTTTGATAGAATACTAAATGCAGAACTAAAATATCAATTTTTACAGTAAAAACATTCGATAACACAGCTGGAAAAATTACCTTAACTGAACAGTTATTTTATTGTTTCATCAATATTTATTATTTTTGTGCATCTAACATTGACATATCTCGACAAATAAATTATTCAATGCATTAAAATGTCACATTTTTTTTTCAAATATACCGGAAAATTATTTCTGGAAACCTACACTAGCAACAAAATTATTAAATTGCAAATCAAATATTAATAGTTTTAAAAATTGCAATGTTTTTAATTATAATGAATAACTATGAAAATTGAACTAAGAAACGCAAAACATTAAATAAATTCCTCCTTTTACATAACACTTTACATTTAGAATACATATTGTTAGTAAATACTTTAAGCTTTTTTCCAAATAGTCTATTTACAAAAATTTAAAACATTAAAGATAAAATTTAATACAAGTGATTTTTTAAAAGAAAATTTAAACATCTTAACTTTTAAATAATGCAATATTAAATGTACTAGTAATAAACATGCACTATTAACAAAACTGCGAAGACATTAAAAGTTACCTGCTGATCTATAGGTAGGTGTTACTGTTGAATGCTCCTTATCTGCTTCCCTTTCATTGAAAAATTAGACTGTACATAAACTACAATAATTTTCAAATTATTCCAGCAGAGAGGTGTGTTCATAGATCTGAGAAATCAAATATCACCCAGGCCTTATGAACCCACCCGGCTAGACACAGGGAGATGTTAAAATGGATGGTTTACTTTAAAATGGAGATTGTTCACTTTAAAACGTTAATTTACTTACACAGTATAAATCTACAACCTTAAAAGAACGCAACACACGCTAATCCTATCCTAACTTCGAATGAGAAAAAATTGTCTGCCTTTAATATGCGCGCGCAGTATTGTTTAAACACAACAAAATAACAGCTAGCAGATGTTTCCAACTTTACCGCAAATGATATAGGAAGAAAATAATTTAAATAAAGACATTTCAAAACCTTTATAATTTATATGGCTGAAAAATGAACTTCTAATGATGCTATAATATTCTTTTTTTTATATGAGAGAGTTTTGTATTCTTAGAAATAAGCTGTGAAAATTTACATTTTTATATATATTTTTAATCCATTGCATTTGCTTTAGACGTCAGAAGTAAAGATAAATTTTAAATAATAATTGATTTAATAGTCTTTATAAAGTAATTTCGATATAAATTTAAATTGCAATCAAATTTCCTAAGTACAATTTTTTTATTTTTTACACTCTATCGAAAAGAGCAATATATTTAATAGAGGTGACATCTTACTACGCACTGGCCAGTTTTGGATAAATTGCTATAGGAATGACATATACTTTATAACATGTTTTTGATTCATTTTTGCTCGGAAATACACGAAATTGGCTCGTGTTTTGTTCAGAAACTATGTTATTGAAAAACCTTTCCCATTTTTTGTTAAAAGCAGAAGATCTTTCAGAAAAGAATGTCAAAGTCGGCGTTTTGATTTGAATATCGGACGTGACAGTGAAAGACAGCAGAAAAACTGGTCGTCACGTGACACGAATTGCTTATAACTCGATAAATAACTAAATTTCTATTTAAGGATTTTTACCTATGTATTATATAGTATATTTTGTTAAATTTCATGAAAATGGTAATGAAAATTGTAAAAAATTATCTGCCTCATATATGTAGACAGATATTTATTTATTATTTTATTTTGGAAATACTCAATATATTTAAATAGTGTGTGACAATATTTTTATTAATAATTTAGGTACATGACATAATTCAAATCTATATTTTATGAGTTTTTTTTTCCAAATTCACTCTCCGATCACACCGTGAAGTCACAGAGTGATGGCATTTGGTCATAGGTTTTACGTGACTTATGTGACTTGCAGTGACGTCATTGCAAAGTCACAAAAATTTCTAAAGCTGTCAAAAAGTAATTTTCTTTATGTTATAAGATGTTCTAAAGTTTATTTTAAGTTTTCTTTAGATCTCCAAGACGTTCACATTTTGGTCAGAGTGTGACGTTGCAAAGTGGTGGCATTTTGGTCACAGATGTGACGTGACGTACGTGACTCACATTGACGTCACAATGACGTCACTGTGACTGTGCATGCTATGCGGGTATGGTGAAAATGTGAAATCCCCGAAAATTTTCGGCCCCCCATTTAACTCACATAGTGGCTGAATTTCTAAAATCGCCTGAAATACATGTTTAACTATTCTTTAGTAGAATTGTTATCCCGAATTCCACGACCCTACTTAAACCCCTGCTGAGATATGCCGAAAAGACGAAATTATCTAAAATATTCGACCCCCCATTTAACCCCTTTCGGGTGTGAATTTTCAAAAATCCTTTCTTGGCGGGTGCCTACTTTGTGTAAAGAACGTGTCTTTCGAATTTCATTGTTCTAGGACAAACGTTTGAGGCTCGGCGTTGATTATGAGAAAACCAAGCTACTCTTTTATAAGTATAGATTATATAATATAAGTGATTACTGTAAACATAAGGATTTAACTTTATTTATTAAACAGACCTACTAGTTTCGTAAACAGAAACGGTGAAATTCTGAAAATGTGTAAAATTTGGGTGAGGATAGTCCAAGGCATGTCCTGATGCACCTGAATATCAGGTTTTTAATATTTTGAAAATTAGCCGAGATATTAATTAAAAACTCATTAAACATAGTGAAAATTCTGTTGTTTATCTGAAAATGGAAGCGCATATATCGATTTTGCCTAGGTACATACCCTTGTTTGAGGCTCGGAGGAGTTGGACGCCGAAACGAGGTTACCTTCCAGAACAGATTTTGACACTCAAAGTGATAAAACCACAAAATAAATAAAGTACTGGGGCTATTTTGTAATCTATAAAAGTATGAAAACTAATGCATTTATCGATTTGAAAATTATGCATCTATACATAAATTAAATTCTGAATCCAAAAATACAATTTTCTTGAAAATCGGTCCATAATTTGTTGAGATACGAATTAAAAAAATCATTATTTTTCCACACGAAAATAAATTCTTTTCATGTCAAAAGAGCACCTAATATTTACTTTCAGAGAGACGAAATGGTTGCCAGAAAACGGAAGAGATGCCAGATTAAAAAGTGATTTAGAAATTTTGAAGTACATTCACATTTTTACAAATATTTTAGGTAGGGATTTGAAATTTGGTATATATACGCAAATAAAAGTGTACTATTTCCGCAAAACCAAAATTTTAAAAATCGAACAGTACCTTTTTATATTTTACCAAAAAAATTATTTATTTCATGTACTTTCCGATACGAAAAATCAACAATGCCTGGAATAATTAAAAACTTTATTCAGAAATTGTAAGGTGTATTCAAAATTTTAAAATTTAACGTAGTGATTGAAAAATTAGTTTAAATTAGCAAAATTATGTTATTCTATTTCAGAAATTCAAAAAATCGACCGATACCTTCTTATTTTATCAAAAAATTGATTTTTTTTTCCTTTTGAAAAAAGATATTTATTGTGCTTTTAATTCTATCTTCAATCCACAGACATTAGAAGGGGAGGCGAGTGAGAAAGCAAATTGAGATCTTAATTATCACTTCTCACACTGCTACAGTAAATTTCTGAGTTGGCTTTACCACTATTTCTGAACAGTAATTTCTGAAAACCTTTAAATTATATTCCTGGCTCAGCTACCAGTCCTAATTTTTGTCAAATAACTCCAGTAGTCTGGTTTAGTCATTCGTCAAAAATCACTCTCATCTCCCCTGCACTCTTGCCACTTTATTGATTTTTGATTAACTGAGCCCTATCTTCATAGCTCAAAGTCTGTCGCTCATATTTCTTCGAAACTTATTCCAAAAATACACCTCTATCTTAATTATCACCTTTCACAGTCTTAAAGTTAATTTATGAGTAGTGGTTACCACTACTTTTGAATAGCAATTTTAGATTTTTTTTTAAATTTTAGTTCCAGATTTCGCTAACTGGCACATTCTTTGACCTGCTATACAGTGCCGTAGGCAGCAGGGAGTTCGTTCGAAAGAGGTTTGATCCTATAAAAAGAGGCACCAGGTGGTGGAAGGTGGAACAAAGAGATTTTCCAGTGCGTAAGCAGCATACCTGGTGTACGGTGCCGAAGACAGCCGGGATCGGGGCCAAAATTTCGTTTTTTAAAAAATTTCAGGTTTCCCTTTACAATTTTGGAAAAGTAAAATTTCGTTATATATCGAGAAAAATAAAGATTGGAATGAACTGTAAACTTACACACCAATGTTTTGGATTTAGACCATGATCATTTTGTTTATGTAAAAATTAATGAATGTCATAATTCATGTTTTTTAGTGAATTTATTAATAATGTTCATAATTAAAATCATGCTTTTGAGTAAAACAAATAACACAGAAAGTGTTTGGGTCCATTCAGAGTATCGTAACCAAAAATTTAAATAGAATGATATTTTGAGAAGATATAAAATAAGTTTGTCACATGAACATAACATTGGTATCCTGGAATTTTGATCTCTTCTAACTCTATGAAGATTTAACAAAAATACATAAAATATATTATATTCCGGGGGTGATTTTATCCAAGGAACATAAATAAAGTGTCAAAAGTGGATGTTACCATTTCAAACTATGCGAAGTTTGTGCAATTTTTAATATGTAGTTTTAATACATTTCTGTATAATGAATGTTTATAATGAAGTTTTAATATATTTCTCTATTTCAAAACCTGCGTTCATATTCTGAAGGTAGACAATATTAAAAGTCTAACAACACATTTTGTGTTATTTTAACACAAACGGCCTGCGCATAAAGGCGGTTGTATACTTTTCTTTATACTGTCTGTACCTTACATATGTGCAAAAAAAAGTATTCGTAATGATTTAATTTTTTATTGCCTTCATTTTAAATTATCTATCTTCACATTATTTGATAGGAAATACTTAACATTAAATAAGACAAACGTTACTTTTCGAAATTAGTGGTACGAATCCTGCCAAGCGGAACATGTGGGTTAAATCTAACGATTTTATTTTATTTTGGAATAAATGCTCTCTGTTAATAACGCTGTTAGGAAGTTAGAAAATCTGCATGTCATGTTCGGAAAGAAAGGGAAATAAGAAAAAAAAAATCAATTGTTTAATATTCTTGTTTTGGAAATTCGTGCAGTGATTCCTTTTAGGTGCGTTCTTAATTATACAATTACGTAGAACCTGCAGTCGTAATCTGTCCGTCTGTCCGTATATAACAGCTCAGAAACTATCCAACCGAACGGTTTGAAATTTAATATATATAATCGTTGCAGAATTTTGTCGAGTCATTTAAAACTTTCTGAAAATGGAATCAAAACTTAAAAAGATATTAATAAAAGTTTTCTTCATTCTATTAAATCTTATTATACGTAATTAATTCAATGATATTCCATGATAGGTAATGATTGTAGGTTGCCATAATTATTACGTCATATTTAAGATGGAGTCATATTACTTCCGTATTACTGAATTGAAAACCGAATTTATATTCTAAAATTGTTTAATTATAGCAATCACATAAACTATCGACAATATTTTGGATAGATGTTTCCGGAGAAATAGATATTAAATGGAAAAGGAGTCTAAAAATGGATTTCAAAATCTAAAATTTTCAAAACTGGAATTTTCCGTGAACGTCAGCAAAAGATAAAATGTTGCCAACTTAAAATGTACTTATTTTATTACGGAAATTAATCATATCATTATAGCAGACGCTATAATTCAATTCACTGAAATAATAAAGATTTTTTTTATATTGTCTTGTATTGGATATTTGCGCATAGTGTAATTTTAATGTAACAGAATTGTAAATTAATTGTTTGTAAAAGTGTATTGAAACTTAATTTTTCAAAATAAAATAAATATCTATAAGGAAAATTTGCACATAAAATAAATTTTGTATTCATGCATTTTTGCTTAAGAGTGCAACAGCTATTGCACCAAGATATGAATATAAACTAGGTACAGTACGAACGCACCTCATTTGTCACGTTTGACGTATAATTTCCAACTTGTTTGTATATAGTATGATTAAAATATAGAAAATTAAAATCATGATGGAAGACATATATGACTTTATTATATATTTATACATATATGATATTGTCATATATTAGTTTATTATATTTATACATATATGATATTGTCATATATGAGTTTATTTTTATCTTAGCTGAAATAAAGTTTAATATATATATATTTCTCGTTTAATTCTTCTTTTATATCGTATGAAAAAAAATAACGTTTTGAAATATAACGACTGCATTTTTTTTTTTATTCGATTTAGATATCACCACATTTTAACCCTGTCAGAAAGTTAAAAAGAAATGCATGTCTTGTTCAGAAAGATGGAGAAATAAGTTCGGAAAAAGAATATATACAAAATTATTTCTTGAATATTTTTGTACGGATTCTTTAGTCTGCCAGGGGGGGGGGGGGAGTTCTACCATGATATGCACAGGCAGACCAAAATATTTTTAAAATACTATTTTTAACCTTTAATTTTGCACCAATTTCATCTCGTAACTCGATGACATCACAGTTACTGTCAAAATGACGAGTTGGCGCCCTCTGCTGCTCATATCGTACCAAGATATGACGAGGCAGACCAGTAATTTCTTAATCTCCTCCTAATAATCTTGTCCTACATCATGATTTCATCCCGTAACTCGATGACTTAGTATTTTGTCTCCGCCACCCTGTCTAACATATATCTTTTATTTTCTCTTAAACATCGGCAAGGATAAACTTTCCTTTGAAATATAAAGAAAATAGGAAGAAAATTACTTTGGGAAGGTAAGAAATGAACAAATATACATATAAAATTATTTCATGAATATTTATTCGTTGAAGATGTTTGAACCTATTCGTATTTGCATATAACATGACTAACCCTTCTTTGCATAAGTTTGTCTTTCACAATTGTGTTTATTTATACATATATTAAATATTAGACACCAGAAATTTTAAGACAGATTTTTAACTTTGTTCAGCAACATAGTTCACGAGAAATTTACTGGATTAATATTTCTATATAAACATAGTGGTGGAAGTTGATTTATTTATTAAAAGTTAAATAAAAAGTGATGAAAATTTACATCACTATGCAATTAAGGGTTAAAGCGTAGAGAAATAACGTCATGATGGAAAAGTTATTTAAGATTAAATAATTTGCTTAGGAGCATGAAATTCTATTATTTATTTCAGAAAGGAGGAAAATAACCGGAAAATAACTTTTGGAAGATAAAAAAAATTATCTTTTGAATATTCATTCATTGAAGATTTTTGTACCAATTCTTATTTGAATACAACGTGAATAAAACCTATATAACTGAAATCATGATGAAAAAGTTATATAAGAGCAAATAATTTGTTTAGGAGCCTTAAAGTCTAAAACATATCTAACTTTTCTTGTCTCTTAAAAAACATCCGCATGTCAAAAACGTTCTTTTAAAATCTAACGACTTTTTTTTTCATTTTTAGAAATATCGACACAATTTAATCCAGCTAGAATGTGAGAAAATTTGCACTATTGAGAAAGGAGTACAAATAAGTTGGAAAGATTAAAAAAAAGAAAAAAAATTCTTGAATTCGTTGAAAATTTCTGTACCGATTAATATTCAGATATAATATTATTAAAGGATAAGTAAAGGTAGATCATGTTAAAAGTATTACCGGAAATTATAACCATTAAACTTTTAAAAAAATTAAAGAACTTTTATAGCATTTTTTTAAATTTTGAACTTTGCTAAATCGTATGATCTAAACTGCATTAAAATATTCCAATTAGAACCGGGTCAATTTGAAGTTGATATGTGTTCGTGTATTCTAGAACAGAAGTCAACTGATGTTTAAATTTTGATTTTGCTTTTATGTTTAATTTTTGATTTCACAAAAACTGTGTTTTTGAAACACACACACATATCACATAAATTACAAATATTTATCTTAGAAGTCCAGAAGATTATTTCACATATTAACAATTCATATATATATATATATATATATATATATATATATATATATATATTAAAAAATAAAAATTGTTTATTGCTTTCAATATTGAGGAAAATATATGGTGTTTCACAAAGGACCCCTAACTTTAAAAATCAATAACCCAGAAACGATGATAGATAGAAACATGAAACCAGTGGTATGTTTATTAAATATTATGTGGTATGTTTATTAAATTATACATATATCTCAAAATTTAGTTAAAAATAGCACCGATAGATGGCGCTGAGAGCGTTAAGAATCCTTCCAAAGCGAGTTCAGAAGCATAGAAAGAGTAGCCGTCCAAGATTTCGCTATTGAAATCTGATCGGCGAGCTCGAAAAGGCTATTTGTCAAGCTTGTGTGTCGATTTCCGGGGGCACACTACAGAGAGTCACTGACAATTTCATTGTGCGTTTGCGAGATGTCTGTTGTGTAAAAGGTACACATATTGAATCACTTTTTATGCGATGCGCCTATTTATTGCACCGCCATCTATCCGCGCTATTTTTAACAAAATTTTGAGATTTATGTATCAGATTCTTACGATTTTTTAATAAACATACCACTGGTTTCATGTTTCTATCTATCAACGATTCCGGGTTATTGATTTTTAAAGTTAGGGGTCCTTTGTGAAACACCCTGTATATATATATATACATATATATTCGGATATATATAACGGAGTTTTGGAATTCGTTGAATTATAATTTTTCTGTTTTTGCCACTAACAATTCCACTTTTTGACATCTTATAGTATGAACCACACTCTGGTAGAAAAATAGTTAATTTCTTCTGAATTTTTGAGAGCCAGACTTACATATGAGTAACTTTGAATTATTTTTTCTGTTGCCATGAAAATCGGAATTTTTGATAAATCTTATTGCGAAATTCGAATTTTAATACGACAATTTGTCACTTTTTATGATTTTTTGAAATTTAAACAGACTCCCTGCACATGTACGACACCCATTATGACATATCCTGTATGTATTTAAATAACAAGACTTATCCAAAAACATAACATGGATACAAAACTGTAAATATTCATCTGTATATTCGGAAGCATATAAGTTGACATAATAATGTATTAATATGTATGTGCGGAAGCATATCAGTTGACATAATAAAGTATTAAGTATAGAGTATTATAGAGTATTGATATTAAATAGAGTATTCAGTATACGGGTAATTTAAAATTACAAAGTATTTATTAATCTTGATTATTCTTGCGCCAAAATAAAATCTGACAAAAAGACTAATTTCGAAACGTGTTTTATTATTATTATTTTTTTAATGTAGAGTTGTGAGAAAAAATATACCTTCTAATAACTCTACGATAATTCACTGCATAGTAATTTCACTGTTCTAAAGTAAATTACTATATACCAGTAATAGTATGTAAAGTAGGTTTTTTACTATTAGTGAAAAAATTACTTAATGTTATATTTAAATTTGCTTTGGTATAAACTTGTTTGGGAATTATCTAGATGTATAAATTACTGCAGACGTAAAAATTTTCATTAATAACATCACATTTTGACATTATATTTGGATTCTTTGAAAAATGTTCTTTCGAATACCAAACGGGAAGCCGTTGTATCAATTTTTTTAGAAATTATATATCTTTAATGTTTGGAACTCCTAATGTTAATTTCAATTTCAATCGTTGCAAAATATATTGCAATGCGGATAGATTTTTAGTCATAGCATAAAAACAACTTGTATGAATAAGCTGTCATTTTTTATTTGTATATTTTTGAGGCTTCTAGAAATCAATTTATGTTAAAAAATGCAGAGATTACAATTTATATTTTTGTCGAAATTATTTTCGAAAAAATATATATTTGGAAATTAATTGTCGGTAAAAAATGTATTTTTTTTTAAACTGAAAACTGATTTCTAGAAGTTTTAAATATACGAATCGAACATTACTGCTCATTTCATCAAGCAGTTTCTGAGTTATGCTGCAAAAGCTTACCCGCATTTCAATCAGTTTTGCAACGATTAAAAATTAATTTAACATAAGGATTTCCAAACTTTAAATTTGCAAAAATCTTAAACTATTTGACAAAATGATTCCCCGTTTATTGTCCGAAAGTAAAATTTACAAAGGAATCCAAATACTATGTAAATATTAGGTTAATATTAGGTGTACTATGTAAAAATTGTATATGTGACTACGTTTAAAAAAAATGTAACTATAACATTGATTAGTAGGCGCTATTACTAACTAATTGCTATCAGTTACATTTTAACACGGTTGTTTGCAGCAAGGTTAGTATGGTGGCATACTGTTTTTTCCACGATTGTACAGAGTCCCCCCCACCTTAAAAAAATTGCTAGTAGGAATTTAAATAACCATAGGCTTGCGAGACAAGCACGCGTGAATTTTGGAAACCGCCAGGTGCGCTATGTTAGCCGATAAATCGGAGAAGCGAAATTTGTTCAAAATAATATCGAGAAAAGCACGTGTGTGTGGTATGTTAGCATGATGTTTAATTAAATCGACAGAGCGTTGCTACATTATAAAAGTTTGTTTTTTTTTTACAATAAGAAATCGTACAAAAAAATGAAAATAAGTTTCTTTCAAAATTTCACTGGTAGTTTTTTTGTGGGGACGGGGAGGAGGTGGGTATTTTTTTTCGGAAATTTATAACTACACACGCAATATTTTATATTTTTCTGAACTTTTATTGATATTAATATTTATATTTTGATTTTTATTTACTTATTTTTTGCAGAATTTTTCCAGAAATGCACTCAGAGCTACCGTAAAATAGATACTGATTCAACTGTATTAATTTTAATAGGTTTTTATTTATTTTTAATTAGATTTCTTAAACAAAAATAAAATAAAATGCTTCTGTAAGTCAAAAAACACTTTTAACGAAATGATCAAAGTTTGCCTTATCTTCAAGAAAATCTTATTCAAATATGATAAGAAACTGCAATCTATATCTCAATAAATGCAAGTCAAGTGTGTGCTGCAAAGGTTATTCACATTTAATATGAACTGTGACTTGTAAACGTCTCTGCTATTTATCCTAGAAAATGTAAAATTCCTCATTCAATAGTTTTAAGGAAAGGAAAGTGGCATTTGCATATAATAATTCTAATTTGTTTATGTTATCTTAATTAAATATATGTCTGTGTTGTTAAGTAATAATTATAATTTCTATGACATCCTATGTAACGATACTAATTTATGTTGAACGGACTGGCACATTTAAAATCCTGATCAGTTAATTTATATAAGCGCAATGAGTGAATATAACTTTCAGAAAGAACCTGTATGGCGACCAGGTGAAAAATCTGGTCAAAGAATGAAGGCATTTATGGAAAGTATAGAAGATAAATATGGATTGAAGTTCAGTAAGTTTTTAATTTTATAATTTTGTACAGTTGAATTTAGGTTTTCCATATTTTGTATTTCGTGCACGCGTTAATTTTTTGTTCTACTTTATTATATTTTGATAAGTTGCTGACAGATTTATAAACATATTGTTCTAACTTTGTAAACATGAAACAAATTTATAAACAGTTACTGTAAGAGCGTTCCTTTTTCATTATTAACAAAAACGAAAAATCATGCGTCAAGCATAAATTATGAAACACTTTCCAACGTTTCTAGAATACTTTTAAAAAACTTCATTGTTTAGTAAGTTGAAAGATGATGTCTAAATAAACAATTGGGAAAACGCATAACATATTCAAAATTCGTAAATTCCTCTTCTGGAATTTTCGTTTTTTACGACCATGTACTAGAGCTCTTTTGTGCTTCCCTGTATATCATATATGGAATTTATGCTCACCAAGTAACATACAAAAAATTATTTTATTTAAAAACACATACCACAACTTAAAACGCACTTCCAGCAATTATTGTTGTTAGATAGTACTGTAGCTGAATTATTTTGTACGTTCTAATATTTGAATAATGAATGCCTATGCACACCTTATTCTAAAGTAAGCCTCTTCTAGTGCACCTCAGTGGCATATAACATGTTTAAATATTTTTGAAATTGTTTAACATCATTAAAATACACAGCAAATTATTTTCCAGGTAGACCGTAATGCAACGGAATTCTTTTGAGTGGCCCTGGAAATGAAGTATACACGCTACATACTTCATTTTCAATACGGAACATGCCCTAGTTAAATCACAGAGTTTGAACATGCCCTCATAAAAATATATCAATTGCAAAACAATCCGACTGTATTTTACGTGAAACAGAACGCTGACAGACAGACAGACAAACTGTATTCATAAACAATTTTCAAGTACGTTGGAAAGTGTTAAAAATGATAATAACCGGAACTTAAAACGTTTCTTTCCGTTTTTAGTTCCGGAAAAAACTTAAAATTTATAAAATTAAATATATCATGACTAGGTAAGTTTTTGTCGTATAAAAATGAGAATCCCTTTTTACGACACGAATAATTTTTTCTTCTAAATATAACTTATAAGACTTAAGGAACAGTTTAAGTTTAGAAACTTTTAATAAATTAATCTTTTTTTCGCAAATGTTTTTAATTTGATGAATAACATTTGAACCATTTTTGATTTAAATTGGAAGTATAGGTTTGCTAGAAATGATCAGTGACACAGAGAACTGTTTGCAATAACACTAATTCATGCTTCTGTTCGTTTTGGTTGTAAGAATAAGTTAAGTAATGAACTTAGACATATTTTCTAATAACCAAAAAGAACATATCCGTGCATCTATTCCACTCTTTTGTTAACACTCTCCAACAACGTTGAAAAGTGTTTATGAATTCGGGTTTTCTGACTGTCTGTCCGTCTCTTTGTCTGTCTGTCTGTCTGTCTGTTCGTGCTCTAACTCTCTGAAACATACTCAGATTTCCATGAAATTTTTACACATTATTGAAATTTACAATATAATGTTCGATATTGAAAACGAAGTGTGTAGCATTAATAGTCCATTTACAGGGACTCACAAAAGATTTCAATTACATTATGGTCTATGAGAAAAAATCGTATAAGGCGCATTTTATTGGTGTTACGACATTTCAAACATGATGAAATTATTGTGTATTACTGAGGTAGATTACAGTATGCTTTCAGTGGAGTATACAGTTAGTAGCATTTATAATTCAGTTACAGGGACGTACAAAATAATTCCTTTAAATTACTATTCATCGGGACAAAATCGTTTGTGGTGCATTTTGAACATGTCATGATACTTGAAACATAATGATATTTAGAATAATAACTAAAGTTTAATACAACTCATTTTCCATAAATTATGGGGGTGCGTAGGATTCATCGTTCATTTCATTTACAGAGACGCACAAAATAATTCGGTTACAGGACTGACTATGATCTATTATTGGTGGAATTGCTTTTTCCACTGTGGGATTCAATTTCATGCAATTTTTAGTGCATTATGTGTTGTTTACAAATTCTGTAGATCATATACAGGGTTGCACGAAAGACTTCGAATATGAGAAGCAGTTGCTGAAAATGTATTTCTTCTGCATATGTATTTTTAAAAATACTTATTTATACATCTCATTTCATTCTATGAAAAATAATTAATTTCTTGTTAATAATCTATAAATGTTGGGAAGTGTTTCGTAATCTATGCCGGATGCATAATTTGTCTTTCTTGTTTAACTTAAGTTGGATCCCGTATGTAAAGATGGAATTTCGTAATCACTTCCTGATAAGCTAAAATTATAAAAAAGTATGTATACATCTGTGTTTACGATGACAATACAACATTTTAATATTGTTACAACTTAATCATTAAATTATAAATTAATTTAACAGATTTTTTTTCCTGTATCCGGGCAAAAGTGATAAATCAGCAAATTTTCTTTATGGTTAGAACTGTGTTCGTGATACAACAACAATGGAATTAATTAATCGCACAAACCACGCTCTGTAAAATATGCTAATTGGATGTAAAACGGCAACAAAGAAATATTTTAAACACTAAAAATTAGAAAATAATACATAAATAAACCATTTTTAGTGAAATATATCTTTTTTTAAAGATGCGATTTTATCAATTAATAGCTTTAAATTAATTAAATTATGTTTATGCACTGAGAAAACAATTTATAAAACTGAATAGATAGTTTATTCCTTTTCAGTTTCTATATCTTAAAAAAAAATTTAAAAAAAAATTAAATATATTCAATAGTTCGCACTTCCTACCAAAGAATTTTCATTAATAATAATTAAGGGAATTTTCCATAATCGGGGCCCACACAAGAATAACTGTTGTAATGGGCTTTTTTATGGGGAAACAACATGAAGTTATGAAATTAAGGGCGGGTTTTAAGGTAAACACTAAACACTGAATGCTTAAAAGGGAGTTTCTTAAAATTATTTTTACTTTTATACTTATTTCTTCTATTTTCTACAGTTTTGTGTCTCACAGGTTAAATACTGCTGTATCATCAATTACAGGTTCACTTACTCTGTAGCCCTAAAAAGTATCGGTATATGAAATAGCAATAATTGGGAATGAGACTGTGCAGATTTAAAAAAAAATATTTCAATTTTCAAAAATATTTCATTTTTCAAATATTTCAAATATATAGATAATATTTTAGTGCATTTGGAATAATATCAGTTTGCATGCATGTGCTTATTTTTGTTTGCCAGTATTTACGAATGTTAAACTTTGTTTTATTTAATCGCACAGTTCTGCGATTAAATATGGCAAAGATTAGTATTTGAAGCAGAAGTATTAATTATGGGCTAATCTACATACAATGACCATTTTTATGTTTAAAAGATTATAATCGTTCGCCATACTAAAAACCAGATGCTTTAAGAAATGATAGTTTAATTTTGAAATCGAGTCATTAAATATATTTATTATACTTGATAATGTAATTAAAATTGTTTGGTATATTGTGAAGCTATATTTATTTTCCATAATTGAATCAACATCTGTATTGATTGCTAGATGGAATAAAATATTATATTGATTACTTTTAATACGTGTAATCTTGTTTGTCTGTTAAAACATACCAATAGAAAATATTCTTAATCTTATTTTCAAAAGTGTTACCCATGTATACTCCAAGCATTTTAATTACCAATTTATCCAAGAGAAAAAAAAATGCAAACAGCTATTCGACTGGAAATTATATGTTACTTTAATGTATAGTAAAAAATAAGCTGGTCTTCATATTAAAATTCTACCAAACTTTGAAAATGTAAGTGCAAGCACCTGTTTTTGGCATAATTTTTTGCTTTTTTGAAAACATTTACCATAGGAACATAAATGGGTATCAATTCTGTCAGTAGTTTAGGAAATATGGAGGTTTAAAGTTTGGATCTCCTAGTGTTAAAATCATTTGTAAATCGTTGCAAAACAGATTATAAAGCGTGTAGTTTTTAAAGCATGTCTCAAGAACTACACAGCGGAATAAACTGTAATTTTGATATCGCATATTGGATGCTTCTAGAAATTGATTACTGTTATATATTACAATTCATAATATTTCAAAAATTTATTTAAAAAAAATACATTTTTTTAGATTAATTTTCAAAAGAAATGTGAATTGTAACCTGTTATTTTTAGTAGCTTGAAATATACGAGTAATGTATTTTGAAGAAAAGAATACTTAAATAATTAAAAATTAAAAATATTTTTGTATTTATGATAGCAAGCTCTGGTATTCCTTCCTACAAACTTATACTTTACGTCTTTGAAATGAAGATAGTCTACATCATTTATTCCTATTCTTTGAAATTGTCAAACAGTAATGAGATAATATATCACTTCATTTCATATATTAATCATGGATATAACTAAATATGTAAACATCTATGTACAGGGTGTCCATAATTAAACGACCCTTCTTTAAAGATGTCCACAGACGAAACTATTGGTCAGAAAGTTGTGAAATTTTGTGAAGGACATAATGAAGGAATGGGAATTTGTTTAAGCGAGAAAAAAATTAGTTTAAAATTTCGACACCAGAGGGTGTTTTTAATGAATTACACATTTAGCATACATTTGTGATAGTTTACAAATATTATTACAACAAGAGATGTTCAACAAAACTTTTTTCACGACATGTTTTTAGCAATTCCCAGAACACACTCTGGTCAACTGTGGAACATGCTATCTTACGATTCTAGATGATAGTTAAAAATGATGGCCGTTATGTGGAACAGGTTTTGTTGCAATAAAATATGTAAACTAATGCAAATGTATGCTGAATGTGTAATTCATTAAAAATTCCATCTGGTAGCGAAATTTTGAACTAATTTTGTTTTCGCTTAAACACATTCCCATTCTTTCATTATGTCTTCCACAAAATTTTACAACTTTCTGACAAATAGTTTCGTCTGTAGACAACTTAAAGTAGGGTCGTTTAATTATGGATACCCTGTATATGTGTGTGTGTGCTACAGAAATTCAAATAACCGATTCAATGTTTATAATATTACACTTTTTTAGATTTAAAAGGATATATTTTCAGATACAATAATGTCATATTGAAATCTTTCATATTTCAATATTTTTCCTTTAGATGATTACTGGGATTTTCATAAATGGACAGTGGAAAATATTTCCGAATTCTGGGCAGAAGTATGGGATTTCAGTGGCATCATTTATTCTAAATCCTATGATAACGTAAGTTAAATAATGTGAATTTTTCCTATATGGATAAATAAAATGTCTTATATAAGATTTCAGGTTAAATGTATTATGCATTTATCTTCTATGAAAAAAAAATTATCTTTCTGTGAAGTGGAATTTAGAAAATTCTTTTCAATATTACGAGAGATCAGTTTCTTCTATATATTTTTCATCTTTAAATCTTATTACGATTGCTATATTGTTTAAAATCTTTTTATTAAAAATTATTAACTAACTAGAAAAAAAGTAGAATAAATATTATCCTGTTTAAAATGTGATATTTATTACATTTCATACAATTTAAGTGTAAATAGTTTTCATATTGATTATAACAGTTTCATTTGGGAGTTTCAGGTATAAATAGAAATGAATCAGTCATTCTAGAATGGGCAATGGTCCAAAATTGTGAAAAATGCTTTTATTGCAGATTATGACACTTTCCCCCGTATTCTGTTACATTTAAAAAACAAAAGCTGTGCTCTAGATATTATTTCTCTATATTTTAAGAAAGAGGGAAACAACTTTCAGTATTGAGAAGGCACTTGTCCATGTACATGTGAAATTTCAGAAATGACTTCTTCGATAAATTGTATGAATACATTGTAAAAATAGAATTGTTCGTTAATCTATACTAATATTATATATTAAATACACCAAAAAATTAACAAATGGCTATGATTCTTGTTCAGACGGATGATATATTAAATTTTGTTAATTGGTGATTATCCCTTTACAAAAGAGGAGGCATTTCAGAAGAAATTTCTCAAAAAATGCTAAAGTACGATTACAGGCAGCCTTTTTTATGCAATTTGAATATACATCTGTTAGTCCGAGCATTGTCACTACAAGAGACTACATGGATGGTTTAAACTGCAACCGGTTCTCACTTAAGCTTAAAGATAAAGTTGAGCTGCCAACTGAAAAAGCATATGAAGGACCAGTCCCCATTAATATAAAAAAAATTGAGCATTTAAATCACCTCAGGGCCTATACTCCTGACGTATTTGAAAGATTTTATGACGAAATCTCATTATGTCTAACCAATGAAGTTGAACAACCTGTTGATGAACAGAAAAAGATATTTACAGTATAGTTTTTCCATGTCTCACATCAATCTATGTATCTTAATAGTAGTTCAATGTATCTTGTTTGTAGGTTCTGTAATACATGATCTATTTTAAATGAAACTATCTTTTTTCTAAATATATTATCTCGCATTATAAAAAGGGTACTTGTATTGTAATTATTTGAAAATGTTTCATTTGAATTTTCCATTTTTTGAAACGTGTTATAGAAGGCGAAAAATAGCTTTTTGGTTACATTCGAAAGAAATATATTTTTTAAAATAACTTTATAATAAATATAACATTTATAACTGTGTATTACATAAAACAACATTAATCCGGAATTAATATGCATTATAGATCAATCACAATTACCAAAAGCACAAGTTGTTCCCAAAATGAGAGCAATGGCGCATAATGGGGATAATTGTTTTGAAAACTTGCACATCAGCCTCCGTGCATTTATGATAGTTATTTTTCAGTTTACTAGCCATAAGAAGGATAATGTCATTCTGAAACTGATGTTTTAAGAAGAATTCATATAAATTAGTCCAACTTCAACATTTTAAATAAAAAACAAAATGAAATTATCAGTTCCATAAACATTTTCATTTTTCATCTCTTTGTTTTTCTGTATTACATCATTTTTTTAGACTATTTTACATTGATTGAACAATTTTTATTTTATGTTGGATGTTTCTTCGGATGTTCCGGAAATCGTTTGTTTGTCATATGATCGCAGTATTGTAACAGACGAGGAAGATGTAATAAACAATAATTTACGCGATAATTTACCCCATGATATATTTGGTGATGTAGAACATTCCATAAATTCTGAATCAACAGACAATCAAGAAATATCTGATTTAGTGTTAAAAGAAAACAAAGTATTAAACGCAGACATGATATTTTAGATGAAAATTCAGACGAATCTTTAAATAGGGATATAGAAAAAACTAAACAAAATGAAAAGGAAAATAGTTAAAAAAACAATATCAGAAAACGTAAAAAATGCAATATAATGCTGTATAAAAACGTTTCATCCTTTTCATGTGAAATAGTAGGACAAAAATGATGTAATGTGGAAAAATAAAATTGTAAATAATGAAAATGCATATGGAATAAGTATTTTTTTTTTTTTTTTTTTTTTATAGATTCAGATGTTGGACCAATTTATATGAATTCTTCGTAAAATACCAGTTTCAGAAGGATATTATCCCTTTTATAGCTAAAGAACTGAGAAATAACTACCATAAATCACGGAGGCATAAATAAAAATTTTGAAAATAATTACCCCCATTAGGGGACAACGCTCCCATTTTGGGAACATGCTGTTTCTCATAAATATTCAAATTTTATTAATTTTGTTTTCAGAAGTACTTTAAAAACTTCGTATTCATAACGAAAAAACAACTGTTCCATAGAAAAATAAGTTAATATACAAGGTGGCCATAAATACCCAGAACTGCCGCATTTGGGATAACAAGTCACCAAGAGCATTCACGGAAATTCCTTTGCATTCACCAAAGATAACTGTTTGGTGTGGTTTCACATCAGATATGATCATAGGTCCATTCTTCTATGAGAACATTACTCCGACAGGACCTGTAACTTGTTCTGTTACCGGAGACAAATATCGTCAAATGCTAAACAACTTTGTTATTCCGGCAATTCAGCAAAGACAGTGCCTGGAGAAAATCATTTTCATGCAAGATGGAGCCCCTCTACATATTGCTTTGCGGGTACAGCAGCTGCTACGACAGAAATTCACAACAGAAAGAGTCATTAGCCGCTGTTCTTACACCCTGCGACTTTTGGCTATGGGGTACCTAAAGTCCAAGGTCTATCACGGAGGTGTCCAGGACCTGGATACGCTGAAGGATAACGTATCGCGAACTGCACGAGAGATTCAGACATGTTAGTTCTCTGCTGTTGTAAATGCTGTGCACAGAATGCAATACGTGGTCCACAAAAACGGCGGCCACATCGAACCTGAGTTGGATGTGCTAAATAAACGGTAATTTTACTTCAGTATTAATTCTTCTTTTTTGAAACACTCTTTTTCGAATACACACATATTCCCTTGGCGGTGACTTTTGGAACTAATTTTTTTGCGGAAACCTTCGTCCCCCGTCTTGTTTAATCTTCCTACAAAATTTGGTGCCATTCTCGCAATTAGATCGCGCTACCGAACACTCTGAGTACCGTCAGTTTAATTATGGCCACCTTGTACATAGTGGCGCCTAATGGGTTAAAAAAAAACAGTGTTTGAATGTTTATCACCATATCTCCACTTTCCTAAAAGCTATTAACTAAAACTAGACTTATGTTAACGAGTAGGTCACCACCAACTTTCAACTAAAGATTTAAAAAAAAAAAAAATCCTACTCGGCCTTTTGCAAGGTAATGACTTTTTTTTTGGTGCATTTTCCCTTTACTAAAGGTTTAGTTACTCGATACTTCTGTTTAGTAGATTTGAGTTAATGGTGAATTGGATTTCAGGTTTAACCTCGAATTAAGCAATTACACCGCATTTGAGGTTAACGCAAAATTGATAGATTACAGTGGAACACTCACTGTTTTCGACTGAAAAAATGGATTGGGACTCCATGATCCCATGCTATTACTGCATAGTTTGTTGTTCTTGATCTGCCTGCAAATTAAGTAGCATGTATTCTGAATCCTAATGTATAAATTTATTGAAAAACATAGCAGTTGTTAAGGAAAGCATTTTAAAAAAGGTTGCATTAAAAAAACACAAAAACTATAATAAAATCAACTATTATTTCTTTAAATGTAAAAAAAAAAAATTAGTAAAAGTATTAATAATTTATTTTAATAATTTGTTTTATATTATATTATTTTATTTTATATTAATAATTATTATCAATGTAGAGATAATTGCAGTATCTTACCGATTCTTTTCCGCATGCGGGGCTGTGTTCTTCAAAATATGCTCTATAGAAAGAGAAAATTTTCATTTTGCTTAAAAGCAAGTTTTGAAATATCTTTTGCATTACACACGTCATATGTAGAAAATTTCAGATAGAAACGTATTATTTAGAAAATTTACATAAATATTGCATAACATAAAATATTTTTTTCTTTTATTTACGCCAGCCTGTGTTGTATGGCACTCTACTGGATATAACTCAGTCGTTCTTAAATAAATAGAAAACATATTTTAGAAAATTATTTTCACACATCAATTATGCATTTTTCAATAATTTTATATGATTATAGTAGATGAAGTAACGCTGCTTTGGCATTTGGATAATATTGTTATTTTTTTGTATAAAAACATGCGTATAATATATCTATGTATCTATATTATTTACCTTAAGAATTAATTTTTGAGAGTAGTATCTTATCATTCATCTTCAGATATTTTTAAATAATAACTGAATAAAAAGGCTTAGAACTTGATTTTTTATATCGATTTACTCCCCTTTAGTTTTCGATTTACTCCCCTTTAGTTCCCCTTTTAGTTTAATGCGCACATGAAAATAACTTACTATTTTTAATGGTATATGTTCATGGTACAATGATAATTACATTTTCCATAAGTAGGGAATGTACTTTCAAATAATGCAAATTCAAACTTTGTCAACAGTCACGGATATTGCATATGATGCTACGGTACACAGTTCTACCTTTCCTTTTTAAAATACATTTTTTATGTGCATAGTTTTTCCAACAGAATTCAAAAGCACTAATATATGATCGTATGTCCCGCGACAGGATGAGTGTCATTGTCAACAATGGGATTTAAAATGAATGTGGTTAACAATAAAAGCTTTCCAAAAAGAAACCGACATTTTGTTGTGCGAAATCATTCTTTGTAATATATTCCCACTATCCAATAAACAAATAATAATTTTATAAAATCCAATCCCCTAAAGTAATTTTTTTTAACAATTACTTGTTTGTCTTTCAGATCATTGATTTGTCAATACTTATGGAAGAATTGCCTGAATGGTTTGACGGAGCAAGACTAAATATTGCCGAAAATCTCTTGAAATATAGAGATGATCGTGTAGCTTTGATCGTTGCAGGTTTCACATTTTTATCTTTAAATCGATATCTTTAAATCATTATCCTTGAATCTTTAAATTTTTTATACTTTTTCCTCAGTTATTTATCTTCAAATCGTTTTCTTTAATTTTTATCTTTAAATATTGTTAATAAATCCAATCTAAGAAGTTATTATCTTAATTTATAAATATATGCATTGTTACGCTCAATATACATTTTTTTTATAATACAGGTGAAGACAGAGAAGTGGAAGAACTGTCTTTCAAAGAGTTGTATGAAGAAACCAGGATATATGCCGCAGCTCTTAGAAAAATGGGACTTCAAATAGGCGACAGAGTTGCATGTAAGCGAATTCATATATATTGCTGTTGTGCTTTATTTTTTTTTATAATTAACACTTTCAAACCTAGTTGAAAAGTGTTTATGCCTTCGGTTAGTCTGGCTGTCTGCCGTATGACCGTCTGAACGTCTGGCCGTGCTCTAACTCCCGTAAATATGCTCGGATTGCCCTGCAATTTTTATATGTTATTGTCGTTATCTATAGCATGTTTCCTATTTCAACTGAAGTGTGTAGCACTTATAGTTCTTTTACAGGGATACTCAAAAGAATTACGTTACATTACGGTCTATGGGGGAAAATCATTTGCGGTTTATTTTAATGATGTTACACAATTTCAAACACATTGTAATTTATATATATCACTAAAGTGCATTACAAGAAGCTTAATATGGAATAGCGTGTGAATAGCACTTATAGTTACTTTACAGGGACACTCAAAAGAATTACGTTACATTACGGTCTATGGGGAAAAATCATTTGCGGTATATTTTAATGATGTTACACAATTTCAGACACATTGTAATTGATATATATCACTAAGGTGCATTACAAGAAGCTTAATATGGAATAGCGTGTGCATAGCACTTATACTTACTTTACAGGGACAGTCAAAAGATATCCCCTACATTACGTCTATGGAGAAAAATCGTTTGCGGTTTAATTAAATAATGTTTCACTATTTTAAACGAATTGGAATTTATACATATCACTAAGGTACATTACAAGAGGCTTACTACAGAATATTGTGTGTATAGCAGCCATCCTTCATTTACAGGGACACACAAAAGAATTCTCTACTGTCTATTAGCAATAACTCCTGGAAGTGCGTTTTAAATTGCTGAACGCGATTTTAAATTTAACTCACTTTTTGTCTATTACTTGGTGTGTATAAATTCTGCAGATCATATACAGGGCAGTACAAAAGTTCGCGAACACATTTCCGTTTATTGACAGAAACTCCAGAAGGAGAATTTTAAACTGTGCTACGCGTTTCCTAACTAAACTAAACTTTAGCATCATATGTAGTATATATACAAATCTATAGATCATATACAGGGCTGAATAAAAGTATTCGGATATTTTTCCGAATATTGTATATGTTGGAAATTCGTGAAATTACGTTTTTAAATATGTTATGCGTTTTCCAAATTGTTTACTTAGATGTTATCTTTCAGCTTATTAAACAGAAATTATTTGTAAAATTATTTTGGAAGCGTTAGAAAGTGTTACATAATCTATGCTTGACGCATGATTTTTCGTTCTTGTTAATAGTTATCTGTTTAAAATCTCCTTGAAAATAGCAAGAATACGAAAATTTTTGTAACTTATTCTTATCCTTCAATTCGCAGCTAATTTGGTTTAGGTAAAGGTGCTTCAACTGTGCAACTTTAATTTAGGCACACATCTAATGCAATATTCTATAACTGATTAAAAAAAATAATAACGGCATGTTTACTGCATTTTTTTTATTCGTATATAAAAATTCTTTTGTGCTTCACCAATTATGTTAGGCATGTTACACGCATGTTACACCAGGCATGTTACACGCATTTTTCAAAAACACAGTTTCGGAGATACTGGGACAGAAATTTCAAATTCAGAACGGAAATTATTTCTTTTAAATTATTTTTTAGGCACTATTCTAACTAATGTACTTCTATACAAAATTTAATTCTAATCTGTTTCCGTCTTTTTAGAGTAATAAATAATTAATTTCGATTTACACAAAAGGAGATTTATTCCTCATTTGAACACTGTTGGAACGATATCATTTGAAATAAAATGTAAGTCTTTTTTCTAATAAAACTTTTATATACTTTTGTAAAATACAAATATGTTCATCAAAACATCAAAATCAGAATAATAAGAATATAGAAATATTTAAAATATTAATTCTTTTTTTAATAAAGGAAATTATTTGTTGTTCTTTTTTTTTGTTCTTTTTTTTTAATTAAATTTTTGCCATTCCCCATATTTTGGTTTAATTTACATAATAAAGAAACATGAAGTGTTCAACATAAAAAAAAGAAACTGTTGAAAGGTAAAGAATGCTATCATTTATGGAAAAACTTTTCTTATTATGACATATTTTTAAACTAAATTTTAAATTCATAAAAAAAAATATTTAAATATTAATCTGTTTTTAAAGTGAATTCAAATATAGGATTGAAGTATTAAAATGTCAACAATACTGAAGAAACAATCGCACGTTTATCTAACTTAAATAGTTTAAACCGACACAGAGAATACCGATAAATTGAGGCAAAGAGACGCCATTGTTGTGTAAATGTTTTGTAATTTTCTGAAATTTTTCTAAAAATCATACGTATAAATATAAGAAACAATTGCTTCTAGTACTTTCTTGTCCCCAAATCGGTGTAATTGGCGTACATTCCATTAATGAAATATCTAGATTTCGTTAGAACTACTCGAATTTGAATAAAGTTAGTAAAATTCCCTTAAATATGGTGTCCCCCAAATTATTTTTTCTAGAATTAAAATAAGCGTAAAAAAACGGTCGCTATAACTGTAATAAATTACAATTTTATATATGAGTACCACATAAATTATAATAAAGCAGAACTGTCACTTCAACTGAACACCTAGCAACACGAAGTATTGTTGTCATCTGTTTTCTCTTAACTCTCTGATCGTTTATCAAGCGAGTTCCACGGCAAGACATTTGTAGAAATTTGATAAACTACATAATTTTTTAAGGAATTTTGTTTTAAAAATTCCACAGTCAAAGAGTGAAAATGAAAATGATAAATTTACTACATATTTCAAATACATGATGATTTAAAAAATGTAGTAATAAGGACATACTGGTCGATTAAATATTCTTCAAAAGGATTTTGAAAAAAAAAATTAAGGAGCCAGAGTTTTAATTATTTTTTGTCATTGCATACGATTGTATGTTTTTCATGTGATAGCAAGTGTGACATAGTGCGCCAAAGTATCACGTGTAAAAATATGATTAATGTTTTGCACGAACGTTACTACAAAACAAGCTATATACAAAAGCTCGTGTTTATATTTTTGATTAATTAAAAAAAATTACAATAAACAATGAATCTTAACTTGTCAGCCCCAACAGAAGACAATCCTTATTACTTTACTTTGCTCTGGGCGTAGACAAGGTGATGCGCACGATTAGCTGACTACAGTAAAATTTTCATTTATTTATTTCACGTGTTTTTTATTAATTTTGAAAAAGAATATTTCTGAATTTCTTATTAATTATTTTTAAGTAAAAATTTTAATTATTAGTAGCAATCCTCGTTTCGAAGGAGACTGAGCTATATTAACTGTAATTTGACTAGCCGTTACCTAGACTGCGTGCAGGAAGAACTGCTAAGAAAAGTGCAGACTTCAATAATATTCCTTCAGTTATTCCTACAGTTTACAACGGTTTTTCTTACAGTTTACAAAATGTATAAGACATGTAAGAATGTATAAGGTTGATCCTGATTTTGACGCTCAACAAGAAAACAAATAATTTAACCAAGGAGAACACGTCAAGACATCTATCCTTATTGCAAAACTGATACTTGCGTGCCTTATTATTATTTTGTTTTTTGGTTCGAATGGCAACATCAGGATTCCAGCTTGTACTTTATTCACGTGGCAAACTTCACGCTGTGTACCTGTGTACAGTTTCCTTATCAGTTCTTCCTGCACTCAGTTGAGAAATTACAGCACTTTTTAAAAATTCTGATTGGTATTAGCAATTATTGATTTCACTGAAAAAAAGACAAATCATATCATTAGAAAAATAGCTTTTCCAAATTAAGAAGAAAAAAGTAAATTGGAGAGATATAAGTTTACAACAAATTTATCACATGCACCGTGTGCATATCTACTATATACATATCTTTAGATTACGTATATAGATAGCCATTAAAATACATCTTTCGCTTATTTTCATCGTAGTATCTAATTTATATGAAAAGCAGTCATGTATAAAAAGCAAATTTCCTTACAGCTATAGATACTTCAAAATGTTCTTCAAATTATTTCAGGCCTGATTAATATATATATTTTTTTTCAGGTTATATGTCTAACAGGCCAGAAGCCGTGATAGCGATGCTTGCTGTAACAAGCATAGGAGCTATATGGACTGGAGGTTTGCCAACCTTAGGACCAAATGTATAACTCGTAATTTTAGATATTTTTAGTCGTATCACCTCTCTGTATCAAATAAAAATTGATAAAAAATACTTTAAATTATAAACTAAATAATATTTATCTGTTTTTCAAATGAAAATGTTTTATAATGAAAACATATCTATATGACACCGATATAGGTTTTCTAATTAATTGATTTGCATCGCCAATTCAAGATGACCTTTTTTAAGACAGGGCAATAAAACATCAAACTAATTATAACTTCTATGCATGGCGTGCACATTTTAATTTTTTTAATGTTAAATTAATTTTATGTAAGCAGTATACAGTATAGAAAAAATAAAGGATAATAAAGAAACATTGTTTATACAGAGTTTATTATTCTGTTTTTATTGCAAAAAGGGTTTTTAACTATGAATTCTATTAATATCTGAACATCTTTTTTCACTCCGTATGTTTAGGACATTATATGTTAAAGACATTAAAATGTTGTATGAGTATGGATTTGTGCGAGTAATGTTTCATGGAATGTTTTATTCGGACAGAATTATTATTATCACTGTTATGATGTTTCAAATAAATATTTCCCATCCTTACGAAAATAAATATTTCTAGTGTATCTTCGGTCTATATTCATTCTGTAAGGTATGTATTTATTTTAAATTTTTAATTACGTCGTAGCTTTTGCATATGAATGCTGTGTTATACAAGGGCAATGCGAATCAAATTTAACTAAACATAAAAACTTAATAGGAGCACATTTACAAATTTAGAAACATTTTCCTAATTTAGTAATGTATCATAATAAACAAAGAATTCTTCTTCATTTGAAGGTAATATTTTAAATGTAAATTAACCCTTTGAGTAAAACAAATCATTATTCTTCTTTAAGTTTGGATGATTTAAATGAAATTATAGTTAAAATCAGAAATAATAAAAATATGAATTCAAATTTTTTTTGTAAATTTACATATACTTTTATTTTTAATTAATGATGTGCAATTTATTATTTAGGCATACCTTAACAGAGTGAAGCAAGTGAAACCTAAGTTTCTATTTACAATAGATCAGTTTCCACATAACAAGGAGACTATTTATTTAGTCAAAAACATAAAAGACATAACAGATGGTAAGTTTAACATCACGTTGTTTTCCTACAAAAAGCGTCTGTTTTTTTATTTAAACATTAAGGCATTACAGGTGAAACAATATTTATAGAATTATTCCACCAGTAATTGACCTTGCGCTAGAGTAGCTGATCATAAAAAAGTAGCATAGCAGTGCCACCTGTTGGGATATCTACACCAAAGCGTAATTAGCCTCTATTTATGTCAAAGTCTAACTGAATCTGAAGTTTGATGAATATAGGTGCATTAGTTCTTGAGATAGAGCTATTGCGGAAATCGCGAAAATGCAGCATAGAAGCCCCACCTGGTGGGCGATTTTTAACAAAAACTAACCAGCACCAATTTATATCAGGGACTAAGTGAATATAAAGTTTTATGAAATCCCTTGTATTAGTTCTTGAGATAGAGCGCCCACAAAACTTTTGTGACATACAGACAGACAGAGTCACAGACAGACATTTTCTAAAAACAGTCAAATCGTGTTCAGGAACTTCTAGAATCCGTCGAAAATTTTCATGAATCCAATACTTTATTCTTGTAAAGATAGACGAAAGTAAAAATATTGAAATGCAAACGGGATATTAGAAAATACCGGCCACATAGGATTAACATTAGCGAACGGGTGATTTCGCGTGAGGGGACAGAGTCACACTTTATTTTTGATTGAATAAATCTATTGTGTCTCAAAAGAAAATTGTATCATCTAAAGTGTTCTATAGCCTCTATAACAGCTAACAGTTTGTACCAATGATACTGAGACTATCTGTTGCTTTCCTGTATTTTATAAACTGTTTTGAGAACTTATAAGAAATATGTACATAAGAGAATGGACTAGAACAGCGGTTCCCAAACTGTACTGTTAAGCAACACACCTTAAAAATTGAAAATGACTTGACTCCGGTCAGATCTGCTAGTATATAAATAAATTATGTTAATATATTAATATATATTATTTATATATAAATTTTATACAATAAGAATTATTTTAATAAAAAAATTACATATATTTTTAATAAACTTTTGCTTTACAAAAAGTAGAAAATATAAAATTACAATGGAATAAATTAGCTTTAATCTCATTCATATTTCAACTGTAATATCGAAACAATCGCACGATAAAAATAATTTGTCTAGTAAAAAATATCGAAGACTTTAATTTTGGCAAAAGATCAATATCTCATTTTCCAAATAATATTATACCAAATATAATTTTTAATGATAAGATATCCGGAATACGTTTATTTTATTCTTTGAAAACTAATTCATTCCTTTTTCAGTTTTTTTTTTACATATTTTCATGAAATTTATCTTTATTATAATTTTAATATTTAATTTAATGTTGTTTTATTTTAGGTAATTTAAATATATTAAATCCTTTTGCATGGAAATGGGAATTAAAATAGGCATTATATTTGATTAAATAGATATTCTCAAAATATTACAAATTTTATTTTTATAAATGATATATATCTGTGAATATTATAAAAAAGAATTAAAATGTATACCATAAAATAATAAAACGAAATATATTTCACAGGACTCCCATCATTGGAAAAAGTGATCATTGTACCATCAAAAGGAGAATCGAAAAGTTTGTCTAGCAGAGAAATTAAAAATAGGTAAATGTACTTCAAGGAAATAAGAATTATTTTTTAATTGTAGTACTATGCTTGTTATAACATACCTTCCTTACAATTTACCATTATGTTTTAAGTCTCGTTGCTTAATATATTCTTTTTACTTTTAAAGAAGCATTAATAAAATAACTTATTCCATTGTGATTATTAATAGCATCGTATTCATACACATTTGATAATTTCAATTTTTACTTCGATATCATTAAAATTTTCATTTTTAAGTAATACACAGGGTGTCCGAAAAAGGTTGGACAGATTTGAAAGAATCATAACTCTAAAAATAATTGCCCAAACAGCACACATCCATCTATAAGACATTTATAAAAAGATTATTTGCATTTACTCATGAGTAAATGCAAATATTTTTTTTCAAAGAACTCGTTAAATATCCAAGATTTGTTAGATGTAGCTGTTTTAAAATCGTGACATTCAAAGGATGCGCAGGCTCGATGATCGGAAAAATGCAAATCGCACCACACATTCGCAATTTTAACTGTTTGCTTAGGTTATTTGTGTAAATATTGGATTCTTTCCTACTAAATCGAAGATGTTGAAGATCTTTCTAATTAACATTTTCCCCATATCTCCAATAGTTTTAGACTTATACGCTTTCCACTCCGGAATCATCGAAGAAATTGCGAATGTGTGGTGCGATATGCATTTACATATCATCGATTCTGCGCATCGTCTGAATGTTACGAATTTAAAACAGCTACATCTAACAATTCTTGGATATTTGATAAGTACTTTGAAAAGAAAATAATTGGATTTACTCAATTATTTTTAGAGTCATGATTCTTTCAAATCAGGCCAACCTTTTTCGGACACGCGGTACACTGTATTTGAGTTACCTTCTTCTTCACTGAGAAAAATGACACTTTCAAATCTGAGTAAATCGATGTTTACATTTTGTTATGAAACTTTTTGTTTCAAATATGACGAAACAATGCTTTCAATTCTGAAATACCAGCAATACTCAGAATATTGAAACATGGACATACTCAAAACGAAGCACATAGAAGTCAGTTCATACTCATTTTTGAAACATGAACATACTCAAAAATTAGCACATAGAAGTCAGTTCATACTCATTTTTAAACATGAGCACATGGTGTTTTATTCTCGAGTGTGTGCATGTTTTCATAAAAGAGTATATACATGTTTCAAACTTCAGTAATTTTAATTTGGGGCCATTTTGAATATGCGACACACTCAGATTTGAGTATTTTTTGGCTCAGTTTTGAAAATGTCGTTTTTAGAGTGTTAATATTACTAATCAGCTGGTAAGGAAAAAAAATGCGCATTTTATTTGGTAATTTCTTTTTTCTATTGTTTGAAATTTCGAAATAATACTTACATAATGAGTAACACACATTAAATTTCAGTTCATTAAAATAACGACATCGTATTTAGTGGAAAGAACCTGTTTAATTCACATAATAAATCTAAAGGCCACTTCTTTCATTATTTTTCAACGGTTTCACAAATGATGTTTCCCCAATGCATGAAATTCCATGGTAAAATCTTTGAATTTGCAACTTGTCTGAAGTGTTATCTCTTTGAATTTCGTATTTTTCCAGTTGTTCTTGAACAGCCGTAACACTCTATAAATAACATTTAAAATAACAATTTATTGGTTTAAAAACGAAATACAAATCAGCTTTTCAAATGATTTGTCTCTTTCAAAGTACTCTAATAATAACCCTTAGTGTTTAATCGTACTTAGAAGCATAAATGCTTTCAATCACCATCCAATTTTTTAATCTTGAAAAAAATCCAAGGTTATGTTTTTCATTTATTTTTAACCAAGATTTTTGATGATACGTAAAGGAAAAAAAAGTATCAACCCAAAAGATTTTTACTGAAGTTTTGTTTTTGCGGATGTCTTTTTGTGTAATATCTGTTCAATCCAAAATACCTATAATCAGTGATGGGAATAATGAATGATTTTGTCATTCAAATAAAACATTCCGGCATACGTAAAAGAATAATTAACAATCTTTGTATTTTTAAAAATTATTATCAGAAAAAAATTGTAAAAAAAAGAAAAGGAAAAAGAAGAAAAATAAAATGAATGTTGCCAACCTTCATATATTTTTTAATCAACTACACACAGAAATTTTCGGGGAGAAAAAACATATGTATTTTTTATGTGCCTCTTCATTTAATTCTAATTAAAATGAAAATTTCTTTTTTATGTGCAAAATTTTGATTAAAAAATACGAACGTTGATAGCTATACTTTTGCGCATGCCACGATGATTCATTGGAATAACAAAATCATTGATTCTTCCCATCACTACCTATAATTTGAATATTTCTTGCTATAAGAAAATATACGTTTGGAGTAAAATATAATTTTTGCATATTTCCTAAAATAACGTATAATGATTTTCTACCATTACGATTACTGTGTCACTGCCATTACAATATTAAACAAGTTGGAAATTGTACGTCAAACGTAACAAATGAGATGCGTTCGTACTATAGCTAGTTATATAAATATTCAGATCTTGATGAGTTTTAGATCTATGAAATGAATTATATCATCTGCAGATTAATTTCTGTAATAAAATAAGTATCTCGGTCTCTTGACGATTAAACCTCGGAAGCTCCGATAACAGAAAAGCACCGATTTAAAAAAAAAATCAAACTTCTTAATAAATGTTTTTATTAATATTTACTAAAGTTTTGATTCGATTTTCATAAAATTTAAAATGTCGAAACAAAATTCTGCAAAGATAATATATCTTAAATGTCAAACCATTCGGATGGGTAGTTTTTGCGTTGTTATATGCGGACGGACGGACCAGACGACGACAATAGGTGCTACGTATTTATATAATTACGAACGCATCTAAAAAGACAAATGTTTCATAATCTAGGTCTTATGTTTCTTACGGTTTATAAAAATATAATATAACCTCTTCCGAGTTATCTACGATTCTGCAAAGTTTTACTTTACCATTATAAGTTTCTGAAATCAATGAGATCAATTTTTGAGAATTAATGAAGCCTTTCTATAGCACAATTTATTTTGCTGTCCATAATTTTCGGAAACGTGTTCGGGTAGTTTTTACAATGTATTAATCGGTTTCCTCTACCCTGAATATCGTTTTTACGCATGCTATCAATTCTGAAGTAAACAATTTCAGCTACATAAGAAAATAATGTTAATTTTGATGTTAATATTAATTATATTAATTTTAATGTAAATGTTATTGCTGTTAATATATCATGTTTGATGAAGATTAAAATGAATTATTGTAAATTTATAGCATCTGAAAAACCAAATATTTCGGATTGAGAAAACTGATTAATGTACAGTGAAAACTACTCCGAAACGTTTTCGAAATTTATGGGCAGGAAAAGTAGCTTTTACTTCAGAAATTACTTATAAATTCTCGGAAACATTTTCGCTTCTGAAGTTTCTGAAGGTAGAAATAAAAATGCTTTTGGGAATCAGTGGCAACTCGGAAAAAGTTATACTACATTTTCGTAAACCTTAAGAAATATAAGAGCTAGGTTAAGAAACCTTTTCATTTAAAATGTAGCTAATCCTCTCTGAATAGTAATATTTCTCTCTTTACAGTTGTTTTCTAGATGAATTCAAAAGAATGGCCTTTGAAGAAGACGGGGCTTTACCTAAGTTGATTTTTGAACAAGTTTCTTTTTCACATCCTGCTTTCATCAATTATACTTCAGGTTCAACAGGTCTTCCGAAAACGATTGTCCATGGATTTGGGGTACGATAGAAAAGAAAACTTGTTTATCAACATTAATAAATATGTGTCTATGCTTTTACTGTTACAAACTTTTTAAAAATATATATATATATATTTTTTTTACTTTATTTTTCGAAATTATTTTAATCCGATGATATTTTTGGATCGAGTGTTGCCATTTAGATCTCTGTTAAAATGAAATGTATTTCATAAGGGGGCGACAACATTTGTGAAATCGCATGTAAAGCAGCTAACACTGGTGTACATTTTCTTAGGAACTACTCAATGATTTCAACGAAAATACGATTCATACGAAATATTTCGGACATTTTTCCGACTATAGATGGCAATAGCTGAAATTGGGTTTTCAAAAGTGTTATGTGTTTTGAAAATTGCTTACTTAAACATTATATTTTACCTTATTAAATGGTGAAATATCTATACTTATAAAAGAGCATGTCCTGAGGGACTCATAATCAACGCCGAAACTCAGCTGCCACTCCTACGACAATGCAATTTAGAAGACATGTTCCTTATACAAAGTATGCACCCACTAAGAAAGGATTTTTGAAAATTAACCCCTAGAGGGGTTAAATAAGGGGTTTAAAGTTTTACGTCATTTCGCCTTTTCGCCATATCTCAGCTGCAGTTTTAGGTAGGAACGTGAAATTCAGTGTACCCAATCTACTAAGAAAATAGTTAAACACTAATTTCAGTGATTTTAGAAATTCAGCTACTAAGGGGTTTAAACGGGGGATGGGGTCGAAAATTTTATGTGATTTCGCCTTTTCACCATACCTCAACAGCAGTTTTAGGTAGGTGCGTGAAATTCAGTGTACCCAATTTACTAAAAAAATAGTTAAACACGTATTTCAGCAATTTTAGAAATTCAACCAGTAAGGGGGTTAAGTGGGGGGGGGGTGTCAAACGTTTTAGGTCATTTCGCCTTTTCGCTATACCTCAGCAGCAGTTTTAGGTAGGAGCTTGACATTCAAGATAATAAAACTA
Source organism: Maratus michaelseni (assembly GCA_963931845.1). Lineage (NCBI taxonomy): Eukaryota > Metazoa > Arthropoda > Arachnida > Araneae > Salticidae > Maratus > Maratus michaelseni. The sequence goes on along the minus strand of OZ007590.1, from coordinate 103,403,107 downwards.
CTAAAAAATAGTTAAACACACATTTTAGCGATTTTAGAAATTCAACCACTAAGGGGGTTAAACGGGGTTAGAATATTTTTGGCCATTTTGTCATATCTCAGAAAAAGTTTTAAGTACGAGCGTGAAATTCAGCATTACAAATCTACAAAAAAAAATTGTTAAACACGTATTTCAGCAATTTAAGAGCTAGCTAGTTTGGCGCCAACATCAGCTATGATAACTTTTTTATAGCTGATATTATTATCATTTTTATTAGATATTTTACGCGACATTTTTCTGAAGGAAAAGTTTTTTTTTTTTTAATTTCAAATATTATAAATTGTTTTTGCACTTTTCGTGTTTTAGCGATCGGATATAAATTGTTATACAAATTAAAATAAATTTCCTACTCTGTTCAAAATACATTTTCTGGATTTTATAATTTGCGATTTCAATACTGATCGCCATATTTATGTGTTCGGGTATGCTCATATCAGCGTTATACTGATTACCGTATAATCAGTTTACAGGAGTGCAACACAAATGGCTCTGTTAAAATAATTTCGTTTTAATGATTTATGCACGCACAATAACTGAACCCCTTTATAATGATCGCTGTAATAACGATATATGTCTGAGAAACACATAGGCTCCATTATATTTATCACGACATTAACAATTTATAGGCTTTAAACCACAGTGTCATGTATGTTAAGTAATCCCATTTATCTCTGTTTTAAAAGCTCTATCTTCCCCCTAGATTATCACGCGCAGGGCCGAGTAGTACTTAATCTGGGGGCTCATGAAAGAAAATTATTATTTATGGCGCGAAATCTTTGTTTACGTGCTTTTTTGATATTTTTATTAGTTATTTTCATATAGTTTCAAATAAAGTATTTTATTTATATTTTTCTGTATGCATGTAAGACAGGTATGCAGGGCTGTACGCTGCAGAATGTATCTGGGCCCCACTCGGGAGTGACCGGTTAGTTTTCTATAAAAAGGAAGAGAATTGCAGATACATGGTTATGTAATTTTACAACACATTTCAATTATTAATTTTAGGGATATAGATACATTTTATTCTTCTTCGGTCTAAAGTTTAAAGGGATCGTCTTCTATAATAAAAGCTTTCACAAGAAAGAAAGCTTTTTTTTATGCCGCTAACCAGCCCCCTACCTGCCCGTCATGAGTGCCTAGTTTGACGGGTTATTACCTTGAGGCGGGGCGGAAATCCACCTGACTATGGTTGTGATCCACCTGACTATAGTTTTGTTGGCATCGCTGCAGTACTCTCTAGGGGTTTGCTACAGTTCTCTTTGTTTGCCAGTTGAAGGTTTCTATTTAACTTTGTTAAATTGCAGACATAAAAAAAGCAAAAATTAAGGAAAATAAAGTTATTAATTTAGAAACTTTATCAGGTGACGAGACCTTCACCTGACTGGGCAGACCCAGAGGTATGATTCACAGGGAACTTGGAGGACTTTGCACCCACGATGGATTTTACATGCACCAGCGCTTTTAGCGATTTACATATTTGCCATCTCTGTTGGCTTGTCACGTTTATGTTGTATTGTCGCTGTAATGTTTTCGCCTTTTTGGGGGGCTGATTCGTTTTTATTTGTCTCTGCAGGGTTTTTTGTCGTTTTTATGCGCCCTGCTACGGGATGTTTCTGTCTATTATCATTCGTTGGGTTTTTGTCTCTCTCTTGTAAAATTGATATATCTAGCTTATACTATAGCTGGTTGTCACATTTTGAAACTTGGTCTGTTTTCAAGAGTTTCACTGGTTATTATGTCACTATCGTGGGTTTTGTCACAGTGTAACTTTTGTTACTGGTAGTTGACACATTGTAACTTTTGTTAATGGTGGTTGTCACATTGTAACTTTTGTTACAGGTGGTTGTCACATTTCTGGATGTCGCACATTCATTTTTGTTGGTTTTATTATTTTAACACACCCGTGCATTTTAGTTGGGGGTTTTGATTTAATTTTTTTCCGTCGTGAATACGCTTTATGCGATCAGTCCATTGAATCCTAATTGCTTTTATCACTGCTTTTGTATTTTGTTCAACTTGTTGATTTGTTATTTGAGAAACTTGGCGCACTAATGGAGTAGGGCTTGTTCCGTGGCCGTTAGTCCGTGATATATCTAATAGGCTGTATTCACTTGATGATACACTATTTTTTCCTCTGTTCACTTTCTTTGACAGGTGTGCTTTGTGCATTCACCAATTACTTACTTTGTTGTGTTTTGTTCACTTTTCCTCGGTTATTTGACTTCATGAGTTGGTGAAATTCAGTCAGTCACAGATGACTTCCACTTCTCATTAGTGCTGAAGACAAAAAACAATTTTTTTGGCGTAGCAAAGAGGTCCCGTTGCAAAATTTCTACAGTTCATAATTTTAAAAAGTTATTTATTTTATAGTAATTTTTAAAAGTAATTTTTAAAAGTAATTTTTAAAATTAATTTTTAAAATTAATTTTTAAAATATTATTTATAGCAATAAAATTTTTACTTATAGTAATTTTTAAAAGTAAGCGCCCAAAAAAAATGTGTTAAAAATGTATGAATTATTGAAAAACGAACAAGTGTTGTGCGTTTTAAAATCTTAATGGAATATATATAGTACTAATATACACTGACAATTTTGTTTGTATTAAAAAAATCATTTTCCGTTTTAGGGATTACTTACTACTTTTCGGGATTTCGGGCTTCATTGGAATTGTGAACCAAATGATATTTGGCTCTCAATGTCACCGGTAAGTGCCTTCACATCTCACTACTCAAATATGCATCCCACCTAATGATTTTATTATAATTTATTACTTTTCTACTAATTTTACTGCTTAGCTTTCTGAAAATTCAATTTCAATCCCATTCAACACAATTGTTTAAACTAATTTTATTTTTAATGAACACGATTTTTATATGAAATTTGAAATATAATGAGAAAAGCGTATACGAGAAGAAATTGCAATGTGCGCTTTATCGCGAAAAATGTTCCTTTGACGTATTATAAACTTTTAAAACTGAGACAGATAAAACATTCATTTATTTCATTTAAAACTTAAGGATTACCTTCCTCTTTTGTTCCAATTACAAGTACATCTGAAACTAAAAACAGAATATTGTTAAATGTCATTTTATAGAAATCCTATAAAATATTTTGTTAAGCAAACATTGTGTTGTGGCTTTATAATCAAGCAAATAAAATTAGCTAGTTTTCCTGCATCATTCTTCAGTCATAAATTGAGTTTTAAAAATGTGTACGCGTTTTACGCATGTTCTCACACTACCGGTTACATATTCTAATAGATCTGCACATGAAAGAAAAAAAATCCGTTTCCTGCACATCCCAAAATATATGCGTTCCTTAGAGAGGAAAATTCGAACGTTCGAAAAAAAGTAGCCGACTCGCTTCTGAAATGCGATGTGGTCAGCCTCGTATTTGCTTTGGATGGTGACTTGATATGCACTTTTATAATATAGATATATATAGACTGCGACCTCCGTTTATATGTATGCTTTTCTAACTATTTTAGTGTTTTTTTTTTTCTTTGAGGTGTTTATTTTATATGTTCTCGAATTTCCATTATTTTCATTCATCAGAAGTTAAAAAATAAAAGTGTTAAACTAATATTTTCATAAGTATTTATGTATTATACATTTCTGATATATATTTAATAAAATATCATAAATATTATATGAATATAGTAGTTTGAAAAAGAAATTGTTAAATGAAGTTTGAGATGTATGTATTATGTATTATTATTTTCATAAATAATATGCTTCTTTCTGTTCACCAGATTTTAAAATAAGAAAATATTAAATTATTTTTCATAAATTTTTATGTATGAAAAGGAAACTAATAAGTTTTAGCTTAATAAAACATTATGCATACGATAAAAAATATTACAAAATTGTTACATGAAATAATTTTCATCAGAGATATTTTTCTTCTGGAAATATAAATTAGTTTCATGGGAGATTCCATAATTTGTATCTATTCTGTTCTTCAATACTAGCACATTTTTTATTAATACCAACATTAGTTGCAAAAATTAAAATATCATGATTGATTCATTTAACCCTTAATTGCATAGTGATGTAAATTTCCATCACTGTTTATTTAACTTTTAATAAATAAATCAACTTCTTCGTCACCACTATATTTATATAGAAATATTAATCCAGTAAATTTCCCGTGAACTATGTTGCTGAACAAAGATAAAAATCTATCTTAAAACTTTGGTGTCTAATATTTAATATATGTATAAAAAAAACGCAATTGTAAAAGAAAAACTCATGCAAAGAAGGGTTAAATAGCTTTGAATAGAGTAATATGTTAAAGCTATATCTGAAGCTTATAGTAAGGCAGGTGATACATTAGCCTGTAGAAAGTTTCAAATTCCATTTATAATTAATATAATTCAGTTTAAATACACTCTTCATATTACATCTTCAATTTCATAAGAAATTTGAAGAAAGATTAAAAGAACACATTTCTGACATTAAGTTTAACCGTCCATCCACAGCTTTATCAAGGTTAAATCAGCGACAGATTATAAATATTGATTTTCAAAATGCAAAAATTATAGTTCCTATAAATAACGAGTTTACAGCTAAAATCAGAGAGTCTTTGGAGATTTTATGTAAAGGAAATCGAGTCTGTAATGATTGCTTATCTTATAATGTACCTAAAATCTGGTTTAATATTTTGAATTTATCAAGAACCCCAGCGCTGGAACTAATGGACTTTTCCTGATACACCCCTACAGAATAATAGACTGGCCCCGTTAAAACTACGTTACATATTAGCACAGTGTAAGCGAGAAGCGACATTCCTACACTCAGCTCAGTCAACAGTTCACCACTGAAGAAGATCACGTTAGTGATCGAAAGTCTCGGGATGTAAATGTTTGTATTTTGTCACCTTTTAAGCATGTTTTAATGTATATTTTATTAACTTTAAATACAAGGTGAATATTTCATTCCTCTACAATTTCGTTTTTATTTCGAAAATTTTTCTGTTAAGAAAAATTGAATTTACCAAAAGGAAATACCATAATCTGATAATAAAGAAATCATCTATATAAACAAAAACATAAACTAAAGTTTATTTATTTATTTACTTACTTTTTGGATAATATATTTTAAAGGTTTTTAATTGTTTTTCATATTTTATCATTGATACATCACTCTAAATGATTTATTATTTATAAAGTAAAATTTTATACACATATAATATATATATATATATATATATATAATATGTATATAAAAATAATAAATAATCATATTTGATCAAGAATCTGTAAAGTATAATTATTATATTCCAAGATACATTTTACTATCAATAAATAAAAAAAAATTATGATTCGGAAAATATTCACAATTTATTAAACAGATAAATTTTAATATAATTGTTGCGCCTAACCTTACAGTCACAATTTTTCCTCAATTGTAATAGGTTAATACAATTGGGTAATATTTTATTATTAATTTTTTTTTTAATTGATGAAAAATTTTTTCCTGTCATATTTTTTTTTTATTATTCATCGAGATTAAAATGGATCATGGAATAATCAGTTTGTAAAAAAATAATTTCTGAAAAGTAGGTTAACTCGTGTAAATCTGAATTAAAAAACTATGATACATTAAATATAGTTAAAAAATCTTGTACTGGAAAACTGATGAACTTCCTTAAATCTACCTAAGTTACGTATGCATCATAAAAATAAAAAAAAAGTTTAAATAGAGAAATGAGATTTTTCAAAAGAAAAAAATATTTTTGCTAGCAGTCGAAACAACAATTTCAGAAATGGGAATGAATAATTATCTAGTTTGCAAAGATCTTCAAATATACATATATCTTAGTAATTTGTGTTCATTTGGAAATGGAAAATACTAAAATCGAATAAGTGTGATATAAGCAGAAAATAATTTATCAAGGCTTGTATCTAAAATGAATGTTTAATGTTATCTATAAAAATTCCCAGTAAATATTCCGCATACAACAATTTTCTTATAGAATAAAAGGAAATTTTAATAAATTAAAAAATAACATTTTAATAAATTGAAATTTATTATCAGTGACTTAAACTAATATACTATATAGGTAAGCAGATAATTTAAAACCAAAAAGTAAAGTAAAATTTACAGCTACGTTTAAGAATATATTACTAATTGTTACCGAGTACACAAGTAAATTAAAAATTAACTTAGTTGAGATAAAATATTCTTGTTAATTCTTTGATTAATTAATTTCCATTTTTGAAGTAAAAATTTTTGCGGAAACATTCCTTTAATTCAAAATATAATTTAGAAAATCTCTCATGACAAAAACATATTATTTACTGTATTGATATTTTCTAATGTAAAATACTATATTTTATACAGACTTTTATAGTGTATATGTGTTATATATAGATTTAAATTAATTAATTTTAGATGATCATATAGATTTAAAAGTTAAAATTTAGTTAAAGATAAAAGTAACTAAAGAGTTATTTTAAATGCCTAGAAAAATTCATCACGTTTTAAAAAGCAAAACATACTTTATAAAGAAAATCCCCCAAAACATATGTATATATAAAATTTAAAAAATAATAAAATTGTGTTGATTTTTAGATTAAACGCAATACAAAATCCGTCATAATTACAAGTTAAAAGGTGTATCAATCATTATATATATTTAAATTTGAATTAAATCGGTTTATTTTTTGCGCATTCAAAAGACAATACACCGCTATGCTAATACTTTCCAAAACCGAATACAATGGGTAATATTTAGAAAACAAGTAACCTATTATAAACAGAAAAAAATACCGATTTATCGAAAAAAGGAAGGGGCAAAACTGAGAAACGTGATATCCATTTCTAAAACTATTTTTTATTTAAACAAGCAGGCTGGCTATCTTAAAACTTTTCTATCACTATGTCGTAGGGTAATTGGGAAATCCGGCTCTTTGCAAAGAGCCTAGGCTGTTTGCAAAGAGCAGGTCTAATTCGAGAATCATCTACCCTTTCCCCATCAGCCTGCTATTTTTCAGGCCTATTGCAAAAAGCCTAGACAGCTTTAGGCTAATTGGACTATGGCCATTTATTTCTTGATCAGCCTGATAAATTTTAGGCTTATTGCAAAGAGCCTAGATAGCGTTAGGCTAATTGAAAAATAGCCATGCCTATTTAGAAAATGAATAGATCTTTGTCAATATAGGGTGTTGTACCCAACTCGAACCTGAAAATTCCATTCGAAGTGGAACCGAACCCAACAGAAAAATTCCACCGAACCGTAACCCAATACTAAAAGGACAAAATAAATTCCTTCGAGTCCCAACCCGACCCGAACCAGAAAACTGAAGTTAACCCAAAACCCAAGCAGAACCTGGAAAAAATCCATCGAACCGTAACCCGAGCCGAACCCGACAAAATAAATTCCTTCATGTCGCAACCCGACCCGAACTTAAAAGGTCGAAGTTAATTAGTAACCCAACACGAACAAAACATAAAAATTCCATCAAACCGCAACCCAATCCGAACCTGGAAATCGAAGTTAACCCAAAACCCGACCCAAACCACGAAAAAAATTTCCATCGAACCATAATCCGATTCAAAGACGACAAAATAATTTCCGTCGTCTTAAAACTTTTCTATCACTATATTATTTATTGGATTATCTTTAGTGTTGTTTAAAAGAGCACCGTACCTCACAAGTCCCACATGTGACCAGAATTGGATCTCTTTGATGAATTGGAACTTTACAATAAACGTTATAATCAACATAGAGAATTTATTCGTATTGTTTACTTCTTGCATGTGTTTTTCTCCGCCTAATAATAAATAGTTGTCGAATTTTATGCTTTTTTTGTTACCACTGTGTTTAACAGTAAATTTAGCATATATTTAAACTTATATTTTCTGCGATTAAGTCAGACAAAATTTCACAAATCCAAAATAGTCGTAACAAAAAATCGCATAATAAAGCAGCTACGCATATGAATCGCAATTTTGATTTAAAAACTATTCGCATAATTTCCACATGGTCTACTATGCAAATTGAATTGTTGAAACAGGATTCCATGTATTTCAGTGAATATTTTCTTACAAAATTTATTTTAAAATCTGTTTAAAACAATGTTTCAGTTTTGTTCTGTGTATCAACGAACAAATTCACTGTTCTGCTTCCCGCAGATTTTGTGTTTTCACATTCTACAAGAAGGATTTTTTTTTCTGAATAATAACGATGCTACAGCCTCAAAAAAGCGATATTAGAGTTTTTGAAAATTAATGTATGTAATTTAAGCATTTTCGGAATTTGGTTCGGTTGATCAAGCTGTAAATTTATAATGATTACCAAAACAAAAAAATCCATTGCAGTTTCTAAATTTACATCAGTTTATTTTCTTGAGAAAATAGTTATAGAACCGGAAAAACTGAATTTTACTTAAAGGAAGTTCTTATTCTTTAAAGAAAAATGAGGTAAAGAAACAAATAAAATCGTAAGAGCAATTTGTGGTTCTAAATATAGCAAATACTTTCAAACAAAAGTAGAATTTATTAGGAGTAAAGTTAAGAAAAATCGAAATTATTATTGAGCTACAATGATCTCAAATCACAGTATAACCCGTTAAAAATTTTGTTCTGGGTTAAACCAAATTTTGATGCTACAGCAGCTGCAACCATAAGATGATTTGGACGATAAGATGACGTTTTAACAATTGGATCTAAAGTGGAATGGAAGCTCTAAGTGCAGGAAAAATAGTTTCACCATCTTAAGTTTGCAGCTACTGCAGCGCCAGAAGTAGGTTCAATTCATCACAAAAATTTTAACAGAGTATTGTAAATGCACGTTTGGTAGCTCATTACTAGAACATTTCATAGTTAATATTAATTTTTCAAACAAAACTATTACATTAAAACAATCAATTAACTTAACAATCATTTCTGTAGTTTTATCAAATTTTCTTTCAAGAACACTTAATATCAGTAAATGGTTGAAGAAAATATATTTCATATTTTTCGCATCCCCAATTTTTAACGCTAAAGAAAGTGCGACAATTACGAGAGAATTGAGTTTAAAAACGGCGTATAATTTAAAAATTGTACGTGAAAAGTAATGATTTCCGATTATCTAAATATTCTTATATGAACAGGTAGGCTGGATATCCTGGAATTTTGCAGTGAATTTGTTATTCATCGGATCAGCAATCGTGCTCTTTGAAGGACTACCCTATCTTTTGAGTCCTACATATCTCTGGGATTTAGTTGATGAATTGAAGCTTACAAGGTTACTTATCACGCCAGCAACCCTGGATAAGATGGAAGATGAAAACTGCGTGCCAAGTAATTATTATTTTGCTTTCATTTTAGAGGCAGTGACACCGGGCTAACGAGTGCTCCCTTTTACGAACGCTTCGGCATATTAAATTGTTTTCGCTGTTTTTCAGTGTCAACTATGGAATATGAATTCGGGTAACGAATATTTCATTCGATGTGCGCACTAACATAACGCGGTAACGTTGCATTTTACACTGCTGGCCATTAAAATTGCAACACCAGGAAGGAATGAAAATAACAGAATGATATTTATTGGAAAAATTACATTATAATGAGAAGGACAAGTGTTACATTTTCAGAAAATTTAGAAGTATAGATCCTGAGAAAACACTACCCAGAGCAGCCTCCCCTGGCCGCAATAACAGCATTTATTTGCCTAGCAATGGAGTCGAACAGAGATTGGATGTCATGTACGGATACAACACTCCATACACCTTCAACACTATGCCACAGTTCATCAACCATAGTGACTGGCGAGTGGTGGCGTGCCAGTCACTCAGCAGCCATTGACCAGACATTTTCAATTGGTGAGCAATCAGGAGAACGTGCTGGCCAGGGCAACAGTCTAACATGTTCTGTATCAAGGAAGATCATAATAGCACGTCAACATGCAGTTGTGCATTGTCTTGCTAAATAGTAGAGTTGCGGAGGCATCGAAAATAGGGCAGAACCACGGGCCGTAACACATCAGAAATGTAACGGTTGATGTTGAAATTGCCGGCAATGCGAACAGGTTACCGATACATGTATCCAGTAGCACCTCATACCGTCACTCCAGGTGATATGTCAATGTGACGATGTCGAATGTAAGCTGGCAATGTGCGTTTTCCACGATACCGCCCAACACAGATGCGGACATCATGATGCTCTATATGACACAAGAATGGCGTCTCACGTCGTATTTTCAGATGAATCCAGGCTCTGTATACAGCATCATGAAGGCCACATCCGTGTCTGGTGGCATCCTTGAGACTGCACATTGCCAGCCTGCATTCGACATCATCATACAGGCCCATATCCTGTAGTGATGGTGTGGGGTGCCATTGAATACACGTCTCTATAACTTCTTGTTCCCAGTGCCGTCAATATGAACAGCAGCCGTTACATTTCTGAGATGTTACTGCCCGTGGTTCTTCCCTATCTTCAAGGCCTCCAGAGCTCTACCTTTGAGCAGTACAATGCACGACCGCATGTTGCTCGTACTATCTTGACCTTTCTTGATACAGAACATGTTCGCCTGTTGCCTTGGCCGGCACGTTCTACTGATTTCTCACTAAATGAAAATGACCTGTCAATGTCTTCTGAGCGACTGGCCCACCACCAATCACCTGGAACTATGGTTGATGAACAGTGGCACAGTGTTGAAGCTGCATGGACTGCTGTAGCCGTACATGACATTTAATCTGTGTTCGACTCCATGGCTAGGCAGATAAATGCTGTTATTGCGGCCAGGGGTGGTTGCTCTGGGTAGTGTTTTCTCAGGATCTATTCCTCCAAATTTTCTGAAAATGTAATCACTTGAACAGCCCATTATAATGTTTTTGTCCAATAAATATCATTCTGTTATTTGCTTTCCTTCCTGGTGCTGCAATTGTAGTGGCCAGCAGTGTAATTGGATGCAAAATCACATTTCCATTAACGAGGATTTTGTCTAACGAATGCAATTCCAAAACAAATATTCATTATTAGTCAAAATATCACAGTAAATAATTTACCGTACTAATATAAAAAAAATCATTATAACTTTACTTTCACAAAGTATTTTAAATTTGAAACTCTCAACATTGATTATGCAGAGGATGTTCATAAATTGTCGGAATTTCCTTACTTCATAACTTTTGATTTATAAATGGTGAAAAATATTATCACATATTTGTAAAGTACAACACAAAAAAAGTTTCCACAAACAAATTACACATGCTTATAGTTGCACGTTATTAATCAAATAACGATTAAAATCAAATAATAATTAATATAACATTTTTTTAAATTTATCAAACATTTATTCTCGAATTATGTAGTTTTTATCGAACTTTGTGCTCTTAATTCATTAATACCTTTACGATATTATTTTTAAAATTTGTAACGTTTAGAGTTGCAACTTCACTTTATATGTAAATTTGTTTTTGTAGATAAAAAAATCAATTTGAATTGTACTTACTTATATGTAATAATATTTTTTGTCATGTTCTTAAATCAAGCGTTATGAGGTAAGGAATCCCCGACAATAATTTATGGACACCCTGTATTATTTTGTCGACATACGAGACTGACAATTTAAGTTCTATAAATGTTCACTAATTTTTCTATTTTTTTTTTCAAAATTGTTTAAGTTCATCTCAAAGCTTAAGTTTATTTCAAGGCTTAAATTTTAATGATAACGATTTGTAATATATTTTTTTATTTTGAGGTATTATAATTCTAATTGAATGATTTTTTTCTGTATGGTAGCAAAGAAACATCATTTAAGCTCTTTAAAAACTATTCTTTCTGGTGGAAGTGTTGTGAAGCCACGAAACTATAGATTTGCGCTAAACAAAGTAAAAGAAGGAGTTGAATTTGTCGTAGGTTGTGGTAAGTATTCGGAAATGTACAAACCATAAATGTATATTATTTATTATCCTGGTCATAATTTTATTGTTATTATAAATAATAATACTTGGGAATCATGAACAATTTTAAGATTATGATCAATATTATCTGTATAAAAATTATTTTTTATTTATTTTTAAATATTTAATGCATAAGAAAGAAAAACCGATTCTGAACATTGCGTGCTTAGTATAAATTATATTTAAAATGGAATTAATGCAGAAGCAATTTAAAATTTGTGAAAAACAGGGAAAAAAATGTAACTAAATTAGCAGTTTTTCTTGACATATTCACGCAAAAATTTATACCATTAAACGATGATTTCATTACATATAACGACGAATTTAGTACTGTTTTGAAGGTAAGTTGCTTTCGAGTAAAATTGACAATATAAAGCGACTGACAGCATTAACTGGCAACAAGTGAATCGACTGCTGCCTATTACGCGTGTTATTTTGGTGCGATATGAAATAGAATTACTGGATTTTTGTAAGCAAATCTAAATATTAGACTTTAGCTAACTTTTCATTTTAAGATAATGATGTAATATCATACATGAATCATATTTTAAAACTTAACTTACGTGATTTCTTAACGTTAAGAAACTTCGCATGCTTTACATAATATTTGCAATACTACATTAAAATTTGCCATATTATCTCATATTTTGATAAAATTATGTAAAGTACTGTTTTTTTTAATAGGATCTACAGAAGTTATGGGATTTTGCTTGTTAAATGAGCAGACTATACCTGTGTACTTAGGAGAGATTTCGTCACCATCATTAGGTGTAGCTCTGAAATGCCTTGATGACGAAGGTTATTGTAATATTTCTTTTTTAAATTTAAATAGTTTGAATCTGTTATATAAATTTTATTTTCTGAAAAACAATTGCTTAATAATTACATCAAGTAACGTAATTTATTTGTTGAATCATATTCTCAAATTTTTTATTTTAAAAGTACTCTCTTTAGGAAATATTGTTTTGTTGAAATATTTTTTTAATATTATTGTTTATAATTTAAAATAGTTTCATACATCATAGAACTGGACATATATTTGTAATAGAGGTTAATACGTATAAATATTTATACTTTTTACGCGCTACCTGTAAGAGCAATATAGCCTGTTTTTATTATTGAATTTCAGTTGCCGTATTTGCTATTGAAAAATAAAGCATCTGATATTTTGCAAGCTGTGCTCTAATTAACATAGCAAAGTTTTCTTTCTTAAAACTGTTGAGATAGAGCCATTTTATAATAAGAATTTATATCAAAATAAAATCGAAACTGTAAAAATTATGCTTATGTGTAATACTTAGTAGAATGCTAAAACTTTGTTTTATTATTGGATTTAAGTTCAACATTTTGTTCAAATTAATTTTGAAGTACAAAGTGTATATAAAACTGAACTATAGGGGCAATAGGCAACCGATACTTTTGAATTTGGACCTTTCCTCGAATACATCGCGAATTACTTGACGAAAGGTCCTTGAACTTCGGGATGTAAAGAACATTGTTATGAATTATGTGTATTAATTAGTATTCTAAAACAGCAAAGTCTTGTTTTGGTATTCGAATCAACACCATGTCTAAGTTGATGTTGAGGTAAAAGCTTTATCTAGAACTAGAATATATGGACTGGACACTTTTGACAATAGAACAATTTTGGTTTTACATATATTATTGAATATCTAGAGAAATACTTAATAAACAGTTCTTAACTTCAGATTGTAAAGAACATGTTTGTCTTGATATTATTCAGTGAAGGTGTTGTCAGAGGGGGGGGGGGGCAATTAGAGGGTCAACAATAAATTTAACAAAAACTATTTGCAATGTATCTGTAACATAAAATGTTCTAAACGATCTGCCGCTGCAGGCCATGTAAATCTTTATTTATTATTTGTTTAACGATATCATGCACATCTATGAAGATATAAGCGTTTATTACAAAAATTATTTCAAACTCTTTTTCGTATGTCTTTTGACTGAGAAAGGAGGTTTTTCAACCAAACGCCACTTTTAGAAAACTTGCAATGTGTAGCAAAACATTATACTGCACTTAGTAAATCAATGTCGTTCATATCGGATGAGATATGAACATTTGTATGAAATAATGTTTAACTGCGCATGCGCGAACAATATAAAAAAAATTGTTTTCATTATTTAGCATTCATGTATATTAGGATGGATCGAAAACACTTTTTTCGCAATTCCAAAACCTATCTATATGGAAAAGATATTCAATTGTATGGAGATTAAGAGGAAAATAATTTAAAAAAAATTATTCAAAATTTATTACTGCCTCAATGTGGTTGCAATTTCAAAAAAAAAGGGAAAAAGACCAATTTTGGTTAGAGGATTTTTGACTCAAAATAATTTTTTTAATATTAATCAAAACATACCTATGCGGAAAAGATGTTCTATTGTATGGAGATTAAGAGAAAAATACTTTAAAAAATAATTTGAAAATGTAATACTGCCTCAAGGTGGTTGAAATTTATGTATTTGAGTCTTTTTACGATAAAAAGTCAAAGGGATGTTTGTTAAGTTAAACATACATTTTAGTATTTTTAAATATTAATTGCAATAAGAGGACACTTACTTGGTTACAAGAAAAAACTTCATATTCTTATTTAACAGCTTCTTTATTATTAAATTAAGAAAAACCTATAAAATCGTCAAAATTACAGTGGGCGATAATCATGTTTGGTGTTGAAAATGGGCATGAGATTTCGTGATTCGATGCGATTTCTTATAAAAACGTCTCTTCTATATGGTTCACAGAGAGCGGAAGATGCTTCCGCGACGGTTTTGACTATCCGTTCTATAACTTGAGTGTGGCACGGAAACCCCTTGATAGTAGATATTATTGCAGCCGGAATAATTGCTTCTGAAATCATGTCGTAACTAAATCTTTCAGTTAGTGGAGGTTCTGTCACATTTTTCCATTTAATCAAATCATTATAATCCTTCGCTTAATGGTCAAAAGCTGGTAAATTGAAGATACGGATATTATTTGTTGCAATGTTTGGGATTTCAGTAGACCGTTTGACTTCGCATGCTTTTAAAATTCTTTGAAAGACCAATTGCCTAATATGAATTCTGTTGTCAGCTAACATCGATATCAATATATTTTGAGGATGGCCAAAAAACCCATTTCTTGTAATAACAGGGTTTATAGTGTCCTTCAGAGCACTTGAAAATTAACGCGGGAGAACAATTCGCACAAACCATTGTAGTGGACGCTTCAGGATTAGTTCCATATTTCGAATAACACCTCCTTTGACACCTGTGTCAATAGATGTTCCGTCGAAACCAATCGCAACTAACTTTGTTACATCTATATTATTGTCAACGCAGGACAAAAAATTAACGATGTGTTTTCCAATGATTTGCTCTCTCCCGAAATTTACAGATACGTGACCAATGTACTCGGAACCAGGCTATTTACCAAACTTACATGTTCTTCTATTATGACTTCACTTCTGTTGTCATCTAGTGATATAGTCCTGTCTTTACGTCCATCGAAATATAAACCAAATTGGTCATGGTCAGAATCTTTCCCAACTGACTGAGACGATAGAATGGTTATTGCCTTTGTTCTTTCACGTCGATTTTTATATCTGTCAACGACGTTTTATGCATTGCTTTGTGAGATAATGTCTACATCTTGAAGCGCAGCTGACACGATGGCAACATCTTCTCGGTTGGGCCAAAACGGTCTGATGTCTTGTTTACGGCTGGAAATTTCGTCACTGCATGTGTGACAGTGACACCGTTAGCATTTTGGGTCCCGCTTTCAATGATAGCTGATGATGAAGAAAAGTCAGTCTGTTCACACATAGGCCGCTTCAATTTACACCCGTTCTTCATATTCATATTCTAATCTATTGAACTGGAAGAAACATCAGACAGTGTTTTGTTTCTCAGGCCCAAAAATCCGGCAGTGTTGTCGTCCTTGCTTTAATGTTTGTTTCACGGCTTTAGCCATTTGTAAAGTGACTTTCCGATCCAGTGACCCAATTACTATTTTTCTTTCAGTTCACTGGTCTAATAGAAATTCTCTCTCGTTCATTAGTACTTTCCGTTCTTTCTTGCAGAAGCAACTTTCAAATGATTTACAAATACATGCCGATATATCAAATAGAGCATTTGCTTTTTTTCGGAAAACGTCAATCTGATTGCGATAGCTTTCAATCCTTTTTCTGGCTTTGTAAGATTTAAGAAGACCGCGATATTTATCGTGGTATGATCGAATTTTTCTCAAAATGCTATAGTGGTCAATTTTTGCTCATTTCCAGGTCTCTTCTAACTTATTATCAACTTCTTCACATGAGGAGGAAAGTATAAATGTAGACAATGTTTCATAGTTTCGGTTTTATTTTGAATGATAACATACGTACTTTATTACGTTTTCGAAGGTAAGAAGCATAATCTTTGGCATATCACAGCCAGACCCAAATATAGGGCAAATCAAGTCTTTCCTTAATATCGCCATGGTGCAATAATATGCAAAGTACTCACATAACACAATACACAAACAAAGAAATATTACTCAATGAAATCGAAATTTGTTTCACTTTGCGAGATCAGCGCCCGATTTCGTAATCCGCTAGCTTTGAACTGAGCGAGAGAGCGAGCGAGCGGTCTGAACATGTTTATCCAGTATTATTCAGAACCTCGTGGACGTATCGTATGACGTGGGTAAGATTCCATGACGGAGTGCTTACGACTTATGGAGGTGTGGAAATATAAAGCGGGAGAATAAAAAAGCTGAAATTGCCCTTTATTCGAAAATTCAACCCACTTGCTGCAGCATTAAATTTTGAAATTATTATTTTTTTTTCTTTTAATCTCCAAACAATATAACTTTTTTTCCGCATAGGTATGTTTTGATTAAAATTAAAACAATTATTTTGAGCCAAAAATAATCTAACCAAAATTAAGTATTTTTCCAAATTTTTTTTTTAAAAATTCAAACTCTTTGCGGCAGTAATAAAGTTTGAAATAAAAAATTTTAATTAATTTTCTCTTAATCTCCATACAGTAGAACATCTTTTCTGCAAAGATAGGTTTTGATTAATAATACTTTTTTCCACCATGTAACAGCGATCCACCCTAATGTATATGTTACAGTGAAAACCTGAAATCAGTCAAATCCCGAATTAACTACGGAAAACGCTTTCTAACTGACAGCTCTAATTAAAACGCGTTTTAACTAATTTATTCCAGTTAGAACGTGTTCTAAATTAAAGCGCTAGGAAAAACCCGTTTTCCTTAGTTAATTCTGGTTTTGTTCAGTTAAAACCTGTTGTATCTGAATGAATGTTTTTGCTTGTGAAATTTTCAAAGCAAGTGCAACCGTTTAGTTTTCTTAAACTTATATACAGTGGCTTCCAAACGTGTTCGTACACTTACGAATTTTAATGAAATAGTGCTGTATCCCTTAATTAAAATTAATATTTGAGAATTGGTATTTCATAATAAGGTCTGTAAATTATTACTAACAAAAATACATAAAATATTTTAAAAACAAAGTAAAACGTTATTTTGAAGAAATCAATAATAAAAAAATAACAAAAAAGTTACCTCACAAAATTCTTCATACACTTTAAAATAATCTGAACATATTAGTAAATATTGTAATATTTCGTTAAATTATTACTTAGTAGGATATCCTTTAGCATTTTAAACATCTGGGAATAGATTTCGCTAGTTTTTTTTTTTTTTTTTTTTTTTTTTAGTTTTCCTTTAATAATAACTTCTGCAACAATGTACATCCAATCGTCGATCATTACTGTTTTTTGTTTGCTTTTCATTTTAATGCTTTGCCTTCGTACTCTAACATCCAGTTTTCTCCAGATATGTTCTATTGGGTCTAAATTCAGCGATTGAGGCGGTGCTTTCAGAATTTGTGGACAATTATAGAGACACCAGAGGTGAACGTTGAGAGCCGTGTTCTTAGGATCGTTATCTTGATAAAAAAAACAAAGTTGTCTCCAATAGCAAAATTTTGGGCTGATAATTTTAAATTGTCTTTAAAATATTTAAATAAAGAGCATTATTCATTATGCCATCAGTAAATACTAAATTATCTAGTCCTGATGCTGCCATGCACCTCCACACAAGGACATCCCCACCGGCATCCGTTAACTGTTCCAACTAAATTTTTGGGATTAAGTTCATTTTTTCTTCTCCGTAAAGGTGTACGCCCATCGGAACTAAAAATTTTCAGTTGGCCATTGCAATCAGGAATACAATTGGCTTTTATCTGAAAATAAGACATTATTCCAATACCATTAGTTTTTATTTATCATTGATTTTGCCAGAAGGAAAGCCGATAAGTTTTCTTTTTTACGCACTAACAAAACATTTTCTACGGGCAGAACGTCCATTTAATACAGACGATCTCAGCAGTCGTCGAACAGTTTCAGGTAAAATGCAAGTAAAATATTTTTCATTAAATTCTGTAGAAACTTTTACAGCACTTAAACGTGGATTTTTCACAATTTGTTTAATTATAAATCTCTGATCACGTTTATGGACGACCTTTCTTTATCTTGTTTTCGATCCCATTTTTTTCTTTAAAGCGTTTTATCATATACATGTTTCGTAGATTGGGATGAATTAATTAATTTAGCAATATTCTGAACAAATTTACCACTACTATGATGAAAAATAAATCAATTTTAGAATACTGTTAGTTGTTTCTTTACGACTGTAAGCCAATTTTTAAATATTAAATAGAATATTACTGAGAAAGCAAGAAAACATTAAAGCCAAACGATTTTTTAAATGTCACCACAATGCAAAAATAAAAATAAAGCGACAGACGAAAATTTTAATTATGAATTTACCCGGAAATGTGTCAGTGTACAAAGACTTTTGTTGCGTGTTTTTTCTTTGCATCCTACCGTTTTCATTTTTATATAAAAAGAAAATCAGTCAATATTTAAAAAAATGTTGGATGTTATTTGAATAACATAGAGAGGATGTTGAAAAATATTGGACTTCGTATTCGAATTCAATTCCAGTATACTTCCTTTTTACTACAATTTTTTTGAAATGTACGAACACTTTCGAGAGCCACTGTATGTTGCAGTGAATACCCAAAATCAGTCAAAACCCATAGTACCTATGGAAAACGCGTTATAACTAAGAGCTCGAGTTAACACACATTTTAACCCAGTTTTAACCCCCCAACCACGATTTATTCCAGTTAGAACGCGTTCTAACTTAGAGCGGTAGGAAAACTCGTTTTCCCTAGTTAATTCTGGTTTTCACTGTAACATATATATGAGGCAGCGTAGATGTACATAAAAAGGCCCATCGAATATCGTGAAATTCAGAAATATATCGACGATACAATGAGCTTAATTTCACTTGGATTATATGATCAATTTTCTACAATTTTTTATTTTCGATAAACATAACCTGTTTGTTTCCTAATTTAATATACATGTGGGAACAATCAGAACTAGCCTATTCCAACAAAAAAAAAATTAAACTGGAAGATCCGTTCAAAAATTAAGCATTTGACTTTTATTAAATGCACATTTCATTGTTCGATGACGGTTAATAAAAAAAATAACATTTTTTTGGAAAATCTGTTACTATTCAACTACTTTTAGAAATCAACTGAAATTCAATTGAGTACATCGTACACATCTTTTTAAATTTTCATGATTTCGGCTTCCCTTTTTATATCTCTTTAAAACCGAATATTCAAAATCATGTTGTTTCGATTTTTATGACTTGCTGGAAAATCACATGACGCTACACAGAAATGCATCAATTCCTTGATATGCAAGTTTAACCCCACAGGTAGTTTAGCTTGTGCTTACGTCTAAAATACGGGATAGACAACAACTATTTACGTTTAGAAACTGTGCGGGACTATTTATGTTAGGACCACCTTCAATAGTTCATAATTCATCATTTTAGTAAGTTATAATTATGCGAAAATTTACTTATTCATTTTCATTTTTAAATAAAAGCATAATGTTTACCGTTTATAAACACAAGGACATCCAACCCAGGCTTCCAGGGTTACAGTACATACTTTTCTTTGTATAACACACAAGTCAAAGCCATTTTTTTATTGAATACCTTAATAATTTCTTACATTTAATATAACTCACCAAAAATCTCCACAGAGTTTTTCATATAAAAACTATCAATTATGTATTCAAATAAAATTTTGAAATATATTAAAAGCGATACTCTCATACTAAAGGCATGGGGAATTAATAACCGAAGAAATATCCACATATTTCTCTACTGAAAGCAGCATTTTCGATTGTGATTATCTAAGTGCGTAGTCAGATTACGTGTCTGTCAAATTTTTGTTAAAGCTAAAATTACATATTTTTAATTATTTTTATAGAGTTTTAATTTCGTTAGGGAATATTAGACGGAAACAAATGCTGAACTATTTATTTATATTGTTTTAAGTGCAAACGTGTTCAAGTACGTGTTCAAAACATCTTTCGTAATCGATCTGATCGCGATGGAGATAGATTTTAAAAGAAAATCATGCTTGAAAATTATTTAAAAAAACAGTTTAAAAGATAATTAATTTGATATAAAGTTTTCAAACAAACTGCATGTACAAGAAACTTTCAACCTATTCGATGCGATGATTAGAAGGTAAGAAAATTGCAATAAAAGCCATATTTATTGGAGATCTGTTACCACCTTCAATATGACGTCAGCGACACTCATGGACATGAGTTTCCTTTATAATATAGATATAGTGTTCCAGTTTCTTCAATGAATAATATTCGATGTACTTTTTTTAAACATTGCTTACAAATATGTCATGATGATCATAATTGTTCCCATGTAGTGGTAGGAACAATAAAATTTCTTATATATGTTTCGAGCCCTGTTGTAATTTATAGCTACATTAAAATGAGACTATACATAACTTGAAAAAAGTTCTTTGTTTTAAAATAAAAATAAGAGAAAAGATTTTATTTTGAACTAACTTATTTTATTTCAATTTTTTGTTACCTTAGTTTTTGTAGAAAGAAAATAATAGAATGTTTTCAATATTTTAGGAAATGATTTACTCGGAGAAATGGGAGAGTTTGCTATTTACAAATCAATGCCATCCTTGCCTATTAAAATGTGGGGAGATGTCAATGGTGAATTGCTCAGGAAAACGTATTTTTCAAAATATATTGGTAATCGATCTATTTGCTTCAGTAGTTAATCGTGTGTTTAATTATTTTGCCTGTTTTCAGAATTCCTGGTTGTTTATTGAAATAAAACTTAAATTGTTCTTTCTATATGAAATTTTATACTATTTTCATAAAATTCAGATTTCTACGTTGCGATATAACTCAAATATTAATAGAATCTCATTTTACGTTATAAATATCTTCGATACTACAAAAACACATTTTATGTCACACCCACAAACTCTTTTTTTTTCTACTCACAAGGAAGGTCTCCTTAAAGCGCATACTCAGAATATTTTGAAAAAAATGCTAATGAAGCTACTCATGTACGTAATAAGTGATCAGTCAAATTTAGCTGCGGAATCCCAGCAGAACATCTGAATAAAAATAAAATACTTTTGAGTATTTGACGCTAAAAGACGCGATTTGGCGAGCAAAACTTTTTCGTCGCCAAATGCAAGCGATTTTAATGTATTTGAAAATTTCTTGTTAAATGAGTGTTTAAATGCGTAGCACTTTATGAATTTAAACTTCAACGATTAAATAGTTTATTATTTTTTCTATAAAGTTATGTAATACATATAAAAATTAACTATTGCTGGAGTTATTTAATTTTATACAGTTTTGAAGGCTGGTTAAGTTTTAAGTAAATGTCCGATTAAACTCACTTTCATTATACATTTCGACTTTCGACTTTGAATAAGTCATTGTTTCCACGGCAACAGGACTTTTCTCTAGTTGTCTCCGGCACTAACAATATCGATGACAAATTGACAGTGCTCAGAATCACACAATTAAATTTTAGTTTAAAGCAATTTTAATCAAATCAAATTTTGTTCTAAACCGTAGAATGCGATCGTTAATTTTCTTTTAGATGTACATATAAATATATATGGCAAAACCGTAGTTATAAAAGTGAAATTATTTAAGTTAAGCTTACTTTAACTAGTTCAGTATAAAGAGTAGAAAACGGTTTTCCTAAAAGAGAATTTATCGTAAATGCATGGTTTTTTTTTTAATTTCATTGTGTCGCCAACCCAGCGATAAATCGCCAAAACACGAAATTTTCATATTTTTTACGGACGTTATATCGAGATTCCACAACAATTTTTTTTATAAACGTATATATCCTCATGAGAAGAATATTCTGTAAATTTTTCAAAATTTTCTGAGTATGCGCTTATGGAGACCTTCCTTGTCAGTTACAAACGATACATAAAGTAAATAAAATTCATTTGTTGCCAAACTACACAACTTAAACAAAACAAACAAAGATGAAAATATATTAAAAATATTATTGCGCGAAGGCACGGGCTTGAAAATTATTTCAAAGATTTTTAAATGTGTTTATGATGAACTCCTGTTTCATGCATTGTTTTATTTTTTATGTACAATTTCTACAGATATGTTAATCAATAGATCAGGAATTTCCAAATTTGAGAAAAGCAATAAATTTTAGATTTCTAAAATAAAAAGTTGTATGCATCATAAAGGAGATGATAACTAAAATTTAAAGTCATAATCTAATTAAAACGTCAGCTGTGGTATTTTCACAAATGCTTGGTATCCGGTATGTGGTACCGTATAAAATATAATATCCATTTATCCCAATTTTGTATTTGGAAATATTAATAACATAAAGTTACGTATTTATAAAATACATCTGAAATCCTTTGAAAATAATTTTTAAACATTTTAATACTCTAACAGTGTGTGAGGTTTGGATTTTTATTGCATTAGGAAATTATTGTTTAAATGTTCAACGTGTATGGATCTTTTTATTACATTTTTGCTTACGGTTATTATTGTTAATATTGTTCTTCCAGAAATTTTAAGTACTTATTTTGTGATTAAAGAAGAAAGCTATGGATTTATAAAATTCTTGTGAAATCCTTTGATAATACTTTTAGTTTGATACTATATTGTGGTTCAAAAACAGGTATACAGTAGGTTCGTATCTATACCGTATTTGTTTACGTGATAATAATAACTTGTAGACATTGTCAATAAGTGGTCCAACATTAAAATAAAGATTTTTTAATTTTCTGTGAAATTGTTTAATTTTAGAAAATGCAGTATTTTTGAGTTGTGTTACTTTTCTTGCTGATGACGAGATATATGAAATCGTCATTTTTGAAGAATAAAACATATAATATCTTTTACTGCATTTCTATTCACCTTTTCAGGCAAGTTTACAATTGGCGATTCCATAATAATCAATCCTTTCACAAAAGGCATTATAGTTTGTGGAAGAAGGTATGTATACAAAACAATGTTTTGACATATATAGTATTCATTTAAAAAGTATTCATAGTTAACACATTTCACTTAACATTTTTCTTTTCCTTATTGTTTGTTTTCAACTCTATGTGTGTTATGAAAACGGAATAAAAATAATTTAATAATTTTAGTGACTTTATTAAATGTTAATATACTTTTATCTAAAGAGATTGTAACTTAATACAACCTCTATGGGAGTGCTGTGGATATTGTCTACAAAATTGCTGTGTCATAAGTCACAGAAATATTTAAAAAAAATGTTAGTATCATGTAGTTTCTGGATTTTATACTTCATTAGCAATTATTTTCTTGTCAACAAAATTATTAGTTGTATGAAGATTTTAGAGTGTGTTCAGTATGTATTTGAAAACACACCGAACTCTTCATTTTATATAGCCTCTCTGATTTATGAAGATTTTTTTCAAATTAATCTCTCACTGTTTGAATTTGGTTTTTGTAACTTTTTATCTGTT
This sequence comes from Maratus michaelseni, assembly GCA_963931845.1. Lineage (NCBI taxonomy): Eukaryota > Metazoa > Arthropoda > Arachnida > Araneae > Salticidae > Maratus > Maratus michaelseni. The sequence continues at coordinate 103,379,251 of OZ007590.1, read as the reverse complement.
TTCGTTTTCGTTTTGTATTTTGTATTATTTATTGTATATACTACAATATTTTGTTTACTTCTCTTTTTTTTTGAATAAATTACCTTACTTTTTTTTGCAATTGTAAATGTCATTTATCTACCAAGCTTTTTTAAATCATACATTAGCAAGACCTGATAATATATATATATATTATATATGCACTGTAATTATTTAAGCAGACCATATATACAAAATGGATTATCTGCCTTGGAATTGTTTATATTGCCACGCTTTTAAATTAAAAGACTAGTTATCATACTACATAATTTGTTAGCGTAACGTTATAGCACATCATGGTACAAACAATAAGATACATAATACTGAGTAAAGTTTTTTTGCTAGAGTTTCATGTCAGGAGGGCTCGAGTTCACACAACATCATTTTCTCAACGACATCTCGGCGTATGCGAAGAGAACACTTACCAACGTGCTCTCTAGTTCAGTACAAACCCGTGTATCTTTAAAAATCCTTTGGCCTTTTCGTAAATATAAAGTGATGGTATTTCAAGTAGGTTCTAGAATGTAAGCTCTGTGCTTATGTACTGGAAATTTATGAAGCAATTTCTGCCATTATGGTGTTGGTCCTTGAAATAACTAGGAGAGTTATGAGTTCTTTAACTTCAAAACCAGCCTTTAAAGGAATATTGATAGCCTCTCAGAAAGGTTTTATGAGACAACATCTGGAAGACTGCTTTTAACATTATAGCAAGAGGGTGAAAGTTTAGGCAACTTTATACGCTCTCCTTTTAAGGGCCAACTAATATAATTAGTAAGGAATTCGCAGATCAATACCTACATTATTACTAATAAAAAATCTGCTGCTCAGTCTTCTAAGAAATAAACCACTCAGTAGTCGACTCTTGTGTGATTGAATTATTGACTTATTACAGAATGTTCTGAGAATTATGAAATGGATTTGTTGATTTTTTTTTTCTTAAAGCTCCCGAAAAAATTTAGAAGTACTACACGTTTGTTTCGAAAAACTCTGGGATATGACTTATTCAATAGACAAAGCAAAGACAGGGTAGGAAGTGAAATGCTTTTAAAACATACTCATGAAATTAACTGTTGAAAATTAAAATTAATTCCGCCAAAAAAACCCCAAAATAAAATCAAAATTTCAAATCATTCCATTATATCCATGTAAATGAAACTAAATAATAAATAAGTAAAAAAAAAAAAAAAAAAAAAAAAAAAAAAAAAAAAAAAAAAAAAAAAAGGAAATATATGCCAGAGAATGTGTGAAATATATGTGTGAAATATATGTGTGAAATGTGTGTGAGTTACATTTAAATGTATTCAAAAATTTATTTCTTCGTTTTTTTACAAACATACAATTTGAACAAAATTACTACAATATCAAAAAAAAAAAAAAAAAAAAAAAAAAAAAAAAAAAAAAAAAAACTTCATTTCATCAATATTTCAGATTTTTCAGATTTTCACAGGAAAGATGTAAATAATGAAAGGGATCCATTTGCTTATATAGAAAAACGAGTATGACAGCATATTCATTGCAATGTTACCATTTTAATTAAGTCTTCGTACTAACACATTTAATAAATTTTACTTGTTATAGTGACGAGACATTAAAACAACGAGGATGCCGGTTTGGAAGTTCAGAAATATATAGTGTAGGTAAGTAATACAAATATGTATATATATAATATTTTCTTCTGTCTGATAATTTTGTACATCCAACTTAATTTTTTTTGTCCTGAATTTATAGTTAAGTTATTCCCAGAAATTAAAGACTGTCTTTGTGTTGGACAGTACAGTAAAGATAGAGATGAAAGAGCTGTTCTTTTTATTGAAATGAAAAAAGGATCTTATTTTAATGAAGATCTCCTGGAAAGATTAAGGAGACGCATAGCATTAGAACTTACAGAAAGACATGTACCAGAAATAATAATGGAGGCTTCTGGAATACCAGTAAGCAACATTTTCATTATTTTTTGTTTATTATTTTTTTACTGTTTAATTCTATTTTTTTTACCTTTTCACGTACTAATCCCATAGAAAGAGTAATATAACACTGCTTAGCCCTGTTAGTAGCTCAACTGTATATTTTTATTACATAAAAATTGACAACTCTATCTATGTTTCATGATGTCAAACGGTATAATGAAAATTTATTTTATTTTACACAAACGGACAATTCTAAAACCTCTTTTCGTAAAATAAGACAGTAACGTACTTTCTATTTTTCATTGCTGTACAACTCCTACCGCAGGAAGATTGCACTTATTTAAAGGTATCGCAATTTAAGGAGTTTGTACGGTTTAAAAATATTTTCCAAGCATGAATTTCTCTTAAATCTATACCTATGGTGTGCAGTCTGACTACGAAAGATTAAACTATTTAGACGGGTTTTTACATTTATATAAAGCAATATAAATAGTTTAGCATTTATTTCCGACTAATAACCCATAACAAAATGAAAACTTCATTAATAAATAAATTAATTAAAAGTGAAATCTTTGGTGATTATTTCGGATAATTATTATTGACATTCCGTTAATACGAAATTCCGTTAATACTTTTAATAAATTTCAAAACTTTATTTGAATGGATTATTGATATTTTTCATATAAAAATGCTTTTTGGTGGTGTTAGTGCGTAATTAAAAATATTTAATGTAAAAAAAAATTATTTGAGATTTAATTTTTTTCATGGTTTTCACCCATGTTCTGCAACCCAGGTCGCCCGGATTGGATTTCCTAGTTATTCTTAATGTGTAAATTTTGCTCATTATTTTATTATTATTATTGATTATTTACTTTGTATTAAAATCGCTAAATACTGACATTACCTTTTCTATGTTTCAGTATAATGCAAATGGAAAGAAAACAGAAATAATCATAAAGAAGATAATAAACAAAATGCCTCATAACCCAGAGACTGTTGCTAATTCTGAATGCCTACATTTTTATTATAACATACCTGGACTGGAAGGATTTTAAGTATTTGAAAAAGTTTTCGACAAATATAAAGAATTTTTTAATACATTTTTGTGTCATTCTATGCATTATAATAAATTCCTTTAATTCAATAAAAGCGCAAGTCATGTGACTGAGGAATACAAATACGGGCTGGCCACTTCTTATTTCACATTGCCAGGCATCCATTTTTATTCACAATAATTTTTTTGAATAAAATTGCATAAAAGTTACATTTTTAGAAATATCGTTTAAAAAAAATGTTTGTGTGAGAGATGAGTTACATTCGGATATGTATAGATTCTGAGATAACTTCAGTTGAAATTAGGTTCACTACCCAATATCTCAATCCATTAAAGTAGACGAACACAAGAGATTCGTTCACCGTGAGTCATAAAAATACTAAACCATGAAGGTAATCATTGGAAAATGAAGATCTCTATTATGAATTTTGCAGAGTTGTCTGGTGTTGAAAAAAATCGTTCCTCTAAGCGTGGCATACGTAATAAGAAAAAAGGCATGCTCATTTTGACAATCGCGGCGGGAAAAAATCGTTCCTGTAAGCGTGGCATACGTAATAAGAGAAATGACATGCTGATTTTGACAAGCACGGCGAAAAAAACGTAGCCGGGTTCAGTACAAACCCTGAACCAAAATTGGCATTGTATCAGCGTATATCTATGTATTTACAGGATTAAAAATCTCTGCTTTAGCGAAGATGTTGCAATTGATAAGCAAACGCGGACATGAAGCATAAACGCCTAAGTGAGTTAATCGGTTTTTGTCAAGAAAGATGAAATGCATAAAAACAAAAAATATACGAAATGCTGCCATGATCACAAAAAGTTCTTTATTTGTGTATTAGAATCGTACGATTTGGTAAAGGATTAAGCAAGTAAATTAAATTATGAATAAAAGCAACATGTTGCAATGTTTAGAAAATATTTAAGGGAGACCAAACTTGTCGGCATCCGTGGCTAGTTGTTAAAATATTTGATGATGTCCACGTAATTTATGACTTACGTCAATTTTTCATTAAAACATAAGTAGCGGCAAGTTTCATTCTTTTAAACAGAAAGATCCGCCGATAATCGTTTACTCTTAAAGATATACAAATATTATACAGACATACAGACATTAAATACAATAATCCAACATGGAGTGAAAAATTAGCCAAAGCCAGGAATCTAACCTGTGTCCACAGCGTTCCGGGCTGTTGCTCTAACCACTGAGCCTCTCCGGCCGATTTTTGAGTCTGCAATTTCTCACTAATAAACCATGTTGGAGAGAAAGTCACTAGCCATCTAACAGACAACTTTGGATGACCGGACAACGGTGAATAGATTTTTACTATTCCACTGATCTACGAATATATATTAAAACACACATAAATGTGTGTTTTAATATCGTTACTCTTGCATGTTGCATTGTTAAATAAACTTATATAATAAGCGCACTGCGTCTAATCGAGATACTTATACGCATATCACACTAGCTGTATACATACGACTATTGCACATGTTTAAAAAAAACGATAAATTAACTTATATAATGGAAATACACCAGCCCCAAATGTCTTAAAAAGACGCGAATTCGCGTTAGCTGTCACAAATGTATTCATAGTACACTTTTAAAACTATAATATTATGAATTTAATAGTATTATATCATGATGAAATACTTTTAATTTTTAAAAGATTATGATAAAATAAATTATTATAATATATTATTCGTATAATATTTTTTTTATTTATATCAATGTTTTTATTTTTAATATTAAGGAAAATATATTGCAAAATAAAAAATTTTGAAAAAATCCGCCTGAAACTTTTATTAAATCTACTCAATGTAAACAGATTTCATACAAATTAATATATTTATTTTATATAAGAATTCAAAATAAGTATTTTCATTTGAATAAAATTATTTTTTCCTCGCATAAAAAAAAAACTGTCCATCGTTTTTTATTTGCTTTGTACTCATTTTATTATTTCTTTCTTTTCTTGCCATATTACGATTTTTTTCTAGAAATCATCTATTTACACAGTATTTATTAAATAAAATTTATGATTACTTTTTTGGTATTTACATATCTTTTCTTTATATTTTTCTCTATTTTTTTTTAATTTACGTTTTAATTTTTTTTTCAAATTTATATTAAAACAAATTCTGTAAGAAATATATAATTAGTGTAATAATACCCTCGAGGATGCTCATGTATTTGAATACATTTGCAGCTACGTATAATTAAAGCTCTTAGTCAATAAAGAAAATTTGAGGCATGATTTATTTAAATTTTGTTTTGCATAATTAGCATTCGAAATAATTAATTTATTGTAGTTCTTGACGTTGTTTAGTTCAATAAATGTCTTGTGTGAGGATATATTACATACTTAAAATGAACCAAGGAAGATTGTTTGACAAAAATAAATTTCTGTAATTGCTGTATTAAACGTTTATCGTTCTATTTTAGCCATGTTAAAATTAACATAAAATCAAATTATCAGCTTGAAAATAGTTTTTTTTTTTTAATTAATATTTTACACACGAATTTCAGTTTGTATGAAATCGTTACTAATCAGTCTGATTGTGTTAAAAATAATATAATTGTAAGAAGAATAGTCTTCAGAAATAAATATTTACCTTCCTCACACGTTATTAAATAATTAATTCAAGAATAATTAATTATTCATGAAATTTTAATTAACTTTTATAGAATTACTTCAAATGAATTACTTATAATCACATATATGTTATTATTTATTTAAGATGAATACCATTAATTAGTTTTAATTCTGAATACAAAAATCTGATTTGTAACTCAAGGAAAAGCTTGAGCTTTTTATAGCATTGTATCCAATTCTAGATGCCACAGAGGCTAGATTGACAGTACTTCTTACTGTTTTATGGAAACTTCCCCTCGCATTCAAATCACATGACATGCTACCTGGCTAGTGTGGACAAGAAAGCATTTCATGTGCATAAAGTGAGAAATGTCTTTTAAACTCTCTTCTTTTCTTAGAAATATGAAAGAAGAGGAATATCACTCTCTGCCGCAAACTAGTAGGAAATGCAAGAGAAAAAATGCCACCATTATTCTTTAGGTCAATTTTTGTATAAAAAAAACCTCCCACCAGATTAAATAACTTGGTCGTCATATAAAAAAGCCTTGGTCACCAATGGCGACCTGCTGACCGCATTTGTCAAACCCTGTAAAATATAAAGTAGTATTTTTAACCCTCTTACTGACAAGCCCGTGTTAATACATCCACTAAGCTCCACGTTTCACTGCAATGTAAGCACTATTTAAATTAATATAATTATACTGATATAAAGCAGTTTTAATACATGGAGTAATGATTGATTCTCCCAGGGATTACATTAATATATGTAATTACGATTTTATGTAATATTTGAATAATCCTCTTTTTTTAGCATTTAAAATAAACGCAGAGAAAACAACATTACATTTTTGCCGTTTTGCTGGACAGTCAGAGGGTTTTAAAGAGATATTCTAACTCTTTGGGTTAACATTTTCGAGTCTGTTTTGCATTTTTTGCATCCCTCAAGTGTGTAGACTGTTGACATAAAGCAGTTTCGTGATAGTCCAATTCCTTGCAACCAGGTTTTGCTGTATGAGTTGTAATTTTCCAACTGGATGAAAAATGTCCGGGCCAGGATTCGAACCTGGGATCTCTTGGCTGAAGCTGCCATGCTCTGCCTACAGAGCCATCGCGGTCGAATCTGAAGGACATAATTAATCCAGTTAACCTTATTGATCATAGCATCTGGTCTGATATCTTAATCAGTTCAACGGAATAAATCACGGGTAATTTGGAACTCCAGTAAACGCTGGATACGTGTTTACAAAAGATCATTTAATTTGAATAATTGATCCAGGTTTTGCTGGTTTGACGTAACGTTGCAGCAGCCAGAAAACCGCTTTCTACACGCAGCTCTACGTTCAATGTTTTTTCCGTCTCGAAAATATGTCTGAATAAAAACCATCTTGCAACCACATCGAAAATGCATCTCTAAACCATGTCGAAAACCATGCAAAAATTAAAATTAAAAAATCTCGAAACCATTTTTTTCAAATTGGGCGATAATTTTTCTCGAGAACTATTTGACCTTTTTTTAAAGGAATGTAATCGAATTTTATTGACCTTATACTACACAACGTATAATTTTCATTGATTAACTTCGATTATTAATTAGTTTTTTCATAAATTTGAAAAAATAATTTAACACATAAATTAGAAAATTAGAGAAAATAAAAAAGGAAGGACATGTAAATATCAAAGAAGTATAATCATAATATTTATTTAATAAAGACTACGTGAGTATATACCTAAAAAGTATTTCGTAAGATGTGGAGAAAAGAGAAAATAATAATAAATTAGCACAAACCAAATAAAAAAAAATCGATAGTTTTTCTCAATGCGAGAAAAATTAAATTTTATTCTAATGAAAACAGTAAATTTTATTTTTTATGTACTTTGAGTAAATGTATTGAAATCTTTATGCGTATTTTGTGTCATTTTCAAACTTTATATTCTGTATTATATTTTGCTTAAGAATTAAAAAAAAATCTTGCTATAAAAATATTTCTTACATTAAAATTATATATATATATATATATATATTTTATAAGTGATACTAGAGTATAAATACATATAATGTAATTGAAAACCGCATGGTATAAGAATAAAAAAATTTTATTATTTTTGATGATAAAAATATCAAAAGGTCTTATAATACTACTTATAATAATCTTTTAAACATTATAAATATTTTAATCATGATATACTTAAAAAATATATTACAGTCATAAATACTTATTTTTTAAAAGTGTACTGTGAATACATACTAGTGCTCGCGAATATACGTATAATACGTATAAAACGTATTGTAACCGGTAACGATTTTGAATTGGTATAATATGGAAAAAAGGCTTAATTACGTATACGTTTAAACGTATATAAACGTATATTCGCGAGCACTAATACATACGTGACGGCTAATGCGAAGAAGCGAGTTTTGCGTATGTGTAACATAAACGCTTGCGTGGTACTTTTGCATTTTTAAATTGTTTTATTTTTCAGAAATATGAACAATATTCGCATTTCTATTATTAACGTATTATGCATATGTGTATATCGATTAGAAACAGTACTTATATGATATATATATGAATTGTAAAAAAAATAAATAAAAAGGAACAAATAAAATATTTTTGTTAAATATAGCAACATGCAAAAATAACAACGATAATAAACAGAGGTTCCTGTATAAAAGATTAAAATTAATCGTCACAAATGTTTTAATGAGGAATTAATGTTCAAAATTACTTAAGTGCGGACATGATCAAATAAATTATCCATAGATCACTGAAAATCAAGTATGGAGAAAATGATTTATGCACATTTTCATAAACATTCCTTTACACAGTCCGTCCGTAAATTTCCGGGACTGGTTAAATTACCGTCCAATAGATGGTACTGCGTGTCCACATGCGATATCGAAAGCGCGACAAAACTATGTCTTGAAAAGCGTTAAAATTTCACGCTGCTATCTGTTGTGCACACAGAAAAAAGTTTTGTTGAATCAACAAAAATTTGTTTGCTCCAACGAAACTTTTTGTTTAAATATGGGTCAATGGAAATTTCGTTTGAATCAACAAAAAAAATATTGTTGACTTTTTTTGCAATTCCAAAAAAAAAAATTTGTATCGTCAGCAAAAAAATGTTTTGTTAATTCAAGTAAAATGGTTCAATGTTACTTGAATTAACAAAATTATTTTTGTTACATAGATATATGCTATGTGTTATTTTAACAATCTATTTTCTTTTTTCAACTAACTATATTTTGTTTGTTTAATCAATAAAATATATTATATTACGAACTTGTTTTGTTTATACTACAAAAACATTTGTTAAATGAACCAATCTACATATACAATTTTAACTAATTTCTAATTCATTTTCAACAGTGAATTACATTTATAAACATTGAACAATAACAAGTGAACTTTATCCGACTTTTTTTCAAACGCAAACCGAGAGAATGAAAATTGCCCATGCCGGAAGTCGATCCCGGGTCCTCAGAACAGCAGCCTGACGCTTTACCACTGCGCTACCAGGAACGATACCTGAGTTCGGCATTTCTCACTCTTATATATGTCGGAACGGCTGCAATCGCAGCACAGGATGTAATGTCATAAGGAGCACGCAAATTTCTCCGGCAAACATGAGACGACAGTACAAAGCACAGCATACGGCAACACATAGTTAATTTTTTATTCATTTTCAGCAGTGAATTACGCCTGTAAAAAGCAGGATAAAAATTTCCTTGTTATTATTCAAAGATTACAGGAGTATTTGACTGCTGAAAATGAGATAGAGCTATTGCAGAAATCACGAAAAATGCAACATAGTAGCGCCACCTGTTGTGCGATTTAAAGTAAAAAGTAATCAGCAACAATTTATATCAGAAAGTAACTGAATAAAAGGTTTTATTAAATTCCGTGCATTAGTTCTTGAGATAAAAACAGCGAAATCGCGTTCAGGACAACCGGAAATCGAAAATTTTCATGAATCCAATTCTTTCTTCTTGCAAAGATAGAAGACGGTAATAAATGGGACAGGGGGATTTTTAAAACTACCTTTGTCCGTCCCAGTGAAAAAATGTTTTAATTACCCCAAAATTATGTTAATCATGTAATTATATAGCTATATAAGTCAAATAAATCAAGTTACGTAAGAAAGATATGACTACTACACAAAAATTTAAATTTTTCAAAAATAACAAAATTTTGCTGGAATTACAAAAATATTGTAAAATTAAAAGAAACAAATTTTGTTAGTTCAAGTAAAATTGGTGAAATTTTGTTAAAATTTTGTACGAGTGTTAACAATATTTTTTTGTCCAAGCAACAAAACCAATTTTTTTACTTAAACTAAAAATTTGACTAAAACAACCAAAATGTACTCAACAAAACAGGTTTTGTTGTTTTAATCAATTCCTTTTTCTGGGTGTGTAAGGCTAAGTGCAACTGGTTTGTTGTAATAGTGTAACATGATCATGTCAGAGCTCGCGAAAGTAGAAAAACGAACGAACATAAAATTGAAGGTAGCAGTGTTATGTTACTATTTGGAAGTGTTGAAGCGTTTCATGGCCCGAGTACGCAGAGTTCAACCATCTTTTTATTCTCCAGATTTATCTCCCTGTGATTATTTCCTTATTTCCCAAGTTGAAATTGCACCTAAAGGGGACAATCTCATGCGATTGCGACCGACTATTTCACGCAGATTGCAAAGACGGACTTCCACAATTATTTTAATGACTATTACAGTCGTGGTAAAAAGTGTGTTGAGTCGAAGTGTGTTGTGTGAAGCGAGTGCAGCTTCCATTTGTGGTGCGCAAAATGAGAAATTGAGGTGCAATAAGAAAAACTGTGTACAGCATTAAATATTATTATCATTTTAAACTTTCCAAATAATTACTATACACTGATTCTAAAAAGGAATAAGTTCCATCATTGAAGAAGAAATTACACAAATATTTAAAAAGTATGCACTCTGTAGTTTAAAAAATGTTTATCTACATTTATACAAAACAATTATTTAAAAATTATATTTGAAATTATCATAGTATTTGCATGACATTAAATATTTAGTGTTTTGAGAAATAGCATTTACTATTTGCGTTTGATAGCAAAATTGCAATTTTTCCTGTCCATTCTTCTCTTCTTACACAATGAATTTAGATATTCAAATATTTCTTCAGATCAGCATTTTGAAATATTTAGGCAAAACCAAAACTCCATCGTCTTTATCTCATATATCATTTTCCACATTGTAAGAAATATTTAAAACTCATTCAGCGAACACAATTGATGAGCGCGTATTTTATATTTTATACATAAACTAAAATATTATCATCTTTACGAAAACGTTTTGATTAGAATCCCGCCTAGAAATATGTTACAAAACATTTCTTATATGAATATGTTAAAATACATCATTAATGTAAATATATAACATAACTGAATAATGTTATTGAAGCAATGTTATTTGTAGTCATGCAATTTAATTTATTTTTAATTATATTTAAATTATCGTAATTTTTAATTTTTAAATTTTTTGTATAGGTCTTTTTGAAAGAGTACACTGTAAAAAAAAAAAAGACAAATGTTTCTTAATCTTTGGAAAAATAACCAAGTACAAAAACATAGAACAACCTCTAAGGATTTACCCGCGATTCGAAAAAGCGATTTACCCAGGATTGAAGCGATGTTATTTTTATTCATGCAATTTACTTTAATTTTAAATTATATTTAAATTAAATTAATTTTTTTTTTAATTTTTTTGTATAGTTTTTTGAAAATGTACACTGTAAAAGAAAGACAAATGTTTCTTAATTTTTGGAAATATAACCAAGGACCAAAATACAGAACAAGCTCTCTGTCAATGCATTGTGAAAAGCACCAATACATTTCCGTAATTTAAAGACGAATTTATAAAACGAAGTTTTATTTACTGCACCTGATTGTTGGAACTTTTACGAGTAGTTTCTATAGTGTATTAATTACTCTTCTTAAATCAGAATATTGGCTTTTAGGATGCTATCAATACTCAATTAAACAAATTCATCTGCTTAACTGAGTTTATAATTCAAGAATAACAAAATAATATTAATATAATTATTATTATTGTACATTTATCATGTTTGTCAGTAAAACATGTTTGTTAAACATGAAAATGTTTACTTGAAATTTGATAGCATCTGCAAAACCTGTGTTGCGGATTGCGACAAGTGATTAATGCGCTATACAAATTAATCGGAAACATTTAAAAAAAATCTGTGACAGCAAAATAAATTTTATTTTTACAAATTCTACTTTAAATATTGTAAACAAACTCAGCACAATAAGTGAGTAACACTAAGTACAAAATTGTTTCTATAAATAAGAATAATTGAATGCGCTTACAATTGTTATTACAGAAAATCGAACATTAGCCATCTATGGTACAAGTGACCTTTATAAAACGAAACAACCAATGTTCAATGAGAATAGAAACATCTTTATTTTAACAGCACATCAGTACTCACAAAAAGCCCAGTGATAACACAGACCTGGAGATCTAGTATCAGTTTGGAAGTTAGAGTTACTGATAGAAATTAGAAATCAGACGTATTCTGAAACGTATGTGTTGTATTAAAAATATATTCCTTGTTTAAATTAATTAACTTATCCATTACATTATTTAAATACTGAAGTATTTGAACACATTAGTTGTACTAATATGTTCCGGATACAAGAAGAATATGGAGAAATCTGGATAATTAGGACAGTCAATACAGAAAGGGTGTACGTTGTAAAATGTATCTTTTAATAAGACCATTTTTTATACAAACAATAAAACTATAATGGTACTTACATGCATTTAGATGTGTTAATGGAGAAAACGGATGTAACTAGTACAGACCTTCATAAACTGTACACTACTCGGAAACGTTTCCGAAAATCAGTGGTAATAAAATAAACTTTGTTTTTTTTATAAATGCTTCTTTAAATCTCGAAAATATATTATAGATTCTGAAGTTTCTAAAGCTAAAAAACGCTTTTCGTAATCGTGTGTATCTCAGAAGAGGTTATTGTATATTTGTGATTTTTCTAGATTAAGAAATACTTACCCTTTTTTACAGTTTATAAGTAATATATTTTCCTATATTAAGGAACACTTGCATTTGTTTACAGTGGAAAAGTGAAATATTTTCCTAGATTAAGAAACACTTACTCTTTTTTTTACAGTGTACAAGCGATATATTTGTTTATTTAGAAAAAATATGGTTCTAAATCTAAAAAAACATTTGAAAAGCTATATCCTAAAGTTTGAATACTTCCAATAAATCACTTTTAAATCTCTTCCAGTACTTATCAGTTATAATCATGATCAAGATGGTTTTTATGCATGAGGATATTATACATAATTTTTATTTGTATTCGTAAACTGACTGAGAAGGGATTTTTCGTGTGGAGGTTCGTCAGAGAATCAGTTTGTATACGACCTGTAGCAACAAATTTAGATAATCTAAATTACCATATCACATATGGGGTGAATTCAGTGATGCATGATTTTCTTTATGGAGTGTGTGACACTGAGCTACATAATAATGAGGATTTAAAAATAGTTAATTTTTTTTTGTTTTAATTCCTGAATTCTAGCTTAATTTGCGTCATATAATAAAATAATGCCAGTTCTTGCTAAGGAATTTTAATGAACAATTTTTAAATGTCTAAATGTGCCATTACTCTGTCGCTGAACCCATAACTGCAACATGAACACTGGTATTAAGTACGGTAATTTGATTTTTGACGTTAAGCCAATTTTAGATCTATACATCAACTATTAAAAACTTATGGGGTATTTATTCTGAAAGCAATCCTAAAGATTTTGTATAATTAATTCAGAAATGTTAAATAATCAAATATGTAGTTCAGCAATTATAAACTTGTAAACGACATAAGTCTTGGAATAGATATTTGGATCAAACATTGATACTGACTTTTACAAAATTCCATTTTTACTTTCCTCTATCTTTACAAGAATATTGTTATCGTGAAAAAAATTGAATTCCGGTTTTCGATGGATTTATACGCTTTAGAAGGTCCTTAACACGATTTGACTGTTTTTAGAATATATCTGTCTGTTCACTTGTTTGTTTCCCTGTGTGTCTGTATCTGTGCCTATGTGTCTGTATGTGACAAAAAAATTGTGCGCGATCTATCTGAAGACGTAATGCACGGATTTAATTAAACTTTACATTCAGTTAGAATTTATAAAAATTTGTGCTGATTAGGATTTCGTGTAAATCTCCCAACAGGGGACTCTGCTATGCTACATTTTTCCGGGTTTACATTATTTTAGCGATAGTCATATCTCAAGAACTAATTCACGGAATTTCATCAAACTTCAGATTCAGTTAGACTTTGAAATGGTAGTGATTAGGTTTTGGTATAAATGTCCCATCAGATGGCCATTCGACAAGAAAGTATAATTTCTTTCAATTTATTTAAAAAAATTAAGTTCAGGGTCTTCATATTAAATTTGCACAAAATAATGGTATTTTCAATAGAACACCAAAATTTGAAATCATAATTGTCTTTTTCGGTACAGTTTACTATCGGATACAAACAGGAAGTTATTCACTTAGGTAGATTATGAAATATGAGGGTTTACAATTTGGAACACCTAATGTTAAATTCAGTTGTACCCGTTGCAAAACTGATTACAATGCCGCTTGTTTTTTAAACATAACTCACAAACTACTTGCCATAATGAACTCTAATTTTGATTCGTATGTTTGAATCTTTTAAAATTCGATTTCTGTATAAAATTTTATGTGTTACAATTCATGACGTTTTCGAAACTTAATTAAATAAAAATTTGTATTCGAAATGCATTTTGGAAAAGAAATATGATTAGAAATCTGCCGCTTCAAAAATCCATTCCTGAATTGAATAACAAATTATAAATGCATGGTTACATGATTACATCGAGTTGAACATGCTCACAAACAAGAGAGATGAGCGTATTTATAAAAAAGACACCTGTAGAGTAACGAAAGTCACACACATCAAAAAGGTAAACTCTGTGAATTTCTGTATCTTATAAACATTCGTATTCTCTTCTTAAAATGTATAACTATGTATAGTAAGTTTTTTTTTCTTTTGGCCAAACTAATATGTGTCCACCTTGTATATCTACGTCATACTATTTTATGTGACGAAATTAGTCTGTTTTCCTATTATCGTACGAGTTGTACTGTATTTTGTATTTATCTGTGAACGGTTGGATTCAATGTAAAAGAATAGGGAGTGGGTTCTAATATGTAGCTCAGTAGTGTGGAATAAATTCAGATACCATCTATCTGTGCATTTGTAGATGGGTGACGAACATTGAGCATCTTTAAACTTTAATATCAGTATAATCAAATGTAATCATTAGGGCAAAGGTTCTTAAACTCTTAGATACGAATCTCTTTTCGTATTTCCTCTATCGTCGCTCACCTCAGACGATTTAAGACTAAAATTGCTAATGTTTTTTATAATACTAAATAAATATAATTTATAAACAATTAGCTAAATTGCTAAGGTTCTAGAAATTTGAAAAATGTATCTCAGATTTTACATAAATAAGTCACAAAATACATTCAAAGATATACTTTCGCGGATCCCCTGAATATGCATTGCTTACCAGCTGGATTCCGCAGATCACAGCTTATAATTGCTGTTTAGGGTATACAACAACATTAATAATTGATACCTTCCTTGTCAATCATCTTGTATATTAAATTTCGGTACGAATTAAATATAATCATAGCGGATTTTAAAAATACTCCATTAAAATCTGTTGAAGATATTTCAGTAATAAGAAGTAAATCTGACCTTAGTAAAAAAAGAAGTCTGTGTTCACTTTTTGAATTTAGTTGATATAACATTGCTTTTGCTTACTTGAATTAGTACTGAGAAAACACTGTTCTTGTGAAATAAATAAAACTGAGAACATTAACATTTATTTCTGTTGTGTGGCATAGAAAAAAATAATTGTGATTTTTAAAAACTGTGATTTTTATAGAATGCTGATTAAAAAGCAATGTATTAAAGGTAGCATATGTCTTTTTCTGTTATAAACGTACTTATGACCTGAGTAAAGTCACATATAAGCACTTTTTAAACGTTTTTGCTTATTGATGAAAAAACAATTTTCTATGGAATATACAGGGTGGTTCAAAGTATCCCTGGGACGCACTGCGGAGAACAACAGTGGACGTAACGTCTTCATATTTGGAAGGTATACATACCAGGCCATGTGAAATTGATTGGTGTAAAACATATTTAAAACGAAGGCCGCTATGTGAAAATGAGGCGCTGCGATCTGTTTAAGGTAAGGAAAATGAAACATGACACAACCAATAAAGTACAGAATACGGGGTGTCGGTAATTAACTTTATTATTACACTACTGTACACACAAACCGTGATAATTTGAATCTTCGTCTGTATACCAGAGCACAAAAGTTGCATAATAGGCAAGCTAAAGAACCGTCGTAACAGATAAAAATGAAGGCGAACATGTTCTGAACATTCTGGGACCGCCACGATGGTTCTCTCGTTGCCGGATAGTGCTTTGCTGCAACAACCAAACCTTTCAAAAAGCAACCAAAGCATTACTTACAAAACAGCAATAACCCTGCCAAAGTGCTCTGCTTGTACTGAGGGCATCTTTGCGTATGTGTCCAGTAACACCATGTGCTCTGTGGAGAATGGTCAAACGTTTTGAGGCAACTGGAAGCTTTGCAGTTCGAGCAGGCCGAGGGCGAACAGAACACATACCGGAGGTAATGGATGATGTCTGAACCGCTGTCGTTGAGCATGCCAATACGAACATAGCAGGAGTATCTAGTGCTCACGCGATGTCGGGACAACTGGATTTGCCATACATTACAGTATGGAGGTGCATGCGGATTGCACTCAAAGCCTATCCGAATGAGATTCGTGGCATCCAAGAATTAAAACCTGGCGATAACGATCTTCGTAAAACGTTCGCTTTGACGTTCTTGGCACGGATAGAGGTCGATAAGAATTGGCCGTGGAACATCTTATGGACCGATGAGGCTCACGTTTACATGTGCGGAGCAGTGAACACACAAAACCTCCGTATCTGGTCCACTGAGAATCCTCACCAGATGTTACTCACATTGGACGTGAGGTTCAAAAATTGGTGCGAAATCATTGTACGGTGGATCGCATTATCAGTGATGCATTTCCTACAAGATGGCCTCTGCATTCACCTGATTCAAACCCGTGTGATTTTGTGCTTTGGGATTACCTAAAAGATAAAGTTTATCGAGGACACGTAGGAAATGTAGCGAATTTGAAAAACCAGATTCTTGTACGTATCATCGGTCCCCATCAGTTACACGCCTCTGTGGATCATGCTGTAACCCAGATTCACGTGTTTGTCCTGAAGCAAGTGGACACATTGAAACCCACCTGTGATATCTTTGTGTTTTGTGGTGTTAGTACGAATGTGTCTTTCATTTATGCTGTAGAAAAATGTAATAATAAAGGAAATTACTGACACCTCCTATTCCGTTCTTTATTTGTTCTGTCACACTACACTACAGTTTCCTTACCTTAAACTGATTTCAGCGGCTAATTTTCCCCTAGCGGCATTTGTTTGACTTATACCCTCCAAATATGAAATCATTATGTCTACTGATATTCTCGCCAGAGCATCCCAGACAGGGATAATTTAATTTGAATCACCCTGTATATGGAAGGACATTAGCACTGATTTTACTTGTATCTTTGATTATTCTGATGTGGGTGGTGGACATAAGAAAAACAATGGTGATTATTAAAGAATGATTATAACAGAACGCAGGAAATACAAGAATTTGGAATTTTGTTTTGTATTATATGTTTGAAAAATGCGAAGTGGTTGTTCAGCAACGACCAAAAATAGTAATTTTGGACATTAAATCCCCCCTACTTAGATTCAGTCTCACAGGGTGTCCCAAAATGATCGATACGTTCTTTAACATTTTAGATATTGGAGATACGCAGTCAATGTAAATAAAAAAATAAGGTACATTTGGATACTAAAAGTTACACTTTTTTGTATTTTTATACAGTTCCTGGGTACCATAAGTTATATTTAGAATAAGTTTCTCTATGATCTAAGAAGTCTAGTAGTAAAAATTGCATTCTTCTACGACCAAAATTCATCGAGTTATCATACGTTGAATGTTATGAAATGTCGGACCTTTCCGGCACTAAAAATCGTTCGTCTGTTTAAGGCCGGAAATATCCTAAATTTCATAAAAATCAAAATACCATAACTCGGTGAATTTTGCTCATAGTAGAATATAGTTTTTATTATTGTATTTTTCAGAGCACGGAGAAAACATTTCTAAGCTCATAGGAAAATAGAACCGTATAAACATATAAAAAAGTAACTTTTTGAAAATTCATAGCAGGAAAATAATCTTAATCACGGAATAATCTTAATTGCTACCTTATTTTAAACACTTTTTTAAATGACATTGCCTACATATCTCAAACTTGTAAAAAAATAAACAGCGTTTGAATCATTTTGGGACACCTTGTATATCTGTTACTCGTTGTCACCCTGTTTTTATTTTAAGAATCTTTTCAAAGAAGCATATTCAGAGAATAATGCTTAAATTTCACATTTTGTTTATGTTTGACAGTATTTTTGGTACGTGCATACGACATTATTTTGCAATGAAAAATTATTGAATGCGTTACCTTTTATCTATGGTACTTTTTAATTAAATGAAAGCACAGAAGGAAAGAAAATCTATAATAATAAGGATAGATGATTTTGTGTTTTTGTGCTGTTTTTTGAGAAGACTGCTTCGCGCAGATTTATAAGATTTGGCAAGTTGGTTCTTTTTTGTATTAAGTTATGCATCTCAAGACCAGCATTTAATTTTCCTGATAATTAGCCGAGATATTAATTAAAAAACGACACTGAACATCGCAGAATGACAAGATTTTTTCGTTCCGCTGATTGTTCCTCCGCATCACTGGACTTCACTCCCGGGCAGACAAAAACAAAGTGTTCTGATTGTTGTTCTGTTTTAGGTACCTTGTAAAATTTCAAGACAGTAAAAACACGACATTTTTGACATTTCGAGATCTAACTGTATTTTCTGTTTTTAAAAAATGTTATTTACTATTTTAATATAATTATTTTCTTGATGTCGTTTCATGGATTCACATTTTTTTTAATCATTTCTTTCAGTGTGTTTGAAGATACCGTTTGCCTTTTTAAGAGTACTTTAGAAAATTTGCGGAAGGGTTTTTCTTTCTGTGCATATCCGGGGGTCACTTTACATTTTTAACACAGGTTGTCAATCCACTGTAAGATATCATTTTTTGTTTTAAAAGAGCAAGGTGCTGACACGCGTTTATTATTTTTGGGGAACTTAACAATTTTATTTTTCATGAACTTTCAGCCAGAATTGAAAGTTTAATGTAATAATATATCTGAAATTAAACAAGTAATCACGCTAACGCGGCGGGGGGGGGAAGCGCTTACTTTGCTTGTAAAGAATTTCATTTAATAAATATAAAATCATTCAAATTGCACGTTTGTTTGTTAAACGAGAGCGGAGTGTGAGCAGTATCCCGGGTATGGGCTGTAGATATAGAAAGCAGTGGGGACCACCAACTTTAGGTTAGTTTTAACATATTTTCATTTAAGAATATGAATTCATGCAAATTTTAAAGCGTACGGTGACGGAGACAGTGGAGCCAATAACATTAGTTTAGTTTGTAAACATTTTCGTTTAACAATATAAACATCATGTCCCATTGATGAGATTTTCGTTTAAAAATATAGAAATCATGCAACAGTGAGTTTAAAAGATATATAAGTACATTATTACAGGCTCGGGAAACGTCGGGCAGTTCAGCTAGTATTTTTAATATTATATTTTAAAATAAATTTTGATATGCATAATATGTATAACACATTTTTTCATTGCACATAGTCTCTCAGTATAATAGAGAGGTTATTGGATTTGCAAGAATTATTTTTCTTTTTCTGTAAAAAATTTTAAATATTTTTCTTTAATTCCCATATATAAACTCTTAATTTAATCCAAACTATTTAAGTGGATTATTACAATTTATATTTAGACTCACGAAGTCTTGAAATATATTTACTATTTCTATTCGTTTCTATTCTAATTGTTTGCAAGAACTGCCGAATACTTGTTTTCATGATTTAAAATATTTCATTTCTAATATTTAAATAGATTTCTATTTTGAATTCAATAATATAATTATTTCGCTTTCTGCCATTTTAATTGTAAAACCGTTAATGCATTCCAAACCATTTAATTTTATGTTCTAACGTCCCAAGATTAAAATTTTCATTGTTGCTTGAAAATGGGAGAATTGTAAGCGTCAAATGTGTATTTGAGGATGCATTAAAATGTTATTCAGTGTACTTAAAAGTGTGTCTTTAAAGCTGCTAATTATGTTTAAGATAACATATATGGCGAAAGAAAAATTTAATTAAATAGCAACAGAGGACTATGATTGTAAAACAATATATCACAATTGTTTTTGTAAATCAAGTTGTGCATTCAAAGATTGTATGTGAAAGCATAGAGTTTGAACTGCTACAAAAAAGAAATTGCACAATTTATTTTTTTACAATGAAAAAAATAAAATTAAGGAGAAGTTCTGCCGTAAACTTAAAAAAAAAAACAGAAGTAAATTGCGGTTTGGAAAACTTGAATTGTCTAGAGTATGCCTTCAAAACCGTTTTTTGTTCCGGACAATATTTAAGTCATGACAGCTAGTTTAACGGATTGGTGTCACGCTAACAGAACAGCTGATCAAAAATTCCAAATTTAATACAATTTTTTGTGAATTTAATTTAAATGATTAAAAGCATTTTCCTTGATTTTTTTGTATAATTGTGTATGTTCTCAAGCTTAAACTATTCAAGCTATAATTTATTTTCTTTAAAAAAAAAGCATTTTATAATTGAAGTATAAATCTGAAAATCTTATCTATTCTAGGGTAGGCATTCAATTATTTTAATATATTTAAAAATCATTATGTTTTTTTTTATCATTGTTTCAGATTATTATTAACTACATAATAACTTACGCTGATTTAATGTGCACGCCGTGCGTAGTAAACTTTGGAGGACATTAGATCGATTCATCAGCATATTTATCTAACAATATTGACACAGTTAGCCGAAAGTACAATAAATTCAAAGCCAAAAAACATTTTTCCCATGTGCATTCTTTAAACACCGAAAACAACAAAAATTCTTAACTTGTTCAAATAAATAGAAGTATTTGTGCTAAATATTATGTAAATTTATTTTTTAATTTAATTTTTTAATACTAATTTTTTAATAAAGAAATTATTTAATAAAGAATAAAAAGCCAGCCGAATATTCGGTATTTTCGGCCAAACAGTTACGTATTCTAAAAAAATCTTGCTATGAGGTTTGCTGAACAGTCGATATTGCTGAACAGTCGGTATTCAGTTTGCATGCTTGCTGAATTTTCAGTATTTGGTCAAAATCTCTGCATCGCTAATTTTACTCGCCCAAAAAGTGTTAAGTACGACACATTTATTCATTATTAATTACAACATTACAAAAAGTCGTTCCTAAAAGTATACTCGACATACCTAGTAAGGTGTAAGAGATAGGAAGATGGTAGAACGCAAGGCATTTAAAAAATACGAAAAATGTAGATAGTTCTACAAAATATCAGAACTGTTCAAAGACAGTACACTTGTATACGTAAGACAATACCACATGTTATAGTTGAATTCTATTAGAATGTAAAACGATGAATATTTCTCACTCTAAAACAAAGACCATCTACACATTTAAAACATAGCAGAGTTCTAACCATGTTTCGGAAAGAGGCCGCAGAGTTTTTCCCTTGAAATCACTTGTCAATCATATTTGAAGTTAAACAGTTGGCAATTTTAAGACGATAAAAATAATTATGATGAACAACGCGAAATTTTCTGACACATTTTAAAATATATACTTGCAGACATGATAACTAAAGTGATTTGTAATCGAAAAGTTTTTTCATTATAAATAAATGACATATTGAGTTATCAGCCATTGTTTTCACAAAACCACTAAATTTTAATGTCTCGGAATTATTCTATCAACTATTTTTTAATATTTGCGTTCAATAATTGAATTCAAATGGAATGAAAAACGCTGACTATTTATCAATATGATTCGCCTTACTTAAAACAAAGACTTTATACAAAGTTTAAACTTGGCATTGTGCGCTTCGAAAGGAGGTCGCAAAGTTGTAACGCCACCTTGGTTCGTGCCGCGCTTTTCTAGATAGGTTTTTAATTAACCTTTAAAGATACGGGTGGTGTATTGAATACGTCACACAATCAAAACCAGTTGCGAATCCCAAATGAATTATGTGATTAATTCAAATTAAATTAGTCATTTTTAACAATTCGATGTTTATTGTTTAATACTACTACAACTGGGCATTGCATTGCATAAATATATCATTTAAAATTGTTATTTACGCTTTAAATGCCGATGGAGCATAGAGTGCGCCGCCTGCGTCTCTACGTGTGTACAAACTGTCTGTGTCGTTAAATGTTGATATGTCGGCTAATTACCGACATTTTTTCGAAAATCATTATCAACATTCCTTGGGTGCTTTCACGTCGATAGATACCTTGAGCGCCCCTCAACCCCTCTGCTGAGTGCTCGCAAAGTAAATTTGTGTGCAACGGAAAAATGCGATTTTCTCAACAACTATGTGATCTAGGATAAATACTGTAGTTTTCTGCAAGGTTTAAATTAACTCCCACTACCCCTGATTTGTTCATAAGTTTAGTTTCAGTAGATTAGGAAATCATGTAGGGGGAATATATTTTTGTAGTACATTTTTGACGTTATCTCTAAAAATATACTATCTAAAATTAAAACAAATACATTATTGTGTTCGTTCTTACGAGATCTATCAAACGATATTCCACACGATATAAAAGAAATATTCAAGTAACTTAATTAGTCCCTTAAATTTTCTTAAAAGATATTTGGGAATGGCTAATAATTTCTAAATATGTGTGACAATAGTCCTTATAACTGTACCAAGTTTGAACTTTCCACGTTCTATAGTTTTCGAGAAAAAGTGACTGTGACAGACAGAGAGACAAACACATGACTGATCTTATAATGCTGCCGTTTTTACTTTTTATGTACGGAACAATAAAAAACGACACAACACAGAATATTAAATTATTAAATTATTATTAAATTATTAAATTATTAAAAATGCGGTTTTCTTAAAATCTATGTGACCTAGGATAAACAGTGTAGTTTTCTACAACGTTTAAATAATCTCCTACAACCCTTAATTTTTAGACCTGATTAACCAAAATTTCGCAGAGAAAAACAAAAGAATCCATACGATAAGAAATTATATCTTCTTTTAGATTATGTTATGAAAATAATCTTAATCTAGAAATTGCACAAAACTCTGAAAATTTCAATTCGAACACACAATTTTGACAATATATTTGGATTTTTTGTAATTTTATCTCTAGATTCAAAATAGGAAGTCATGTGGTCCAACAGTTTAGGAATTATCAAAGTTTAAAGTTCTACTGTCATGGATCGTTTTAATCGTTGCAAAACAGATTGGAATGCAGGTAGTTTTTAAATCATATCTCAAAAGCTACTTGTTTGAATGAACTATAAATGTATATACGTATATTTAAAGCTTCTAGAAATTGATATCTATTAAAAAACGTATGGGTTACAATTCATATTTTTGTCGAAAAAAAACTTTCAAAAGATATATATTTTTTTAATTAATTATCGTAAAAATTATGAATCACTATTCGATTAACTATAAATTTTTTAACAGAATAAATTACTCGTAACTCCAAATTTGGGAATCCAAAATTTCAGTTCCTTTCGATAAGTTTGTTTTTGAATTATGCGTTGCAAATTACCCGCATTGCAATCTGTTTTGCAACGATTAACAATAAATTTAACATTAAGAGTTTCAAACTTTACACCTTCATAATTCCTAAACTATCTGACCGAATGACTTCTTGTTTTCCATCTGCAGGTAAAATGTACCGAAAAATCAAGAAATGCTGTTAAAATTGGGTTTTCTACTGTCAAATTTGGATGTTTCTAAAGCAAATTTTAGAGTTTGGCATAATTTCAGCAAGCAGACGGCTCCCCAACGTTTTTTTTCAACATAGAGAAGACATAATTCCTAATCGTATGGCTATTTAATTTTTTTCTCTGTGGCAATTACACTTTATAAAGCGTATCTTTGTTTTATACTGACTACTTATTTTACATATAAAACATTAGGAAAGTTTGGAAGAGAATCTCATGAGTTCATGAAAGTATTATCACATATTGTTTTTTCACTAAAACTTAAACATGATTTCTTTAGCACAAGAAATTCTTTGCAGTGACGGAAAAGGCTGAAAATTCTTAAAATTCATTCACAAAAAATCATAACCTGGCAAATTTTGCATTGAAAATTTTACTGTTTCACGTACCAAGGTACAGAGAAGAGTTTGTTTTAAATATAACTTATCGGAATGGGAGACAATATACAAATTTAAATTAATAACTAAAAAAAAACTATTTTGACGTAAATGGTTTTTTATGCGTTGAAGAAAAACAGTTGAAACATTTTGCATTTGGATTTATATCTATAATGCTAACACGTTTCGGATTATGTATTGGACAGCAAAAAGAGCAGCCATCCTGTTTATTATTTTCTTCAGAATTTTGTGAAACAACCGCATTTAAAAATATTTTGTGTGAGTTTTCCTATTCATGCATCTACTCTGGAAGATAGATTGTTACTCAAAAGCTTTTCAAAATCTTCATTTCTGGAACTCTGAGTTTTAAGCATTCTTCGCATGACTAAGGCCATGAATCAAGGCATCACGTGTCGATTTGCAAATGCATTTTTTTTTACATTGCACAACTCTACAGCATGTCACTGATTAACTTTTTAAACAACTACCGTTATTTTGTGATAGTTATCTAAAAAAGCTAAAGGATAAGAAATGTTCAAAATGATCTTGTTAAAAATACAAAGATACTTTTAATTTGTATTCTTGAACGTGAAATTTTTAGCTCTTTAAGAAGTCAAATTATTTGCGAAAATAAAACTACAGAATTTTTGCAATGCCTTTTGACTTGACACTTGATATTTATATAATACGAAATTTAAATAAAATAACCCATAATAGTAGATGTAATTATGTCTTTATTGATTACGCGAGTGTTTTACTTTAAAGACATGAAAGCATAAAATGGATATCAATGCAAATCTTAAATTTAGTATTTTTTTTTAAAAATTCAAAAACACCTATGCAATGTTACTTACTGTAAATAATAGATAATGTAAGTGGTATAATCTTGTATTATATCATATACCGTGTATTAAGGTGTATAACGTGCACGTAAACTCTCAAACTTCGTTTTTTAGTTTTAAGTATATTCATTGTATAATGGACACTTTATCCTTTGAAGAGAAACATCAGGAGATACATTTCAAAAAATAAAATAAATTTTTGTGTGCATTATAATAACTAATACTTTTCATGTAATACAAAATTTTAAATGAAAGAACCCATAATAGTACATGAAATTATGTATTTATTGATTATGCAGGTGATTTACTTTAACGACCTCAAAGCATAAAAGGAATATCAAACCAATTCTTACATTTAGTATTTTTTAAAAAACTTTCAAAAACAACTGTGAAATGTTACTTACTGTAAATAAAAGATAATGTAAGTGATAATCTTGTATTATATCATATACCGTGTATTAAGGCGTATAACGTGCACGTAAACTCTCATACTTATTTTTAGTTATATTCGTCGTATAATGGACACTTTATCCTTTGAAGAGAAACATCAGAAGATACATTTAAAAAAATAAAATAAAGTTTAATGTGAATTACAATAACTTTAATTGTCCTGTAATCTGATAGAAAAAATTATTTTTTGTAAATAAATAGAGTGTTAATTAAATTATAAATCTTAGTTATTTATCTTCATCATTTTTTTTTTGTTAATTTTTATCTCTTTCATTTTTATTACCGGCATATAACGTGCACCTGCAAATTTCCATCAATATTTCTTACATCCAAAGCACGCGTTATACGGTGGAATATACGATATACAAAAGTGTAAATATGGCGTGCTCTGATATCAAAGGGTTCAGAAATATTTCTTCCCTGTACTATTTATTCCTTAATGTAAATCATTAAACAAAGACTGATGATTGAAAATCAACTCTTATATCATCAGTCAATCGATCAGTGTAAATAATTAAAAAATTTTTGCTTAGACAAATAGTCTAAATAAACAAGTCAAAACATTTCTAAGTAATGACAAATTAAAAAAAGTCATTCTTATCTCTTATTCTGAAGAAATTTTTTATTCAATAATTTTTATTAGACCTCTCGCAAATCTCAAATATCACGGAGCGTTCGATTTCTTCCACGTTGCTTTTATGAAAGTGCCCCACGTACGACAATATAATATTCAATTTTCTTTCTGAATAGATTTGCCCTATTTTAATATATAAACTCAATACGTTCCCGAATGTTATACATCTATGTGTATTTTTTGCGTAATATTTACAAAATCAATCTCATATATATGTGTTATTATGTAGAAAAGTCTTTAGGAAATTCCTTGCAGGCATAATTTATTCTTTAGGCTGCTATATTCTTGTTTATTTAATAATGCCCGAGCTATAAATGATGGACCAAAAGTCCGTAAATATTTTTAAAAAATCCTAAAAGAACACATTACGATACGGGAGTGGGGTTCCACTAAAATGCTCAAAGTGCAGGAATTTTTGAAGAAGGAAACAAAAATTCAAAATTTTCTCTGATAGGTATGCTATTAACGTTTACGCTATTAAAAGCATAAAATTATTAAGATTTACAGTACTATAAAGACTACAGGCTTTTATTTACATAGAAGAGTATAGAATATAATATAGCAGAGTGCAATAATATCTTGTATGTATAATCTCCATATTTTTTATATATTTTAATAAAATGGATTTTGATAACATCAGCTATCGGTGAAATGTTTAGGTATTATTTTTTTCTATTTTCATATGAATGTTTAAATTATACAGATATTTTTTGTCCAATCTTTATAGATGATACTCTACGTATTGAAGAGTATAAAAGGAAGTTTATCTTTAAAGTATAAATTTAACAGAACATTAAATTTCTTACTGACAATCATTTTCTTCTTTATGTTACAGTAATACTATCTAAATTGGTTAGGTCAGGAAAATAAATTTAATGAGCCCATCTTTAACCAAGTTAATTAATTATTATATGTCTTAATTATATACTAAAATAGATTAATAAACATAATGTAAAGCATATACTCGATTATATTCTTATCCTACACAGAAGGCTGGGTTCTATAATCTAATTTTACGCTAGAGGATGTTTTTAAACAAAGATAATAAAGTAATTATTTAGAAGCTTAATTAAACAAAGGACCAAATAATGGTAAAAAAAACTGTTTTGATTTTTTATTGCCGAAAAGTTTTAATTATCGGCTGGCTTTTATTTTAATAAAATGTGCATGTATTCTCATTGGTATTGTTTTGTTTATTAGAGATGTTATTTTAGAAAATAGGAAATTTTATGCATGCAAATTTGAAACAACAAATAAAATACAAAAAAATATTCTGTTAAGAAAAATGAACAAAATTACAAAATATAAAAAACGGAACTTGAAATTAAAAAAATACCATCAATATTTAAAATAAAGACTATGCAAATACAAGATAATTAAATAAACCATTTGTTCTAGGGGGCACAATTTCAGAATAGGTAATTACATTACAAATGCATAGTAAATAAAATATTTTTTGCAAAGAAACTTTACGTTTTTTTTTTCTTTCAATACTTATAGGAATGATTTTTTTTTTCATGAAATAAAATTATTAAAATAATATACTCATGCATATGTCGGTTGATTCAAAATAAAGATTTTGGCGATTTTATCTTAAACCGCTGATAAAGTGATTATGGAAACATATTTCTAGTTACAAAAAGTATCGAAACAGTTTGTGTTAAAGTGCGAAATTCGTTAACGTGCACATCAACTGGATGATCTGCGGATTACCCGACTTTTACTTGTTAAAATGCGGAATCTTCAACAAAATAAGACTTTTCTCAACTTTACGGAGATAATGTGAACATTAACGGATTCCAAATGGTTTAAGTAAAAATGTTTGTCTCTTTTTTTTTCTTTCGCTTTCTTCCTCTTTCTCCTTTCACTTTCTAAAGCTTGTGGCACCGGCAGCGTTCCTGTTTTTTTAGCATCACATTTTATAGTTGGCGTGGATTTCTGTTTTCATATTCATTTCTAACTGTTAGCGCGTGCATTTTTTTGTCGTAATTCGTTTAAAACAAAGCAAATTATGTTCTTAGAGTTCAAGCGAACATCAAATTGCTATGTAAATAAAAATAAAAAAAAAAATAAAAATAACAAATTCTACGCAAGCGTTTTTGAAAAGATTAAAAATATAACAGTACTTTGATGACTTGCTGACAAATTTAAGTTGTCAATCCATAATTGAAATGTTAAGTGATTAAAAGTCTCTAAGAAGATACAATAATCCTCAAATGTTTGAAAAAAAAATGAAAGGCGTGAAATATTTATTGTAGAAGGTGATGCAAATCCCATTGAACCGTTGTCAGACCCCGCCCCCCCCCCAAAAAAAAAGAAAAAAGAAAAAGAAAACGTTTGTTCAAGCCGATGAATTGTTTCCAATTTTATACTTTACTCATTTGTCAATTGTACTTGGTAGACGAGACAATATGATCAAACAATTAAAAATATTTTGTGATAAGAAAACCCACGTCCAAATAACATTATGTTCTTAATTGTGCGGACCTTGTCAACCAAAGAAATATGTAGAAAAAAGGAATTGCTGTATAGCACATTATTTCAAAGCATTTCAGTAGCAGCTGTTTTGTGGTTATCGTCGATTACTTATCTTAACTAGATGGAATGATTAAATATCTCTTCGTACAAAAAAAGCACTTAACAAAATTTATTGTATGCTGCGCACAACATGGAAATGTCCTATTACATAATCTATTCCTTGTTTGCTGCCCCACCTATGTTTAAGTAATTAACCATTTTATAAAATAAAAATTGTATATATAAAAACACATGCAGTATTTCAGTATTTTTACAAATAAGAATTAAAATTAAAATTTTAAAAATGATTATTTAATTAATGAAAATATTTGATAGGTTATGTTTCTTCTCGGTACATAAATGTACAGATATCTTTAAATTATAAATTTGTATCTAGATATTGCGAATTTGTAAATTAACTCTTCATTTTATCAATATGTTCTATATATTTTTTATCTGTGAGGTAAACAGTGCATACTATTTACTGAATCGTCAACGGAATTAGCTTTGTTTTATTGCTTATGGGCAATACAAACATAACACAAAATTTTATTTACAATTTAAATCTTTTAAATCACCACCTCCTTTTGTTTCTCTGCCTTTAGGCAGAAAAAGAAAAGAATTTTGCTTGTTCAGAATTTCGACAGCTTCAAATGTTTGCAAAGGGAATTCCAGAAAAAACTCCTCGATTCATCAATAAAACTTCCTGCAAAGACTTTCGTTCTCTGAGGGGGTCCAAAGGAGATACAAATAGTCAAGAAATGTCGAAAGTATTCGCTACGCTGTATGAAAATATTTTCGTTTGACTTATGGAAATTGTAGGAATGGAAATTTTGTCCGGAAATGAACTATTTATGTTTTATACTGCATTTCGCTGTGAATAGTTAAATAGAATTTATTTTACGTGAAGTCTTTTAAAAATGAATGTTTTTTGTTAGTAATTCGTTAAATTCTAAAATACATTTCAAATTATTTTAAACAATCTGTAAATTACAATAGTGTTTATAAAATTAAAAATAATATACATTATACATGTATTTCACAAAAAAACGATTCCAATGAAACTAGTCGTTGGGGGCCACCGTAACACTTACCCATCATGGATATGCATAATATAAAATATGAAAATAAAACATGTGTAAACTATTTATAAAATGCATTGCAATTCGAATAAAATCCTGGCTTGATGACGTCAGAAACTTTAAATGCTCTATTACTAAATTGCGTAAAAGAAACATCCTTATAACTCTAAAAATGATAACCACTAAGAGTTTACTGCGTCGTATTAAGCGTCTCATTTCTAATTAAAATATATCTTTGAATTGAAATTTGAATGAAATACAGGGTCATGAAAAATCAAACAGTTTGGAAAATATGACTACAAATATCTCGGCAACTATTTTCCCTATCGACTTCATTCCTTATGCAAAATTTATATGTTTTATTGTCTGTTATATTCACTCCTTCAAATAAACAATTTTGAAATTTTTTGTATACCTTTTATCAGAACGAATATTTCGAGAGTACGAAAAAAACAGTACTGGATAATCGAGGTTATTGAAATTCAATAAACTTCTTCTCATTATTACATACTAAGGGATTACCAAATTTCAAGTCTCTATCTCAATTTGTTCGGGAGCTGGAGCGTTTACAGACACACACAGAGACGGACGGCAATTTTGTTTTCTAAAAATATGTTTTTCGGAATCTATAGTGTCTGAAACGTGTGAATCCATCATTTTGTTTTTCGATTTTTAAAGCGATTACAAGATTTACCCTATATTACGTATGATCGGTAAGTAATAAGCCGTTTTAACCTATATAATTCCCAGTTGCCACTTTCTACGATTTTGTGTCATCAGTAAATTTTAATAGTAATCTTCACCATATTTAATAAGAGATATCTGATATTAAATAAGGTGAAGATTACTGTAATAAAATGCTGGCGATAACGGCTTATTTAAACGGAGTTTGTTTTACTTGGCGCACCCTGTACTTGTAATAATTTATTGACGGAAAGTTACCTGTTATTTTGGCGATGTGAGAATTATTTATTCAAAATCATTTTTATTGAGTTAAAATTAGTTAATTAATAATGTGGATCATTACACAATAAAGTAAAAATAGAAAAATTAGAAATAGGGTGAAACACCCAGTAACAGACAATTTAAGGATTCTTTCTTGTTCAAATTTAAAAATGTTTTTAAATGTCACTATTTAAAAAAAATTCAATCTATTTTATACTTTCCTTCGCTTTTGAAAGAATAGTAGAGATATAATAAAAAAATTATTGTTGGCAAAATTTTGATAAATTATACATTTTATTATTAAAAATTAATTTTATTCATAAATATGGTCAAAAACTCCAGTAACTGACACCATCCCTATTTTGGAACACCAATAACTGACACAAAGTGAATCAGTGACTGATACTTTATTTTTAAAGATTAAAATGCTTTAAAAAAAACTTTATTCTTTATTATAAAAAACAAAATACATTAATATTTGTTCTAAAAATTTGAATTTAATCATCTGTACTGCATTATTAGTAATGCAGATTATATAGTAAGAGTATATAGGAGTAATATTTCGTGTTGCATTATTAGTAATGTAGATAGCCAATAACTGAAATTTATGAACCTGTAACTGACATCTGATGTCAGACACCGGTAAAACAACTTAAATTTTAATGGTGTTTACTACAAGATAAATTTAATTTATTATTATGCATTTTTAAACAGTTCAAATAATTGATTTAAACTTTCTTTAATCTAACCAATAAATAACACCTCTGTCAGAGACTGGTGAAATGAAATTCTAGGAACCAATACCTGGTACCGTTGTTTAAGCTAAATTAAATAACTATAAACCCTAAATCATGGCCCTAATATAGCATATGCATCTTTAAACTAGTTTCTACAAGTATAACTTTAAGAAAAACGTTTTGGATGGTTGCATTACAAATAGATTAGAAAAACACTTCCTTATTTTTAGAAATAAGATGGTTGATTCAAAATGGCACTTTTTGTATTCTCATACGTTTCTTCCTCATTAAATATTTTCTTGACCCTCTAGTGGTGAATAAATTGACTCCAAAATCCAAATGTGTCACATTTACCACTAGATGACATTACTTTCCAGAAATTTACAACGAAATGCTTATTTGAGTTAGATTTTCGCTCAAGTGTCAGTTACTGGTTAGGTGTCAATAACTGGGGGCTTCACCCTACTATTTTTTTAATTATTAATTCAATAAAATGAAAAGCAATGCATAATTGGATAATTATTTTAATACTGCAATATGACTTTCATTCACATGACAGACAGATAAAATGTTTTTATTTAATTTAAATATGTAAATGAATGAATTTATGTTCGTAATAATTATACTATGAAATTCATTTGTTCAAAAATTATTATCAATTCCAATATTAATGTTCTTAGAATTTATTTTCGATTTACTGACTTTTTTTGCATTTTTAAGAAGATACATACCATGCTGTTCGAAAGCCACATTGAAAGCATGATTGTTATGCTAATTCATGCCCATATAATATACGTGGTCAATCAGACCTCATTGGCAAAACTTTAAGAGGTGATATTCAGTGGCGTCCAAAAGTTCGTAAAGGTCAAAAGTTCGGCAGGTCGTAAGTTTTTTCCACTCTTCTTGTAAGTTTTGGGGGAAATTCTGATGAATTGGAATATGTATAATTCCGCAAGCGTTTGTCAAGTTCGTTCCAAAGATTATCTATTAGATTCAGATCGGGTGATTGAGCTGGCCATTTCAACAGCGGAATTTGTTTGTGCAACAGCCACTGCTTGACGAGCTTGCATGTTTGCTTTGGGTTGTTATCATACTGAAACAAATAGTTGCGATCATCACAATTTTTCGTCCAATAAGGCAACAGATGATCTTGTAAGATATCTTTATACATTTCACCATTCATCTTGCCGTAGAGTTCAACTAACGGACCGACACATTTTCCAGAAAATGCTTCTCACAGCATAATGTGTCCTCAGCCATGCTTCAATGTAAGAATAACATATCTCGAATCAAATATTTTGTTTTTAGTTCGTCGGACGTAGTGTCTGTCATCACTCCCAAAAAGGTTGAACTTCGATTCATCGAAAAATAGTACTTTTTTCCAGTTTTCACTTGGCCAGTCTTTGTGTTTCTTGGCAAACGCCATTATTATATATTTTTTTTTTTACTTAAAGGTTTATTTAACACCGACTCTTCCATAAAGTCCTACGTCACATAAGCGTCTTGACACGGTAGACCGACTTACTTTAGCAATATTTCCACTCCGTAAATCGCGGAATATTGCAGCAACATTTTTATGCCGGTCATCAACTACTTTTCACCTGATAATTCTGTCCACATGAATAGTCATTTTCCGGAGTCATCCGGATCATGGCAAGTTCTGAAGGCCAAGACCATCTTTATATATTTTTGAAATAACGTTTACGGTAGATTTTCCAATGGATATTTTTGCCGCAATCTAACGAGATGATTGTCCCTTTAGTGACAAACAAATCACTCGTTTACGAACGATAATTGTTGAACTTTGCATTTTTGAATTTCAACTACGTTAGTCACGGTGATTAATTAAAAAACATGGCCAAAACGATACTTTACTGATAGCAAAAACGAACGAATGACGAATGGCCGGAAACTTTTGCATACGCGAATTTAGAATTCCTCTCCTTTTCATCTAGTGTCTTCAGTATCCAATAAAAATGATCACGTGGTCAGAGGTCATTTGCATATCCCCAACTTTTGGAACAACTGCAATTCTTCTCCGCTGAAACGTTCTGGCAATTAAATCAAAGAAACTAACTGGCCGGAAACTTTTGACCGCCACTGTAAATTGAAACATATCAACAAACAATTTATACAAACAATGTAAAAAAAATTTGTGCATGTACTGTTAAAAATTTGCAGTAAACTATCCAGTCATTCGTCGGTTTTTATAGAGTGCGTTTACATAACAGTAATTTATCTTTATTCTGACCATAATATGATCAATAATGTGGTCAGATACGCTTCATAGTATGATGACTAAATAAATCGAATACGACCCTGATTTTCAATACAAATATTGTTTGATTATGTGTTCTATCGCCGCTTAAAGTTTTGCCTATGCATTCTGATTCACCCTGTATTTAATTTTAAAGACTAATTTTTTTTTAAAAATCATACAGTTTGAATGGCATTAAAGAGGAAAGTTATTTTTGTGAAATACTTTATCAATATATCAGTGAAAATGTTAATTTATATAATTTGTAAAGATGTGTGGTGCAAAAGTCCAAACACACAGTTCTTTCACAAACATTTAAAATAACACGGGTTTCCCAAGTTGCACAGCATAGATGAAAAACATTTTCTTTTTTTACAATGAAAATCTAATAGATTTTTTACATATATTTTTTCTAGCTTGCTCGCTAACAATACCGAAAAACAATTTTATAAAATTATATCAATTATGTATTAAAATAAAATTTTAAAATTTATTAAAAGTGATACTTTCGCATTAGCCACATGCAAGAAGCTCAGAGTCGAAAAAATTGCTAAAGATTTTGCTAAAGATACAGTAACCATTTTGACTCTGATAAATTCAATGGTTTATCTGCGTACTTCGATTTCGTGTCTGTTAAATTTGTATTTTATTTATATTATTTCATTTTATTTATTTATTTATTGATGAAGTCTTAATTTAGTTTCGGAATATTAGACGGAAAGATATGCTGAACTCTTTATATTGTTTTAAGTGCAAACGGGTCAATCTTACGTAATCGGGCTTGACGCGATAAAGATAGACATAAAAAAATAATGGTTGAAAATTATTTTAAAAACCTTAAAAATCAGCAAATGGAGACAAGTTTTCAAACAAATTATATTTGAAAGAATTTTTTTTTCTCTTCCACGGTGTAAAAGTTAAAATTGTGCGATTTTTAGAAGTTTAAAAAGTAGCAGTAAAAGTAAAGTTTATTCGTCAAGTTTTTCCACCGTCTATATAATGTCAGAGTTTCCCACAGACATGCTTTTGCTTTATAATATATTTAAATGTGACCCATATCTCACAAATTATTCTCAAATTGATTAGAAGAGTAAAAAATTTGCTTAAGAAATATTTATTATTTTCTTCCACATTAATGAATGATTTATGTTGAATACAGGATACAAATTTCTACCTCGTTTGTAAAAAAGTGCTATTTAACATCTTGAACATTTTGTAAATCATTTTGGATTACGTTTGAGTAGTTTTTATCTATAATGGTTGTCTACGTTTTGATATGTATATATAACGATATATAACATTTTTTTAAAAATCCTTATCTTAAATTTATTCTAAATTTTCTTCATTTAATTTTACTATATTTCGTCTTAAAAATACTTTTTGTTCATTTCCCTTTCAAAAATTTAGCATTTTAACGAGTCAATGTTTTTTAACATTTAAGCAATATTAATAATAATTAAACTCTCTCATGTCTGCCAACTTTTTAATCTGAACTCGTATAACCTATCAATGTATGTCTTTGTAATCATGAACTTGTCGACCTCCATGTCTTATCGGTCTTTTATTTGGGGGAGGGGAGGAGGGGGAATGGGGTTGGGCGGTGGGGAGGTTAATCAAATAACATATTTTAATAATTAAGCTATGTGAAGTTTATTCAGAATTAACCCATTTAATTTTATTATATTTCCTATTACAAATACTTTTTATTCTACTTCCCTTTCAAAAATCTATGATTTCATCGTGCCATATTTTTTTTTTAACATTTGGCTTTGCGCCAATAATATTTCTCTTTTCAATGTATTCGAATTGGAAACATTTTATCCTGATCCATATTTTTCTAGATTGTTAAAGGAAAAACTTTTCCCGCCTTTCTGAAAACCGATTTGCTCAGTATGGTTTAATCCGCAGCTTAATCGAGGCACTTGATTAAAAAACTCCATATGTAATACGTATTTTGTGGCATTCGCCAAGTGGTTTAAAACCAGCTGTATGACTTTGGAACACAACTTTTTGAGCATTACTGTCTGCGTAAAAACCGTAATACGCCACCTATTGGTAAAATTTGAATTATTTTTTCTATTTTCCCATGAATATTTAACTTGTTAACGAACTATTTGGCCACCCTGTATAAAAAATGCTACATATGGTATAGTTTCAAATCTTATTTGTAAAACATAAATTTAATAAAACATTACATTTTTAATGACATACGTTTGTTTTATTTCGGTTCAGTAATACTTCCTCAATATCAAACTGAGGAAAATAAACTTATGTGCCCAGCTTTAACCTCATTAAATATTATATCGTATTAATTATGTACTAAAATATACCAAGTGCAAAATTCCTTATATAGCCATCACTAAATCTATTATCTAATTTTACGCGAGAGTCTTATTTTATAAAGAAAATATTTTATAAAGAAAAAAAAATAAAGTAATTATTTAGAAGGTTGATTAAACAATGAACCAAATAATGTTAAATAAATCATGATTTTTTTACGAAGATTTTTAATTATCGGTGGTTTTAATTTTAATTAAATGCAAATGTATTCTCATTGGTATTGTTACATTTATTACAGACATTCTCTTAGAAATTAATGGGTTTTATGGATGGATATTTAAGATGATAAAGAAAAAAGTAAAAAAACAAATATATACATATTAAAATAGATATTATGAAAAGTTAGAAAAACTAAACAGAAGATATGTTAAAATAAAAGTGTTACAAAGTATTTTCTAAGCTTATGCTAAATAAAATACGTGTAAGATTGAATCGTTTATATGAAAAAAAGACTATCAAGATAATGTATGTATGTATGTATATAAATTTGGTTTACACACACAGACACACATTTATACATACACACACATGTGTATACAGGGTGTCCACGTATAACTTGATCGACCTTTATTTTCTCAACCGTTGGTCCTAGATGCATTCTTCCAATTACAAAAATGGTTTAAATAAGGTAAATAATTATTTTAAAGTAGTTTGGGTCAAGAAAAGTATTTATTAAAAAATTACGAAATTTAGCTTTTTATACGGTCCCCCGGTCCTATAAGGGATATTTAGTAAAAATTTACTGTGACACTAACAAGTAAGACAAAAAAAGTTCCATTCATCGAACATTAAAACTGACCTAGTAATAGCTGTTTAAAGTTGGAGTATATTTTTTGTTGCGAAATAGGGGTCATTCACAAATGTAGTAGATATATAAGTAATCGTCAGATATATAAAAAAAAATAGTTGAGAGCAAAATTAACATTGCAATCTAATATAAATGTGAAATCTATAATCATTCTGACATATTAATGCAAAATATACAATTTGTACTGAACATATAAAAGGATAAAAATAACAGCATTTTTGTTAAATAAAAGGATGAAAAACAACAGCCTAATTTTTTACAAAATGATACGGATTTTAAAATGTTGTTAGATTACACTGTATTTCAAAATTTGGGTTGTGACATGTTTTTTATCTTTTGAAAATTGATTATTATGTATTTTTTAGCGCTGAATCTGAAAATGACCTTCACTTTAAACCATCACGTCAGGATTTTTCTCGAATCGCAAATTTCAAAGTTAAAAAGCTCAAAGTTAAAATTGATCCCCTCTCCCCTCTCAACCTCATCGGAACTCTGAGCTATTTAGCTGTAAGAAACCCAGTAAAGCCAAAAAATTGAAAAAAATATTGAATTAAATAAAATTAAACTGAATAAAAAAGTCTTGCATCTATTTTATAGTATCAGATTTTTCGCTATTTTTTAACCTTGAAATTTACGATTTGCGAAAAATCCTGACATGATGGTTAAAAGAGAAGGTAATTTTTTTATTCAGCGTTAAAAAATACATAAAACGTAATTATAAAAGTTAAAAAACACAACCACCGCAGGTTTATGTTATCTAATCTAAAACTCTTTCTTAACTTGTTGACGGTAATCTTTTAACGAATTGTTTGGTGTGCGAATTGTTTTGTGTTATCCTCTAATATAAGTATGTATAAGATGGTAAGCGTCGAAAATTATAATAATATTACATTGTCATCGGATTTAAGTCAGTATGTAAAATTTAACTTCGATCGGACTTTTGAAAGTGAGTTAATGTTCAAGTACAAATTTTAAACTGGAAAGACGATCGTTGCAAGTTAACTAAAACCTTATGAAAATAACATAATTTTTGTTAAAAGAAATTCTAGCCTCAAATCCTTACAAAATAAATCATATGTTAAAATACAATTATTTTAACTAATCTAAAACTTAACTAATAAAAGTTAACTCAATCGTAATAGACAAAAACAAAACCAATTACACAGTCAGCATATATACATACCGTGTTTTACTGCAAATAAGCATTACACTTATATTAATTTCTTGCTCTAGAAGATACATTAGAGCTTATATCCGGGTGTTTTATTTTCAGTACAACAATTTACATTTATTAAATTCTGCACACATATGTAATAAAAGTATTGTATCATGATAAAAACAGGATTATAGAATTATTGGTATATTTTTATATTTTGAGGTCACCTGAATTTGTTTTGGCTATTTTTACAATGATTCAAGAGTCCTTTTTTTAAGTTTTTTCTATGACGTCGAATGTTTGTGTGTATGAGTGAGCACGATTGCGACCAAACTATGATTTTGATTGATCTCTGATTTAGTGAATATAATACAGATCTCTGTCACGAGAGCTGTATTCATTTTCGAAAATATCGTTCAACGGGTTTGTCGACCATTTTGTGACCAAAAATGCTCTGATATATACTTTATATTTTAACTCAATTATTCAATTAAATATTTTTATTGTTCGCACTCATCTTCAGCAACAGTTACATTTCACTAGAACATGACTTTATTGAATAATACATTTATTTTATTAAAAAACAGGGAGAAAATAGATCAAGTTTTAATAATCTGTTAAAAAAATAGAGAAATTTAAGTATTGTATGTAGAGTTATCTATATTGAAAAAAACTTAAATCTCCCATTAGCATTACTATGTAAAATCAATTTCGATATTCATTCTAATTAGTGTGTCTTAATTTCAGCACGGGTGGAATAAAAATGCATGGAAATTTACGTCATAATTTTAGAAAAACGTTTGAACTTTATTAAAGTGGTCATATAATTATACTTAAGAAATAACTTTCGACACAGTAAATAATTGAAATTATAAACACTTCTTGACTCCAATAATTTATTTTAGTAATGCGTTCTATTACACCTGGTCGTCAGATCAACATCAAATTCTAGATGCCATCAATCTTTGTGTTGCTATTTTCTTCAAATATAATTAATTACGTGGCACAAAAGAAAAACTGGTAGGTGTCACTGCACACATCCCTTCCAGTGAAAACGATTAGAGTACGTAATTTTTAATTTGCTAGGAAAACTAATTGTTCTACCAGATCGAGCAGTTCGAATTGTTTCGGTTTTGGAAGTATCTCTTGAAGTTGTGGGTTGAAAAGATTAGCTGTCAGATGCGATAACATTTGGTGTCTCTGTGGTGGTAACGGGCGGCTGAGACGCGTTACATTCATCTTTCAAAAGGAAACAAGCTTTTAATCTATAGATGGAAATCCGTTTGATTGTTCCATTTACATCAATATAAAAATATTTGTCAGCACGTTGCTTGACAGCAAATGTGCCCTAATAAGTTGATTGCGAAGATGTGCTAGTGTGGGAATTGTGAACACCTCGGAATAACTGGTCAGATGGTTGCATAAGAAGATTACTTTTCTTCTATGAGTGGATGTAGGAATAGATTTAAAATGTCTCATTGTAGCTTGGAGTTTATGAATAATATATGGGTCACTGAGAGTAGGAGGGGATGACAAAATTTCTCCTAGCAAAAGGACTGGAGAGTCGTACTTTAATTAAGCTGCTGAAAATCCTAAATTTTCTTTCAATGCCGTTCGCAGTCCAAGTAGGACAATTGGTAAAGCATCGACCCAAAATATCAATTTTTCGACATGGCACATTAAAGCTGCAAGAAATTTGGCTAATGCGAGATAATGTTAACTTTCATATTGTCGGCCTTGATCAGATGTTACTCTCTCGTATATTCCAAAACGAGTTATGCACGTGGAAGTAGAATTTTTGCAATGGTATTTGCAGTTTGGTCTTCTAATCAAAATGCTCCAATGGAACTTTTTTTTCGCGTCACCTGTGATTAACTAAGAAATAACTTTCGACACAGTAAATAATTGAATTTATACGCACTTCTTGACTCCGATAATTCTTTTCAGAACACGTTCTATTACCGTTAATCGTCAAGAGAAACATAAAATTCTAGGTGCCATCCTATGAGAGACAATCTTCATGTTGCTATTTTTGTGAAAAATAATCAAGTACGTGGTACAAAATGAAACTTGGTAGGTACCGCTGCATTATCAATGAAAATGGTGTTTTCTTTAGAATATGAAGTCAATTTTACAAGTGTCAAAATTTCAACTTTGTAAACTTAGGATGTCAGATTTTGTTTATTTTTTTATATTACTGTTTGTCTTTTTTTTTTATCACACAGTATTCTGTAAATGACCTAAAGTTTGTGTGGAGTCGCTCTAATTTGTTTTCAATTTAAAACAATCTACATTTATTCATATAATTTTGTGCAAGAGTGTGTATTTATTCGTGGATTTATATACAAAAATCTACATTTATTTATTCCACTTACACCCATTACGATGATTTGTTTTCATTCTTATACACTAATTATCAAGATGTACAAAACTCGAAACTGTTTTCTTATTAAATGTTTATTTTGTTAAACATAGGAATTAATCCTAAACTTTTAAACCAACCTCCTGCTTGTTTTATTACTCTATCTACTATGTATATAAAATATAAACGGAAATTTTGTTCTGACTGCTTATAAATCGAGTTCTGATGAATCTATTTTGGTGGAACTTGCACTGTTAGATAGTTATCTTTTGAGGAAAGGTTTTAGTATATAACATACCGTTCTACGTACATTAGGATATTGGAGTAGTACTGCTATTTTAAAATAGGGGTATTCAAAAGATAAAAAAGTAAGTATGGCGATTTTTATTGCACCTATTTCAGACACACGTAATTTAAAAGCAACAAGAATCTATTTTGCAGCTTATTTGTAACTCTTACATTATCTTTATTCTCTTTATTTTAAGTCTAAATACTAGATTTGAGTTGTCCCACGATATTTCATGTCATTTCACTGTACTGTTGGCCTCTACAAAATTGTCCAGCCAGGCAAAATAAAGATAAAATATCAACATGATAAGCCAAATGTCGTTACTAACAGATGATAAGGAAAAAGTTGTATGTTTGAAATGTAATGATTCTCAAAATATAATTCTCGGAACAATTGGGCAAAATATTGATTATTTTAATCAAGTTTTATCTTAAGAAGGCTTTATTTAGAATAGGGAATGCTTTTGGGGTAGATGTTAAATTTCAAGCATCCTGGAAAATTATGCTAGGAGTTATATCGCGGTCTACGTTATACACGACCGGTTCATGACGTTTAAAACGTCACACGGACTGGATCATCTTTACACGCCGATTGGAACAAAGCGTCGTGCCCATCGTTTTGTGCCAATCACGGTGTAAAGATTATCCACTCCGTGTGACGTTTTAAAAGTCATGAATATAATGCCATGTGTATAATGTGGGTCGCGCTTATATTCGCTTAAACAAAACAAATCATTCAACTATACAAACTCAAATGCACCCTCCATGGTGCGGCTCACTTTTGGTTCCAGACGTTTTGCAAAAATCACTAGTTTAGGCCCATTTTTGAATTTTTGGGGGAACTAAGCATTGTTCTGATATCTAACCGTCACTTATGTTATAAACAGATGCTTTTTATAATTTTACAAATTTATTCTTGAGCTTTAACTCCCAACAATACGACGTCACTTAAGTTTTGTGATTACTATATCTTGTAAAATGCGTGTACTGATTTCCTTTTTACATTTATCCATAGCAGAATAGTTTTAAAAGATTTATGTTTGGAAATTACTTATGAATTATATTTCCCAATACTCAGTGCGCACTGCATTGTGTAATACTAAAACCTTCATGCAATAAAATCATTAAAGTTGCATATATGTGTCTTATTTAATTGTTATATAATTAGAAAAAATTGAAAAACGGAAAATTGCTGTGGTAAATTCTGTGTGGAACTGATGGGTTAAATATAATTTATTAATTTGTTATTTCAAATAAATTTATAATTTCAAATGTTTTTCTCTTTAAATTCTATTACTACTTATATTACCACCAAAATAATTATAGATGCATGTTTTTCAATAAAGGTTTTCTGAAATTACATTCATTTGAGATTCAATCGTAATTTCACGATTTTCTGAAATGCACAATGAATTTACAAATGCAAATATATCTCCAGTATCAGTACTTTCAAAGATTAGGTAAAGCCGAAACTTTATCGTCCTGAACTCATATATCATTTTCCACAATGTGAGAGAGATTTAAAACCCATTCAGTAGAGGCAATTGGTGGACGCGTATTGTACTTATGATAAATGTGAAAATTCTTCGTCGATTGTGTCTTTGAAGAAGTGTCATTTTGGAAGATCCATGATTAAAATTTTGAGACGAAACTAAGTGCATTACTTTAGAAAATATGATGAAAAGAACTGTGCTTAAAAGTGGTCTCAATAATAGTTTTTAAAAGAACATGCTGCATTTCTTTTTTCATGAAAGAGTATTGAATTTTCATTTTGTATGACATACGAATATTTCAGCTATCAAATAAAAATAAATTTATTTTTTATCTAATAATTGAGTTAATTTTTCGATTTTCTAATGAATATACATGGGGCTTTTTTACGAATGAATGCTGATAGTATTAAAGATATGCTAACTAAAAAGAAATTCAATATGCAAAAAATTGTTTTGTTACATAAATTTATCTTTAAAATTAATCATTTTTACCCCTGTAATGAAAATTAAGTTATGTAGTTTTATCTTTTATTTATGAAAGAATTTATCTAATCTAAAAATTTCTTGCTTACGTAAGAGTATAAAGCAGTAAGGAGGAGAAACATATGGCTCTGTAAACATATTATATATTCGCGGAGTAACAATACATTATAAGTAACACATGGGCTGAAAAGTTCCCGATCTGGCATACACATGGCGTTGCAATTGCCGAACCGATGCTTTTTTTAGTAAATACTAACCTTTAAAAGGTAGCAGAAAAAAATGTTAT
Source organism: Maratus michaelseni (assembly GCA_963931845.1). Lineage (NCBI taxonomy): Eukaryota > Metazoa > Arthropoda > Arachnida > Araneae > Salticidae > Maratus > Maratus michaelseni. The sequence goes on along the minus strand of OZ007590.1, from coordinate 103,336,475 downwards.
GACGATTCGCCGTGTGGATATAACGTTAGAGTGGTTTTTAGTTGAACGACTTTGTTGATAAACAAAAAAATAGATAAACAAGAATTTCAAGAATTGTTATTTGATGGGGAAAAAACACCGTTCAAACAAAAGCTTGGCTTGATAAGCGTTATCCGGACACTGCACCAGGTAAATCAACCATTATTGACTGGTTTGCTGAATTTAAACGTGGTCGTATGGACACCAGTGCTGCACCACACAAAAGAGGTGAATTCTCCGGAAAACATAAAAAAAAGTCCACAAAATCGTTTTAGGGAACCGCAGAGTGAAGTAGAAGGCGATAGCTCAGACTCTGAAGATATCCAAGGGACGTGTAGGTTTTATTTTGAATGAACATTTGTCTATGAAAAAGTCAAAGTGAAAATGTTGTCAAAGTGGGTGCCACGCATGTTGACTTCGACCTAAAACAACAACGAGTTGATGATTCTAAGCAGTGTTTGGAGATTTTTCGTTATAAAATTATGTTATTTATTATAAAATTATTATTTTTATTTATTTATTAAATTATTATTATTAAATTATTATTAGTAAATTCTTCTTCTTCTTCTTCTTCTTCTTCTTCTTATTATTATTATTATTATTATTAAATTATTATTATTATTATTATTATTATTATTATTATTATTATTATTATTATTATTATTATGAAATTATTATTATTATTATTATTATTATTATTATTATTATTATTATGAAATTATTATTATTATTATTATTATTATTATTATTATTATTATTATTATTATTATTATTATTATTATTAAATTGTTATTATTATTATTATTATTATTATTATTAAATTATTATTATTATTATTATTATTATTATTATTATTATTATGAAATTATTATTATTTATTATTAAAGTTATGTTATTTATTAAATTTATAAAGTAATAAAGTTATGAAGTTGTAAAGTTATGTTAAAAAGTTGTGTTTTCTTTATTAGACCGGGAACTTATCAGCCCATGTGTTAACATATCGCAAAATTCAGGTAATAACTTCGTCCTTTTCAAAATCAAAAACAACTGAATATATGGGATGGATAACAATCAAGATTTAAAGAAAAATTCCTTTAACAATACTATTTTTATTTATATTTTAGAAAAAAAAATTAACATTATATACATGGGTGAGAATCTTCCGAGTTTCTGTGAATATCCGCTTTAAACAAATAAAATAAAAAATCCCGAACCCCTTTCTTTTCTCAAAATTTCGTTTCCCCATCATTGCTATGCAGAAATGTTTAAAAATTCCCATTAATATTAATCTTTTTTTCAATTACTGAAACTTTTTATTTCATTTTCATTTTTTTTCACGAGGAAATCGTTGAATAGAAAATTAGTTATTGTAGAAATTTTTTTATTGTGGATTTCTAATTATTGGCAACTATAACGAAAAATGTTTAAATTTAATAGGAAAAGGCGGGAGGAGTTCCATATATTGTGTTGGTAGGTTTGGCGAGTTGTTTTTGGCGATAAATGTTTTATGTGCTTTTGCCATCTTCAGGCTTTTGGGTTAGTTTTTTTACTTCTGGAATGGTCTTTATCTACGTGACATCACATCCCTTTTGGCTCCAGTTTGGACTTTTTTGCCAATCAAGCCAACCACCACAGGATATGGAACTCTTCGCGAAAAGGCTGTTAGATGTTTGTCTTTTTATTAATTAAAAATTAACTATACATTATTTCGATTCCGGAGTACTTTAGTTGCCTCGCCCGTGTTTTGATACACCTATATGTAACATTTCACAATTCTTGATTTCAAACTGTTGATTTGTACAGAAGTGCAGACAGACAGACATATTTCTATTTTCATATATTATATTTACTTGTTCAATCTTTCGCCAAATCAGAAGTTTCTGTTAGAAAAATCAAGATCTTTTTGCGATCATGGCATTATTATATCTTACATTTAATTTTGTTATATATATATCATCTTTATTGGCAATTACCGCTTAATTTACTTTGACATTTATGCTTCATGTCCGTTTGCATCGTTTCGCTCTCTAATGCGGAGATTTTTAATCCTATTAAGTAATCCTCTGTATTTGACACTGCCAAATGGCATATTTTAGCCAGCAAGATTTGGTGCAAGTGAAGTGGTTCTTTTTAAGCGCCTTTAAAACTATCCTTATTTACAGTAAACCATATTGACGTTAATATATTTTCCTTTCATTCTAACATTGGCACGATTAAGGAAGATTAGAAAATCTACGGACGCACTGCCATTCTTTCATTAGCAAATCTATCGTTATTCTCATCTAATCGTCTTAGATAATATGTCAATGTATCTTGGTTTTAAGATTTTAGCAAAGTTTACTCGAAATCCTGAAGCTAAAATGAGAGAAATCCAATTATAGAAGATTCATTCTAACATACATATTGATAAACTAGATATATGTTATAAAATTATAATAATCATATGGAGAGCTGGTGGTGTCGGTGCTTTAATTCTGAAAATAAATTCTCTTTCTATAATAAACTTTTAAGAGAGTAAAAAGACTAACAGTATAGTAACAGTAACTATAATAACAGTAAAATATAATAGCCAAAGCAGATGTCTTGTGTATTGACGAAACGATTGAAACGTTATTAACATTCATGCGTTATGTCATTTAATTAACCACATAATATTAATAGATGGTTACTCGCCTTAAAAATTCTTAATGAAAATACCCTGTTTATGTGGACGTCATAATGATGCATATGCATTATGTATTGCATTTGCCACGCATATGCATATATATATAGTATATATATATATATATATATATATATATATATATATATATATATATATATATATATATTTCAAATAAAATACCGTGTGTACATACATATATATATATATAATTTATTAGCATCATTAAAATGCACTTAAAGAAATAACAACCAATAAATAGCACCGGAATTTTGCCTCATTTCCTAGAGTGCTATTGCGATTAGAATACCGACATTTATAATAAAATTTATTTTAAGGTAGTAAAAGATAGAAAGACGGACAGATAATCTAAAAAAAATGCCTTACCAACATTTTCGGAAAAGCATATATAAATTTCATTCTGCTTGAAACGGTGTAATACCTTGAAACTCAAGCTAATTTTCTGATCGGGCTTTGGCGACCAATGCTAACATGAAATATGAACGAGTAAATGATTGTTTATGGAACTATTATTACTTAAAAGTTTATCGTACAACAAAAAACATAAATGGTTGCAACAATATAATTCGTTTAATTTGCAAATTGAATGTGTTACGAATTGAATATAGCCAAATCAGCACCCCCTATTTAAAGAGTTTAAAGGCAGAAGATTCTATGTTTTCAGATTTTTCTGGTTATTTGTGCTACAAAACCTACCTACTTATCAAATTTCATGATTCTACGACTGTTAGAAGTACCTTAGTTATTTGATAATCACCAACCTTAGTTATTTGATGATCCCCTGTGAGTCAGTGACAAAAAAGCCCTTATTTGGAATCGCATATTTCGAAAAATATTAATACAGAAACACGAAATTGAGGAACCTAGCTAGACAGATTTGTTTACCTAGCTACAAAGATACTATTTGATTATACTAATGTGTGTTAAAAAGGAGAACTCTGTAGCTCTCCCCAAAACGAAGTTATGATGGAGTGAAAAGTAGGCCGAAATGGTTCAAGAAAAGATAGCTAGGACCTGTGCAAAAATGGCGGACGCACTGCCGTGCTCCCAGATTAAGTCAGAAGATTTCTTAAAAATATAATTTTGAAGATTTTAAGATTTTTTAAAGAGTTTTCAATATTTTTAATTTTTTATGCTGGGAAGGAGGCAGAAAATAGGGAGTACAAGTTTTGTGAGGAGAGGATGAATTGCATTAAAATTTTTAAAAAAAATTTAAAAAAAAGACTGAAACGCACGGGAAAGCAGAAGATTCTCTCTCTTGGATTTTTAAATCAATTGTTTTTGCAAAAAACGCTGAGAGCGTGGTTATTTTTGTGAGTGGAATATAAAATCAAAGTTGATTAAAAGCGTGTGTGGCTTACATTCTAGGGGGAAGGATGTATAATCAAAATTTTACGATACGTTGATTTATCTGTAATACATATTAAATATACTTCTAAAATAATTTTAACGAAATAACAACGGCACTTTGTTTTAATACAGTATAAAAAGCGAGGCATTTAAAAATTAAAACCTGTGACTGTCATGAAAAAAATCAAAATTTTATTTCTGTATTCTTTATAGTTATTTAATTACTAAAAATGCTAAATTGCTAAAAATAATTTAATTGCTAAAAATGACTTTTCCTATGTCATTTGAAATACATAGTTATACATATGAAGATGAGCCTTGAGAGGATTAATCATTGCTCAGTGTTTTAAAACGGCTTTAAATCTGTATTGTTTAACTGAGCAACAATCAGTAGATGATATTGTTTGTTAACCTATGGAATATGTTCCATGATCTCGTAGTAAACGTAAGCATACTCTTTTTAAAGTAGCAATAAAAAGATGAATATTCAATATATATTTTAATTTTTTGTGGTAGGTCATATTTATGTTCAAAACGTGGAAACATTTCCCAAAGACAAAAAAACTATCTCGTGAAATAATATCAGATACTGGGAGATACTTATATTCTGCTTGACAGTACATTTGCAACATAGAAAATGATACACATCCAAATGATCAAATAGGCAACAAAAAATACCTTTAAATCTAGAGCATTTGTGTATAAATTAGCTGTATCTTCAAAAACATCGACTGGGAAATATTTCCTAAAAAATTGCAAAGGCGTCTGTGCCACGTCAAGATTCTAAAAATAGTGTACGTTTTCATATTTTACAATACTAGATACTATATTATATAATAATATATAATGCTATATAATATTATACTATACTATAGTACTATACCTTTTACAATGCTTTGTAATCGAAGTTCCAAGTGGTGGATTTGAAGTCAAGATAAAGGGAAATTTGATTCCGAAAGGCTATTTATGTCTTGTCTCCTGGGATGAAATATTTACAGGGTAATACGTTTCTATATCATAATCTCTGGAATTGGATTCTCCTTCTAATGTATGCGGTTCAAATGTGGTGCCTTGAATATCATCATTCTCTGACAGAACGCTAAGTTCTAAATCAGAGGCTTCTAAGAGAGGAAGAATATCTTCTGTGGTTAGAATCTTGCACATAATATATATATATATATATATATATATATATATATATATATTAAATACTGTGCATTATATGTTAGTTTAATATGTTTTTATATCTTTGAGATACAAAATTAAGGGCCGCATTTCTCAACTTACAGCTACATAGTAGATTCGATCAACACTTGATTTATCAGTTTTTAATCACTTTAAAGCGTTCGATAATGCATTCCTTGATGCATGGATGCTTGCTCAGCTCAGCTATTCAGACCCATCCATGTTACCCCTTTAAATCCGAAACTGGATGATCGTCCTTGTTACATGTTGACTTCCACTTAATAAACTAAGGAAATGAACGATGTTGCTGGTTTCTCGAAACTTAATAGCATCGTCTTTTGCACAAAAGGTACCAGTGTTTCAAGTGGGATTTAAACAGTTAGGTTATTTATCTATCGTAATAATTATCGTAATTATAATAATTATTATAATAATTATCGTAATTATCGTAATATATATATATATATATATATATATATATATATATCAATAGACGCTTATGTCCCTATTTCACTCTTCAGCCACAACTACCCAGCGCAGACTACTGTTGTTTGTATGTGGTAGTATCCTCGAGACTACCATCGTGCTCTATAGTGTTTGCACGTCGGTTGCTGTGGGGGTGTGGGACATATGGTGGTTGAAAGTGGTCGACCAAGGGCATTTTCATATTTCAACCAAAGTGTTCTAAAAAATGTTTGAAATATTTTTCAATGGGAATTGGTTCATTCAACTTAACATGAACGACTTAAGATATAGATAAATAAGTAATGTAATGTTGCGTCTCCTAGTGGTGGAAATTGAAAATAAACAATATTGCAGCTTTGCGATTGATAAATTGGGGAGGAAAGCCCATATAATCCTAAGCTATTTTCTCCCTAATTTTTTAATTATCTCACTGTATTGCGTGCATATTTTCGAGTTTTCCCAATAATTGGCTAGTCTTTTTATATGCGTTACTCTACAGTATGGACTATCAAATCATAACAAAAAATCTATGTTGTAGTTCGCGCATGCGCAGTTAAAATTTATTTCATACAAGTACCCATATCTCATCAAATACTCAATATTTTAATATTTTAATTGCAGTATACTATTTCTGCTGTTCTTAGTCAAGTTTTCGAAAAACGATGTTAAATGCGGTTGAAAAATCTGCATGCTATAAAAAAATTAATTTTTCACGGAAACGTTAGCATCTTCAAGAATATGCGCGCTATTTTTTACACAAATGCACAAAAACGTTGAACAAGACCTACATAGTAATTTGCTACAGTGACGGATCATTTTGAGCATTTTATGTTTCTTGGAGAAACACAAATATAATTTTATTATTAAATTTATTATTATACCCCTAATTGCCTTCGGGACTAAATGTTCACTTAAAAACATGAAGTCAAACATGTTCTTTACATCCTCAAAGTTCAAAACCATTTCATCACGAATTTCAGTAGATATTCAACAAAACCTCTGAAATCGAAAGGGTTCGGACACTGCCCCTTAATTTCTGGACATCAGTGTATTATGATATATAACAAATATTTTGAGTTTCCAAATTTCAGAAACATATCTTTTTACTATTCCTTAAACTTGATATATTTTTAACGACATTAAATTTAAATGTTTGAAAGTTTAAATAGTAATTTCTGTTAACTAAAATATTTAATACCCTATCTCCATGTGTCGCCATTTGAACGAAGTTTTTCATAATATTTAAATAATTTTCCATTTGCAATCGTCTATGCAAACAATCCCATTTATTCTATCTTTAATGCAAAACAGACAATACTTTCCTAGTACTTTAAACAATTGAATTTAATTTCCCAAAATCCAGACATCAAGGCCATCTTTGTTTATTTAAATGGGTGCGAATAAAGGCGTCAGATGCATACTTGATGATGAATTATACTGCTGTTGAGTAAGTCATATTCGTTGCTCTTCCACCATAAGAGTTAATCGTTTGAATGATGGCACATGTTGTGCATGTATCCGCTTATTTAATGCCAACACAGGACAATCAAATCATTATTTTAAATGTCTTTTCAAGAATACAGCATTTATTTACGCTTTGTATGGGATTAAATATAGTACAAATTTGGATTATGTCATACCTACAATGGTGAAATTTTACTGTTTAGTTTTAAAACAAGAAATAAATTCAATTTTATAAATTTACTTTGATTCTAAAAATATATGAGGAGTCTTGGGGGATAACGATTTGAATCCAACTTTTTATTATGCAGATAGGCTTTAATTGATGTTTCTCCTTTATATCTATCTTCAATTTTTTCTTTTCAAAGGACTTCCTTTAATGTTATCTATTTCCCCCCCAAAATTATATTTCAGCCTCAATTTTCGATTACAATGCGATAGTACGCATCTCAAACTAAGAGTGGCAGTGTTACCTCAGATTGTACAAAAATTGAACTGTGATTATATATACCCTTCATCCCTCTAATAGAGAGAAAGTGAATAATTTATCACATTTCAAATTATAGAGTTTTTGAAAAAAAATTATTCATTTTTAAATATAATGAAAAAGATCCTATCAAGTTAACACACGTGAGATGTCAATATAATAATGTGTCAATAATACGTATTAATTATAACTGTGCTAAGCAAAATATATAGTTTATTGCTGAATTATAAGCGAATACCGAAAATAAAGTAATCAAAACTTTATATTTTATGCGTTTTTCTGTGAATATGATTCCTATCGATGTTTCTTTCTTCCTTGAAAAAGTGTACACATTGGTCTTTAAGACATGCTTTATATACAGAATGGTCATAAAGAAACTTTGATGATACGGGAACTCCTAGCGGCCGCTCCGTTCAACCAATCGAAATGAAATATTAAAAATAGTTATTTAAGGTATGCACCCGATATTGTGGTGAGAAGAACAATAGATCTTGCACGGTTCTAAAATTTTAAATTTTTAGAATGACAACACACACATTTTCCTATCCCAGAATAATAAGCGTACTGTAAACCACAAATGACGTTGGAACGGTACACGTACCACAAAAAACTGCGAAGTAGGATACATGCAAAGAACATCATTGTAAACATGTAATAGCAACAAAGAGGCGAGACACACAAGCACCAATCATAGAACACAATACGCTAATCATCGTTTGTAGAAAACAGTAAAAACGCAATGTGGAAAACTTGTAATCTCAGTAAAACTTTTTATTTACCTCTCGTCTTTGCTGCTATTGATTGTTTACAATTCTGTTCTTTGCATATGTCCTACGTCGTCGTTTTAAGTCTTACATATGCCGTTCCAAAGCCATTTAAGGTTTTTCAATGCGCCGATCATTTTAGGGTGGAAAAAGGTGGATGTTGTGATTTGGAAATTTCGAATTTTTTTCACTGTAATCGTAACTGTGTAGGCTCCATTGTTCTTGTTTACCACAATATCGAGCGCATTTACCTTCAAATAACTATATATCACATTTCACTTCAAGTAACCGATCGGAGCGGCCACTACGGATTCATATATTGGCAAATATTCTTTATGCATTTTTAAAACATAAAAACATATTCAAAAAGTATTAAACGATAAACAAATTTCAGCTTCATTTTACAATCCTGGGTATCTTATTTGAGGGCTGATTTTGTTCATTTTTTCGCACTAGTACCAATGAGATCGAAATATATAATGTACGAAGGAGAATTCGAGTTTCTTCGTATTGATATTTTCGCCAGCTCTGAACACAGTTTCAGGTAAAAAAGGAGATTGTTTTAGAAATTTTATTTAATTTCTTTAGGAAAAACAACGTGAATCGTATTCCTCCTAATCGCACCGTGGTGGCCCAAATGTACATTTGGTACTTTCGTGTTATAGCGGCCCCCACAGTTACGATTATGGCAAGATTGCAAATACGATTTCCACACTGCTTATTCCACACTGCTTATTCCACACTGCCAAAATCATAGAAAAGCTTATATATGCTTCATATATATACATTCATAATGTATATTGCATATAAAGTAGCTCGCAAAAGTTTTGAGACGGTGTGTTTTTTTGTCATAACTTTTTCTGTAAGCAAAATTTCTTAATGATGTAAATTAGTAATTTGTATCCCTTTTAAAGCTCAACAAAATGCAACATTAGAACACTTGAGACATATGCATGAATTAAAATAATTCGCAAATTCGCAAATTTACTTCGCAAAAGTTTTGAGACGATTCAGTTTTTCTAAACTTTTATTGAAATTAAGTGTCTTAATGCAACAAAATACAGCAATATTTAATATTTAGTTGCATATCCTTTTGCTTTGAGGGCTATAGCACACCGTCTGAGCACGTAATTAACAAGGTTTTCTAAAGTGGACCTAGGGAGTTTGGCCCATTCCGATTGATGATCCTGAGGAGTTCTGCCTTTGAAGAGTCCTTCCGTGTCCCGACTTTTCTTCCATTGTGTTCCCAAAGATGTTTAACTGGATTGAGGTCAGGTGACTGACTCTGCCGGTCCAAATTTTTAAATTTCTTAGCTGTAAACCAATGTGTCACCATTTTGAAGGTGTGCTTTGGATCATTATCCGGCTGATCCATCCACGACGCATCTTTTTACGAGCATAAGGCAGGATGCGATCTTCTAAAATGCTTTTATAAACATTTTGATCCATAATCACATCGATGTGTACGAGGGGAATGATGCCATCATGATGGAAAGCTCCCATGACCATTACTGATCCGTTTCCGTGATTCACTGTTGCACGTTGGTACCGGAGATTCATTTTGGTGCCTTTTGGGCAACTAATATGACGTTATATTCGTCCAGAATGGATCCCCGGTACGAACGATCTTATACACATGTCATATATATACGTCATATGCGCGTCTTATATAACTATAATTGGGAAATATGCGTCACGAAATGTTCTATACATCATGTATAATTATAATATCATAGAGCTTTATAATTTGGCGATAAATCGTGGTCGCTTGGAGATTCATCCACGGGGGTAGAAATAACACGAAAGTACGTAAATTTTACTGTGTTCATTGCTGTTACGTGTCCTGCAACATGAGCCGTAGACGCGTTACTGGGAAGTCGATAAGTCACAATTTGTGACTTGTTGAAAATAACTTTGAACCAGCCACTTTAAAATGTTGTCACGAAGTGGTGTTATATAGCCCTATGAGTCACATAGTGGCAAAATAAAACAGTCACCTTTAGGTTATAGTTGTGACTATGACCATTTCTGATGAAATGGTCGTCACAGTGATATCACAGCAACTAGTAGTACTTTTAGGTAAGATTTTCTAAAGACTATATACTCTTTTAAAAATATACATTGAGAAATATATTCCGAATTATACATTTGATTGTGAACTGTCTTCTCAGCCTCCTCGTATAACTTGAACGTCTGATGCCTTTTTTATATTTATAAGACTTATTTATGTTTTTTAAGTTGTTTATATTTTTCGTTTATCACAGAAAAATAAATTTAGGAAAATTACAATGAGACTTTTCTAAAATCTTTAGTCAGATAAAACTGCTCACAATTATTATAAAATTTATTGATTTTGGAAACTGACAAATATTTCTTTGTTAACTTGTCGCGTTTGTTTTTCTCTACAACATCGTCTATTCATACTTTACCCGTATTATATTTAATATTTAATAATCCATTAATTATTTAAAATTCGTAGCCTTTCATTGTAAAATATAGCAATCTTATAATTTAAGTTATCGAGAGTAGATCTGATTTAGCATTCATATAAACAATTCTAAGATAAAGTCTTTTCCAATGCATTAATTTTAAAGATATGCCTAAAATAAAATTTAGTGGTAGTGAATGTAAATTGAATTATTCATGGCTCGTAATACTAAGAAATTGTTTGAAAGAGTTATTATCATCGAAAGTTCAACATTACTTCATATCTATGCATAGTAAATTTAAAATAATGCTTGAATAATTGTATACATTAACATTTAAGTATGATAAAGTTGATTTAAATTTGGCATGTGGATTTTGTATCTGATATCTTTATTATGTGGATGCTGGAAATGAATTTTAATGTGAATTTAAAGATTGAGACGTTCGACAATGTAATTTCCATTGACTTGAAAGTTATACTTGAGTAGTCATTATTATTTCCATTAAATATTTATTATCAAATTTTAAATTATAATAAATATTAAGGTGGTGAAAACATGAAATATATTTTTATGAAAACGCAGTACATAAATTTTACATACTTTCTTTTTACGCATTTTATCTTGTTATGCTAATAAATGTTGAGTCTTTTCTGTGATCCCACTCGGATTCTTAATAGTTTTCTGATATAAAAATAGCAGAATAAAAATTCAAAAATTTTCACAGTGTATATATAAATATTCAAAATTAATGCGATCCAAATATTAAAGGGGATGTTCATGGATTTCGAATAAAAAGTCATGTATGAAATAAAAGATTATCAAAAGGGGTTTTATTATTTCGAAGCGTTTTCTAGCTTTTTATGGATTTGTCATGATATTATTCAACAAAAAGGCTACATAAAATAAATTTGATTTTATTACTTCTTAAGAGTATAATACTGTAAAATCTTCAACCACGAAGTGATATAAAAATCATCTACTTTATTATTTCGAGCTCTAAAAAACATGCGTAAAATAAACTGTGACACACTTTTATAAATAGTCGATCTAACAAGAAAACTTTACAGAATCCAACTAATATTTATTTTATATTCTATTTATATGTATGTTATGCAGTGTAAGTACATCTTTATGATTAATAAAAAATATACATACTGTATAATTTATTAACGACATAAACTTGATTTATTTTTATTATATATCTTCTTTAAAACCGCTTTGAAATACCACGATACTTTTTTAAGTTATTAAATTTCCAAATGAAACGAATGAAAACGAAAAAACAAAGTTAAAATCAATACACTTTTATAGATTTTTCTTATGATTGTTACATTTCATTAATATTATCGAAATATATACTTTAAATAGCAGGACTAATTCCAATATTCTGCTTAAAAAATATTTAATAAAACAATATATATTAAACTAGTCGTTGGGGGCCACCGTAATACTTACCCATCATGTATATATATAATGTAAAATATTAAAATAAAAATGTGTAAACTACTTATAAAATGCATTGCAATTCAAATAAAATCGTGGCTTGATGACGTCATAAAAAGGCTCGATTACTGAATTGCTTGAAAGAGGTTTTTCCTTATAACTCCAAAAATAATACTCCTATTAACTAGCGGTTTATTGCATCTGATTAAGCGTCAAATTTCCAATTAAAATATATCTTTGAAGTGAAATTTGGATGAAATACAGGGTCATGAAAAATCGAAGAGTGTGGAAAATAGGATTACAAATATCTCGGCAACTCATTATCCGATCGACTTCATGTTTTATGCAAAATTTATGTTTTTTTATTGTTTTTTATATTTACTACTTAAAATAAACAATTTCGAAAATTTTTATATACCTTTCATCAGAACGAATATTTCGAGAGTCGAAAAAAAATGTTCCGGTTAATCGAGGTTATTGAAATGAAATATACTTCTTCCCATTATTACATACTAAGTACATACCAAATTGCAAGTCTCTATCTCAATTTGTTCGGGAGATAGAGCGTTTACAGACACACAGACACACACACAGACACACACACACACAGACACACAGACGGACGGCAGTCCAGAATCTCCAGTGTCTGAAACGTGTAAATCCGTCAAAAAAAAATTTTCGATTTTCAAAACGATTACAAGACTTACCCTATACTACGTATGATGGGTAAGTAAAAAGCGTACGTTCGTCATCATAAAGAAAATTACAATTGTGTAGATTTTATATTATTATTTTGTTTAAAAAATACCTTTTCCCTTCTCTTCATTGGAAATATCCGTAATTTAGATATTGTCTGGTGATCATGCTACATCAGTTTTTTTACACAGAAAAGTTAGAAGTTGAAAATTTTCCAATCTGAGTGCAAAAGTGTGAAAGTCAGCATTAGAACGCCGGACATAAATGTTAAATTGACAACTAAGTGAACTGAGTGACTCTCACCAACACAATTCACTCAGACAACATGTTGCTAATTTAAGCGAAAGATCCTGTCATGGACGCTTTTTTTACTCAATTAGAAACTCTTTAACTTGTATGATTTCTTTACCAATAAGTACGTTTTAATCAATATAATTAAACAAAATTAAAAAAGCTTTTATTATGAATTGTTAAAAGTTGAAGCTATTTTCTAGTTTAATAAGAAAAAAAGTCATTTATTCTAAAAAACTTTTCTCAAATAAACTTTATTTAACTGCTGACGATAAAATAAAGTAAAATATATATTTTTAAATTTTTCTTTTCTAATATTTCCAAACGTCAATTTTTTCATACTGAGGGGCAAAAACTTGACTTTTCTGCATCACAACCTGCATCTTCTTTCGACTCTCACAACATGAACATCTTTGTAGAAATTTTACAGATGAATTATGCGAATTTTTCTTCAATACCATTTGAAACCTTTAAGATAGTCGAAATTTGTATGCAAGCAACAGTTATATTTTTAAAGATACGACTGTAAGCTATTGAAGCAAAATTAGATGGTGATATAATAATATTTTTAATTATTTAGCACAATCATACTGATTGGTAAAGAAATAATACGAGTAATAATTTTTCCAACTGGGTGAAAATGTGCCGAGGCCAGAATTTGAATTCAAGACCTTGACTGCAATGCTCTTCCAACCAATATATCCTGTACAAATCTGGTTGACTCATTTCACTTCATTTCAAGGTTCAAGATTCAAATCCGCCTTGGACAATGTTTCACTCATTTGAAAAATTACAAATTGTATGATTGGTTTATCAATAAGTATGATTGTATTAAAATAAATAAGTTTAATTACAAATCCCACGTAAATTGGAATTCCTTTCCCTGCGGTTTATTCTGTTGAAATATCTCAGATAAAAGACGAGATATCATTGCCAAAAATTGTTTGAATGAAATGTGTCTGGCTGATGGGTCTAGGACAGTTTAGTTGAAAAAGCGTTACAGCTTAAGTCAAGGTCTTGGTTTCGAAACTGGCCTTGGCATTTTTCACTCAGTTGGAAAAATTACAACTCATATAATTATGTTAAAAATTAAAAATGAATGAACAACGTGAAATAGCACAAATAAAAATATATAAAATGGCAAACAGCTGTTTCGGAGCCCCTAAAGCTCCATCATTAGTGCCAATTCAAAAGATTAAAACCGATTCAAAAGTTTAAGCCATGTAAAAGTTTAGGAGAGTTTAAGCCATATGCTTGCGTCTCTTGCAAACGTCCAAGATGGAATGGCGGCGACCTTTTCAAAAACAACAGTGGAGTCAGGAAACACATGTGACGCAGTAACCAATAGGAGCGCCCGGCCAGACCAGGCAAATGCGGAGGAGAAAAAAGGGGGGGATGAATTAAATGAAAGGTAGCTGGACATTTGAAAAGTTTGGCATGCTGGATATATCATAAACTAAGTTGCCTGAATTCTTCCATATATGATAAGCCTCCCAAAAATCAAGATCGTAAATCGATGAGCATTTATGAATTATTGAATACTCTAAAAAATTAAAACTGTGATTGTCAGGCCAACAATGGTTAGAAATTGCAGAACGTTTAATGTCACAATTTTTAACATAGTTTTTATGTTCTCCCAAGCGAATCTTAAGGGGTCTTTTGGTTTGACCTATATACATTCTATCACATTTTAAATTCATATACTAATTATCTATAAATATCGATTAATAAAATAATTTATGTTTAAAAACCTACATTCATCTTAATAACAAAACATTTAATTACGTCAATTGTTATTTAAAATTTAGTTGTTTGCTTTCCCTGTGGTGACCTCAAATTTATCATTCATGCATGGAGATCAAATAAAAAAAAAACAGTTTTTCTTCTACCTCACTTCATTGATAATATTCAGTAATTTGAACATAATACTTGGATACTATACATAATATTTTTATTACATATCATGAATTGATAAAAGTTAAAAGCATTTTCAATTTAATTAATTGTCAATAAAAAATATTCATTCAAAAAAAATAAGCAGAGTAAACTACATTTAACTGCTGACCATGGTCACCAGAGAAATTTTTCAATTAAATTTTGGATGCCGCTTTTTTCATATAGTAATATTAATTTTATTTAATCACAGAAATTTTGTAATTATAAAAAGCTAATATTATTGGAAAACAGGGGTACTCAAATTTCAGTAAAGGTATTCATAAGAATACCTTGCTTTTCAAAGTAAAAGAAAAGTATAACAAATAAAAAATTCTGTGATTCTCGATAAAATTTTCTTTTTCAAATATTTTTTTCAAATATTTCCAACTGTGCAAATAAAATATTATCTTACAGCAGTGGCGCGAAGACGTCTGAGATTGCCTCAAAATTTGTATCGTCTTAAGACCCTCAGAGCATGAACACCTTTGTAGAAATTTTATTATTGAATATACACATTCTTCTTCAATTCCCTTTGCAAACTTTTAAGTGTGTCGAATTCTATTTATTTTTTTAAAGAGACTCCCTCAAACAAAATCAATCGGGAATTTAAATGTTAAACTGAAAATAAAATTCTGCATTATGTTTATACGGCCCATAAGTAATAACAAAATCTTGAGTCAATATATTTAAATAGCGAAGAATGTAACCTGCGGAAAACAAAACTTTGGAAAATTTTAAAAGAAGGAAAGGATAATTTAAAAATACTTTATATAGGTAAGAAAAATATATATTTAAGATGTTTGTGTGTTATTTTAAAGACAAAATTAGTATTATGTGTCCCTTTGTATGATTAAGTGAGAATAAATAAATTAGAAAACAGCTTTTTATCTACGATCACCCATAATGTCATGTATTAACATAATAATTATATGTACTATATATTGCAACGGACATTAATTAATTTTAAGAACACATCAAAGAGCTGTGCATATGTCTAAAAGCTTCAAACTACACTAACTCTAGTCAATATATTTAAAAGTTTTAAAAAGCATTTTCACCTCTTGGTCCGAGGCATCCTGAGTTACTGATGCTGAGTTTCTTCATCGCTAGTCACTCTGTTGAAAATTTCATGTTTTCAACAGGGTAACTAAATTCAAACTGAAAATTTAAATGATTCAATAGTATTTGAAAATGATCACAACCCTTCTTTTATATATTTATAGCGAAATACATATACATCCATTGGATTAAATTATATTTTTATAATAATATACCAAATATTCAAAACGATTCCTAAGAAAAATTTCTTTTTTTTTTAAACGTTATGTTTTATTACCATGTCTTGTGAAAAACAATATACTTAAGTAATTCGTTGGACAAAAAAAAAAAACTTTTATGTAACTAACTCAATGCTAATTAAATGTTAATATGGAGTAAAATAGAGAACTATAAATGACATGTAAAACAGATACTTAATATAATACTTACCGCAAATCAAAATGTTGTTGAAAAATTATCAGACATTGTGAAAACTAAGGATATAATCTCATTTTACGCAAGAGGCTTATTTAATTATACAGCGTAAAAAAGAAGCAAATAAAGTAATTATTTCGAAGCTTAATTATGCGAAGTAGTAAATGTTTCAATAAATAATCTTTTAAATTTTCTTTATTGACTAAGAACTTTACTTATTCACAGACATAATATCAATCAAGTCCTTATGTATTCCCTTTAGTATTACAATATTACCTTCCACTATATATGCAAGGAATGGCTTTTATGCATGTAAAAATTAAGCAATATATAACAGTATTATTTGACTTAAATTTTAAAATGAATTAATGATATAAAAATATATCTAAGTGTGAAAAAGTATAATAATGTAATAGAAATTTATTTAAGTACAAGTTATGTATGTATATAAATATTAATTACTAGCAAGCTACGCCCGCTACGCTGGTCAATTTCCCTTAACGAACGTTTAATCAAACAAAATATTCACACTTCATAATTCACTTTTATATTTTAACAGAATAATAAGGCTACTATAATTTGTGACTCAATTTGCCACCATCACTTTTGAAATCGGTTCTCTAGTTCTAGAGATTCCATAGAAATTGTAATTTAGAATGTTTTTAGAACGTATTTTGCTCATCTCACAGTTTTAAATTTCGAATTTTTTTAGAATTTATTCTTAGAGAGCATTTACATCATATAAGTAACTACCATTCCAAACTTCATGTTTCTAACACATTCAGTATAAAAAAAATCGAAATTTTAGAACACTTTTTGCTCTTGCATCCCCCTGAGGGTAGTGGCACCGGCATGAAATATAGCCTATGTTACTGCAGGAACTGTCACTATCAATTTGCCACCATCACTTTTGAAAACAGTTCTGTAGTTCTATAAATATCATAGAAGTTGTAATTTAGAATGTTTCTACAACGCGTTTCGCTCATCTCGCCCTTTAAAATTCGAATTGTTTTAAATTTTTTGTTAGACAGCATTTACAACTTATAAGTAACTACCATGCCAAAATTCATGTTCCTAGCTCCTTCAGTATAAAAAAAAATTGAAATTTTAGAATGTTTTTCGCTCTTGCACCCCTCTGTGGTAGTGGCACCGACATAAAATATATCTTATGTTACAGCAGAGACTGTGTTACCATCAATTTCCCCCCATTAATTTTGAAACTGGTTCTGTAGTTCCAGAGATTCCCTATAAATTGCAATTTAGAAAGTTTTTAGAACGCTTTTCGCTTATCTCACACCTTTTAAATTTCGAATTTTTTTAGAATTTGTTCTTAGAGAAAATTTACATCTTATAAGTAACTATCATGCCAAATTTCATGTTTCTAGCTCCTTCAGTATAAAAAAAATCCAAATTTTAGAACGTTTTTCACTCCTGCACCCCCCTGAGGGTAGTGGCACAGGCATAAATTATAGCCTATGTTGGAGCTGGGACTGTCACAATCAATTTGCCACTATCACTTTTGAAAACTGTTCTGTAGTTCCAAAGATTCCATAGAAATTGTAATTTATAATGTTTTTAGAACACTTTTCGTTCTTCTCACACCATTGAAATTTCGAATTTTTTTAGAATTTGTTCTTAGAGAGCATTTACATCTTATAAGTAACTACCATGCCAAATTTCATGTTTCTAGCTCCTTCAGTATAAAAAAAATCAATTTTAGAACGTTTTTCGCTCATGCAATCCTGAGGGATTAGTTGCACCTACATAAAATATAGCCTTTGTTGGAGCAGGAAGTGTCACTATCAATTAGCCACTATCACTTTTGAAATCGGTTCTTTAGTTCCAGAGATTCCATAGGAATTGTAATTTAGAATGTTTTTAGAACGCTTTTCACTCATCTCACCTTTTTAAATTTCGAATTTTATTAGAATTTGTTCTTAGAGAGCATTTACATGTTATAAGTAACTACCATGCCAAATTTCATATTCCAAGCTCCTTCAGTGTAAACAAAAATCGAAATTTTAGAACGTTTTTCGCTTCTGCACCCCCATGGGGGAACTGGCACCGACATAAAATATAGCATATGTTGGAACAGAGATTGTCACCATCAATTTGCCACCATCACATTTGAAATCGATTCAGTGGTTCCAGAGATTACCCCCTACAAACAAACAAACAAACAAACAAAAAAACAATCTTTACTACTTTATAATATTAGTATATATAGCTCTTTCTTTTACTTTTTTGACTGTTAATATTTAAGTTCTCTTTCCGTGGAATAAATATATTTGAACATAAACACAATTTTACATCCGCTTCAATTTTGAACTTATATATATATATATATATATATATATATATATACACATACGCACATATATATGTATTTAGCATAACATCATATGCATAAAAAATCATATTTATTTCTCAGTCAGTATTAAAACGTTAGTTTTATTATCGGTGATGTTCTGCGGAAGAAAATATTATCATAATTATTAACATATATTATTTTGAAGTGCATATAAAATGAAAAGAAATGAACCGAAAATATTCAAATTCGGAAACACAAAAATCAGACATATCGTCAAAATCTATATACTAAAAGAAAAACAATAAATATAATGAACTTTAACTCTAAAATTCACGACGAGGAAGGTTGGGTGCATGAGACAATCAGGGTTGTATTTTAAGTTATGCTACAAATCAGAATAATGTCTGTACATGTTCAATGAGATGTACACGATTTTTTGCAATCGGGAGACAGCGCATTTCTTTTTTTTTTCTGAGATGATTTCTGGAATAAACAATATGTATTGAGTGTTGTTATCTTCTTGTTTTGGCTAATTGTACATATCATTGACACTATGCTATATAGCTATCGTTTATTTGAACAAGGTGTGATTATTTAAACATACAAAACAAAAACAAGTATCTGTTATTAAAAAAAAAAAATCCGTTTCATTACATTTAATGTACTACTAGTTAAGGTTAGGATTTTTTCGAGAATAGACCTAACACAGTAAACTACTTATCATGTATATGACTTCTTTAGTTTACGTTGCTTATATAAATTCTGCTAATAAAGGTAACGCCATAAGAAATGATCCTGATCAAAAATCCGATATGAAAAAATCCTTTCCGACTGACCCCAAAACAGGATTGGTTAGATTTGAGACATTAATGATAAAAATTTGCTTTTAATTTAAGCATTACATCCAAATGCTCATATAATCTTAATTGCATTTTTGTTTTAGCTATTGGTTCAAAAGCCATTAACGAAATTTATAAAATCCAAGAAAGTTCAACCTGTAAAAGTAACTAAAATATAAAAAACAAGAACGAAAAATCCTGCGTCAAACATAGATAAGAACTTTAAGAATAATACTTTCTAAGACATTCCAACACTTCCAAAATATTTTTACACATATTTACCGTTTAAAAAGGTGAAAGATGGTGTTAAGTAAACAAGGTCAAGGTCAAATCGAGTGGGTTACCGGGCCTACCTTTCTGTTTTAGCTCATCTAATCACACCCAGTAGGTTTGTTTACTATGCTGCAAGGCCCAATTTTAGGGACCGATGCCCGTAAGGATCACCCTAAAAGGAGGCCCCTCACTATTGAAAAATAACTGTCAAAGATTACAATGTCAACCACAAAATTATCCAATTATAATGGACGAGCCAAGTTAGATACAATAATGGACTGAACGAAAAATTGTTACTGTAAATAAATATAAGGAGATGTAGAGCTTTTACAAGATAATAATTAAAGTTGAAATAAAACTATAAATATAAAACAATACTAATAGCTCACATATTGAGCGATAAACAATTAATAAATACGATATTGACAAAGAAAGTAATCATAGTTTGAATAGTAGCATCGAGTGTATTAAAAAAACTTATATGCAGAAAAAAAATGAATAATTATATTGGGGTATTTACCGTAAATATTTAACACAATTTAAGTACAGCAGTAATGCCAGAAAACAAATATAAGAATACAAGTACTGTATACTAGTACTAAGAATAATAGGGAATAAGATAAGTGATTATATAGGTATAAGTACATGGAGTGAAAAAAGGCAACACAAATCAAATACCACTATGAATTTAGAGTGGTAGTACTCAAACACAAATTACAAAAATTCAAATTTTGACTAAACAAAATTTGAGAAAACAATTTACTAATTATACTGAGTAATACTAAATAAAACTTTGTAATACTGAGCAATAATTATACAATATAATGCTGTAATACAAATTCTGAAAATACAAAATTCCAAAAATACAAATTATAAAAATACAATTTACCAATCATACTGAGCAGTATTAAATAATACTATGTGATACTGAGCAATAATTATTGCTCAGTATATTGCTCTTATATTGTATGATGCTGAAGTAGAGAATAATAATTACTAAATGAACAATGGATAATAAATCTAGAATGGATAATAAATCTAGAGTAAATAATGATAAATTATGCCAAAAATACTAAATAACACTGTATGTTGTGCCAATTGTAAAAGGCACAACATTTTTAAAAACCCAGTTTCAAGAATTACCAGCAGTATTTGGAAAAATATCCAAATTATTTTGTGTACCCTATATGATATATAGATTTGTATATATTCGACATAGAATACTAAATTTTAGTTCTGTTAGGAAACGCATGGCACAGTTTTACATTCCCCTTCTGGAATTACCGTCTACAATTAGAAATGTATTCGAGATCTTCTGTGCTGCTCTGTATATTATCTATAGAATTTATACAAACCAAATAATAGACAAAACAATAGTTAAATGTTAAAACGCGTTCCTCAACTGATAACGTACTTAGCTATTATTTTTAATATACAATACTTTAACCGAATTCTTTTGTGTGTCCCTGTAAATGAACGATACATGCGCAATAGTATGCGCACAATATTCTATAGTAAGCATCTTGCAATGAATTTCACTGACCTATATCAATTTCAATATGTTTGGCATAGTGAAAAATTATTAATATAAACAGCAAACGATTCCCCCTGAGATCGTAATGTAAAAGAATTCTTTTGAATGTTACTGTAAAGGAACTATAAGCACTATGCACATTATATTCTGTAGTAAGCCTCCTTGTTGTGCATTTCGGCGATACATATGAATTTCAATATGTTTGAAATAGTGCATCATCATTAACATAAAACGCAAATTATTTTCCCCATACACCGTAAAGGAACGGACTTCTTTTGAGCGTCCCTGTAAATTATATATGATTTCTACGCACTTCATTTTCAATACCGAATATGACATTGTAAACCTCAAAAACATATATCAATTGCGTGACAAACCGAGTATATTTACGCGAGTTAGAGTAGATAGACAAACCGAATTCATAAAAACTTTTCAACTATGTTAGAAAGTGTTAAAAACAATATATTGTTATGTATATTTGGAATAAGATATTTAAATATTGTTTATGTACAAAAGTGTAAAAGAGTACAAAAATATGAACAATGGAAAAAGCTAATTAACATTTTCACTATTTTTCAAAACTGAAGTTCTTGAATTTTAATAGATTTTACGCTTGATATTTTCATGGATTTTCTTGTTCTATATGTATCCTCCAAAAATTGGATTTGTTCGTTAAGAGAAATGTTTTGCTTTGAGATAAATATGTGGGATATTGATAACAATGTGCAAAAAATGGAAGGTTTCTAAGTTGGTTTATTTTAAATATTTTGATTGTTAAATAATAGAAAAGTAATTTTCACCAAGAAATTTTTTTGTTGTTGTTGTCATTCTAATCCTTCGGAAATCATTAACTTTGAATATTCAATTCTCTATAAAATATTTTGTTCAGTGTTCTTCCAAAGGATATCTGATTTTTGCAATTTTTCAGGTGCATAATAATTTCTATATCACAGAAATTTTAATATTATTTATAAACAAATTATTCAAATTACTGAATATTTTTATTCATCGAAAAAATACCTTACAAAAATATTTATTTTATTAAGATTTACCCTATCAAATTATATAGTTATTTTTTTATAGTTATCTTTCTTTAGATAAACATTTAGAAAAATACGCAAAACAATATATCTTTTTTTGCTTTAAAAAATGAAATTATCTTCTATTTTTTTTCACAATGATATTAGTAATTTATGCTTATATGTATTTCTTTTGAAAATAATTTCAAAGAAAAGCTCAAAAGGATGGTCTAGAACAGGGTCGGCGAACCTATGGCACGCGTGCCGTTGCTGGCACGCTGGAGGATATTTTTGGCACGCTGTTGATTTAAGTTCTAAATCAAAATTCAGTCAAACTTCATTTGCAGTGTAATTAAAGAGAAAAATAAACTGTCGACATCTATGACTAAATATGTCAGCAAGGATTCTCAAATTACTGTCGCAAGTTTTTCGGCTGCGAATGTCATTGCCCTGAATAATAAACTTTTCTGCGATGGAGATTTTTTGAAGGAAGCCTGGTTAAAATGCGCTTCATAACTTCTTGACAAATTTGAAAATAGCGATAAAATAATTCAACAAATTAAAGATATTCTTTTATCAAGGAATACAGTCAAAGATAGAATCCTAGAAATGGCAGAAAATGTAAGAGAGCAACAAAAATCTGATATCAACAGCAACAAAAATCTGATATATTCTCCTTTTATCTCATGTCTTGATGAAAGTACATATGTAACTAAATTTGCTCTTCTAGCTCGTTTGAATGATATTTTGTTTAAAATGACATTATGGAGGAATTATTCTTGTTATTATTATTATCAACTACAACTTATGATGAAGATATTTATACACCGGTTATAAATTCACCTATTGAAAATGAAATATATTTGTCTAAGATAGTTTGTTACAACTGACTAGTAAAGTGGGACCTTAGTAAGGTGGATAAAATAAATGTTTTCTCAGTTTATTTCAAACTCGGACATATTATTCTTCGATTTCACTGCATCATACATCAACAAGTCCTGTGTGCAAAGGCTGATTCCGAATCTCTTGGTGATATTATGGTTGTAGTCACAAAAACAGTTAATCCCATATCGTAACAGGCTTTAAATAAACGAAAGTTTGACACTGTATTAGATGAAGTAAACTCTGTGAACAGTGGGTTGCTGATGTATAAAAATGTTCGCTAGTTAAGTCGCAGCAAAGTGCTACAAAGATTCGTTGACTGTTTGGAAGAAATCCGGCTTATCTTACATGAAGAAAGTAAAATTGAGAAATAATGAATGGATGTTAAATGGCTTGCAAAATTAATGTAATTTTCGGATTTGTACCAACATTTAAGACTTAAATTTAAAGCTCCTAGGAACAAATAACACTGTTTTCATCATGACCATGACAGATATGATTCTAGGTTTTGAAGCGAAACTGCAAATATTTAGAAAAGACATTGTGTCCAAAAACTGTAAGTATTTCCCAAACTTAAAAAAAAAATAGCTGTGGATTTTAATTCCCTGACCGCCGAGCAAAAGGGCAAATTTGTAATGTTGTTTTCTCTATAATTTTTTTTAAATGCTTAAAAAATCTGAATTTTCAAACTTGAGATACAAAACTTAATTACGTATATAAGTATAATCCTTGAGAGTATCAATCATTACTTGATGTTTTAAAAATGCATTATATTTGTAGAATTATATTAATTTAAACAAACCTTGTATTGCTGTGAAACCTACAGCATAGTGAACGGATATATCAGGTCGCGGCGGTTTACACGAAAAAAATAGACGGATCAAGTCTCACTGAAGATATTATTTTGGTAATAAATGCATTAATCGAAGAGTTCGCATCAAGATTTTATGAACTCAAAAGTATTTCGGAAACACTTCAATTTATTATCCGTCGATATGTCACTCTAATTGATAAACTGAACTTGGTTGTATTCGATTGGGTGGAAATTTCAGAAACTGAAATGGAACTTGTCAACTTCCAATACACCTCGATATGGGCTCAGAAATTGGTCAGATTGAGGTAGGATTTGGAGACGATAGAAAAAGAATGACTATCAGTCATCATAAACAAAAATTCTTATGATGAAATTATGTCCACTTGGAATTCAATTCCAGGCACTTATAGTTGATTGAAGAGGTTATATAGTATTTGCCATGTTGACAATCTTTCCCTCTACTCATGCTTGTGAATCATTATTTTCAGAGATGAACAATATTAAAAAATCTAATCGAATCCATATGCCAGATGACTCCAGTTTCTGTTGCATTTTATTAAAAGTAACCAATTCTGAGCCCGATATCAATATTCCAAGATCCAACATCAGAAATCACATTAATTGTTTTCAGTATTTTACTTCCTTCTTTTTTTTTTTTACTTAATTTAAAAACATAACTACAGTAAGACATTGTTAAACCGTCACTCGCTTAAAGCATTACTCTGCATATTATGCCAGTTTCTTAAAGTACCAAGCAAATAGATAAGGAAATAGCGGTAAACAATTTTAATAAATCTTGACTGGAAAAATATGAGATATGTTAAACCGCTATTTTTGGCTTATGATTTACCTAATTTTTCTATAAACGACTGCTTCAAATTGAAAGAAGAAACAAACATTTGTGACAATGAGTTAAATTAGAGTAATAACGAACTCGGTGAAGAAAAACTAACACCCAAATTACAAAAGGCTGTGGCTGCATTACATACCTTACAAAGTTTTTAATTTTCTTCTGAAAAAAAAATAGATTTTGCAATGCTTATGAAATTAGAAAATAAAACTGAAAAAACGAAAACCAAAGAGAAAACAGATTTCTTTGCAGACATTTTTGGTAATGTTTTTTATATTTGCTAATTTCTTCTTATGCATTGTAATATATTTTCAAAATAACAAATTTCCATTTAATAGCAGTTGTAAAACGAATATTTTGCAGATATAATCCGTAAATGATTTTATTTAAAGTTTCTTTTCTCCTTGTCTATTTTAAAAGAACATTATCTCAATTATAAAACCACTATCCTGCTTACAATGTCAAAATCAAGAGATCTCAATGGCAACATATCATATTATCATAATCATTACAATCATTTGGCAAGATGTTTCGATTTAAATTTTAAATATTTTTTACGATTACTATAATTATTTCTTATATATTATCTTCTTTCTATAATTATTACTATAATTAAACTTTTCATGTGAAAAGTTGATTTGGTTTTAGTTTGCAATATTATTTAATTGAATGTATATATTGATATTACCTGCAGGTGTGTTATTCATATTTATCTTAATCTAATAATAATAAAAGTAATTTTACTCATTATTTTTATAGTTTTTTTGTGGGGAGTTAGAGGGATGGGAAGTTGTTGGCACGCCATGGTCCCTTGAAAAAAATTTTGAACCAAATTGGCACGCGGATGTGAAAAGGTTCGCCGACCCTGGTCTAGAAAGTTTATGAAATTCCTTCTTTGTTTATGATTGTTTTCTGTTTTATTTTCTAAAAATCTTTGAAATCCGTTTGCACAATACAGTACTTTTATTTTTTTAAATTAAAATATATAAGGTTACTGAGAACATAGATTTAATGTTAACGTCGGACAAGTAATGAAAAGGAGACGCTATGTTTAATAAATTATTTAATGGTAGAAATTCAAATGATGAAAATGAGCAAATCAAATGGTATTATTACAAAATACTATATTTAAATTCATAGACACCATTAAAACAATTAAGGAATCAAACAAACAAATAGAGTAACCCATGCATGACAGCTATGCATGGGTATAAATTAGAAGTACATATACATTAAACGTAGTACCGAAAATAAAACACTAAAACATCGTATATTGGAATTTAAACTCTTTGAAATGATACGAGATGTAATCTTCCCAACTGGGCAGAAATGTCCGGGCCAGGATTCGAACCCTGGGTCCCTTGGCTGAAGCTGTCAATGCTCTACCAACTGAGACATCCTGGACGATTATGGCTGAACTAATTCAACCAGTTAACCTTAATGATCACAGCCTCTGATCTGATATCTGAATCAGCACAACAGAATGAATCACCGGTAATGGGTCCTCCAGTAAATGCTGTAAACGTGATTACACTAGATTAATTTTACCACAATTATTCTAATTGTTACAGAAATCATATAAGAAATAATCTTCACAAATGGGCGAAAATGTCTTGGCTGAAGCTGCCAATTCTCTAACAACTGAGCAATTTCTGACGAATATGGCTAAAGTAATTCACCCAAGTATTGAGCATTGGTAGCTTCAGCCAAGAGATCCCGTGTTCGAATCCTGGGCCAAACTTTTTCACCTAGTTGGGAAGATTACATTTCATATGATTTCTTTACCAATTATGATAGAATAATTGTGGTACAATTAATCTAGTGTAATGACGTTTCTAGTGTTTACTGGAAATCCCATTACCTGTAATTTATTCTGTTGTGCTTATCCAGATATCATACCATATGCTATGATGTTAACTTCAACAGCGGCATCACTCTCACTGCAATATTTCATTCTAGTGTGCTTCAGACATGCTCAATTAGATTTGACGAAGGACAGCATGCTGAACACTAAATACGCTGCATTGTTTCCTTTTC
The DNA here is from genome assembly GCA_963931845.1 of Maratus michaelseni. Taxonomy (NCBI): domain Eukaryota; kingdom Metazoa; phylum Arthropoda; class Arachnida; order Araneae; family Salticidae; genus Maratus; species Maratus michaelseni. Next base: position 103,309,236 of record OZ007590.1, on the reverse strand, counting down.
TAACATATTCTTCACAGGTCCAAATGTATTATGAATTAGCATGCATTAAAAGAAAGGAATCGACAGTGACCACAGTATAAGGTACGATATGAGATCTGAATATCCCGTCTGTATACCTCTAAGCTGCCAAAGTGCAATTCCGAATAATTTACTAATCGTGCATATTTTCACAGAAAATCATGCCAGTTAAAATACGACAATATGAACCCGACTACGGAACTTTCTCCAAATAAGTTACTATATAAACAATATGCTAATGACAATTGTGAAAATGACCTTTGTATGAAATCTTTAGGTTACTGAAGCTCAAAAAATACATACAACTTCAAGCCGGCTCTTTCCAGTGTTAATAGCACTGGCGAGATAGAGAAAAGCCAAAGGAAGGAACATTTTTACAAGTAGTCTCGGACAACGTATTCACTGTTTCATACACACAAGTATTTTCCCAATATTTACACAATTTATTCAATACTGACTGCGTAGCAACCCCTTGTTTTGCATTTAAATCGCACGAGGTCTTTCGATTGTTTGGGTGAAAAAAATCGTGTATTATTAAACATTTCAGGTTAAAAACTCTAACATTTCCAAATAAATCGTAATATAGAACATTTTTCACTCACTCCAACTTTTTAAATTCTGGTATTTTTAGAAATTGTTCTTAGAGAGCTTTTACATCTTAGAATTAACTCCATGCAAACTTTCAAATTTTAATTCCCAGCAATATTACAGAAATAGCAAATTTTAGAGCGCTTTTTGTTTCTGCCCCCTTTTACATCGCGAAAGTTTTTAAAAATTGTTCTATTGCGGGTATTTACGTCTTAAAAGTAATAGTCATGCCATGTTTCAAGTTTCTAGTAAGTATAAAATGCTTCCTACAAAGTTATAAAAATTTACAATCCATTGAGAGGGGACAATTAGACGCGTGTTGTCCTAATGATAAATGCAAAAGTTCCTTATGGATTTTGTCTTAATAGTTTTATCACCAGAGGAAATCCAAGATTAAAATTTTGTGCCGAAACTAAGTGCATTTTGTCTGTAAATAAATTATGAACAAGTATAATTGCATGGATAAGAGTAGATTATTTTTCCACACTAATCTGGTACATGTTGTTTTATTAATAACAGCGTATATTCTTACAGAATTATCTTACACAAGTGTTCTCTAGTATTAAAATAAAATTGGGACAATATTGTTTTAATTTGCTGTAGCTTTGATAAAACTGCTATTAGTGACATTGAATACTACACCAACTTTAGGGTACTTATGTTTTCAGTGTTACACAAATACGTCTGACAGCAAATATTTCCGATCTAAAGCCAATATTTTGCAATATTTATGTTACTTTGCAAATATTTTCAATATAAAACAAATATTCCTGTAATATTAGTATTTATTGCAAATATTAAAAATGTAAAAAAATATTTTGACATAAATGCTTATTTTCTTTGAAGTGTTTGCCGTAATAGGAGACATATTGGGCGAATATATATAGAGAAAAAGTAGGGTAAGATGATTTGCTCATTTTTTTACCACCCTATCATACGTAGCTGCCCCTAGTCTTGTACAACAGAAATCATAACTGCTGGTTTAATAACTCAGTATCAAGAATTCGCTTCCAAGCAGCTTGTGAGTTATTATGAGCCTATGAGCCTGATAAAAAATGATGATAAATTGGGCTGATGGAAAAAGGATTCATGGTGCAAAATAAAAATAAACTAAAGTGGGACACGATTAAATGTTCAAAAGGGAACACAAGTTAAAATCTTAAACCTGATCGAAATAGTGATTTCGTACCAATAAATGTTGGCCACAATAATAAACCACCTTAACATCCCGAGCAACAACCTGAAATAGCTGAAAACTAAAAGTACATATTATAAAACACTTCATGCTAATTAAACAAAAAATAATAATTCTTTAGAGATTATTCTCGATTAGTTTATTTATATATAAAACATATTTTAAGGTTACACAATTAATTTAATTTAAAGAAAAGCATTTAATTAAAACATGATAATAAAAGATTACATTTTTGTTTAGGTGGACGCTCCATTTTACGTTTGATTTATATCTATCTCTATCTAAATGCATCCACTGAAAAATATTATTGAATTGAAATCAAAATACTTAATTTATTTGCTGCAGCAATTCTTGGGTTCACTGTCATATACATTTTCATACTAAATTTAGTAAGCACTCACAAAACATATTTTTGAAGACTCTGCATCACACGCAATTCACTAATTGCCGAAGTAGCTATTCTCCTTTTTCACACATTCATTGTCACGCACATACATTCTTGAAACAAAATGATGATTTTCACTGCACTAACATATATCACAAACATAGAAACTTACTAGGGTGGTTCCTCATACGAGAAATTTAAATTCGGGTTTGACTGCATCAGTTGAACCAAGAGTTTTATAACTTTTAGAAAATACTTTAAAGTTGTTCATTAATAATTCCAAAATCTCCTTTCTCTCTTTTTCATCTAAATGTTTAAGATTAAAATCAGATTCTGAAAGTTCTGCCTGTCTCAAACTACTAATCTCTTCTAAATTTAAACTATTGATTTGAAGAATTTGGTCCTCAGTGGGTTGGATTTCCTCGTCATCTTCAAACATTTCTACATTTCCTAGTTTTTGACCTTTACGTATATATGATGCAACATTAGTTTTATTCTCAACAATTGTCAAAATATATTTGTTGTCCTCAACAGTATGCAAAGAATTTTCAATATGGCACTTCTGCGAGACTTTTAATGGGGTTAACATGACTCTTTTAGAATTATGAATACCCTGTGGAAATTCCAATTTCATTATCTCAAATGAATTAGGTTTAATTTTAATGTTATTTATAGCTTTAGCAATTACATTAATTTGAGGTTTATCATTATCATTAATTACAGTATTTTCTTTAATCTGCGGAGAAGTTTCTTCAAATTCAAAATGGGTTTTGTTGATGGAAAGTCTTTTATTGAATGTGTCAATTAGAATTTTGTTTCTCTGAATGAAGTCATACCCTAAAATTATTTGGTAGTTACAATTCCAGTTACTCTGAGTGACAAAAAATATGTTATGAAACCAACGAGTTTTCATTTTGAACTTTATATTGACTGCTGACAAATATGGGATAGTGGTATTATTAAGGGTCTTAATTTTGACTGCTCTAGAAATATGCTCAACTTTCGCTTGTTGCTTAATTTCTGCTAAGATGCCTGGTTGCACCAGCGAGAGATTTGCACCGGTATCGAGAAGAGCGGGTACCTCTAAATTACCAAATATAAGCTTAATAATAGGAAGGTGATTTGTATTATTATCAAAATTACACGACATTACATGGAGATTTTCAAGATCTTCACAATTATTTTGAATTGTTACATTATCAAAATTTTGAATTTCATTTACAGAGTTTAAGTTTTCATTTAAATTTGAATTTTCTTCTACAGATTTTAAATTATCATTTACTTCTAAATTTTCCTCACTAGAATTTGAATCTGAATTGTTACTAGATTTTGAATTTTCAATTGATTCTGAATTATTTACAGATTCCAATAGATTTTCATCCCTAACAATTTTATAATTATTGGTCCTTGTGAAATGGGATCTATTTTTACTACAAGAACCATCTATAAGTTTAAATGATTTCTACGCCTATATGGGTGATTTCTACGGTTATTTCTATAATTGCCAAAATTCCTTCCACTGCTGTTACCTCTAGAAATAGGAATATGGTTGGGGTTATGATTGAAATTATTGCTGCGGGAATTTCTACCCTGTGGAAAATACCAACATTTTGTTGTCACATGACTTTTTCCACATATATGACATTGGACTCTTTCATTGTGACTTTGTCGAAAAGAATTGCTAGCATTATTTTCAGATTTTACTCTTTCCAATTCTTCCTTTAACTGTTGAATTTGTTTGTTACCCTCTAACTGGCTTTGCATTATTGAATTTAGTTCAAAGTTTTGACACATATTGTTGTTAATAATGACTTCTTGAGCCTCAAGAGCCTTTTCTACATTAATTGCATGTTTACATGCCTCTAAGTAATTTTTTGGAACTAATTTAAGAATTTCGACCTTAATTTCAGGCCTAACAGCATCCAAAATTTTGTTCAATTTGATGGAATCAATGAATTCATTTGAATCCCTAGTTTGTATATCTATCTTTGATAAATATTTTACTCCATAAGAGTTTATTTCATCAATTAAGCTCTGAATTGACTGATTTGGTTTTTGCCTGATGTTATTAAATTTTGATTGTATCTCGTCAAATGGTTGACATCTTTTGAATTTTTTAATTAATAATTCGGCCAGTTCATCAAAATTTTGAATATTAGCTACCTGCGGGGAGTCAATTAGAAATTTTTGGGCAGCATCTCTACAATTTAATTTTAGAATTAAAATTCTTTTATTTACGGGCCAATTTTCTAACACTGCTACATCTCTAACCTGTCCGACAAAATATTCAACATTTTCATCAGAAGTTCCGCTAAAAGTGGGAATGGATGAAGCCAAACTTAAATCTATGATCCCTTTACGAGCCATAGTAAATAACAGAAATAAATGTCAAAATATAGACTTTTAAGGGGGAGGAGGGGGGAGGGGAACTTAAAATTTACACATTCCTAACATGCAATTACACAATATCAAAATTACAATGCATATATAAAATCATAAATAGCTTAAGATATATAAATCATGCATTTAAAAAAATCACAGATAAAAATATAATAAATGGTGTGTATATTTTTGTAAAAATATACTCAGGAAGCTATTGTGGAGACCAGATTCTCAACCTATTTAATTTTACTTTTGCACGCGGCACCAAATGATAAAAAATGATGATAAATTGGGCTGATGGAAAAAGGATTCATGGTGCAAAATAAAAATAAACTAAAGGGGGACACGATTAAATGTTCAAAAGGGAACACAAGTTAAAATCTTAAACCTGATCGAAATAGTGATTTCGTACCAATAAATGTTGGCCACAATAACAAACCACCTTAGCATCCCGAGCAACAACCTGAAATAGCTGAAAACTAAAAGTACATATTATAAAACACTTCATGCTAATTAAACAAAAAATAATAATTTTTTAGAGATTATTCTCGATTAGTTTATTTACATATAAAACATATTTTAAGGTTACACAATTAATTTAATTTAAAGAAAAGCATTTAATTAAAACATGATCATAAAAGATTACATTTTTGTTTAGGTGGAGGCTCCATTTTACGTTTGATTTATATCTATCTCTATCTAAATGCATCCACTGAAAAATATTATTGAATTGAAATCAAAATACTTAATTTATTTGCAGCAGCAATTCTTGGGTTCACTGTCATATACATTTTCATACTAAATTTAGTAAGCACTCACAAAACATATTTTTGAAGACTCTGCATCACACGCAATTCACTAATTGCCGAAGTAGCTATTCTCCTTTTTCACACATTCATTGTCACGCACATACATTCTTGAAACAAAATGATGATTTTCACTGCACTAACATATATCACAAACATAGAAACTTACTAGGGTGGTTTCTCATACGAGAAAATTCTCGAAAATGAATGGAAACCACCCTTCTTTTTCACGTCCTTTTATAGCATGCAACACACCGCTCGTTGAAAAAACCACTAGTCATTCAGATGCGATGCCATTCCGAGTGAAGGAAGCTTGGTCGAAAAATATCCGGTATTACCACTACCTCGCTCGCCGATGGAAGAAGATACAGCGAGAGAAATTCTTCGTATGCAGGCGTTCGCCAGCTGCTGCGAGTTTAGTAGCGATGTTGCTAGATGTTTGTTGGTGCGTTCGCTGATTTATAAAGGCAGATGCGCTGACACGGAAAAACAGTTCTTTTTGCATATTGCGCTGAACTTTAAAGGTTTTTTGATGACTTGGCTGAGTTGTGAAAGGGGTTTTTTAACAGAGCCAATGTTCTATATAAATGTTTGTTGTAATTGTTTGACCTCATAGTAGAAGGGATTACCCATTTGTGTTATGTTATTTCAATCTCTCACTAAAATATTATCATAATACAATATTATCATAATGCAGTATAGGCTGTTTACATTTTAAGATATATTGATAAACCGAGTTTAAACAAACGCAGGGGCGGGTCAAAATGAGGAGGACAATAATGTTATTGAAGATTAAGGCAGTAAAAACTGGATTATCTGCGGGGAACAAGGCAAGGATGAACTCTGGATCCATTGCTTCAAGTGTAACTATTAGGCTGATTCTGATGGTTCTGGTTGGGACTCCAAATCAGGATTATAGGCAGGCGATATCCTTTCTGTTTTTGAATTTTCATTATCCGACCTGTTTTTAATAAATCACGAACGTGTGTCGGAAGTAGCAAAATGTGTTGAATAATGATTTATAGGTACCTTAATAACTAATGTTATCTGTAATAAATATTTTTACCTATTTTTCATCTTACTTTCAATATAGGCAACATGACAAATATAAAGCTCCTTGAGAAATAACTATTTTTTCATTCATTAAGATCAGATACAAACGTTTTAAATATTTTTTAGAGGAAATTTGTAAGAAGTGTTTAATATCTTCTACAACTTTTTACTCATCTTACTATGTGCCAGGAAAATGTTGGATAATTAAGTTCGTCATCTTATTTCACTCTCTTCTAATCATCATTTTTCATTGTTAGGAATGTATAACAAAAATTATTTTATTTCAAGCTTTTTCCTCAATAGCAGTATTTAAATAGATTGTTTTTGTTTAATATTTTCTAATAAATATATTTACATAAGTGGCAAAAAATATATATAAATAGAAAACAACGATTTTAAATAAGAAAAATATTGACAAATTGAAAAATAGCAGATAACTAAAAACTGTCCAACAGCATTTACAACATATTATTTAAAATATCGATAAACTATACTCTGTCACACAATTAACAATATTGTGTTAAACAATTCAAAACGATGATTCATAAAAAATGATCTGAGGGGACACTGTTTTTCAAAATATATATTTTATGGCATGCTTACAAAGAGATATATATGAAAAAGAATATGGATGCACATAGGATAACATGGAAAATATTAAAAAAATATATATATTTGGGATACATATATTCTTTACGTAACACTTTTCATATCTATTTCGCATTTACATTTTTCTTTTCTATATCATTCTAGATATTCAATTCTCAACTCACTACTTCTAAAAAGCGAACTTAAGTTCTATGTATGATGAAAAACGTATTTGTGCATGATCTCTTAAAGTTGATTACGTAAAATAAACATAAAATTTTATATAAAAAAAAATGTATTTTGCTAAAGTTTTTATCGTTTTACAAACACGCTTGATTTATTTATTTTTTATCTTCAAGGTATTTCAATATATTTCTAAAATACAAATTGTTCAGAAACTTTATTTAGTGAATATTGACGGATAAGGCAAAGTTCGCGTAATGAAATCGACACAAATCCTGTCCTTGAATAACAATTTTAGATCAAAAGTGTCATAGACATAACATTAAAAGCTTAAATTGAAACCCGTGCGCATGATTGTTTATTTAATTTAAATAATGCACAGTTGACCAATGGTTGCTTCAAGGCATTATTGCAAACTATACTTTTTCGTTTCATGGACTGAAAAGAATCACTATATTGTATTTACCTGTATTATACGAGGGTTGTTTCTTTTTAAATCTCCAATGGACCATAAAAAGACAAAAAAAGAACAAACTGAATGTATTACCAAACGTTATGTACAGACATGTTTAACTTTTTCTACATAATCACCATGAGTGTTAGGCATTTTCCACATCGGTGGACGAGCTTTCTTTTCCCCCTCTTCGAAGAACGTTGCGGCCAGTGATGCGACAGGAGCCTGAACGATGGCTAGCAGATCATCATTCGTCTGGAAGCTTTTGCTAGCCAGTTCTTCAGTTCAGGGAAAGGATGTAAATCATTCGGTGCTATGTTGGGGCTATACGGCAGGTCATCAAACACACCCCATTTAAACTACTACGGTGGATGTTTGGTTACAGCGACAATGTGCATCACTCAGACAGTTGCCCTCATGCTCGAGTCATTCTTAGGTGAATTTCTGCTGAACTAGTCCCTTCTGCTTGAAGAAAACGAAAAACACTACGTAGCTCGCACTTCGTGGGAGCATCAATCGTACCAGCCATGTTCACGTGCCGACAGCGCAATTCAAAATGACGAGCTGGGGTCGCTGGTAGCAGAGGTTATAGTTAGAGAGATGGGCAGTCACCCAACGCATCCTTACCTCTTATCACTTGTCTGCCGGTTTAAAGACCCAATCAAAGGTTTTAAAAAAATCTACCCTCGTATATTAGCAGTCGTTAGTGCTGTAAGACAAACTTTGTTTCGACAACTAAGGTAATCTTAATGTTCATTTCAAAATTAGAAATTACTAATGCCTACTGTACGACTCAAATGCATGTTTATAATTTAACTCACTGAGCTGAATTTTATGCCGACCCCGAATGCCTTTCCCTAGTTTATTTTTATAATAATCGAATGTTAGGAAATAGAAAGACATTGAAATTTCTTTGTTGCATTTAGAATCAAAATACCTAACTGTTATTTATGTTTCTTTTAAAAGCAAGACATAATACAACTTTTAGAAGTAATGGTATTTAAATTGTAAATGAATTTTTATTACTATATTACCCTAGAATTTTCAAAGGAAATCAGTTACCAATCTATTTGTACAATTCTAATGTCAAATATTTGCTTTTACAATTTCATGCATTGTGTGCTTTTTTTTTGGATCATTAAAAAAAAATGATTTTCTCAATATTTAAATTTTTGTGTACTTTTTTGTGTATTTTACAACAAAATGTATATTTTAATGTATCCAAACAATGACACATACCATGAATATTAGATTTAGAAATACATTATTTGTCTTTTATTAATGAAAACAAATGAATAAAAAAAAATGATATCTTACTAATCTGATGCAGAAGTTTGGACGTTGAACACTAAAATATTAAGTTTGATTATCAACTTAAAAGTTGATATACCTTCACATTTTGCGGGATTATTTGATTAATTTACTTTTTTCAAATTGCTTTCTGTGGTTAACTAATAAAAATAATATTTAAGAAACCCTTTTCTGTACACTTTGCTTTAAAAAATCATATCCTTACAGTTTTTTTATTATATAATAAATATGATTTACCTTTAGCTTTTTATTCTCTTACCAATAATAATAATAATATTTTCGGAAATTTTAAATGAATTCAAATTGTTTTTAATGTATATATTTTTAATATATTAATACTTATAAATGCTTGAAATGTATTTGCTATAAACCCGTAGATACTTTCGCCCAAACATTGTATTTCAGTATTTAAATGAAATTGTTTCGTATTACTTAAATCGTTTCTGTTTGCTTATCAACCAAGTAAGGATTTTCTTCTTCCTATTTGTATTATAATGTAGTTAAATGTTTTTATAAGAATTTGAAACTGTTTAATTTTATACTCAAAAGTCCAGACAGTAAGACTTCATATGTTTCATTATTTGGTTGTGACCAGTGGATTTTGGTATATAATTAATGATGACTCAAATAATTGTGCACTAACTCAAACATATCGCTCTTAATTATTTGCATCATGACAAACATTGGTCTAGTTACACTTAATTTAAAGCCAGTAGACTGTGAAATATGTGTTACCTTATTTAAAATGAAAAAAAAAGAAAAAAAACACGCTATGTATTTATTTTTTCCATGGCATAGAATATAGATTGAATTTCGATTTAAACTTAATTACACATAAAAACATTTACATTTATTTTCCAAACTAACTAAATTTTATTAAATGAAATGAACAATCTTAAACTGATTGTTTCATATGATTTTAATATACAGTAGCGCCCCTGGTTTTATTGCAAAAGCAGGGGGGACAATATATATATATATATATATATATATATATATATCTGAGAGATAGATATAACCGATACCATTAAAAATTAAGATAGTTGCTAATTTACAAATACGCTCAAATCTAGATTACTTTTAATATATTTTAGTTTAAAGTTGTAAAATCATACAAATTCAAGGGCTGTGTGTAAAAGCTGAGCGGAGTGTGCGTAGTACGCCATACTACATGATTCCGAAGGCAGTTGAGACTCCAAAAATAAATCAATTCCTGCAGAAAAATGTCTAACTTCAACATTGATTTTAGAAATAATGTGATAAAATCCCTTGTCAACTTTAAATTAAAGTGTAATTACTGCTTAAAGTGATAAAAACATAACACAAAAGGCTTAAAAATACTTTTTAATATATAGGTGACATATGTTTCATGCACTCGAACGACGACTTTTCCAAGATCAAAATGATAAATAAAATAGTCTCCCAAAGTTTTTGAAAAATGTATCATCTTATATATGCAAAGTGATTTATATGTTTAAATATTTATCACTTTAAGCAGTAATTACTCTTTAATTTAAACTGATTTTAGGTTTATAAAAATTAATATAATGGGACCAAGAAAATTCGAGATTAATTTCTTAGTAAAATTAACAATAGAAATATATGGTTGTAATCAATAAATTAAAAAAATAAAATAAAGATCTGTAAAGAGGATAAAAAAAAAGATTGGTATATTCAATTGAGAAATAAAACAATACTTGATGTAACCAGGGGCAACAGTATTAAAAATTATTATTAATGATAAATAATAATGACGAATTATGATAAAACTAACGGAAAACATCAAACTATTATTTTAATACACGGAAAGAGAGAGTACAATAATTTATTTTTACAAAATTTTCGAATCATCAAAATACATCATAAAACTTGATTATCAGGAATATACATGTTTAACTATATCTTTTCAACCACTCAGATGACAATACAGAGAAAAATAACATGATTTCAAATAATCTTCTGCTCATTTTATTAGTTTGCTATTAATTCATAATAATATAGTAATTCATATTAATATTGGTTCTTATAAAATGATTCATATAAATGCCCCATTAAAGAGTTTAAATGCATAATGAGGTGAATCATATTTTCTTTAGAATTCAAAATTAAAGGTTTTCTGGAAATATTGTAATGAATTGCAATGCTGTAAAATAAATTCGTTTGCTGGTTACGCATAGCTTGGTGAAATTAGCATTTATATCGAACTTTCTATAATTAGTTTGATATGTTTAGATACCCTCCCCGTAGCTTTATAATTCATAACTACTCACTTACAAAGTCATGACTTTAAATGCTTCAAGTAACGAAAGATATCATGTATAATTTAAGATTGTTTTTTTAAGTGAATATTCCGTATTTTGCTTCTTATATTAGCGTATTTTGCATGCTAGAAATATGCAGATTTCAACGATGAGTATTATTTATATTATTTTCTATTTGAAATCCAAATAGTGTTTCAGAAACACCAATTAACCAGAAATGTATTCTATGAGTTAAAAATTTTAAATAGCATGTAACCAAATCGTAGGGAAAAACGTGCGATATCCAAGTAATGAATTCGATATGCGCATATTTCACCAGTATAAGGAGAATCTAAAATTAGGTAAAGCTTGTATTCATCATATACAGCTCATATATCATATTCAAGAAAGTTACATAAATTTAAATGCCATTCAGAGGGGATAATGTGTGGATATGGATTGTCTTTTTCATAAAAGTGAAAGCTCTTTGTAGATCTTTTATCTTTCAATTTCTTTCTTCACAGAAATTTCATCATTAAAATCTTTAAATGGAATTAAATATATTTCTTTTACATATATCAGATGAAGAAATATAAGTGCAGATTTTTCTTCTATTTGAGTGTGCGATATTTTGGTATGTATACCAATCGATTTTCTTATTACATTATGTTATACATACGCATTTCATTGTAAATAATTACAATGCAAAGCCAATATTTCGTAATAGTGGCATTTCATTTCAAATGCTTCGAATGAAAGGCTAAAACTTTATTTGATCCAATTTAATCAGTCAAATCAATATGGATTTTTTAAGGCATACAAGTATATGTTATAGGCTAGTTGAAAAATCCAGTTCTTTGCAAAGAGACTAGGCTGTTTTCAATGAATCAGGCTAATTGAAGATCCATCAGCCTTTTTCCAATCAGCCTAATATTTTCAGGCTCATTGAAAAGAGTCTATGTAGCATGAGACTGGAAAATGACCAATAGTTTGACAATCAGCGTGATTGCTTAAGCTCATTACAAAAATCATTTACAGTTTCATGCTAAGTAAAATACAACCAAATGTTTGCTCAAACAGACTCGTTTAATCCAGGCTGATTTTAATAAGTCCAAGGTACTGAATGGTTGTGCATAGTTTCAGTATAAAAGATAGCCGCAGGAACTTAAAATATTTGTAAAAAATTCCATGAAAACTGTGTTATTGGCAGATAATTCATTTTCGAACCTCAGTATCTAACAATTGTGAATTTTTTGTTTTGTTTTGTGGGTGTATTTTCCGCAAACACCTCTTGCAGAAATATTTATAAAATCTGCAGAAGAGGCTGAGTTTTAAAGTTTTCTTATCAATACGTAGAGGAGATGGGCCCCTAAATGAAAATAATTAGGAAAAAAATTAAAAAAATCAGCTTATTAACAGATTGTATTTAAGCACGTAATTTATAATATTGATTAATAAAAACTTTCAAAATTGTTATAGGAAAAATTGGCTGCCTCTCACACCATAAGCATGTACAAAACAAATCTACAAATGTAAGATACTATATATCTCTCTTTAAGAAACTTATAGGCTAATTAAATAGAAAATAAATAAAGTATTAATTCAATTACGCAGCTGAAAATGTTCAATTGAGAATTGATAGCATGGTAAAAACCGATATTTCGGTTTGGGAAAACAGATTAATTCATTGTAAAAACTGCGTGGAAAAATTCCCGAAATCAGTCGCAGCAACAGAATATTGTGTTTATAAATGCTGATGACCAATGAGTATACACTGGTAACTTGCCAAACTCCAAATAGAACTACACTCATGTCTGTGACAATTGCAACACCATGAAGGAACTATGCAAATTGAACCAAGCTTACAGGAAATGTAAAGTGAGGTAAGATATGCAAATAATTAGAATTACAAAGCGATTACGAATGCGTGGAATGAGGACCGGCCCCTTATCAGTCGCTTCTTCCAGGTACATAAAGGACTGTAAAGATGCGTTGAAATCCGTTTATCTTCCTCTGTATGCGGTAAACTTTTCATTGTTTGTCAATATGCCTCATGAAAAGTGGAGGAAGCCATACCAACAACTAACGGAGTTCGTATGAGGCCGCATCGTCGACTTGCGAGAAGGTGGATTTGCGTATCGAGAAATCGCAGCCCGCACGCAGTGTAATGCCATAATAGCGATGTGTGTTTGGAAGAAATGGACAGAGGAGAATCAAACAAGGCGAAAACCTGGCAGTGGGGCACGCAATAGTACAACGGTACGGAACGACAGACACCTCATCTGCATGGCTGTGACGGACCGTACAGCGTCCTCTCGTGCGTTAGCACAATGTTGGAGCACAGCTATAGGTGTTTCGTTGTCTAGATCCACAGTTCGTCGCCGTCTGCTGCAGCATGAACTGCGTGCAAGGGTTCCTCTGCGCAGGATTCCCCTCTCACTGAATCACAGAGGCCTCCCACTTCAATGGGCTCAGCAACACAGCGCGTGGCGTATCCAGTGGCAACAAGTTGTTTTTTACGATGAAACTCGCTGCAATCTGGAGTACAATAATGCAAGAGTACGCGTCAAACGTTAGATAGGGGAACTTCTACTCTCACAATGTGTTATCGAGCGTCATACCGCACAAACGCCTGGCATAATGATGTGGGGAGCTTTTAGGTATAATTGTCGATCCCATCTAGTGCACATTGCGGGCAACCTCAACAGTGATCGCTACATAAGGGAAACTGTAGAAGCAGAGGTCCTCCCTCTTCTTGTACGCAATCCTGGTGCTGTAGTTCAGCAGGATAATGCCCGTGCACATGTTTCTCAGACTGCACAAGCCTTCGTCAGTGCACAACAGGTTTCACTTCTTCCATGGCATGCTTATTCCCCGGATATGTCTCCCAACGAGCATGTCTGAGATGTCATTGGTCGGCGACTTGCTCGTACAGTTGGTGGCGCTCACAGTAAGATTGAACTTTGGCTTCAAGTCGAAGCCACCTGGAGTGCTATTCCCCAGAATTACATTCAGAACCTGTATGATTCAATGCCACGACGAATACAGGCTCTCATGGCGCACACACAAAGTACTAATTTCCGACGGTTTTTTTTGTTTTTTTGTCCTGTAAATTGGATCGTTTATTTGTACCACTATCAGTAATACGTGGAATAAATTTCATTAATTTCTGACAATTTTCTTCATGGTGTTGCAATTTTCACAAACATGAGTGTAATAAATTGGAATAGGTTCAATAACTGCACAACAGAACAAAGAAATATATATAAGAAACAAAGCTGCTTTCTTTCTCCCGAACTATCTAATGGTGATTTGTCATGTAAGGCAATATTTTTATGGGATTTTTCATGTGTTCAGGGAGGGAGATTATTTTTGCTAGGATCAAAATTTATATGTTAATTCCTAAGTAAAAATAAAACTATTAAAAAAATATTAAGTTAGAACTTAACTGCAGACTTTTAACTAGTTATTATTGAAAACATTATTGTAATAAAAAATTAAAGTCTTTAAACGTCAGTGAAATGAATGTTGTGTTTTAGATGTAAGGACGTCCACAAAGGGACTTTTCGACTTATATTAATTAAAAGATTAAAGTAAAATATTAAAATTACGACAAAAATGTATTTAATAGCTTACTTAAAAATTTAATATACATATATGAGTGAAAATATTAGGAAAATTTCTACTTTTCCTAATATTTATCCCTTTGGGACCATAAAAATTACCCTTTCCTGAGAATGATCCACGTAGACAATGTAGTCCACACAGTTTTTTAACCCTCTAAGTGTGTGGAACGTAATATTCCGTTCACTAAGCTCCAGGTTTCACTGCAATATATGCAATGTTTAAGATAATATAACTCTATAGATTTAATGAATTTTCAAAACATTGAAGAATGATTAATACTCTCAAGGGTTACATTCATATTTGTAATTAAGTTTTATTTATAATGCTGAAAAAATCATATTTTTTTAGCATTTAAAACAATATAAAGTGAAAACAACATTACAATTTTACCCTTTTTCAAAACGCTCAGAGGGTTAAATAACAAAATTTAATTTTAAAATGTTGATAATTTCGTGTCGATTTAGTAAAATAAAGCTTAAACAGCTATAAATTTTAAAGTTGATGAAAGATTTAAATTTGAAACCGGTTATAAATGTTGGTTGCTTTAATTAATTAGAAATGACGGTTTGGTCGATTGGTAAACAATTAAGTGAATAATGTTGTTCTTCATAATTAAGCAAATATGAATTTTAAAAATAACTAATGATAAACTAAATATTTAAAATACAGTAACTTAAAATATCCAAAATTTCTTTTAGTAAATCTAAAATCGAATTCTTGATTTTACTCATATATTCTTGCATTTATTTCAGATTAATATTTTTTTAACAAACAGGTGAAATGAATGAATTTACATATTATGTACTTAAGGAAATAAACAATTAGATTCTATGGAGTATTTTGATCGGTTTAGGTGTGAATCTGAAAATACCAATATTTTTAATGTCAACTATTCATTACTTAACACAGCAATTCATCGCAAAATGATCGGTGATCATATCTACTTATCTTGTTAAAAGTCTTAAAACAAAAAATCATGAACTTTGTAATATGAATTCGACGTACAGGGTGATCAATTTAAAAGCGTACCCGTTTGTTTTTTGTCTTATCCACATCTATAATATATGTAGCGAAATTTTCAACATCTTTACTTATTTAATATGTCTATATGTGTGCGGGTATCGTTATTTTCACATTCTAAATGCGAAAACTCGTTTCTCAAACATAAATTCGCGTGAATATCATTAGTAATTTTTAATCCAATTCTGCATTTAATTTCAATAGCAATCTGGCCAAGTTGAAAGAAGCAGGCGATTTAATCAATTCATTTGCGCAGAATCGGATTAAAAATTACTATTGATGTTCACGTGAATCTATGTTTTAAAAACGAGTTCTTGCATTTAGAAAGTGAAAAAAAAAACGATACCCGCACATTAAATATATACATATTAAATAAGTAATGATGTTGAAAGTTTAGCTACATATATTACAGATATGGATAATACAAAAAACAATCGGCTACTCTTTTAAATTGATCAGCCTATATAAAGGTATATTACTTTGATTTCTGGCTCTCCGAAAACTTTCTTTCTTTATAGCAATGTTTCAAGGAAGCATTGTGCTTACCCATAGAATATCAAAACTAAATCAATTTAATCAAAATTAAATTTCCTTGTTAGAAATATAGAGTAAAAATTAGTCTATTATTGATTGCACTTTTTTCTTCAGGTTAACCTAAATGTAATTTTCCTTACATAATTTTTAATGGCTGAATTATTGATCTTATTAATAATCTAAAGCTGTATTTTTTACATTTTTGGTTTTTTATTAGTTTGATTCGTTGAAATAATTTACTTATACTGGAAAATTAATTATTAATTTATTTTTTGAATATACCAAATTTTATATAGCATTTATTGGATTAGATAATGCCATAATACAATTTACTGCATTAAAAAGCGTTTCTGTGAGGACAAGGAGAAATCTTGCTTTCCTTTGTATGCTTGAAACAGAAAAAATTTGGTTTTAAATACTTATCATTAGAAAGAAGAATTCGGATTTATGTTTTCCGTCTTAAAAAAAAAATCAACTGTATTATATACAAAGCTTCTATAATAACTTATATTCTAGATGTTCTCTTAATGTTCTATAGATTAGTAAAATGATTTTTCAGATGCACATTGAAAAACAACGCATATATGTAACATAAAAAAAAATGGCTAATGGAGATCGATTTATCGAAATTTTATTAAATCATCATATAAATTATGTGCTTAGTAATAAATAAACATAAACGATACTTTCATATTTCAAGAAACGCTTTGAGATAAAAAACATTTTGAAGTATTGACAAATCACTAGAATTTTTACGTTGTACTTAAAAATATAAAAAGCCTGCTTGTAGCTTGATAAAAATATTACGTGATACTAGAGTACAAAAATACTAGAAGTGATATTCTTCAAATATATGTTTCGTTGCTTTATCCTAAAGTAACCTTGTGAAAATATTTTTATTTTGATCAATAACCTCACCGCCTCCAAAAAATGATAACTAAAAATACAAATAAATGTGTTAGATACATTTAAAATTATTAATAACGTTTCTAATTGTTAAGTACTTACAAAATTTTTTTACATTATACCGAAAAGAACAATGTATTTTAATTTTTAAACGTTCTAAATTTTTAAAAGTCTCCGTGAACTTGAATTTTCCTTTTATAACAATAAAATGAATTGTATAATAAAAAACGTTTTGATATCGAAATCAATACAGGCTTAAAGTCGGAACTGTGATTTTGAGTAAAAGCTTTTACAAGTAATCTATACTGTAAAGTAATTGAAGGTTGAATGTAGATATTTTGTAAGATCGATTCTACAACTGAAAGTTAATATGTGTTACTTGAAACGAATGAGTTTTAGGCCTTTTTAAGGGAAATGAAAGGAATCAATATAAAAATGAAAGGATTTTATTATTAAAAGATTTCTTTAATGCCAAGATTTTTAATTTTAAGATTAACATATACATTTTAATTTTTAATTATAGGCATGCTGAAAACATTCATATTTTTCCGAAAAATTAATATCAATACACACACACATACATACACATAATATATTCGAAAACAATATGGATTCTAGCCTATGAATATTTCAATTGAATTTGATTTCTGGAAGCTTCAAATATGCGAATCAAATAGCTTATTCCGTCATGTACAAGTTTCGAACTATGCTTAAAACTGCTCTCAAAATAATCTGTTCAAAAAGATTTAAAAACAATTAGAAATTCCAAAAATTAAACTTTTTTATGAATGTACAGATGTAAGAAGATTACGTTATAGCGAACTTGGAAGGCCACTACCTTATAGTTGAGGAGCGTGGTAGAATGACATGACGGATTTAATCTACACTATGCGACAATTAACAAATATCAAACAATAACGCAATTTTCAGTGAAATTATTTAATGTCAATATGTTCAATTACGTATAAATAACTGGCATCTCAAGTCACTATCGAATCCCAAATTCACGTACTATTCTAGCTGTTATGCCAAAGTTACTCTAAAATCTTTAGTATAATATAAAATTCTACTATATTTAGCAACCCGTGGCTGTTGAAGAACTTTATTTTAAATTATAAATTGAAGTTATCTTACCCAATCGTAAATTTACACTCAGCAAGAATTGATTCCACCTAACACGTGTCGAAATCCCACACTGTAAAAAAAGCAAAGTATCCGGTCATTCAACCGCTTTTATAGAAAACGGTTACATAACCATAATTTAACGCTATTCGGACTCTAATATTGCCCATATTATGGTCAGAATGCTGTTAAATTACGGTTATGCAAACGTTTTCTATAAAAACGGTCGAATGACCGAATACTTTGCAGTAAATGTATTACAGTGCAACATTACTTCTTCGACGCAGACCTTGAGTAATGAAGAGGCAGGACATGACCAAAATCCACCGATACAAAATTTAGCTTCACCTTTTATACCTAGCAGATCGACCAACGAAGCTGAATTTTTATAAACGTACAGCGAAAAACAGTAACCACAAACACCGAGAGATACAAACACACTTCAGAAAATTAAAGTAAAATAAAGTACAGATGTCGCTGTTACACACACATCTTGACACCACGTTCGCATTCACAAAATTAGAATACTTTTATAAGATAGTTGCTAGTCCACTTCAACGTATTGTAAAAAAAGATTAAAGTTTTGTCATATATGTAAAACTTGTTTGATAGTGTACGATACGAAAATAATTTTTTTAAAGAATTTATATTTATAGTTATTTTAGAAAAGAAAAGTTCATATATAACGGAAAAAGAGCATTTTTTAACCAATAAAAGAATGTATTAGTGTACATATATATTATGTGGTACTATAACCGATTATTTTTGCACGCTGCATTATCGAAACGCCTTAATACTTATACATGTTTCGCATGAGTGAAATAATTTTAAATACTCAAACTGCAGCTGTTTCAACATACATACGCTGTTTTAATATACATACAGCTGCGTTTTGGTTAAACCTTGAGAGATGTAAATCTACATTTAATACAGAAAACAATATTATATTTGTAAGTTGATAATATTGATTTACTTCAACCAACGAACATTACAATTAATGTTAAAATATTGCAGTAATTATTAAAAGTTAATAATGAAGGATTACAATAGATACAATTATAAAATACGTCTTAAAACTACGTCTTTTCTTACTACTAGCGTGTTCTTACACAGTTTAAACGGTATTTTGGCTAAAGATTCGCAAAGAATTTTTTTTCGCAATACTGTTGAATCATCAGTAGTAAGTAAGTATTCGTTTTCCTCTGTTTATAAATGTTCAGTTTTCGTTCATGCAGTATAATAAGACATACGGAGCACTTCAATGAGTGTTTAAATAATCATATTCCTTGACAGTATTTTACCGGTAACCTCTTTGTAATAAATATGCGGATATTGGATATAAAATGAGTTCCTTTTGTGTTTATAAATCAGGAATTAATATAAAGAACATGTTTCATCTGAAATTCAGTATAATTTCATATCTTCGTGAAGTGTGTTTAAAATATAGCTTGGGGGAGGTTCATGCATTATTAATAAGAATGATAATATGTATTTACACTGGATATGGAGACATTTGCTTCATTATCATTATTTCATGAAAGACAAACAATCGTTTTATTTATAATTTTTTGCTTTCTCTAAATTAAAAGAAACGTCTATTCCTATCCCTCCCATGTGATTTTCAAGCTCTAACAATTTCTTAATTACAATTTTATTGAATGCAAAATAATACAATCTTGAACTCTACAGTAGTGATCATTCAGTTTACCAATTAGGCTTTCGGGAAAAGCTGTTCTTGGATATATTGTTTGGGATTTAATAAAATTTTAAAGTTTATCTATTGAGAATAATATCATAATAGGCTGTTACTGAATATAAATCGGGTGTTTTTATGAGTCAAAAAATAACAATTGATTTAAAGGAAATATTTCTGTCGGAAAATCTATTATATAAGGTAAAGCTAGGATAGTCTGCGCACAATTCAAAAGAATAGCAATAAAAAATCTAAACATTAAGTTTTCGCTAAACTATTCATGAATAATTTTTACTTCATTTGTTTTTTATGCATTTCCATTGCTATTTTGTTGTTATGTTGCAATTTAATAGAACAGTTGTAATAAAACCAAGAAAGCTATTTTGCGCAATCTGTCCCTACAGGGTTGGTGTGATTGCGCACATGGGTAGAAGATATTGTTACTAAGAATAACTACAATTAAATTGTTAACAATAATAATTACACTTAAATGACATTGCTGTAAGGTTTTTGTGAACAAATATTATTGTATTAGGAGTGAATATTTCAACCTAATGACTAAAGAATCAGAAAAAGGAAATACTTTTAAAAACGATTAAAAATTTTAATTAAAGGAAAAAAATAAAGAATCAGAAAAAGCAAGTCCAGATAAGATTACAGAATAAAATTATGTTACTTAATAACACGTTTAACTTAAAATTAGTCCATTTTAATTTTTCATTTTGTTTATGCAAATTTACCAATAAGCTGCGTAATCTCTCCTAGCATGAAAAGTAATGGGAACACTGCGCCATCTCTCCTAAGTAGCAGATGCGCAAACTCTCCAATTTCGGTAGGATAGATTGCGCGGCCTTTTATTTAAACATGACTTCTTCTAAAACGAACCGTTGATGTTCACATTGTTAGTCTAGATTAGTAGCTTATGCGAAAGTTTAAAATATTTTTTCTACTGACATTGTATAGAAATTCTGATGAATAGCTATGCAAATTCAAGTACTTACTTTGGGAAAACAAAACAAAATATCAATACTTTCTCTTAGACGCTCAAAGCAATCAACGTGCACTTTCAAGTAGACACTTCAATGCTGTTGTTATACAACTACCTGGAGTCGCTGTGTGCTCACTCTACTCCTTCCCCCCGAACCTCTAAGTGCGCAATCTCTCCGACCGCGCCATCTCTCCTGGCTTTACCTTATCTACTCTCAGCAATTTTAAAACAAAGCTTGAATGATTATTTACATTATTAACACCGATTATATGAATTTAAACGTGACATAGATATATTATATTCAAGTGATGGTAACTCAATTTTGCATTGCTACAGATACTCAAATATCTAGCAAATCTCTATCTGGGTATTTTGAAAAAATATGTTTAATAACCTGAGGGTCTATCGATAGTTTCTCACTATCATGAATTCACTGTAACGGTCGTTTGCAGTGGTTCATCATAATTGGTCTGTGAATGATGGGCATGTGTCATGCCTGATAGGTAATAGTAGGATAAGAATTTCATCTGATTTAGGTTTTAACGGATCTGTCGTGAGAAAGGTGGAACTTAACACCTATAAATGTTTCATGAAAGTAACTGATACACGTGTAACGTGCCGTTGCAGTGTGTACCCTAGCTAGCTCAGTGATAAAATCAAGATGTAAATTAAAATCAACTTTTATTTTTAAAAATCAAGAGTAGTGTGGTGGGTAAGTCTCTTTCACTAAAATTTAAACTCTGATTGAGCACTGATAACTGAATAATCCCACTTAAGCAAGTACTAAACTATATCGAACTATATTATATCACACTTGAATAAGACGGTTAAATGAAACTGCAACTTACATACAGATGTGGCCTGACTTTAGCACTTCAGAACTCCTTCAGCAGCGATGAGCTGCATTCCAAAGCTTCCTGTACGAACTGTCAAACTAGATAAATAAAAGTAGTCCGTGGCCACAAAAGTTACTTTATTGAATTTAACAAATAAAATCCTCTTACTAAATCCAAATTTCAGCTCTAATCAATCATCAGAACTGGCTTTCAACTTCCTTTTGGTATCAGAAACAGTCTCAGTTTCCCTTAGGGTGAGATGCGATCAACTCCAACGACACACGCACTTTGACTTGCTTAAATACATTGCCAGATGACCAGAGAAGCCAAAATTTGCATAAAACAGCTGCGAAATACAGAATACCCATAAATTCCGAAGGACACATGTATTCATTGAAAATTAAAATAAAAGAGAGTATATGTATGTCACTGCACGCACACAGATGTTATTTTCACAATATGATATCAATCAAAACAAATGGCTGCCTTTATGAGGAGTTGCCAATCCACTACACGCGTATTGATATATCACGCTGTTGGCCGGTATCATGAACAAAATGCACATGCATCTCACATTGTGCTGCTCATGTTCACATATTTCGCGGTTTTTTCTTTGATACCTTTTATTTCATTCACGATAACACGCATGTCATTACATATCCGCTGTACCCTATTATGTATACAAATAAGATATTCAACGCCTTATCCCATTATGATGTTTTTCGGACTTAAATTCATTTCAAATGTTTGGGTGACGTCTACTAGACGAACATACACTCCAACAAACACTGACACCCAAATAAAGACAGAAAAAGAGGAGTGAGATAATTTGCTTCAACAGCTTCTGAAATATGAGGTTCACATCATGACAAGAAGTGTAGAATCTTGCATCTAATTTTTTTTTTTTTTTCATACTGACGTGTATTTTAAATGTTTTTGCAAACAACCATTTTTTGCGGCAATGTCTTTTGAGTAATATGTAACTTTTCCCATTTCAACACTTTTGCATACATAATAAACCTTTTCTATGCACATGCTAAAACTTTTTTTCATAATGTTTTTTTTTTGTAAAAACATGTTTTCGCGCTGAGAATGTAATCGCACCTTATTGTATTACATGGCAATATAAGCAGAGCGCATAGGTTTGCTCACCATTAAAATGCAACCAACGAAATAAAGTTAATTTTCATTGTTTGTAATTCAAAGTCACAAACTCTTAAAAATACTTGTTATATTCGTATTGTTTTTAATATTCAGTTTAAATGTATACATTAATGTACGTATATAATATTCTTTCAAATTTACGAGAATTCCAATAACACTGAGGTACATGGCTTTGTTTAATCATTTTGATCTTATTTCATGATTTTATTGTTTCCATGAAAACAAGATTTGTAAGTTTGAGTATATACATTCAGTCTATTTTTGTTAACATTTAATCAGAGAAAGTATTTTCCAGCGGTGTTTATTAAATTATCCCAACTATTTCTACAAGTGTCTGGAAGATATCGTATTTGTCTTTATTTATTGTCTTCTGTCTACCCTTTAGATTATTTCTAGTTTCAACATGAAGCATTTCTCCTTTGTAGTAAAAAATGTGTGTATTTTCTGTACAAAGATAGTTTCAGGTATTCAACGATTTTCTAAACATCTACCTTCGATTTTTAAAGGTTAATCCTTTTTTGTCTCTTTTGCTCATAATACAGAGAAATAACACATCAGAAATAACACATCAGATCGAGATTTCTTTATCCGTTAAAAATTTGTTACAAATTTTGCCTCTGTAACTTTTATGTTTACTGTAGTTCTGATTTATAACTGAGTAAATGACCACAGTGAAATGTGAAAGTTTTACGTTCTTTAGAATTATCTTGCCATGTAAAACAAAATATCACTGTATGTGTCCGTGTGTAGTATTTGATTGCTTTATATACTTATCATTAATATTTAAAAAATTGGAACTATTATACATATATATATTACTTTATTAATGCAATTGGATAAGTCCAAAGTATTAGATTACCTGTATCTGCACGTGTATAAAAATAATATCATTTTATCCATTAATTCATTTTTTACCATATTCATATTAATTCTCTCTTTCGTCATTTGAAACATTCTTTTTTATCACGAATGCGTATATTTTTATAATGAAGTTTCTCTACACAGTAAATATTGCTTCGAAAATTTAAACAAAATATTCCTCTTTCATATCCTTTTTTTTATTTCTGCAAATAGTAAGAATTAACATACCATATTGAGATTTAACGGATTTCTTTAGCCGTTAAATAATAGCCATATTATATTTTTGTATAACGCATTATAAGTCATCTGTTTCTAAAAATATATTTACATTTTAATGGAAAGCTAAGTGAATGACGAACACATAATATAAAAAATATGTTTTGTCTAGAATTACCATGTGAAGTAGAACGAACAATTTTAATATAACATATGTGTGCGTCTTAAAGCGGGAATCTATAGAAAAAATTAGAAACATATGTTGTATGCATTGTTATTGATTTTGGATAAACCCAATTAACTATACCTTCATGCAATATCCTGGAAGACCTAAAGTTTATTTTTTATTAAATCATCTCAACTGCCTTCGGAATAATTACCTTTTTGAACTTAAGAAGCACTTCTCTTTAGAAGTCAACAATGCGTTCACTCCCTCTACAAAAAATATATTCCTGTCTACGCTGCCCGTCAGTAAACTTCCCGCTTCCCCTCGCTAATGTTAATCCTATGGGCATAAGAAGCATAAGTATTTTTAAAATATCTCCTCAGGAAATTAATATTTTTAACTTCTGTTTTCTTTGTACTGTTTTTAAAGAATGTCTCTTTTTTCTTAGTTGTCAATTTTTTTCTAAAATGTATACTTCATTTTATGTGACGTGTTCTTTAAGAAGTGTACACAGAAAACAGAAGTTAAAAATATTAATTTCATGAGGAGATATTTAAAAAATACAAATGCATCTTACGCCCATAAGATTAACATTACCGAGGGGAGTCGGGAAGTTTACTGACGAGCAGCCTTAAGATGCGAATTTGTTTAAGCATAAACAATTTATTTCTTTAACAAGAAGTGTAACACTTCATTTGTTACTTGTTTTAATGAGTGATCATTTTTAAACATTTGTTTCATTATTTGTGTATTAATTCTTCATATGTTGAGTGTTTTATTAGATACTCATGCAGTTGTATTAAGGTATTCCACGCTTATAATCTAATATGGAGTAACTGACCACAATTAAGAATTATGTATAATTATATTACGCATTGTCTTATGCTTGTTATTTAAAGGTGCTAATGCAAAGGGAAATCTTTGATGTATTGCGTATCTATTTACGCATCCATCCAAATTGTTAAAAGTTAAACCAAAAGTTAATATTTTGAAATCTATCATGCATCATGCGACTCACATATTTTTATTGTTGTTAAAACAATATTGTTTCTCATTTAATTTGAGTAAAGTTATTACTTTTAAATGCTAAAAAGTGTAAATTAACAACATAATACAAATTAAAATAACTTTTATTAGGTTGTTTTACATGTTTCGACTCATTCCGAGACATTTTCAAAAACAAATGAGAATATTCCATAATTGCACGGGCTTTGAAGTTATTATTTTCATGCACTTTTTAAAAAATTACGCACGTTATCTTTTATGTTTACTTGGTTGTTTATTTTCATATCTGTGGGCAGGAAGTAACCCGAGCCGCAGTTTCGGTAAATTAAAAGATGCCGCATCGCATGCATATTTTAATTTATATTATGTTGTTAATTTACACCTTTTAGCATTTAAAATAAATATATTATTACAAGGTGTTATAATTTATTATATTGTTATCTGAATAAAGTTATTTTTATCAACATCATAATTTGTTTTGATTAAATAATTGCATACATTACTTTTCATAAAAACTGAAATGCAGCCTTAATTACTATATTAAGCAGATATTGAATTACATTATTATGTTTGCGGCATATATATTAAGTAATTTTTAAAATAACTAATTTGTTCTTTACTAGTCAGTAGTAAATTATTTCGAGGCAGATTTGTTTCGATCACAGTAAATAATTTTCGATTATTCAAAGAAACAAATTATTGTGATTTGCGTCGTGATTTTTCTATCTACGTGAAGTTTTAATTATCTGTACCCATCTCATTAATTAAATGCACATATACTCTCATGTATTCTGTTGTATTAATTATATATGTTGTCTTAGAATATAATTGCTTTTAATATTTTCATGTTGCGGTAAAACGCGATAGTGAAAATACATGAAACATACAAACTAAGTTACATATTTTGAATATATATAGTAATAATTAACTCTATTTTATAAAAGCTATAGGAAAAAAAGATAATTGTTACCAATATGATTTGAGAAACAGAAACATTTAATAAAAACAGAATAAAACAAAAACAGTAGTTGGAAATTTTTTACTTCTCTAAAAATAACCTGTTTGTACCAAAATCTCATTTGCCTTTTATAATAGACTAGTATATACCCCCTGTCAAAAATGACAGGATATTGACTCAATATTCAATTTTTGAAATAGTTCAACGAATGGGCAAAACATTCAAATTAAATATTTAAAAAAAATAATCCATGTGTGAAACTTTCTGGAAAAAAAGTGTTATCAATGTGTTTCTAAAGAGCTTAACTCACCACATAGCTCATTTTTTGATTGTATAAGCAAAATTAAATGGAAATTACTCGGTACTATTTATTCCTTATATTTTAATTTCGTTTCATAAGAAAAAAATAATTTTATTTACGATGGAAGCAAAATTTAAAAATTTGTTTGTATTATCTACCGGTAGATGGCACCATATTCCCTTATACGGTCCAATGTTGCTTGTGATTTCCAAGCAAGCCACCTCGACTGTCTTTCTCTAATTAATCGCCGTCTACGTTCAATCGGCGTTTCATCATTTTAATCAGGCATCGCTAAAACAATCCTTAAATAATATAAAACAACAATAAAAACTGATTTGATTGAACATATTCAAATCCACCGCGCGTTCAAAACAGCATTTAGAAAGATCAACAAAGATGTTAAAGCAGTAAAACTCACGTTGCCAAATAGCAATCAGTACAGCACAAATAGAAATAATTTTGATGAATGATTCTCAAAAGTGAATGACTCACATTTTTTTTTCAACAATAATAATAATGATTAGCAAAGTGAAATGTAATTTCTGAAATTTTCACATTAAATTTTAATATGCTAATTATATGCAAATATTAACTTGTATTTTTATCAAAGTTCGATTGTTTATATTAATTGACGAAAGATGGCTGCAAAAATAGTTTTTGAAGGTTTTAAACAAAATTAAAATATTTAAAGACTTTAATATGCTTTTACAAATATTTTAAGACCAGAATCAGATAATTAACCTTTTTTTTTTAATGAAGCGTTCAAAGAGTCATTCATTTGTTTCAAGATTTAGAAATTCTGAATGGCAACAGTGTTTGTTTGTTTATATTTAGTAATTTGATGTTTATAATAGCTAATTTTTAATTTGTAACTTAATACATTATAATTGGATAAGATATACATGTTTTATGTGAAAATATGCAGAACAGACATGATTTCACGTAGAAGAAATTATCGTTTAGTGGTCATGTGTTAGCATATCTTTTTCAGTAAGCCTAACATGGCGTTTAACTACGGTCGACTCGCAAACCAGAGTGGTACAGCCCGGTACCGTTACAGACACTTTCTCGCCTTTGGATTTTATTATAAGTAAGATACATCGGCATTCTTTACATGAAATAAACATAAAAACACACTGAAATTAATTTTACATCTAATTTTCAAAATCATCAGATTTAATTGTATGTATGGTTCTATGTAATTATATGATTTATTATTGAAAGATGAAAATATGAAAAATATATATATGTTACTGCCAAAGCCAAAAGTTTGACCAGTTCACGAATTGGCTGGCCATTTTGCGAATTGACCAAGAATCCTGGCGAAAGCCCGATGAACAGAGTATTTCGGGCTTTGCTCACCCAATTCCCGAAGTAGCCGGAAATCCATGGCCAATATCCAAATTTTGACAACACATTTGTAAATAAATTTTTATGTAAAAAGGGGGAAATTTTTAATGCAATAATAATATACACTCTACAGTTGGGACAGAGTTTTAGAGCTGATAATTTCTTTATTTGGTTTCTTTGTTCCATTTCTATACTCAAGATGGTATTTAATTTTACATAATTGGGGATTATGTCCCTTTTATAAAATAGCATACCCAATAGATCCTTTAAAAATAATAAAATATACCTCCAAAAACAATTATTATTTCAAGCTTTTTTTACCATAACAACACTTTCAATAATTTTAATTTTCCAGAAATCCTTTACTTTTCTGATTTTTTATAAACAAATTAATTCATCTAACCTATAATTTATTTTTTTAAAGCTATATGTAAAATGTAATCAAGATATACAACCAAGATGAAGTAATCAATATAAAGGCCCCCATTCAAATACATAATCTTTATAATTAAGAAATGAAAAATCTGAATATTACGTCTTGTTGGCACAATGGATTTTTCTCTTTGTTTTTTTCAATATAAAAATAAATTATAAAAATAAATTTCAAGGTAAGCACAATGTCATTTTTACCGGCGTAAACTTTTCACTCGCTCTTTATGTATCTACTTTAATGCTTAACCAACATGTATACAGATAAAAAAAAATTCTATTAAATATTAATGGAAAAAATGGCATCAATAAGCATAAAGATAATATAATCGAATGGATAATATTTTCGTAACGTTGCAATAAATATGAATTTTTATTTGCTTATAAAAATGAAGTACATGCGAATACACTTATTTTGCAAATAAAATACGTGCAAAAAGCCACGTGTATAAATATGTTTCTGTGCAACAATGCAAGTTTTTATTTATTTTTATTTTATCAATGAATCTCAAAAATGAATAACTCACTACACAGTTATGTAAACAACAAAGTACATGTACCAACAATGTATTAATATCTTACATTATAACAAATGTACATTGTTGGTTAGATAACAAATATACATATTACTAGCCGCCACTGGCGACCAGTTTGGTCTCCCTTAAATGTATGTTAAGCACTGTAACACGTTACTTTTATTCATAATTATTTTTTTTTTCCGTAATCCTTCGCCAAACTGGAAGATTCTAATAGACAAATCAAAAACTTTTTCGATCATGGTAGCATTTCGCATATTTTTTGTTGTTATGTATTTCATCTTTCTTGACAAAAACCGCTTAACCAACTTAAGCATTTATGCTTCATATCCGTTTTCTTATCAGTTGCAATATGCTTGCTAATGAGGAGATTCTTAAACATATTAAGTAGTTTTCCGTAATTGGATCCATTGCCAAAGGGCGTATTTTAGTTAATACGATTTGGTGCAATGAAGTCTATTTTGTGAAAGTCTTTAATGATATCCACCATTTACACTGAACCATATTGTTGCCAATATTTTTTTGTTTGTTTGTTTGTTTCTCGCTAACTTTGGCTGTAGACTTGATTACGGGAGAATCAAGAAGAAAATCTATCATTATTCTCATTTAAAACGTCTTGAATAATGTGACATAATCGGAGTGCATATTATAGCACGTAATTTTCGAGTATGGTTTGGTGAAACATTGAACTTTCGGAAGCCAGTTTTGATAATCACGTAAATATGTCACACCAACATTACCGCCTATAATTCTAATTACAGCAACCCGTTTTTTCTCTCTATATTGCAACTCTATAGTTAATATAGTGCCCCGGTGCGTCTACGACAGCTGTTCCATCAGAACATTTGATTTCAAAATAAAAGTATCGTTTCTAATTTGCACACGCGAAAAATAAAAGCTGGTATTGGCGATTTAAAAAATTCTATTGGCGAGATTTGCGCCCAAATAACACAAAAGTACTTAATGATGTTACGTATTTTGAAAATGTATATTAAATTACTGTTTTGAAAGCGATTGGTCATTAATAATGGTAAATATGATTAGTGATTAACAATCATTTTCGGTGGTCTCTCTTCCTTTCACGTATAATACATAAATACCAAATTAACTGACAATTTGTTTCGAAATTTGATTCATTAAATATCATTACATGAGTTGTATTTGTTTACATTCAGCTTACATCAAGAAAAGATAAAGAATGAAGTTGAGTTGCATAGCACATATTTATGGTAAACTTTGATTGTGTCACTGGTACGAATTATTTTTTGACACCAGGCAGCGCTCCAAAAAATCTTTCATGGAAAACTAACTTTACGAACGATTATCTCCATGATTTAATGGTTTAATATTTTAAACCTTCACGACGAATGAATCTTTTTTTGTTTGTTTGTTTACTTTCATGGATAGAGAATTTGAACTGCGAAGCTAATTTCTACTGAAGTTATTGGAGAATATATACATAATTGAACGTAAGTCATCTCTCAAATATTAATTTATTTTGAACGATCTTTCTAAAAATGTCACATTTATGAAGTTTTATTCGAAAAAATAATTTTTAATAAAAATGGCCGCCTGGCATATGAAAAAGTGAAACGGACATTCCGGAACTGTTGATGACAGTCACATGACTTACGGTTTTATTATAGAGATTGGTTAGATGGAGTGGTTCTGCCCGGAATGGTAACCAACACTTTCCAACACTTGGATTTTATTATAAGTAGATCATACAAATGAGATTAATTTAAAAATTTTAAAGTATTTCTCTTCTACGATAAACAATACTCCATTATTCCATTCCTAATTGTAATTAATCCTTTTTATCCATTTTAAAACATTTAAATTCATACCCTACTTTCCAAACATTAAGACTTCCTTTGTATGTTTAGTTGAGTGAGAACAAAGGCGTCGCATATATATTTGGCAATGCATTAAACAGCTCTTAAGTAACTCATACACGCTGCCCTAATCTTCTTAAACTTATTAATCGTCTGTATGACGAAACATGTTGTGCAAGTGACAGTTGTACGTTAGCAGAAAGTTAAAAAAATAATTAATACTGTTTATAATATGTTTTAAGAACACTTTATATATTTAAAGATTGTGAATAGTATGTAATTTTTGTTCTCCATTGTAAAGAAAATTCTCTTTTTAAATGATAAAAAAACAGTTAAAGCAGATGTACAAGTAAATTCAGATTTAAAATTAATGATTAATAGATTTTTAATATGCTGTCACTTTTTTTAAATATCAGTATTATAGAAATAACTAAGTACTTCAAAGAACTGGGATCAGATTTAAATTCAATACAAGATATTTACTGACACAATAATGCATAATGAATTAAATATGATTAACATTTCAAATGGGGAGAAGAGGTTTTTTTCAAATTCATAATAGCGTTTGTCTACTATTGTAAACCATCCTTCAATAGAGAATGCAAAAATATGGACCATGTTATTAATTTATTATAAATTTCAACGAAAATCTAAAAAATTTTGAAAGCCTGTTATTATAAAGATAATACAGACGGAAGTGGGAGATTAAATATGAACATAGCACATACATAGAAATACATTTGCTTAATCTTCAACAGGAGTCACTGAAAGCAGAATGTATGTTTACATACCAGGTGATTCAAAATAA
Organism: Maratus michaelseni; assembly: GCA_963931845.1. Classification (NCBI taxonomy): domain Eukaryota; kingdom Metazoa; phylum Arthropoda; class Arachnida; order Araneae; family Salticidae; genus Maratus; species Maratus michaelseni. The sequence goes on along the minus strand of OZ007590.1, from coordinate 103,277,678 downwards.
AAATCATGATGATTATCTCTTAAACAGCTTAGGATAGAAAATATATGCGAATTAAGTGTAGTCTTTAGATATGCATTTATTTTACAAGGGGATGTGTACACATAAAAATGAGAAATATAATACCTTATATGGCCCTATTTCTTATGACACAAATTTCGTAAAATGTTCTTCTGCGTCACAGAAAGTGAATAAAAATCATATTTTTTTTCAAACTAAACTTATTGTGTTATGATACTTTTAAGTGTATGAAATTTTAGAATTTTGTGGCACTAAATAGGGAAAGATGGAATGGAGAAAATGAATTAAGCATCAAATATTAAATATGAAAAAAATAGATATTTAAAAGTATTTAATTAATTTAAACTACTCTACTTCATAAATACAATTTGCAAAAATGACAGTATTATTTTATTTTTCTTATCTTTTTTTGTTCATAACAATTACAAAATATATAGCACGCCTTATTTCAGATGCGCATACAATAACATTCTTTATTTAAAATTTATTTTTCATAAAATACAGTCTCTGTATAAAACTTATTGTGCATTCTCCATTTCAAAGCAATGTATATTCATATATGTTTTTCTAGATATTTATGCTGGATAAATGCATTACTTCATGTAAATTCATAGTATATTTAATAGTAAATATTGAAATTTTAAAAGGAAGAACAGTTTGCGTATATCTGATTAAGTATTCATAAAAATAATTTGTGGATAAAACCCTTTCAAAATGCATTGAATTTTAAGATATGCTTATCCAGAATAAAGGCATAATACTACTGATTGTGGATCTAAATTGAATTATTCATGGATCATAAATTTAAAAATTTGTTTGAAAAAGATATTATCATATAAATTTCAAAATACTATCATATCTACGCACACTACATTTTAAATAATGCTTGAATAATTATATACATTGGAATTCAAGATTGGTAATAACAATTTAAATATGACAGATACATACTTATTTGAAGATCTCTATAATTCACATGCCAAAAAATCACTCATAATTTGAATTTAAACATTAAAAATAATAATAAATAGAATTTATTCGAAAGATATCTTTACATATAAAATCTAAAAACTGTACGATATACATTTAAACTCAGTAAATGCAAGAAACAAGGGGATTATGAAATTTCTCGTATTAGCTGAGAGACTGAGAATCTTAAAACTTACACATATAATTAGCTTAATCACAACAATTAATTTATCTAGTTATCTCAGAGGTAAAATTAACATAGTCATATTTAGTCATAACACTTGTGAGTCTAATCTTCTTTACAATGTAGAAGAGAAAAAACATGTAACTCACATCATGGAATCTTCTTTATAATATTTATTTAAAATTTGGTTGAGATTTGATGGCTGGGGTGACATATTAATTAGGGAATATTGCATGCCTTGATATGAAACGCATATCATTTTTTCATCATTTTTACTGAAATGAAAATTAAACTAAAGTGAACAAACATTTTTTTTTGCTTTAGCTGTGTTCATCATTTTGTAGCTCATAAAAATCGCGAAACTCCTAAAGCAGTTTAAACGATGAACAACATTGCTCGTATTAGCAGCGATCTCGTTTTTGTTGTACTAACTTGCCTTTCGATCGTACTTATTTAAAAATTAAAATATACTGGTGTTCAAAAATTAAGGTGCAGTGACCAATTTCAGACGTTTCGTCGAATACTGATACGCCCGGAAATGCCCGGAATGCCCTTGAACTTTGACGATGCAAAGAACATGTTTGACTTCATGTTTTTCAGTGAAGATTTTGTCACGAGGACAATTAGGGGGGCAATAATAATTTTAATTATAAAATAAAATTTTCGATCACCCAAGTAACAGAAAATGCTAAAAATTATCTGTCACTGTAGCAATTAACTTTGTAGGTCCATTTCAACATTTTGTGCATTTGTATAAGCATAGAACGGATATTCGTGAAGATGTTAACGTTTCTGTAAAAAATTCAAAAGTTTTATATATATACATATATATATATATATATATATATATATATATAGCACATTACGTATTAAATGCATTCGACAGACCCAGAATCTCGCACCATAATTAAACTAGGAATAAATAACAAACAAATAAAAAAAACAATTAAACAGATATAATCTGAACAAGAAAAACCCAAGAAAAACAACGAAAAACTTGTGGCCTCATCAGCAGTACGCAGACTAAAAAGCACAGCGATGTTTCCGACTAATTACAAGCACAACAAACTATTATACAGTAGTGGCAGTGGGTTTCGGCCAGAATGTCGTGAAGCATAAATCAAATGTATAAAAAGAAATGAAAGCATATCACGCACATTCTCCCACCGGACCCAACGCCACAAACAGCACAACTGAATACATAACGTATGTATAACATACACTGAACCAACAATAGAATTATCCCACCCCCTCCTGAGCCACACAGCCACAAAAACAATAAACAATAACCAAATCCAGTGATCCAAAATCTGTCCATGTACGTTCCATGTCTGTTGCCACAAAACTGCAAACATCCTTGTAAAACCGTCCCCGAAAGGCTTTAAGTTATACAAATCATTAATTGTCAATTACGTAGCAACTACTCAAAAATGAAGACTGTCTGTAAAACTAGTATATCTATTAATGAAACTCAAAGGAATGTTATTTTTATAACACAAGATACTAGTTAAATTAAAAAGTTCTTTAAGAAATAAATTTTTATTCGTACAGAGTTTATAGTAGCGAAAAATCTGACCTATGATAATATTAATGTAAATACGTTTATGTACATTCGAACACCAGTTAACTAACTGGTTAACTTCAAAACTGAAGCCATCCCATTTATTGTAGATTGTAATGCTTATTCCATTAGAAATGTGTATTTTCAAATCAAGATAATCAGCTTCATTATTATTTTCATTTGTTTTTTTCAAAATTAACATATTAGGATAAATGTCACATGATATCCCCAAAAAATCGCGATCACAGTTCAAAATTATTAAATCGTCAATATATCTGAAAGTCAGAAAATTAACATCGTTATTAACCGTACAAAATTGAAATTCATAAAAAATAAAAATAAATTAGCTGACGTAGAGGAGTAACATGTACCCATTCCTATCCCATTTTTCTGTAAATACATATTTGAACCTGTATAAACGTAGTTGTTTTATAAGCAAAATTTACACAGTAACATAAATAAATTAAAATCTAAATCAATATCACCAGTAATTAAATCAACAATTTTTAAAAGGACACCATTTAACCCTGCAATAGGAATATTTGTGAATAGATTCTCAAAATCATATGTTTGGATACTCTGTATATCATTTTTAATTAATTTATCTCTGATTTCATAACTGTTCAATATAATCCAATACATATTACTATTTTTATACTTAAATTTTAGGATATTCAAAATCCTTTTCAGTATTTCTTCAAATCTGCGATTAAATCCATTTCCTATAATGTTTACATTACTGCAAATAAATCTGTACTTAATTGGCATTTTATGAAATTTCGGTGTAACGAAAAGAAAAGGTAATGACAATTTTTTTACTTTAGGCAAAGGAATTTTAACCTTGGAAGATTCTAAAAGGTTATAAAATCTAACGTAATAAATCTGTTTTAACGGGTGAAAATGTGGTTTTTATCATTGTCATGTCAAAAGACAATCTATGACGTCGAAAATATATGCCGTCATTTCTCTATGCTGTCCTTTCAAGAAAAAAAAATTCTAGGTTTTATAAGAAAGTATTTAATACAAGTTTATTTTTTAAAAAATGGAGAACGCAGAATTTACAAGAACAGAGCCACTTAGAAATAAATGCAAAAATTGACTTTTCTACTCTAAATAAATACGGTGCTACACATTGAAAATATTCATGATATCATAACCTCTCCCCTATCTCTAGCAAAAAAAAAAAAAAAAATTAGCACAGCTGTGAAAAATGCACTTTTTACTTCTCATTTATATGCTGTCTTTCGTCTCAAAAATGCGCAACTCAGTTAAGCATGATTTTGCTGGAAATGTGGAGCACCTAGTTGTACACAAGATATTTGTCATTTTTCATGACATACGGGGTAGCTTTTAAATAAGGCTTAAAATATTATATAATGTACAAGTATAAAGAAAGAAAGAAAAATGTTTAATTCAGTTGAATTTTAACTATAATGCGTAATAAATATACGGGGCGTTGGGGGGTTGTTCCCCAGTGCCTACCCACGAACCACCATTATTTATTTATGAATGGGGCCCTTTTGTCGTCATATCGTGGACAAAAATTTCCACTCCTAGAATTTCCGGACCAAACATATCTATTTCATATTTTGTTAAACGATAACGTTTTGATTCAGCTCGAAAACTGTTGGCATTTCTTCGCTCGCTATTTGTATCTTTCTTGGACCCTCAGAAAATGAGAAAGAAATTGAAAGAAGTTTTATAGAAGAATATGCGTACTTTACTTTTATATTATTTATACTTCATATCGTAAACTTACATTTCAAATCCTGTAATTTCCAAATGTCAAACGAAAAAAAATTCATCAAGCTTACCGAAAACTATCAATATTGCATCCCTATTTGTGTCTTTCTTGGACCTTCAGAGAATAAAAATGTTTGTAGAAAGTTTTAATCATAAAACAAGAAAATTGGCCTTCATATTTCTTTGAAAATATTTATGGTGACATATAAAACTACACAATTTCTGTATAAACACATTTCTTTAATGCGGATACAGCCTACGGTATGGAAACAAAAGTAGGTGGTAATTCAACAGATTTAGATTGTAAATAAAAGTTTGTGTTATTTTTATAGTCTGGCCCATAAACAATAAAACAAGGCAAATTCAGATTGTTTATGTAATACATTGTGTTTTCATGACAATCTAAAATATAAATGGAATATCATGTTTAAAGAGAATTTATTTTAAAAATGTAATATATCTGTCGTTAATTTAGACTATTCGTACAGAATTTTACATTCCTATGATTTCTGCATATGAAACGAAAATATTTTCCTACGACGTAACGAAAACTATCCATATTACTTCGCTATTTGTATCATTCTTGAACCTTCACAGAATGAAATAATGCAAGAAGTTTATTCATTAATAGGGAGAATTTGCCTTCAAAACACATTGTATTTGAATATTTTAAAAGTCTGAGACAAATACTATGTTTGTAAATCTGTCTTAAAGTATAGAGGTAACAGAAAAATTCAAGTACGAAAATATTTTTAGTAATTTTTTTCTTTTAATTCGATCCCTGGAACATAGCTTTGTGACAAATAATATTGTGTTTGTACATTTTGTTCAGTTGGATTTCGAACGTATATAGAAAATAAAAGGGGTTTGTTCTGGATTTCCTTGAGATAAATTATTATTAAATATACACACTTGCATTTGGTACTACATAATGGATGTATGATAAAGTACACAATTTTGCATTGGGAAGCTTGTACTCTGTCCTTAAACTATATTTTTTTATTTATTTTTAAATACAAAAATATGGGTTTTTTACACAGTAACGTAATAAATCAGTCAAAATACAGATGCTACAATCCTGCCAGTGCTGATATAGTTAGAGTTTATAATTATATAAAAGCGTGCAAAATGTTAATGATATCTTCGAAACTGTTTGATCCAAGGAATATGGAATGTATGGAATAACGACATGTTGAGTAAAATTAGATTAAAGAATGGAAATTTAGAGAAGATTGCAGTTTAGAAATTAAATATTACAGATTACGACATATTATGTTTAATTACAAGTCAATATCTCCCCAAAACATGTGCCATCTGCAGTTCCAATCTGAATTTGCCAATATTCTTTGTCATTCCAACTGCTTTTCACGCGGGATGAAAATTATCAATTTTTTCACCTTCCTCTATCCTTAAACAATAAAACAATTGCAATTTAACTTGTTTAAATAGTGAATAGTGTTTCGACGAAAGACGAAAATATATACGGTATATTCTGTTTAATTTTGAAATTATCTTCACGCAGTACCTTCGAATTCGTCCTTCTGGTATAAAAGGACACATGCATGTTTCGTATTTAAATTTTTGCGTTCTACAAAGAAAACATAATAGCATTCTTTATTTTGCTGTTTATTATTTATAGAAACCATTATCACCTTAAAAGTGATATTAAAAAATAAATAGTACTTACAAAATATGGTTAACAAAGAATGCACTGTAAAAATTCACATGAATATTAAAAATATGTAAAGGAACATTATAAATATATGAGAACTGTTTTGAAATAGTTTTTGCGTTTAGAAATGTTACATTTAAAAGTATTTTCGTTGCCAGTATATGTGTTACATAGATAACACTTTATTCGGTTCTTTGCAATTTCTAAACAAAGTACTATTAATTTCCTTAGTGCATTTTTCTCAATTTGAACAATTGCTTTTGCAGCTTGCCATCTTGGGAAATGTCCTCTTGTTTCTATGTGATTTTCTAATGAGTCTTTCTCCAAGTTTGTCAAAGGCAAAATCTTTGTCGATAAAGGTAATTTTTCTTCTCTGACATTTTTACTTTTACTTAATTATAAAAATTAAACAAAAGCGTTAAATGCTGATATACCTAAAATATTGCTAAATACAACATCCTACGAACGATTTATTTTCTTCTTTATAGTACTTATAGCTCTAATTTTTCTTCTTTTCTGCAGCTTTTATAGTTCTGTTATCATCAGTGATGATCTCTGGTTTCCTTTGAATACATTGTTTAATTTGTTCAATCTTCTGCAATTTACTTTCGAGAATAAAACATTTATTTTCTTTGCTATGCAAGGCACACATACTGTGCCTTTGATAAGTTCAAATGTTGAACTGTGTTTTTATTTTCCCTATTGTTTGTAAATATTCTATAAGGTTAAATGATTTATATTTTCGTATTATTCCCATTTGTGTAACATTCCCTGTAAGTAAAAGTTGGCCTAAAACGTAGGAAGTAGAGAAATTGTCAAGTAATATTATGTACTCATAAACTATACGGTAAGTTCAAAACTTTTCCCAATCGTATATTCGTTTCTGGGACAAATCCTGGCTGTTTCCTAAATATGGCTGGATATTTCATGCATAGCAAATATCATTGTCGCATAAAATCTGGAATTTCTGTCATACTTAACAGGCTTGCTAGGTATGTATTTTATAAACAGACATTTTCCAAAAAAATTAATAAATCGTTCATCAATCCTTACATAAGCATCTGAATTGAATCCTTTTGGAAAAATGTCTACCGATTTGTCTCAAAATTCTCTTATTGCGGCTAATTGGAAATTTGATCGCTTTCTTAGTAGAGTTTTTTATAATCAAACCAAATCCTTGAAATATAAATTGCGTAAATTTAGTTATTATAGAGCTTAAAAGGTGTATTTTTTGAAATATTTCTATAGGTATGTCGTAGATTCATTGTTTAATTTGTATACATTTGCCAACAACAAAATTATATTGCTTACATCCAAATCTACAATATTTCGTTCTATCCAATTTTCTGAATATGCGCGTTTACCTTCTAATTTATATAATTTTAAAATATTGTTTTAAATTAAAATGTGAAATCAGTTCAAAAGCAGTTTATGTTACATATTCGATACTCATACTGTTGAAAACCGAATAGGACCTTCAGCAAGAGCTAAGATATTATTGTCTTTTGATCTGCCAGTGTTTGGAAATGGCTTATTTTTCAATATTATTTTTCCATTTTTTGACATCATAATATTGCGTTACTACCTTTCTATACCTATTTCGTTATGTAATAAAGGAGAATTGATTTGTATGTGATCCCCTTCCCCCTACAACTTCATCTATATCCGATTAATTTATTTAAAAAGTTAAAAACTACCTATTACAGACGTCTGGAGGGAAGCATTTCAGGAGAATGTTGGTATATATTCTCTGATCATGACCAACATACTTCAAAACTACTCCCCGTTCAAATGTTGATATATAATATATATATATATATAACATTTGTAATGCGGTAACTCCCTTATTTATGAACCAATTTGGATGTGACAGTGAATGTGTAATACACATACTCTGTCACATCCAAATCGAACAAACCAAGGTCTCGACCGAATTCTTTGGCCAACTTCAGCTGTCATCGTGTTTCAAAATGGCGGCCAGTTAAATTACTTTAAACTTTTAAAATTTCAAAAAGATGTACAAAAAAAATCATAAATTGGAAAAATTGTTTTAGTTAAGTGTTAGATCGTGATACAGGGATCCCAGAACAATTTTTGTTTCGGCTTCCCTTAAAAAATGGCTAAGATATGGCGGTTTGAAGTTCTAGGTGGCTCACACTTTGAAACAATCTGATTTTTGTTATATTGTAAACTTTTGTATGTATGAACCGAAATGAATGTGACTAATAATGCGTACAAGACATACCAAGTTCTCGATCGAGTTCGTTGGTCATCTGGCCAGCCTCATGCGCCATCTTGTTTAAAAATAGTGGTCAGTGAAAATGTTTTAAATTTTTAGAAATTCTAAAAGATGTAAAAAAAAATTATAAATGGATATAATATTATAAATTAAAATATATATATATTGATATAAATTATAAATATTCAAAAATATGTATAAAATATTATAAATTGAAATAGTTGTTTCCGGAAAGTGTTAGTCCATTGGTGTCTTGAAACAAAGATTCAGGAACATATTTTGTTTTCGTTTTATGAATTAAATAGGCAGTCAGGCATCTATAGTTTGTAAGGTTTAAATTTTATTGTTTAAAACATTCCTGTATTTTCGAGTTCTGCAAGAACATATTTTTATTTCTTATTTGATTTCCGAATAAATGAATTGCAATGGCTAAATTTATATGAAATAATTTAATACGCAATGTGCAATTCATAAGCGTGGAAAAAGTTCAGATAATAAGAAAATTCTGCAATATTACAAAGATATCTAATTATGTATAATATTCATGACAGATACTTAAATATTTCATGCTAAATATGTATATATAGTTGTTTCGATGATATGTAAATATAGTTGTTTCGATTAAAGCGAATATATGGTTTTAACTTTCTTTTCTTAACTAAATATACTTTTTTTTGTTTAAAAAGCGTACTTTAGAAATAAAAGGGGTATTTTTTAGAAAATAAAGTGTATCAGTGTTTAAAATATTCTCACAACTTCTAATTTCTTTCACAGAATCATTTCAGGATAAAATATCCTGTTTAGAGGAACTTTAACTATATTAAGTTGGAATTAAGTGTGCAGTTACTTCCGTAAACATAAAAAAACTAAATCTGATGGATACTTTAAAATTTTAGACATATGTGTAAAATTTAAATTAAAAGTTACGGTTTTTTAATTTTTATATCATAATGCAACAATAGAGAATTTATTTTACCAATATATTGTATTAAAAAAATTCCGAACGTAGGCATACTCTTAATGTATTACTAATTAACATACTATGCGATATTTCTCATATTAAATCATGCTATACTATCGTTTATTGCATCGCACAATAATTCTACGATTTTAATGCAAGCTTTTGCGCTTTTATGGTAAGGTATAATTTCCCTTTGTTTATTAGTGCTAACAGTACACTTCTCTCTTGAAACTTTAGAAATATTTCTATTTCGAAATCAACTATGCTTGCATTTCTAGTATGCATTTCCTAAACTAAGCAGATATTTCTTTAAAAGCTTTTTTCAAACATTAAGTTCTGATGAGTGCTTATAATACCGAGATTGATCACAAAAGGTGCAGTTTTGTTTAGGAATATATGAAATCTTTCTTTAGCTTCATCTTTATATCTTCCTTTGCTATCTTTTAGAAACTACTGTTGTCTTTACCAAGAGGCACTTGAATCCATAAGTACGAAAGAACATAATAAAAATCCGAATGCTCTTGCAATGTCACACAAACAAACTAACTTTTGTAAAATTTGGAGAGCTTTTTAGGTGCGTTCTTAATTATATAAATACGTAGTATCTATAGTCGTCCTCTGGTCCGTCCGTAAGTCCCGATATAACAGCACAAACACTACCCAACCAAATGGTTTGAAATTAAATATACAGGGTGTTCTAAAAGTCTCCGTACAACTTCAAAAATTTATTACAAAAAAAAAATAATAGGCCTACGGCAAAAATAATTACAACAGTACATAGAGTAACTTAAAAAGTTTTTTTTCTACTACCTTAGTATACTTGTACATGAGATCATTTCGTTGCACGAAGAATATCAAGTCGATATTCCAATTCCATACACGTGCGTTTCAGCATGCTAACATCAACCATAGTTACAACTGTTTGATGGATAAAAGTTAATAGTCTCTTGGAATTGAAACAAAAGATCCAAACAGCAGTAGCTACTGTTGATGTTAGCATGAAAAACGTTCGTGGATTGAATTGAAATATTGTCTTGATATTCTTCGTGCTACGAAAGGATCTCATGTTGAAGTTTACTAAGGCTGTGGAAAAAAAAACTTTTTAAGTTACTCTATGCACCGTTGAAATTATTTTTGCTGTAGGCCTATTATTTTTTTTGTAATAAATTTTTGAAGTTGTACGGAGACTTTTGGGACACCTTGTATGTAATCGTTGCCTAATTTTGTCGAGTCATTTCAAATTTTATGACAATCGCATCAAAACTAAAAAAGATATTAATAAAAGTTTTCCTTATTCTATTAAATCCTGTTATACGTAATTTTTATGATAAAAGCGCAAGTCTTTTGACTGAGGGAAACAAATACGGGCACACATTTTTGTATGCCATTTTTATTCAAAATTATTTTTTCGAATAAATTACATAAAAGTTACAATTTTAGAAAGATCATTGAAAAAAAAAATGTTAGCTTAAGAGAGTAGTTACATTAAAAAATTGATAGATTCTTAAATAACTTCAGTGGGAATTAGGTTAGCAGCCAAAAATCTCAATTCATTAAAGTAAATAAACACAAGAGATTCATTCATCTTGAGTCATAGGGGTATTAAACCTTGGATGTGATCATCCTCGAAGCAAGATCTCCATGGTGAATTTTGCAGCGCTCTCTGGTGTCGAAAAATAATTCGCATCTGTAACCGGGGCATACGTAATAAGAAAAAGAAATGCATGTTCATTTCTCTCATAAAAGACGATATAATTCATTTCACTGAAATAATAAGGATGATTTTTTTTAGATTGTAAAACTAGTTATAGTACGAACGCACCTCATTTGTCTTTTTTAACGTACAATTTCCAACTTGTTTATTCTTACATTGATTTGTTAATGCAAAATATACATACAGTATATTCCGGCGTATAATGCGAACCTAAAATTTGAGACTGTATTTTGCTATTTTTAGGTAAAGTCTCCATATTACGTGCACGCCACTTCTGCAAAGACACATTAATGTAAATGCAAACACAATAAAGAGCATCAACTACTTACAAATACTTTAATAATTAGTACAAACATAAAGAAAATAAGCTAATGCAAAATGAGGACATACGCAACTGCCAATATTATCTACTTGTTTCCATAGAAAGCATTATTCTCATTCATTCAAATAATCATGTGTACTTGTCTTGATAATTAATATAGAAATTTCAATTCTTACGCTTAATTTTTAATCTTCCACTTTTATACCTGTCGTATAACGCGCACCTGTAAAATTTTACCAATTTCCTAGTTTCAAAAATGTGCTTTATACGTCGGAAGATATGGTATATATGGCGAAACCCCCAGTTATTGACACCTAACCAGTAACTGACAATTTAGCAGAAATATAACTCAAATAAGCATTTTCTTGTAAAATTCTGCATAATAATGTCCTCTAGTGGTAACTTAATTGTATTAACTGTTATAACTTATTTTTCAGATATTGGTTTTTCAAAAAAGGATAGTGTCAGTTACTGGAGATACTGGCCATATTTATGGCAAAAATTATTTTTTAGTATTTCAATCTATGATCTTTCCTAATGTCATTTTTTAATTAATAATTCTTCGAACTCCCTGTTATTTAAGACATTATTTTAATCTTTAAAACATATAGACAGGCACTGTACATTCTTAAAAACATATTTAAAAACACATAAAACCAGTCCATACGCTAAAAGTTTCATAAAAGTAGAATATTTTCGCCTGTTGGCCCAGGCATCTTCAATGCTGATGTTTCGTCTTTCTGCTCTGTCAGTCCGATTTTTCTGAAACTCCCCTTCTGTCCCTTCCTAACAGCATCTGGCGCCATCGGGTGTCAATTTCGGCGTTAGCTACGTCGTTGCAAGTTTTTGTATCGGATATGTACAGTTTAAGTTTATAGTAAGTATGTTTATTTAAGTACAGTGAATTAAGTTTTTCCAGTAAGGGGGGGAGGTTTGTATTTTTCGTAGTTATTATAAATATATACATACATATAAAATAATACATATATATGGAAAATGCGATTTCTTGAAGAAACTATTATAAATTAATTAAAAGATCTAATCAAAATATGGGTAAGATAAGTAGACGATATATTTATAATAACTACGAAAAATACAAACATCCCCCCCCCTTACTGGAAAAACTTAATTCATACGATCAAAATATTCAATTTACCATAGAAACAGAAAAAGATAACGCACTAGCATTCCTGGACGTACAACTCATTCGATCAGAAGATAAACTACAGACAACTGTATTCAGAAAACCAAATGCAAATGTCCACATAATCTCAAAATACTCTAGTCTCAAACTATATATTGTAATTAGAGTTGCAAAGGCTAGAAAAAACCCGGTTTAAACCTGGAAACAAACCGGGTTTTTTGTGAATAAACTTGGTTTTTTTGGGAATAAACCAAGTCTTTTGGGAATAAACCGGGTCTATTGGAAATAAACCCGGGAATAAACCGGATTTTTGGAACTCTAATTGTAATAGAACTGTCCAATTTTAAGAAATATGAGTAAATTATGTTTGTATGTTATTAAAGGAAAAGTTCTCTTTTACATATCAAGAAACATTTCTGTTTTAGAGTCATCAACAATGTGTGAATATCTATTATGAATCTCTTAATCGAAACATTTCTGTTTTAGAATCATCAACAGTGCGTGCATTTCTATTATGAATTTCTTAAGCGAAACATTTCTGTTTTAGAATCATCAACAATGTGTGCATTTCTATTATGCATTCCTAAAGCGAAATAGATATTGCTTTAAAAGCTTTTATGAACATTTATGTTCTGGATTTCATAGGTTAATGTGTTCTTTGGGTGCTTATAATACCGAAAATGAACATATTAGATACATATTTGTTTAAGCATTCATGAAATGTTATATTAGCAACCTGTTTACCTCTTCCTTTCTATCCGCTAAAAATAAATGTAGTTATGTTCAGAGTGACACTTGACTGGATGTACACAAAGTAACATCCAATTAATACGTTGTTTGGAGTAGTTTTGTATTTTCACACGAGAAAATAGCAAATAAAATTGTGTTTTTTTTATAGAAGATCTTTTTTTGTCTAACATTTATAATACAATAATACATTGTGTTTTAAATGCATCTATTATTTATATATACATCTATTTATTCATATCGGAATAAAATTAGATTTGATTCCAATATTTTTGGTGCAACTATTTATTTTAAGATTGATAACAATAACAGTAATTTTGTATATTACTTCTCAGTCCTAACTTTATATATAAATTAGTATAAAGAAGCACTAGCTCTGTATTAAGCTGTTTAGATATTACTTTTATGGATTCTATTGTCGACTGAAAAAAAGCAATTGTCATTAATAATTTGAGAATTTTTGAGATGTGAATTCTATCCCCACAAAATGAATCCCTTTTCTTGGTACATATTCTAGTTTTATCGTGCTAGTAAAATAAATATTGCGCTATCTGTTGATGGATACCCGCAAAAAGATCCCTATTAAACACACGAGTTAAAATGGAAGATATGTGTAAATCATTATTGAATCCAGTTACTTTTTTAAGAATAATATTAGTATAATACATAGTTTTTCATTCAAAGTTATTAGAACTTATTTAAGTGACTTGCAAATGTAAATGTATTATTCCGTTCACTACATTAGTATTAGACTTATTTTACGAATTAAAGAGGTTACACGGAAAATTTGCAGCTGTCGTGTACTTCTGAGACATTAACACTAGAACTACCGGAAATTTTACTCAAGTTTTCTATAACTATTTCACACCAGCATTTGTATTTAAAACTATGTAACTTATTCATTTAGAATATTCCTGCGTTTTTTCTATTTAATTCATTTTGAAAAGAAATTTCTGGCTCGAATCGGAATATATTCATTTGATAGCGGTCAAAATGACGGCTCGTGCTAGTTCTAGTGTTACGCAAAGCGGGTTTAGTTTCACCTTTCATTAACCCTTTAAATACCGGTTATATATATATACGTCACAGTGCACTAATTCGTGCTTCATTCGTATTTCTTTTTTAAAACAGATCTCAGCGATACACTTATACTACGATATTTTTTAAGAGAAATATACCAGACAGAATTTTTTTTTGTAAATTGTGGTATGGAATAATATAAAAATAGTCGCCAGACCTGGACCGTAATCAAAGGTTTAACCTTCTCACCGTCGTGAACTGATATATCCGTTTACTATGCTGCAGGTTTCACTGCAATAGAAGCCTTGTTTAGATTAATATAATTCTACAAATATGATGCAGTTTTAAAATATCGAGTAATGATTAATACTGTCAAGGAATATACTCATATACGTAATTAAGTTTTTTATATCAAGTTTGAAAATTCATCTTTTTTTGACATTAAAAAAAAATAACAGAAAAAACATTACAAATTTGCCCATTTGCTCGGCGATCAGAGGATTAACAGAATGATTCCTTTTTGAAAATCTGGAAATATCTATGTTTATGAGTCAAACAGTTGAACACTGCAAAGAAAAGACGAATGTTTCTTAATCTAGGAAAATATAATATAACCACGAACGGAAATGTACAACCACTTTCGAAAAAAACCACACGCCCGAAAAGCGTTCTTTATCTTATGAAATCTCAGAAACTAATATATTTTCAAGATTTAAAGAAACATTTATAAGAAAAATTTTGCTGCGACAGATTTTTGAAAACATTTTCGACCAGTTTTTGTAGTGCATTAATCAGTTTTCTCGAACCGGAAGATCGGTTTCCGGATATTATCACTTGGCAAGTATATATTTTCACGTTAAACAATCAGGTGTTACGGACAAAGAATACATTGACTAATAAATTATGATAAATTAACAGCATGGTCATTAACATTAAAATTATTATTATTTTGTTATTATTGCATGTATAAATTCAGTTACGCAGCTGAAAATGCTTAATTAAGAATTGGCAGCATCCTAAAAACCGATACTCTGGTTTCAGAAAACTGATTAATGCACTACAAAAAGTACTCGTATACGTTTAAGAAAATTAGTGGCAGCAAAATAAACGATGTTTTTATAAATACACCTTTAAATCTCAGAAATATATTGGTTTCAGTGGTTTTTAAATATAAAAAACACTTTTCAGAATCATGGGAAAGTCGGAAAACGTTATTTTATAATAATTTTCGTGATTATATTATATTTGCATAGATTAATAAAACAAATTATTGTGTATAGTTCTGTTTAGGTAATTTATCTGCGAAACAGATACATTGCTTTCGAAATATTTATATCAAGATTCCGGAGGCTACTGTTTTCCCTCAATGCTTATAATATTGAGATTCAAATATTAGAAGCGTATTTGTTTATGTATAAACTAGCAAACTACGCCCTCTACGCTGGTTAATTTCTCTTAACGCACCTTTAATCAAACGAAATATTGACCTTGAATTTGACCTTGTGTTTTAAAACCATATGGACCTTTACTTGGAATGTCCTTCTGCATTTCTGAAAACGATACGAACGCCATTGCGTTATTACATTTTTAATGTGTGGGACAAAATTTGGGCTGTTAATCACAAACTCTTTTCGTTGATCATTTACAGTAGAATTTGTTAAAGAACGATACGGTATGTTCTATACTATAACCACCCTTGAAAACTCATCTAACTAACAGTAAAGGTTCCGTCAAAATGCATTTCGCAGAACATTTTTAAAAGGCTAAGCTTGCTTACAATTAAATAATAATTTTCCAAAAAAAAAAAAAAAAAAAAAAAAAAAAAGAGATACAGAGAGATACGCGTTGAATAAGTAGCGAGTCACAGTGCTTGGCACGGTTTGAAATAAAAATTATTTGCACATTCAGGGTTGAAGTAAATGGCGCATTAGCCTACATTTTGGAATGATGTTGGTTTAACGGAAAAGTACCAAAGTGTATCCAAAAGAATTCATTCCAAATTAGGCCAATTCTCTGTAAACTCTGTTATGGAATAGTTCAACTTAAAAAAAATTAATAATTGTGTTACATTATGGTGTCTATTGGGATTACTTTATGGTGTCTATGGGAGAAAAATAACTTCCAATGGATTTTAATGAAGTTACAATACTTCAAATATAATGAAATTGATATTCCGCACTGAGGTGGACTAAAATATGCTATTTGTCGAGAATTAAATAAAAATTATGCACTCGTGACATCATAATTCACTTTTATATTTTAACAGGGTCACTATAATTTGTGACTTATGCTGTAGTCAATATACATACGTCAGGACACATTGCCGTTATCATTATCTTTTTATTATGTGTGAAGGTTTTGCTATGGTACTCCATTGTAAAATTTGGTAATTTTTGAAATTCAATATTTGAAAAACGGCATATTCATTAGATTTGTAATTTATATCAAGAAAAATACAACTTTTTTACCTTTCTAACGCAGTTTGTCTAACAATTTTCTGACAAATAGTTTTCGAGCTATTAATTTTTTCAGTAACTTCAAATGTTTCATTTTCCGAGATAAATCTGCGGCAATGATTATCGAAAAACCCAGTCGTCAGCAACGCATAGCTTTTTATTAAAGAGGATTGCTTAAATAAGCTGCCACTGTAACACTTCAATTGCTGTCCGTATCTATAAGTTTAGTAATTTTGTAAATGACTAAATAAAACAAATCAAATATGAAACGTTGTTTAAAATAGTTGTGTGAAGTTATACGAAAAAACTTACGCATTATAATTTAACAATTTGTATTATTGAAATGAATTTTGTGATCTGCATAGTTTTAATACGACAAAAAAGTGTATTTTATCTCATTATAAACTTATTAATAAAATCTAATTTAAAGGAAGTCAATTAGAATACAGTTGTCTTTAAAAATCGCAATCAAAATATCTGCTAATCGGTTAACCTTAAAGTCTAGAAGAGATACAAACATGTTACTTTTAAGAAAAAAAAAATTAACATAAATTGCCAGAACTTTTATGCATATTTTATTAAGTGATATATTGGTATTAAAAAACACTTTTAATTTTATATGAAAATTTAAAATTTACTTAAAGGATAAAATTTTATTCGATTTCAATCTGATAATAATTAAAAACATGTGAACTAATGAATAAACTGCATTGATGTTCGAAGTATTATGCGTTTTTTATAGCTTAAAAAAGGGTTGTGCTTCTGTGCCTTTCATTGCTGTGTAGTTTTCGAAATAGAAGCTAAGCACTAAAACTATCTTTGTCTATTATTAAGAGAATATTTCTCTTATGAGAGTTTGTAATTATTTCTGTTAAGGAGTTAACAATAAGTGCATTTCACAGTTTATGCGTCTCCTCTAATAAGAAAATTCTGCTTACAAAACTTTTCTAAATATTTATGTTCTGGTTTCTGAAAAATAATGTTATCTTTCTGGGCTTAAAATAATCGAAATCAACACTTGAGATGCAGATTTGTTTAAGCGTAAAAGATTTGTTACATTAGTGCTACTACCACGCTTCACTTGCTAAGTGTTTCAATGGGTGCATTTATTTTCGCAAGTCAAAAGTGGCGGAATGTCCACTAAAGAAAAATGAAATACGGCATTATTTAAATTTTTTTCGGAAGACAAATTATAAATGGTATTGCATTATTTTGTTATGCTGAGAAGCGATTTTTTCTCCTGTATTGATTAAATGATAAAAAATATATGTATTATATAATTTCTCCTCATTTTATATTTTGGAATAAAATAAAAATTCTTTTCACTGTCGTTTATACATTGTAATTATTAATTTAAAATTGCTTACATTAATAATTGTTTTGCATATCTGCTCAAATATGAAAATTGAATTGTATGAGAAATTTCTCTGAATTAATATAGGTGATTATTTTTTTTTTATCTATGAAATGGAAATTCGTCTTTAAATTTGTTAAATACTTCGATTCGTATAAATAATTGTACATAATTCCAAGATTATTTTATTTAATGATTTCAATAAAATTTACATGTCATACTTATTAGCATAAACGTAGTCATATTATCGTTTGCTGAATTGCACTATATTTCTTGAAATTAAAAGAATACAACTAAAATAAATTTTGCTATTAATAACAAAATAATTATATGTTGAAATTTTGAAAAAGAAATTGTTCTGGGAGTTAAGAACGGGTGCATCATTATTTATGCATTTCTTCTGCAATATTGCATTAAAAGTTTTTCGAAACATTTATACTTTGAACTGTAGAAGTTAGCATTATGTTTTTTGTACTTATATTTCTAAGAATGATTTAGATGAAGATTTGATTCAGCGTAGACGGTTTCGTACATTAGCTTACTCTGACGATCTTCACTTGCTATCAATTTATGTGGTTGCCATTATGTGGAAAAGTGAAAATTTATCTAAAGGACAAAATAACACTCCAGTTTTATAATGTAGTTTATTATCTATACTTATAATGATGGCAAACGGACTGAGAGTATTTTGAAATGTTGCCATGATTTTTATGGAATTCCAAATGATTCAAAATATAGGTTATGGCGGTTATTTCTAAATCCTTTGATGATAGAATTGTACTTTAAATTACAAAAGTATACAAATCAAGTATGGCATTTGTTTTTCAGGGGACTGTATATATATTTAAATATTAACTTTATTTTTTTTTTTTTATCTGGTCTCTGTGACAATATCAAAATAGTATATTTCTTGAAACGGCATTCTTTTTCTATTACTTATGTTTAAAAAATATTGCCCTTTGTGTAAACACGACATTTAAAATCGTATTCTTTTATCCACAAAACTTACCGAGTTATGAATTTTATAAACTTCCGGTGTTTTGCAGCAATAAATATGAAATTTCAATTCCAGGTCATTTGCAAATATAAAATACTAACTGGTCTTTGCCCGTCTATTCGGTCGCTTCAGTGTGGGGCTCCGATGTTTTCTCCAGCATATATCTCGGACTTGGGGACCAGAAAGTGCAATTTACATAAGAACATTAAACTATAAATAAAATAACTTAGTTTAAACTTTACGAAAATAACTAATAGGGATATAAAAGAAAGCACGCAGATAAAGATTTTGCGACATAAATATTTTTGTTTCATGAGCCCCCACAGAAAGAACAGCTGGGCCCTGCCCGTGATTATCTAGGTTTAGGGGGAAGGAAGGGCGTTGAGATAAAATACAGAACAATGGGATAGCCGAAGATACATGGCGATATTTGTAAATAGGCACTGTGGTTTCGCGATTATCAATTGTTAAGACGTTGATAAAAATAACGTGATCATGTGTGCTTTTCAGCCATATATTTTAATGCCGCGATAACTAACTTTGAATTTTGACTGTGAATTTTACATAAATCGTTAACATGATAATCGTATAAACAGAGAACTATGGGTTTTACACCTATAAAATGATTAAACGGCAATCGTTATAACAAATTATTGTACGTACCTAAACACATGAATGAGGCGATCAGTATTTAAATCCCAAATCTTTACTTCCAAAACATTTATTTTGATAAGCTGAGGAAATGTACCGTATTTACCCGTGTATACGTCGATCCCGCGTATAAGTCGACCCCCCACTTTCCCGATCAAGAAATCTGAATTTTTTAAATCCCGCGTATAAGTCGACCCCCCACTTTCCCGATCAAGAAATCTGAATTTTTTAAATCCCGCGTATAAGTCGACCCCCCACTTTTCCGATCAAGAAATTTGGATTTTTTTAAAAAATACATTATTCAAAATCTCCTGGGAAAAAAAAAAATGTACTAAATATGCAATAATAAAGAAACTTTATTTATGTATTTATTTTTTTTGTACATCAAGAACACGCAAGATATAACGCAGGTCACGTGTTTTTAGAGAGTCACATGCATGAACATAGATCTAAAGAAGGACTTCTAACGAAACATGTTAATATCGTATCATGACATTGTAACGAAATGGCAGCTGCACAGCTACGCGCGCGGTTCTGCGCAGACGGCAAGAATCCCTGCCAAGGCCGCGCCACCTACAACATCAAACCGAAACTGTATATCAGATACTCACCAAGCGACAGACGGTTTGAAGAAGCAAACAAACTGGTGACGTATTGAGAATCCGTCTTACCACATGTGCCACCTATGTGAGACTTTTTTCGAGGAACGATTTTCTTCTTGGAAAGGCTATTTCGTTAGAAGTCCTTCTTTAGATCTATGTTCATGGTCACTTGTTTCTAGCCACTTGCGGACGATTCAATTGCACATAGGTGTGATACATTCTCGGAATTTTATCTACTGATCTATCTGAGAAAGGGGGGGGGGGTAGTTGGCGTGCATTCATCGCCAGCACCAAACCCGTCACTCAGTCTCCAAACCTTTACCTCAGCGTTGATAAGGAAAATCAATTAATTCCTCTTTTTCTCTCCTGGTATGCAAATCGACAGTAAACGACGTCATTGTGTTATGGAATGCGAAAAGAGAACAATTACCTTTCAGAAGGGCATTTTTGACTTCTGGTAAAAAAAAAAAAAAAAAAAAAAAATTAAGGACCCTCGTATAAGTCGACCTCCCCAACTTTAAAGTCTTTTTTTGTCCAAAATTTCTCGACTTATACGCGGGTAAATACGGTACTATATTTTGTATTAAAATTGAAATCTAATTGTTGAAAGATGAAAAGCGCAAAAACAATTTATAAAATATGAAATTAAAAAAAAAAAAAACCTTTTCACGAAAAAATGTCTTTCTAAATTTGTAGTAAATAAAATGGTCAAATGAGAGTATAACTCACGTTCAAAGGGTTCCGTACATTAAATATACCATTTACTATTTATTTATTAATAAACTCCTACTACCTTTAATTTTCTCATAATTTTAGTTTCCGAAGATTGAGAAATAGGAGGTGAAGACATATTTTTGCAGTACACTTTCAACGATATCTCTTAATATATAATATCTAAAATTAAAAGAAATATATTTTTTAGTTAAGTGTTACGAGATTTTTTAAACTATACCCTGCAAGATATGGAAAAAAATTCTCAAGTAATTTGATTAATATCTCGGCTAAATACCTACAGTTTTTTTTTTCTATAATCATCATCAACAACTCTTGGATGATTCTGGGTCGATAAGTACCATGAGCTTCATTCAACTCTCCCGCAGACCACCTGGAAATAAAAGTTTGTGTATAACGACAAATTGCAATTTTCTCAAAAACTATGCGACTTAAGATTATCGCTATAGTTTTCCGGGAAGATTTAAATAAACACCTGCTACCCCTAATTTTTTCATAATTTTAGATTCGGTAGATTCGAAAATAGAGGGTGGGGGGGGGGACATATTTTGGCAGTGCATTTTCGACATTATTTCTGAAAATATAATACCTAAAATTAAAACAAGTATATTTTAGAGTTCGATGTTAAGAGGTTTTCCACACGGTATCCCACACGATATACAAAAAGAAAAAGGTTTTTAACCTTCCTAGGTTGTTGCAATGTAGCATACATCTAAGATGTTCGTGTCAAAAATGACCCATGTTGTGATATTCAATGTTATGGGGTTAAATTCATATTTTGTTGGTTCCGTTATTGTTTTATTGACTTTTTTCCAATTGTTTACCATTAAATATTGCCTTGCAGATAAATTTTCATAACCATAATGGAGTATAAAATTAATTCTACTGGTCTGTATTTATGGAATAAAAATGCTGTAATTCCATCATTCACCTCCGAAAATCACTGTAAACTTTTAAGTAATACAATGTAAGACGTATCTTTCCAGTATTTATTACATATTTCTATTTTTAAGTTCATTTGATAGAACAAAAAAAAATTAGAAAACATTGAATTATGCACAATTACTACACACTTGTAAGAAATGTTTTTTACAAGTAAAATTGCCACATTTGCAACACCTTACAGAATTTTTGTTATCGGTCTATGGGCACAAGTGATATCTTTCAATTTTGCCAGTGTTTGCTACACTTTCGGATGTTTTAGGTCGGGGTTCAGATTGTCCTGAGTTTTGAATACTCACCGCGAATTTTCAGGCAGCCCTTTCTCTTGGCAATTATTTTTTCTCTTCAATATGTTGGGAAACCAAAGTCATGCCAAGCTTTCACTGAAGATTCACCTTACGTGAAATGAGATCATATTTCATTCTTTATTGACCATTAGGGATAAACAAATTCGTTATACTCAGAAATATCTAGTATATTAGAAAAAAAAAACTATAATAGGCCATATGTTCGGCTTCCTCCGAGAGGAATAGTAGGAGGCCAGTTCATCTATCGTGTCAAGTCCTTCATTGGTGATGTTGTAATCCAGAATGAGGTGAAGTTTTTTTGTGTCTATCTCTGCTATTTTTCTATTATGGTGAAGAGTGCTCTGCATGACTACGCACTTTCCTCACTTCGGGATATACGATACATCAGTCGTATTCGTATCCTTTTTGAATGCAAATGTCGATGTATATATCGAGGTCCCTTTTGCAAGAAACTGTAGAGGAATCTGTCCAGAATTTGAATTTGTTTGAAGTACGTATTTTTATACATGTCTGTATATTTCACCGGATAAAAGGGTTGTTACCGTGGATTCTACACAAAATTTCTTTGCTGTATTGTTCTCAAAATTTTTCGAAGCACTCTTTATATTTATTTATGTCCAAAAATTAAGGGGCAGTGACCGGAAACTTTTGATTTTGCACAGTGTGTCGAATATCTACGGGAATTTTTTACGAGTATCCTAGAAATTGGAGGATTGGAAGAACATGTTTGACTTCATATATTTTAATGAAGATTTAGTGGCGTCGGTATTTGTATGAAATAAATTTTAACTGCATATGCGCGAACTACTCCAAAGATTTTTTCCATGATTTGCTATTTAATTCTAAAGAGGAACTCTTATAAAAAGACCAGTCAAATATCAAGAAACTCGGAAATATATTGACGATATAGTGACCTGTTTGACAAATTGGTGGGGGAGGAATCCTTATCATCCAGCTACTTTTAGAAAGAAACTCACTATATCGCTACTAACTTTCTGAATATTCGTGATCTTTGATACATGCTTCTTCATTACGTATTTTCACATAAGTTTCCATAAATAGCTGACTATAAAATTATGAAACATTAAAATTTTGCTATTTTTTCACGCATGCGCACTCAAAAATTATTTAATACAAATGCCCATATCTCATCAAATATTCAATATATTCATCTTTTAATTTCACTATAATCTTTCTACTGTTCTTTATCAAGTTTTCTGAAAGTGGTGTTAAATTCAATAGAAAAAACTGTATGTTATTAAAAAGAAGAACATTTGAATTTTACACAGAAACGTTAGCATTTTCACGAATACATGCGCTATGTTTACCCAAATGCATGCAAACGTTGAACAGGGCACCATAGTCATTTGCTACAGTGACAGACCATTTTGAGCATTTTTTTTACTTGGGTGATCGCAAATAATATTTTATTATTAAATTTATTGTTGGTCCCTTAATTGTTCTCACGACTAAATCTTCACTGAAGAATATAAAGTCAAACATGTTCTTTACATACTATAACTTCAAGGACGATTTCTTAAGAATGCCACTAGATATTAGACAAAATGTGTAAAATAGAAAGTGTCCGGTCACTGCCCCTTAATGTTTTGTACAGCATTGTACATACATAGAGGAAAACTTGTGAGGGGGAAATATGTCTATAGTGGAATCTGCCCTCAATACAATATTTTATGTTCACCATGATAAATATACAATATAATCGCAGCAGACTGTACATCTACTTCGAAAAAAACTGTCTAAAAAAGATTCTGGTACTTTTCCGATATAGGGTCCTTGGTGTTTTTTTTTAATTGGCTAAATTCGAGCTTTAGAAGGAAGGATTTTTTGTCAAATAATATAAACAACTATGAAAACAAACTTGATGAACTCTTATGTTTGTTTATAATGTATTTATATACATACTAGGGGGCTCTGCCCCCGGCGTCCTTCATACACCAGCCCCCGGAATGTCTGTGCCTGGATATCTCTGTCTAGATATCTCTGTCACTCTCTTTGTCTGTCTGGTATAAGTCTACCATCTGTCGGCTGTCTGTTTGTCTACTGTCTATATGTTGCCTGCCTGCATGCTAACTGTCCGCTGTCTGTCTGACTGTCTACATTCTCTCGACCGTATGTATGTTGTCTGTGTGCTGACTGTCTGTTTTCTCTCAGTTTACTATCTGTTGTCTTTTTACTATTGACTATATACCTGTGTTTACTATATACCTGTGTGTCCTCTCTTGGTCTGTCTGTCTGCTGTCTCTTGTCTGGGTACAACCTGCCGTCTGTTTATATGCTGACTGCTTGTCTTCTGCCTGACTTATATTTACCTGCTGTATGTCTGTCTGCTTCATGTCTGCTGTATGACTGTCTACTGTCTGTCTGTTAACTATCTGTAGTCTGCCGTATGTATGTTATGTGCTGTCTGCCTACACTCTATAGACTGTATGTCTGCTGTATGTGTATTGTCTGTCTGGCAGTCTGCAATCTGTTGACTGTCGATTGTACGTATGCTGTCTGTCTGTCGGCTGTCTGTTGTCTGTGCACCCTATGTTCACTGTCTGTCTGCAGTCTGTCTGCTATCTGCTGTATTTCTGTATGTTATCTGCTGCCTGCCTGTCTAACTGTAAAAACAAACAAATGTAAATTACCGTCAGTGTTCAGAAAAGTACACATTTAAAATATATTAGTTTCATCTATTTGTATTATTTGTGAGGCCTTGTAAATTAACTATAAATGCTATATACACATTATAAGACAAAAAACATCCATTAGGTTATTGTAACAACATACTAAAATTACATTACCGTCAGCATTTTACAAATCCTGCATTTAACATATTTATATTTTCAAATATTTGTATTCTTTTGTGCAGCGCTGTAAAAAACTATAAATGCTGTATACAACCCTCTTCGAGGACAAATGTACTATAAGTGACTGTAAAAGCATACTAAAAATTCACTACCGTCAGCAATCTAAAAATCTCACATTTGACATTTTCTTTCATATATTCGTGTTCTTTTATGAGGCCCTCTAAAAAAACTGTAAATGCTATAAACACCTTCTTCGAGAAAACGATACTGTAGGTGACTGTTAAAATATACTAAAATTTCATCACCGTCAGGATTCTACAAATCCAGCATTTAACATATATTCGTTTCATATATGTGTATTATTTTGTTCTGCATGTAAAATAACTATAAATGCTATATACACTTTCTTCAATAAAAGGATACTATAGTGACCGTGACAACATACTAAAATTTCATTAACGTCAGGATTCTTCAAATCCCGTAGGTAACATATATTTGGATTTTTTAAGCGTCCCTGTAAAATTACTATACATTTTATATACAACTTCTTCGAAACAAAATATTCTGTAGGTGACTGTAACAACATACTAATATGGCATTACCTTCAGCATTCTACAAATCTCACATTTAATGTATGTTTGTTTCCTATATTCGTGTTCTTTTGTGCGGCCTTGTAAAATAACTATAAATACTATGTACAATTTCTTCGAGAAAACATATTCTGAAGGTGACTTTAACAACATACTAAAATTTAATTGCCGTCAGCTCAGCATTCTACAAATCTTGCATTTAACACATATTTGTTTCCTATATTCGTATTATTTTGTGCGGCGCTGTAAAATAAGTATAAAAGTAATACACACGCTCTTCGAGAAAAATTATTCTGTCGGTGAATGCAACAACATACTAAAATTTAAGTACCAACAACATTCCAAAATCAAGCATTTACATATATTCGTTTCATATATTTGGATTATTTTGTGCGGCCCTGTAAAATAACTATTAATGCTATATACACCCTCTACGAGGACAAACATGCTGTACGTGACTGTAACAACATACTACAATTTCATTATCGTCAGCATTCTACAAATTCCGCTATTAACATATATTTGCAAAATCATTCGTTTAATCAGTCGTTTCAGAAAATCATTTCATGAAGTCGTTTCATAAATTCGTTTAATTAGGATTTTATATACGGGATGGTTATAATATATGTATATCTATTTGGAGCTGTCTGTAGCTCAAAGGAATAACCCGAATGAAACCAAAATCGGTACACTTACTATTCGAGAAGGGGGAAGAAGAATGGAACAATAAAAAAAGTGTTAAATGTAATGTGTAATATTGTGTACCGTGTAGGTGTCGCAAACCTCGATGACTTTGCCACATATCACGACATGTGCGAAACATCACTCCTGATGCGTTACATTCCGCAGTTGAGCACGTCGTTCACCACCTGGATTGTATCCTCCAGCACAAATACCATGTGGAATCTGAACATGATCAACACCGCCATGCGAAAGAGTAACCACATTCACTGTGACATTTTCCAATAAATTAGGTGTGCCATCCGGTTTGACGCCTTAATTCTTTGTTCTTGTATTACACATTAAATGTCACACTCATTAGCGCCATCTGTCGGTTGTTGTAAGAAGAAAAGTGAATCTGTCGGATTGTTGTAATTATTTTTTATTGTTCCATTCTTCTTCCCCCTTCTCAAATAGTAAGTTTATCGATTTTGTTTTCATTTGAGTTAATCCTTCGAGGCACAGACAGCTCCAAATAGAGATACTAATATTATAACCACCCTGTATATAGAGTAGATATAAACACATTATATATACATATATTATTATTATTTTATTATACAACTTACTTCTGCTTGTATATAAAAATTGATAAATGACTTCTTTATATTAAATAAACTGTATAAATATTGAAAAAATATATGTGTATATGAAACAAGAGTAGATATAAACACATTATATATACATATATTATTATTTTTTTATTATACAACTTACTTCTGCTTGTATATAAAAATCGATAAATGATTTCTTTATATTAAATAAACTGTATAAATATTGAAAAAAATGTTTGTGTATATGAAACAATGATTAGGTTGCCAGAAAATATGTTGCCTAATTTCATTCTATCACCAAGGTCATTTTCGCTATTTCGCCAAGGCCCCTAGACTGAAAAAGTGCCAAGATTTTTTTTGTCAGTATCCTGCAGACAGAGAGAGTAATGTAATTAATAAAATATCTTTATAATAAAGATTTGAAGCAGCCGTTGTGTTTACACTCAATGTCATTTAATTCATTGTTTATGAATGAATTTCCCTTGAATTTCAGATTTAGTTCGAAATAGTGAAATTGTTAACTATATTCATGCTTCAATGGAAAGTAATTACTTTAGAGACAGATAAATTTCATTTTGAAAATTGAGATATTATATAAACTAATGAAATTCTCTGAGTGATTGAATTGAATCAAACTAGTATAATTTAAACGTTTTAAAAAGAAAATCAATAAGTGTTTGAAATTGAAACTGTGAATTATGGTAAAAGGTTTTAAAAGTTGTCCCGATAATAGGGTTTTAGAAAGTTCAAAGCTATCTATTTTGTTAGATAGATTCTGAAATTGAAAGATAATATGAGAACTCAATTGATATCGAACAGATTTGGGGTCATCATTTGAAGTGGAATAGTTTCTTACAAGAAACACAGAGAAAAAGCAATTAAGAAATTCATATTGGAATTCGATTATCACCTCTATCGTTTTCCTTTTTTCTTTTTTTTCTTTCTTTTACATCTTGAAATAGTATGTGACGCCAAAAATATTTTAAGTATATACTAAAAAAATTAAAAAATACGAATATTGTAACGAATATAAGTTGTTATTTAGAAGTACTTTAAATGTACAGGGTGATTATAAAAAAAACTATCCCGATATATGAGTCCCTAACTGTCATATCGGTCACAGAAACTGAATGAAATTTTGGTTTAAAGTATTTTGAGGTATGCGCTCAAGAATCATGTGAAAAACAACAGTTATGGTTATAGTGACAAAACTTCGAAAATTTCAAATGGCAACACCTATTTTTTTTATTGGGATGTGATCTTCATAGTGAAAGACCATAAAAAGCGTTGGAACGGTACCTGTATCACGAAAATTGCCGGCGCTGGACAGACTAAGAAGAATAGTGAAAACAACCAATAAGGACAGAGAAGCAACAGAAAACAAAACATTTTATTGTGTTTGATACATTTTCCATTTCACACACGACGACACTTTACATGCGGCAGATGGTGGATACCACTGAACAATAAAATGTTTTACTTTATGTTGCTTCTCTGTCCTTTATTGGTTGTTTTCACTTTTCTTCTTAGTCTGTCTAGCGCCGGCGATTTTCGTGCTACAGGTACCGTTCCAACGCTTTTGATGATTTACCACTATGAAGATCACATTCCAATAAAAAAAAATAGGTGTTGCCATTTGAAATTTTTGAAATTTTGTCACTGTAACCGTAACTGTTAGAATTTAACTTTTGTTTTTCACATGATTCTTGAGCGCATACCTCAAAATACTTTAAACCAAAATTTCATTCAGTTTCTGTGAACGATATGACAGTTAGGGGCTCATATATCGGGATAGTTTTTTTATAATCACCCTGTATTTTTAACTGAAACATTTATATCTTAACTTTTGAAATTTTCAAAAATCTGAAATTTTAACTGTTAAAGTTTTTAAAAGTCTCAGTTTTCACCATTGAAATTTTATAAAACTGCATTAAATATGCTACATTTTCATTGTCCTATATAAAAATATATAAGTAAAAAATTACTTTATAATATCCTTTAATTACCATTTTTAATGATGGAAGATTAAGACTTCCAATAAAGACTCTTCGATAATATTCACAAATATAAACATGCTCATTTTTTAAAAGGAAATATTTGCATACAGAAATTGTCATTATTTGTAAACTACTTGGATTTTGTTTATGTGAGTGAGAAATAAAAATGCATATTGTACTATATTGAATGGCAACGTAATGTAATTAGCAAAAATACTGTAATCACGCTGCCATGCATTTTTAGTACTATTTACATTATTAACACATAAAATACAGGGTTACAGAAAATCTACTTAATTTAACTTCAGACTTCTCTGAGATGCATTCTACTACTCCGTATATGACGAAATATAAACTAGAAGAAACTCAATTGATTCTCTTACCATTTGTGTAATAAAAATTTTCTTTACAAAAAATTATCGAAATGTGGTGCTGTAGCATTGAGATAAGTAATCAACAGGTTAAATGCTTTATATATTTTAGTGCTTTATGTACATTCACATAAATACGAGGTTGCCATAGACGAAAAAAATATTTGTGATATACTTCTAGAAAAACTACATACATTTTATATTTGTTATATTATTATATTATATTATATTATATTATATTATATTATATTATATTATTATATTATATTATATTATATTATATTATATTATATTATATTATGTTATTATATTATATTATATTATATTATATTATGTTATTATATTATATTATATTATATTATATTATGTTATATTATATTATATTATACTATTATATTTATTATCTTTAATTCTACGTATACTTCTAGAATAACAGCAAGAGAATTCTACGTCATTGAATATATTTTTAAATCGTGATCTACAAGAATAATAAAAAAAATAGTTGAGTCTGGCAACCATGTAAATTTTCCAATATTCTTACAATAAATGATTAGGTGCAGGTTCAGGTTCATATGAGCGGGGCGGCTTGCAGATTCGCTAAATCTCTACAAGCCCTACTCAGTGGAGATACCCACTATCCACGGACCCTAACGAAGAGGCATGGCCGGGCCAAACTCCCCTAATTTAAAGTATAAGGAGTCGCCAAAGTCACTAAGATGCTATAGAAGCAGCATCTGCTGCATTTTGAAACAATATCTGGTTATTTTCTACCAGTTTAACAAAGTCTATTATATTATGAAGGAAATTGGTTCGCATTATAACATATTGGAACCAATTGGACAAAGGAATTTGTGGTAGGCTTTCTAATAGGATATGTTGACGTAGAAGTGCAGTTCAGTAAATAATGTAATGATGTTTCACGATATCCACATACGCATAATAGAGAAGGAGATTTGTCAAAAAGATGTAGGTACGAAGGAGAGAGCCCATGATTTGTCGCGAAGATGTATATGTTTCTGTGATGTAGTAATAAATTCTCAGAGACCGACGGTAAGAGTTGACATATGAACCTTCCAGTTTCACCATTGTCCCATTCCTCTTGACACTTTTGTTGATATTGCATCTGTAGACATCTTTTAAAATGAGAGTATGGATATATGAAGAACCTTTACTGCGTTAACTTAGTGGCCTCTTTAGCCAAAAAGTCAGTTGTAACATTTTCTTCGGGGTCGAAAGATAAAGTTTCAATTGACTCCGTCCTTTCCGATTGCATGTATTTCATATATGAACATATAGAATGAATACTCGAATGAAGTGTAAAAAGACATTTCATTGTTATATAAAAATCGTTCCTTGTATTTTCATTGTAAATTGTGAAAAAATAACGACGGACGAGACTCCATACTGACTGCTGGCCGGATGCGGTACTCGCCTGTTTAGATGGGGGGTTACTTAGAGGAACGTTATACAATCGTCACAATTACTTTCACGGTGAATGTATCATTTTATGTGTCTGACCAGCCAAATCCGAATGTAGTCATTCCTAAAAAGGACCATCATTTACAACTAAATCTTTGAAGACGATTTTGTTCTGGTTGCAAGCCGTTTCCTATTGAATGAACATCCAAGCTCCTTTGTAATAAGTAATGGATATATGAAAAATTTGAATTCTGCAAATTGTGACAGTAGTAAAGATGCATGTTGTGTTCAGACGAAAGGAACCGCTCAATTTAATTCAGCCCAATAGTCTCTTCGGCGTTTGTCGACTCTTCCATCAAATCCTCTAACAAATTAAAGTAAAGCAAAACCGCCTACGAGCCGAGAAGTGCTATATATTGAAACAGTAGAAATTTATTCCGTTCTCCACACAGAGAGATAACAAATTAGAGTTGAAAAAAGTAATTCTACAATATATATAGATATAACAAAATAAGAATCTATACAAAAAGAAAAATGAGGAAAGAAAAAGACAAAAGGATTTAAACAAAATTTCAATAAATCAAAAAATTCTAAATCTAGGAAAAAAAATAAGGAATCAAAAGGTCAAATTATCTTCAGGTAGTTAATAGAAGAAGTACTGTTGCTTGATCTAAGTTCAAAGTTATGGTACTTGCAGGCAGAACGAGAACTGCGTACAATGCACTTGCTCTCAACTAAGAGCCCATGAGTCTTGCACATTTGGTATTTACCATTTGTGTCTCCATTTTAAATCTAACTGATTTTGTATATTATTAATTTTGTATATTATTAATTGACTTCTTTTTGATTGATGCTATTACTTTGGTAGAGCAGAGATATTATTTTTGGTTCACAATTATACATCCATAATATAGACAAAAAATGAGCTCATGTGTCACAATGTCCTATAGTCCCTCTATCACTACTGCCACCCCCGTGGTATATTTCGTTAACACGTAGTATAGAAAGCTACCACGGTGATTATTGTTTGAAGATAGTGGTACAGAAGATATACTAGGCTGTGATCAGTATATACGCATCAGATGACATGACGAATACACTTATCATCCTCATTATTTGAATTATGTAAGGCATAGCCCTAAGATTAAATATTATCATCTGAAATATTCAACAGATTTTCTTAAGTATTATTGTTCCCTTGTGATGTTCCATCAGTGTACAATCAATTTTGATCTTGGATGTTTCCCCAGGATCAATCCTTTTCACGATTGTAAAAAAAAATTTGTTATGGGAAAATTGTTCTTGCGGGATAACGTATGATTTATAGTATTTCGTAACGGAATGACAGATACTGTTAAAAATGGTCTGCTTAAAGTGCAGATGACTCAAAAAACTATATATAAAAATACGTAATGCAAGATAATATACTTTTATTTATCTTATTTTATCGTAAAATATATTAAATTACACCTTTGTTTATTTCTTGTATATCCAATTTTTACTTTTTATATATTTTAATGTTAGACGTATATTTATAGTATTAAAACGCCTAATATAGTCTCCTTTTTATGTACTGTAATAATATAATTTAACTTATAATAGGTCTATGTGTGTAAATTGTGAATATGATTGTGTAGAATCGGTGTGCGTCAGAGAAGCACAAAATTAGGTGATAAGGTAAGTCGTATACAAATGAAAAAAAAATAAACTTAAAAAAATGACTTTATTGTTTCTGCCAGGAAGAGTTTTATAGCAGTCTTTTTGCATTGGAGTATTTGGATGTACTACATAATATAAATACATTAGTGTATTCCCTTGAAGAAACTGTCTTTGTTAAATGTAAAAATAATAATAATAATAAATTAACAGATTTTAATTGAAACTCTATCAATTTTAACATATTCAATAATTAAACTAATTATAAAAATTATCTAGATGAATGTTTTCTGTTGATTTTATATATTTCAGAAGGATCAGTTTGTAAGCTTTAAAATATGTAAAGTTGAGTATACTAATTTATACAAGAAAAAAGATTTGAACTTTCAGCTTCTTAAATTAAAAAATATATTTATATTCCATAATAAAATTTAATACCGTTAGTTTTTGAAAAAAAAACTTTTTATTTGTGTTCAATCCAAGTATGTAAATCAAATTTCATGAAATGAAAAAGCTTGATTTCTTATTTATATTATTTATGTTAAAGATTGCTATTGTATAATTTAATTTTTTTACAGTGCAGGCGAGAAAATTCTTTTAAATGCACACCACAGCAAATTTTTATCAGTGACTTAATTTTCATATGCAGCAAAAATCTTTTTTTTTTCTTTTTTTTTACTATATAAAATTGAAATAAAAGAATACTTTGTATAAAAACAACAATATTTAAAGCTGAAGCATAGCTTTTTGATCTAATTTAAATTTTTGACTGCCACAATAGCTATAAGAAAGATATACCATATTTAGAAATGTTTTTATTTATAGTGTTCATTATATTTTTTCTCTATAAATATAAGCAGCATTTTATACGTGAAAAATAAAGAGTTTTGAAAAATGTTTCTTTAATAAAAAAGATAGTTGTGGGAATGTTTATTGATTTAGAACAAGATGGCTTATGTCCACATGAACTTTTCGAAAAACCTATATTATAAGATTTAGTTTATATTTTTTGAAAAAAACGCATATGCATTTTTCCAGAATATCAAGGTAATAAATGATAAAGAAAAAATAATTGCGCCGATAAACAATAAATTTGTAACATTATTGCATTTTTGTGTTACTGTTATAAACTAATGCAAAAATGTAATTGAAAACTACTTTTTTATGTTATGCAAAATCAGAATGATGAAAAGTTACTACAGAACTCATCTTATGGTGTATGTGGAGGAAACTATCAACACTTTTATTCGCGAATATATAATTATTTAACTATATTTATCATATTCTTAAGTAGTTGATTTTAATAATTTCTTCTTTTTTCTTAAACATGAAACATGTTTTCTCGGGATTTAAAAATAACTTTGGAAAATAAGCAAACATAAACAATAAGAAGTTTTTTATAACAAATGAATAGCCTCTTTCTATATAAAATATTTTTTAAATATATAATTTAGGAATTATATTATCCCAATATTATCCAAATCTATTTTCAACACTATTTTATACATATTTATAACAGTAAAACACAAGTTTTATTAAATTCAACATTCAATATAATGTTATGCGTTCACTATATGAAAAGAAATGCTTGACGAATATCCAATATACATAAATTTATTTCTGTCGTTTTAAAATGTATATTTACTAACATTTTCTAGATCATAACACAAGCAAATATATTTATTTTGCTTTATCATAGGAAATCAGTATATGCTATAAGGTTGCACTTTAAAACACAACATATACAGCCCAATAATAAAACTTTTCTATATAAGATACCTTATGAATTGGACAGTTTGAGGAATTGGAAAGAAGTTTGAAAGAGATGCCCTCAAAAATGTGAAGAAGAACAAGCAGCAAACTCCCATGCTTACAGTTACAGTGACAAAGTTTAAAACAGTTCAAATGGAACTGTCATTTTTTCAAGTTTGAACTACATTTTTGAAGAGAAAAATTAAAAACGACTAAGGAGAGGGATCCAGGATCTATGACATTCAAAAACCAGGACACAGGCAATGAAGACCAATAAAAAGACAAACGGGAACATACAAGTGTGAAAAAAAGCAAAATAAACTATTCGATTTACAAAAGTTTCAAATGTTTTCACAGCCAATCACAGACTAAATAAGGTAGATTTCGAACAACAATTGCGCAATTTTGCATGAGACATAATCTGTTGTTTAATGGTGTCTCTTCATACATACTACTTAAAATCGTTGTGGCGCAACCCTTGGATTTTAATCATTTCCAAAAGCCACAAATGCACCAGAATTAATTCGAAAAAGTTGCAGTGCCATGGGATATCACTGCCACTAAATTGTTGTTGCATCAGGGACACATGAAACATTTTTAATCCGATTAAAATGTTTTTTTTTCTTATGTTCTCATTCACAATCGGTGTTCTCGCTGTTATTTTTTATGTCTATTTCTAGCTAACTTTTGAAGTGCTACAACTTGTTTTTTAATTCTATTACTATACGATAATTTGTCGATCATTTTGATATTCAAAAATATGGGTTTTGTTATTCAATTTTTTTTTTTTTAAATTGTAACCGCAACAGAGTAGGTGTGATTCTTGTGCATCATAGCAATCTCGAGTGAATACATTAAAATATCTTATCCTCAAATTTAATCTATATTCCTTTAACTGTCTGGTTTGTACAGTCGCAATTATCGAGCAAAAATTATTTATTCCTCCACTATATAATAAAACACGATTTAATTTTATATTCCTGCTTTAAAAAATAATAAAAGTTATTCTAATCGTGCTAATTTAAATTTATTTATCTATAATGCTAATTCACTTATACAAGAAAGATGTCTTTCATGTACAGCTAGAAAATAATACAATTTTAAAACTTAAATGTTGCAAAATAAAAGGTAAATGTTTTTATTTTAAAATAAAGAGATATTTTTGGTATCATATTAATTCTTGAATAAATATTTTATGTTTCGTTTCGTGAGTTGATGTTAATTACAATATTTTACTTATAATCATATGATTAAATAATGTATATGATCGCATGAAACAGTTTATGTAATCATGAAAGTATATAAATGTAACATTCCGAAATAAACGCATTGTAATTAATCTTTAAATAAGATTTAAATGTAAAATAATTAACTGAATAAATTAATTATAGAACACTTAATATTGAGAAATATAACGAGTTATTTAATTTAGTTTATACTTTTCAAGAAAACATACTTTATTAAAAAGGTGAAACATGGGTTTACGCTTTCTTTAATAAAGGGTTTTCTCAATAAAATTTAATATACTAAGTTTTTTACTGTAATAAAATATAAGCTGAAAAAAATACAATATTTATTTTATAATAAATGCAAGTATACTTAGGTCGATTAGGTGACATCTAAATACAGCATAAAGATTATTAAAATATGTCTCTGATTAAATTTCTAAAACTTTGATGTTTTTAAAATAATAATTAATATTCAGAAGCTTGTGAAAGCGTAGTATTTGTTATGGAAATACAATAGAACCTCGGTTCTAGAACGCATATATTGTCGAACTATTGGGTTCTCGAACTATAAATTTTAGCAAAATTTCATTCAGTTACACAACAGTCGACGCGTGCGCGAGCTGCCGTCAAAACCACCCTAAAGAAAATCTAATATGATTTCACTCGATTTTTTCGAATATTGGATTTCAGAAATAAAAAAAGGGGATTTTTATATATTTCTAACACGTTCGATTGAGCAGCGAGGATTACTAAAAAGTTGTTAGCTTACATCCTAGCCGATAAATTTAAAAGAAAAAAATACTAACTGCGAGACACAAACAAGTCACAGAGCCCTTAAAAATGCTCTGAAATCGAACTTCCCTGCAAGCCAAAACTTCATTGGGCTCCTCCAAAAACGGACACAAAGTAGGTTGGTCAGTGAGATCTTAAATTACCTTCGCTAATATTAAAACTCTGGGCGTGTGATGCATTCGTATTTTGAAAATATCTCGTCAGGTAATTATTATTTTGAACGTCTTTTTTTCTGTGTACAATTCGTGAAGTATGTATATTTTTTGTTGTCAAAATATTTCTAAAATACATATTTAATTTTATTTGAAATGTTAAATTCTTACTGATTTTCGCAAATATTTTAACACGTAACATTATAAATTTGATACATTTTATAAGTATTATGACAACAAAGCAAAAAAAGAGGCATCCTGTAAGAACAATACACGGGAAAAGGAGGTTAAAAATAAAAAACATCTGAAGATATATTGTAAAAATACGAATGCATTACACAGACATAGGTTTAACATTAGCGAGGGGAATTTGAGATCTGAGTAAGTGAGCACTTTAACCCTCGATGAAAATATTCCTTGTTGAGAAGTCAACATTATTTTACAGAAAAGCAGAGATGGTATAAATACCTCAATATGGTACAAAACAGATTATTCTACAATAATATAGCAATATGCAAGTAATGGTCAAGCAATATTCAAGCAACATACTTGTACTGAACCTTCAACATTAATAACCCTAATTTGGATTTTGACGACTTTTAATGTTTCACGCACAGGAAGACTAAATATTATTAAATTTACAAAAACTGATACTTCCGCTTATACCTTCAACACAATAAACAAACATGTACACACAAACTTTTTTCTCTCCACACACATCATCTAAAAATAGTTGTTATTTTATTAATACTTACAAAAATCTTAAAGAAAAAGAGATTTTTTCCCTTACACTATGTTATATTTTACTTACACGATACTTTACATGTGCTTTGCTTAAGCTTATTAGAACAAATAAAATTTTAAATGTTATACTTCAAATTAAACCAGTATGTACACTTATTTCTACCAAATGTTCAAAAAATTATGTCACGTTTCCTTGGTGATTGTCCCAATAGAATCAGCCACAAAATGATTTGAAACTGGTTTAAAAATATAATTAATATATAATCCGTCGGCTGATTTTTACTAATATCTATACAATTCATGTGACAGCGGTCTATAGTAAATTTATTAAATGGGAGCTCAATCGGGAGTACTGTTTGGAAGTGATCGTGTTCCCTCACATACACACATACGAATGATGATTACAATACTTCCCTTACTCAGTGTGCTCGGAAAGTAAAAATGTTGGAAAAATGACTTAATTTTAAAGTTGTTGTTGGTGGTGGTCACAAACTGAGCAAATATTACATCAGATACATCGCACTGACGAAATTTATGCACTTTGAGATTTTTGTACAGCGGATTTTTTCTATCTACTGATTTTCCTATTTTATTTTACATTTTCCTTTACTTAACTTTTTCTTTTTTCTTGGTTTTCATTATCAAAAATCACGTATGCCAGCGATTTATTGATCTCAGTGATAACGAATTTCGTTCATTTTGAGATTCAAAAAGAGCAAGCTAGGGGTGTTAGTGTTTTCAAAAATTAAGAATGGAACACCTGTTTTCATCAATTTCAAGATCAGCCAAATCTTCACTTATAAAAGTATGGGTACGTTTTGATGTTAAACTTCAATAAACACTAGTTTGTACCCGTCAAAACTACACGGCTTATCAGCTGATTTTTAGAAAAATCTTCATTGCTACTAAAAACTGCTCCACAACATAATACTTACAAAGATACCACTAATTAGCAAGTTTCATAACAGTTTTTAATTTGATTTCGAAATGCCTTTTATTTTACGAAACTATTCGAAGTAGACAATTCCTATCTCCTTTCATAGATGTACACGGTGTGGCAATTAAATAATGAGATGGGTCTGAGAAATGATATTTATTCCAAATAAATTTATATTAACTGTTATCCCCTTCAACATACATTCCTCCCCTATCTATACACAGCTGCATAAGTGTCTTCCATTGTTCAAAACATTGGTGCAGCATATCAGTATTCAGCCTCTTCAACAACTCTGCCGTTTTTGCTTTTACTTCTTCAACAGGCTGAAAATGTGTTCCCTTCAATGTACTTTTCCCTTTTGGGAGCAGGTAGAAGTCATGGGATGTGAGATCTGGAGAATACGGAGGATAATAAAGCACGGGAATACGGTTAACTGCTAAAACATGCTTCAAAGATTGAGTATTGTGTTGGGGTGGGGGGGTAGGGATTGATTGGTCATTGGTCTGTACTTATTTACTCTTTCTTTCAGCTTAATTAGGGCTTCTTTGTAGCGATAATCCGAATGGTCAGACGTCGGTCTTGCCGCACAATTTCATCAATATTCTGAACGATTCCATCAGTTCTTGCAGTGACAGGTCGACCGGGATGTTCATAATCTTCAACCTCTTCCCGATCTTCAGAAAACCGTTTGTGCCATTCAGAAACACGTGAATGTGACATAACATTATCATCAAATACTCCCTTTAACATATGTAAACATTCCATCGGCGATTTTTGAACGTTTCGATTTTAGTCTGTTGAAAAAGTAAAAGCATAAAAGACAGAGTTGTTAAAGAGGCTGCCAACTAATGAACTGCAGCATTCTTTTGAACAATGTAAAACACTTATGTAGCTGTGTATAGATAGGGGAGGAATGTATGTTGAAGGATATAACAGTTAAATATAAATTTATTTGGAATAAATATCATTTCTAACACCAGTCTCGTTATTTTATTTCCACCCCTCGTCATTCTACACTCTAATATTAATAATAATAACAATAAAATCATCAATTGCAACAACAATAACAACAATAATAATAATAATAATAATAATAATAAACGCCAGAAAACTCTATATTGTTAAACTATGCCGCGGAAGAATTAAAATAACATGTTTTTTTGGATTAGTTTAAAGAAGAATCCAGATGTCTTGCGCATGCTCTTAAAAGCATGCACATAAAGTCTGTTTCGAATATATGACTTCGCATGCAAGGAAAGCAATTTTTAGATGTGAATTATCACTAACTAATAGCAATTATGGTAACAAATATTAAATTTTGACACATATTTAGAGTAAATTATTTTTAATAAAATCATTTAACGATCAAACTTGTTTCAGTATTTTTCTCTCACGGACTTTTGAAAGAATCGGTACTGCGGTTTAGTATATAGATGTTACAAAACCATCATTGTCTCATATAATGTAAATTTTTGTGAAATTGCTTTATATTTTACTGTATTTAATTGCATTTTTTGAAACAGATAAATACATAAAAAACTTCGAAGTTGGGAACCGAATTATCGCATTTTCATTTTTTACAGCAAAATTCGTTTCAGATCTTGAATAGTTCTTTCAAACGAATTGTGCTCGGTAACCAAAATGGCACTGTGCTAAATAAAAAAAAAACAGAACAAAGAAAAAAGAATTCCATTCATCAATACTCACAATCATTTGCTACTTCATGCAAAACCTTAATTTTATAAATCATTTCAATAAAATATACGTTTTTACAAATTTCAGACTTGATTTTAGGTTATACTCTGTAACATTACATACAATGAATATGTTTTTTCTATGATCTAAAATAAATTTAATAAGGTTTTTGATTACTAAATCCTTCCTGAAACATACATTAAAATAGGGTTTAACACTTTTAGAGCTATTTTAATAAATAAAAAATTGTTTGACAAGGTTAACGAGCTAAAAATTATCTACAAATCATATAAATAACACATATACTTTTAAATACCTTACATAAATGTTATTGGATGTACATCAAAGGCGACATATGAATGTTTAAAAGTATATAATATTCTTGATTGCAATCACATACATACACTTGTTTTTTTCTATAATTTTCATTATTTTATTTTACTACATGCAATGTGCTATATTATATCAACACTGTGGTTACCTAAATTATTTTATTTAATGATAATCCTGGTGGCTTTCTCTCTTTACTCGAACACCAGAAATGACAGGATTGTATGCAGTACAAATATTTTATGTACACACAAATGCACAACAGTCATATGTGATTAAATTTCTAAAATTCTTGTAATAGACTATACTGGGATATATAGTATGTCTATAAAAAATACAACAGCTTTGCAACTGAAAGGAATAAACAATCCACCAGGAAAATGAAATTACAGCAGAAGCATAAAAAAAAAACAAAAAAAAAACAAAATGTTAGAAATAGCTTTCTTCAGCAAATTTTAACATAGTCATTGTCAGTAGGATTCGGGGTATTGAAGCGGAAAGTCTACCTTGCAAATATTTGAAGAAAGGGTCTTCCTACAAGAGCAGCCAAAGCAAACATTAGGTATTTTTATTACGTTAATTCATACAATTTAAGGCTCAGATATAATTCTATAATGAAACCGTTGCAAAGAATATTTTACAAATATGATACACTATAAAATTATAATTGTTATTTTAATATAGGTTATTTTCGATTATTTATGAAAAAAACGTTTTGCATTAATGGTGGTAATTTTTTTTTCGGAACATCATGTATATTTATTCATAACATTTTGATAATAAAAGAAATATATATGTGGCCTTTTTAAAATCCAAAATATCATCGCCACCTGTTCCATGGCGCAAGATCTTATGTTCTAGTAATATATATGATAATTCTGCTGTCAAGAATGCTATACGGCAAAATGCTAAGAATCATAAAGCAGATGTCACAATATTTTTTAGATGACATTTCTCAAAATTGGTTCTATTATTTCTGTATAATGACGATTGTTTTTAAGTACCAAATATGAAATGAATATGTTGTCAATTTTTTTAAATATCTTTGAAATAATGGTTTCATATTCCGGAAATATAATTAATTAAAAACGTAATCCATATAATTGATATAACAAATGTATTATATGGGTTTGAAACGCATGAAGGTTTGAATTGGGTTGTACGGTTTGAAAATTGAAAGAAAAGTGTTTTTTTCTTAATTTTGAAAGGGTTTTTGAAATGCATCAGTGAAATATCTTTAGTTATTTTATGAAACGTAAAGCCATATTATTGATAAAATTAAATTGTTTAATGTTAAAATTAAAACGCGTCATTTCTCTTTTCCAACCTTTATGAAAAACTTTCTTGTTCTTCAAGAGAAAAAAAAAGAAGTATACAAACACAAAACATCTACACTTTTAAAATGTACATTTTGTTTTTGTCACTATAATTCAAGGCTAAAAAATAATGTTTTAATTAATAAACATATTTATAGTATTCCAACTGAATTTGTGTTTTGTTATATCTGTACATTTTTAATAATATAAAGAAAATCAACTAAATTAAATCTAGAATACAGACACGTGTATATTTATAATATGTAGTTAGCTTGCCTATTTGCAATTACGCAAAATTATGATACGTAAGAATACATAATTTCAGATTTGAATGAAAAAGAAACAACATTTATATTTTATATTTTTGTTCTATGTCTGTTTTTTAATATATACATAATGTATATACACAAAATAAAATTCACACTATAAAACAATATGTTTTATATAAAATCTCATAAAATAAATAATGATTCCATAAAGTAAATTACTTACAACATTAATACAGTACATTAGGAAATTCCACAGTTTTAAAATACATGTTAGCTTTTTTTCAATGTCCCAGCATAAAATATTTATGATTATTTAGCATGAATGCGATATATTAAAAACTATTGCCAATTTTTTATGAAATAATTATAAATCCTTTATATAATTGAAAAAGTCTAAAACCAATATTTAAAAAAAAATTGCATTGTTCTTCAGATAATCTTACTAAATGTTTAAGAAATCTAAAAGTTATTTTATTTTGTATTATATCCTTTCAAAGACTTCTATGTAAACTATACGCTCATTCTATTGTCAGAAAAGTAACGTTATTACAATTTCTTTTACGAACACGGTTATCAAGAGAATACCTTAAATGTTCACAATAGCATTTAAAAATTTTAGAAATAAGCTTAATCTGTGGATTATTATTTGGTTACGATGAAATAAACCATTTTTAAAATTCTTAAATATGATAAATATTCATATTTTCTCATCCTTTCTGGATTTACAAAAACCTTATTTTGCAAACATAATTTTAGATATTTAAGTGTTCATTTAGCATTATGCATATTTGTACTTCAGAAAAACATTTTACCTCATTAAAACACTAAAACATTATACTATATGCATACAGTTGTTTAAACCATAAAATGTAAATTATCTAGCATTATATAAGATAAAAAGTAATAATTACATTTTAAATTTATAATAGCTGTTTATTTTTAGCGGAGTAGATAAGATGTGTACTCAGTGTGATTTTCATATATAT
Source organism: Maratus michaelseni (assembly GCA_963931845.1). Classification (NCBI taxonomy): domain Eukaryota; kingdom Metazoa; phylum Arthropoda; class Arachnida; order Araneae; family Salticidae; genus Maratus; species Maratus michaelseni. The sequence goes on along the minus strand of OZ007590.1, from coordinate 103,235,020 downwards.
CTTTCATTAAAATGTTATACAAAATTGAGGGGATTTATACATATTTACATTCTAAATTCTTTAATTCTGCATTATTTTGAGAAATAATTTAGAATTGTCTATTGACTACCTCACAGAGGTACCTCCAACATAAGGAAATCGAGTAATTTGTTAACCCGTTGGGGACGAGCGACACGTATATGTGACGCAATAAGATGCTCAGAATCCTTCATTATTCCCACCAGTTAATTTTTATTATAATTTTACCTTATTTAATCTTAGTATTTATACGATTCAATTAGGCGAAAACTTCTGTTTTGAAAAACCGGTGTTAAAAGATTAAAAATTCTGCAAAGGACACTCGTCGCGAAGGGGTTAAAGTCGTTGGAAAAATCTCTCTTTGCATATTTAGGAGTGGAACATCATGTTAAAATTCAGGTTTGCACGGCGAAAAAGTTTCTAACCTGGGTCACTTATAACAGCCAAAAGTTCAGTCCGGATCCAGCCTGCATAAAAATCAATGAAGTTACGCCCAAATTGGTCTGACTCAATACTAGTTGTTTTCAGGCGCATCTTTGTTTGGTTGAAACGGTGATATGAGTTCTGACCGACCGCAATATAATATTTAAATGCTTGAGACTGAAGTTTAGATGAACTTACCACTCTTTCACAAAACAAGCCGATTTTTCATTAACCTGCAATGAAAAAAATTTAAAAAGAATATTGCATATCAAGTTATGTAAAAACTTACAAACACAACATTTCTCAGTTTTTATATCTGAAATCTATTGAATACGGAATAACAATATTAATGATGATTTAAACAATTCCTTATATAATGTTTCAAAATCTAAATCCTGAAATATAACAATTAAAATCTTAATTAATGTATCAGTAGGTTTAGAATATCAGAAATGAATGGTGAAATATAATGATAATTTTAAAGCTCTATACATAAAGGAATTTCAGCTAGACATGGGCTCGCGCCAAAGAACTTAAACTATATACGGATTGGGACGGTCTTAGAGTGACAATATTGAAGTCCAAGTGGCACTACATCTACAAAAACATGTATGCATGCGTCTGGCTCTGCCCGAATCTGAGGAATCAAACCTATTCCGAGCCCATAATGTTCTTCTATGTTGGATACTCACACACCATCAGCGATTTTTTAAGCCGAAAAATACTATTAAAATTTAGTGGTGAGAATCGCCCAACTGCTGCTCCACTCTTCCATCACTGTTAAGGACCGTGGACATTTGTTTAAATGAAAAATCGACCCTAAAATCGAAATTTATTTTTGTGTGTATTATTATTCTTCAGTTTGTATTGAACCATTTGAGAAAAATTGCATGTAGCTTCGATGAGTTTTCGCAAAGTTACAAGCGCTTTAATTATGTACACAATCAATATTTGGTGCTTTAGTAAATTTTATACCTGTTTTTCTCATTAGAGATTTTACACATTTTATAGATTTTTTGAAATTCTTGATGCGTCTTAATTTTCGTTCAAAATTCATCAAATTGATAAGAAAGAATCCTGATACTGTTTACAAAGAAACTGTGTATGCATTTTACAATTAGACTTCGTTAAGATAATTAAAATTGATTTATAAGTTATTAAAATGCTAAATTTTGATAAAATCTGAATGGAATTCAGAAGAAAATCTCTCAGAACTTAACTGTTCAAGGGATTAAATAAATGACACACATATTTGTTTGTAATATAGTTTTAAGTGATCCAAATGCCAAATCTAGGAAATATCGTAAAAATTAAGACGCAAAGAACATTTTAAAATTTGGTTTATAAATTTTATTTATTTTTAAATCTTAAAATTATATTAAGATTAGAATTTTTTTAAGGTATTGTATATACTTATGGTGAAAGGTATATATGCACAAAATTTCATATGTCTACGATTAAAAAGAAAATCAATGTTAACATCCACCGTCACCTTAACTGTACCGATGTAACACAACGTTCCTATTATGAAAATTCATGTCATGTCACATGACAAAGTATGGTGTATAAAACATATTTTGGATTGTATCCTATACTGTTATATAAAATGCAGTGAATGGTTTTCAAAACATATCTGTCTTTTATTTGCGAATTGTAAAGAATACAATCTCCACAGATGTGTCCGAACACAGAACTTACTATCCAAACATGAACTAATATTTTGCATAAAGCCTTGGATTATCTATTAAAAAATCGCACAAACTGAATTTACAAAATAGCAATACTAACGTTTGAGTCTTTATTACACTACTATGGATAATTTCAGGTTTTTTTTTATCTCTAGGCAGTTAAGAGAAGTAAACTTTAAAGGACACTAACTTGACAAACAATAATTTATATATTATAAAATAGATAAAAAAAAATTGAGATGTTTCCTTAAAAAATAAATAAAATGACCCAAACAAAATCTAGATACAATTTACATTCAAAACTTTATTATGAGATGATAAATGAATTTATAGATGAATTTATACAACGATATAAAGAAATTAGCATCGCAAGATACATGGGTGTATAAATATATAGCTGATTTCATTCAAAAGTTTTGAAAATATATAGAAATTTTATTTTCATGGATTGGAAAGATGTTTATTGTTGCCTTCTTAGATTCTCATAGCAGAAAAAGTTTGAAAAAGATGATAATGTCAATTGCATGGTTTAAAGATGTAAGGTTTCAGATGTAAATTATTCTGCCATTAAAGTACACACAAGGTGAATAAAAAACGGTGTAATATCTTGAGAAATAGACGTCAGATTAAAAAACGGAAAAATACATGCTCAATATTTTTGAAAAATCTATTTAGAGATATCAAAGTTGCCATTCTTCTAAAATATTGAACACGTATTTTTCCGATTTTCACTCCGACGTATATTTCTTGATTTATTCAACCGTTACCAGACTTTGAATGGAAACGATTCTCACTGCATTTTACTCCATCTACGATTTCCCGCAGAAAATGTTAAATACAAAGTTACGTATTTTTTCCCGCATAATCCGAATCTGCAATAGAAAAAGGTGTTATCATTTAAGATTTAAAATTTGCCCTTCATGCCCTCCAGAGGGAAGAGTTGGAGGGGGGGGAATCTGATATCCCTAAATATATATTTTTTTAAATGTTGAACACATATTTTCGGTTTTTCAATCCGACGTCTATTTCTCGAGATATTACACCGTTCAATGAATTTTTATTCATCCTGTATAAATTAATTCATTATAATTTGGTGTTGTTGGTGATGAAAATGAGGAATTCTAGATAGTTCAACTCAACTTTTTTTAATTGAATTAGGAAAATGTTATGAATGCAGCAATTAAGACGTTGAAAAGAAAATACTTAAAATATCATTCAAAACACTTCTTGTGTTGTTTTGTGTCATAAATCTAAATACTTAAAAAAAAAACTCGAAAGAAAATCACTTTTAAAAACTGATAAATTATCTGTTCTTTAGAGTATCGTATCAAAACAAAATTCATTTTTGATAAAAGTGTTCTCTAAATGGAATTTTTTTAAGTTATAATACTGGTATATTCAATTAATATATTTAGAGTTAATACCTGTATTTAAAATGTCGTTTGCTTAAAACTTTAAATTGTAAATAATTCCCCTATAATGTAACTCCAATGTAGATTAAAGGTTAGAAGCAAATATATCGAGTTGTAGAGATAAAATATTTTATCAAATAGTTTTTAATTTTACACTCTAAATTTATGTATAATCCACTACCAAATTTTCTTTATATCTGTTTTATATCCCTTCTATTTATTTTAATAGTTACACGTTTTTTGTATTATACTAGAGCCTCAGCTATCTATATTGTTTGACCACTATATCCAAATAATAGTCATCGTGATAGTTTTTCTATTTCATATGTTAATGGAATGTATCACAAAGATTATTGTAAGAAATTATTGATACAGAAAATACAAAAAGCCCCAACTCCTAATTTATTTATTTATTTATTTATTTATTTATTTATTTATTTATTTATTTATTTTTTTTTTTTGGGGGGGGGGGTGCAATCTGACCGTAATAAGAAATTGGTACTAATATCCTACGAATTTAAAGTTAATAATATATGATAATATGAAAATGCATAATATATTAATAATAATAAAATATATAATATAGTGTTAATAATATAAATAAAGTAATAAAAAATGGCCCTTTATGTAACGTATACATTGATATTCAAAAACAAGTCCTAAATTTAAAGTTAATAACTTTCAAAATTAAAATCTAGAGACATAGTTAGGATATATAAAGAGAAACAACAAAAAGGCTTATGAAAAAAACTTTTAATGGTCAACATACGTATCAACGCTTATACGGCGCCATTTTCAAGAAATATAACGATCAACAAAGTATTCTCGCAAATTTGGAAAATAAACTTGAAAACATGAATCACGAGTTCATATATGTAAAAAAAAACGGGTGCTTGAAGTAGCCATCTGTAATCGTGAAAATTAATATTTCGTTATTGCATTTTAAAACGGAAAGGTACCTCGTACCAAATTTTAGGCAATTCAAATCAGGCGGATTCATTGCATATGTTTACGTTACGCAAGTAGATTTCTATTGATTCATGGATAATAGATGGGAAGTAGACTCTTGATGGATAACTTATTTACTATTTTTAAAATCAATTTTTATTGTCTCGGTGCTATGTAGTCGTGCGAGTGCTGTAGTACTCCTGTCATATTTGATATCTGCCATATGTTCTTTTAATCATGTTTGAAACTTTCTAGTGGTCATTCCTATATAATATTGTAACGTTCCATCCGCTGTGGTGAACGGGATTTCATAAATACCTGATAGTTGATATGGCTCTATTGCGTCTACTTTCTTACAAACTACACTTTTTATTTTTATGGATGGTTTTGCGATAAAACATATATTGAATTTGCTAAGTTTATATTTCAATCTTTCAAAAAACCCAGGGAAATATTGTAAAATAGATAACTTTGAATTTTGTTAATTGTAGTTTTTCTACCCCTTCTTGTCCATGCTTGTAATTACTTTATTAATAGTGAAATCTTTATATCAGTTGTCTCTTGCTATTTCATGTATTTTATTTATTTCACATGTTAACTGATCTTGAGTGCAAACTGTAAAGGCTATTTTAATAAAATGCCTAAATGCCGAAACTTTGTTTGAAAAGGTGCTTGAGCATTATGTGGGATAATGGATTGATTGGCTATTGGTTTTCTATATACAGTACGTTCTATTCCATGGCGGGTTTTGATTAATAGCACATCCAAGTAAGGAAGTGTGCCATTCTGTTCCACTTCTAAAGTGAATTTAATATCTTAGAATCCATGTTATTGATTTGAGCAAGGAAGTTATCAAGTAAGGTATCTGCATGTGCATGTACCATCTGCTCTGGTGGAGCGTTACAATATTATATAGGAATGACCACTAGAAAGTTTCAAACACGATAAAAAGAGCATATGGCAGATATCAAATATGACAGGTGTTCTACAGCACTGACACGACTACATAACACCGAAACAATCAAAATTGATTTTAAAAATAATAAAATAATTTATCTACCAAGAGTCTACTTCCCATCTATTATTCCTGAAGCAATAGAAATCTACATGCGTAACGTAAACATTTGCAATGAATCCGCCCCATTTGAATTGCGTAAAATTTGACACAAGGTACTTTTCCATTTTAAAAAGCAATAACGAAATATTAATTTTCACGATTACAGTTGGCTACTTCAGCACCTTATTTTTTAGCACTTTCCAACCTAGTTGAAAAGTGCTTATGACTTCGGTTTGTCTGGCCGGATGGCCGTATGGCCGTGCTCTAACTCCCGTAAATATGCTCGGATTGCTCTGCAATTTTTATATGTTATTGTCGTTATCTATGGCACGTTCCCTATTTCAACTGAAGTGTGTAGCACTTATAGTTTTCTTACAGGGACACTCAAAAGAATTCCATTACATTGCGGTCTATGGGGAAAAATCATTTGCGGTTTATTTTAAAAATGTTTCACTATCGTAAACGCATTGAAATTTATATAGATCACTAAGATGCATTAGAAGAAGCTTAATATGGAATAGTAGGTGTATAGCACTCAGAGTTACTTTACAGGGACAGTCAAAATAATTCCGTTACATTACGTCTATGGAGAAAAATCGTCTGCGGCTTATTTAAATAATGTTCCACTATTTTAAACGCATTGAAGTTTATATATATTACTAAGGTGCATTACAAGAGGCTTACTACAGAATAGTGTGTGTATAGCAGTCATCGTTCACTTACAGGGACACACAAAAGAATTCTCTACTGTCTGTTAACAATAATTCCTGGAAGTGCGTTTTAAGTTACTGAACGCGATTTTAATCTTAACTAGCTTTTTGTCTATTACGTGGTGTGTATAAATTCTGTAGATCCTATACAGGGCAGCACAAAAGTTCGCGAACACATTTCCGTTTATTGACAGAAACACCAGAAGGAGAATTTAAACTGTGCTACGCTTTTCCTAACTAAACTAAAATTTAGCATCCTATGTATATATACAAATCTATAGATCATATACAGGGCTACATAAAAGTATTCTGATATTTTTCGGAATATTGTATATATTGAAAATTCCTGAAAATACGTTTTTAAATATGTTATGCGTTTTCCAAATTGTTTACTTAGATGTCATCTTTCAGCTTATTAAACGGTAATGATTTGTAAAATTATTTTAGAAGCGTTGGAAAGTGCTACATAATCTATGCTTGACGCATGATTTTTCGTTCTTGTTTAATGTATGATCTCGTGATTCATGTTTTCAAGTTTATTTTCCAAATTTGCGATAATGCTTTGTTTATCGTTATATTTCTTGAGAATGGCGCCGTATGAACGTTGAAACGTATGTTGATCATTAAAAGGTATTTTGTAAGCCTTTTGTTATTTATTTTTGTATCCCTTAAGCACTTCTCTAGATTTTAATTATATTTAGTGACCTTATTTTGTGATTATGTAGCATTTCATCGATGCTAGAATGAAAATGTATTATGGATATGATAAAAAAGCATTTTTGTGTTTTAAATATGAAAGACTACGCCTTGATCGGAAACTGTTGAACTTGGATTTCCTTAAATGATGCCGTAATTTGAATGTTATCCCATCATTACTGAAGAACAGAAATAAGTTTGCGGATTTGAACTTTAATAGTCTTAATAGACAATTTGAACATAAATGATTGGCATTATGTATTAGGAAGAAATACACCTATATAAACAGTCTACAGAAAAGAACTTATGATTTGTATTATGATTTTGGGTCATCAACACCGCCATATATTTTTGATGTTTTAATGAACAATCTGGAAAAGTATAGATATGGAAAAACCACCATAAAGAAGCGATACAAAGTTGAAAAATTATAAAACTGTGCAACACTCAAAGTAAACATGTTAAACGTATTTGCAAACCAGTTGAATTTCTGAACTTACCTAACAGGATATTAAATGAAGAAGAAATAAAGGTATTAGAGCATGGACCTAAATATATTTTTCCTATAAAATCTAATTTAAAATCTGTTATTACAGAACTTGAAATTATTGTACAAACCTCAGATAGTGATAACAAAGAAGAAATTCGCCACATTATGTACCATGAACTTAACAAATTAATAAAACAACCTACGGTTCGATCAAAAGATGAATTAAGTAGCCTAAGGAATTTAAATCTTGATGCGGAAATTATCTTAATTTAGACAGATAAATCCAATAAATTAGCTATATTAAATACATACTTAACAACAAAGTTACGAAAATTGTCAATAAAGGTAATTGGCCGGATTATATGAAAGTTATTGTCAGAGATAATAAATTGGCTTTAATTTCAACAATTGTGGATAGATTTAAAGATCATAAGGCAATGATGCCAGTAAGGCCGATTGTAACAAAATGCTCTGGCCCCACTTATTACACAGAAAAACGTTTGTGATCTTACTGAAAAATATCTTACCTAATTCAGATCATGTAATTAGTTCAACAAATTAATTCTTTCAACGTATGAATAACATACGGTTACCGGATATATATTTATTAACTAGTCTAGATGTGATCTCTTTATATCCATCCATCGACACTCAACGTGTTACCACAATAATAGGTAACTACATTGACTGCATATAGAAAATAAATGAAAATATGAAAACCACATTAAAAATGCACTTAATTTTATAGTGAATAATAACTATTTTACATTCGACAATAAAACTTATAAACAAAATAATGGGGCCCCAATGTGTTCACCTGTATCTGGACTGTTAGCAGAATTTATATTACTACCTTTAGAAACTGATATATTTCATAAATTAGATTTTACCCCCATACATGGCTTAGATGCGTAGACAATGTTTTCATCAACATGCGGATATATTAATTGATCACTTCCTTGCTCATATCAATAACCTGGATTCTAAGATTAAATTCACTTTAGAAGTGGAACAGAATGGCAAACTTCCTTACTTGGATGTGCTATTAATCAAAACCCGCCATGGAATAGAACGTACTGTATATAGAAAACCAATAGCCAATCAATCCATTATCCCACATAATGCTCAAGCACCTTTTTCAAAAAAAGTTTCGGCATTTAGGCATTTTATTAAAAGCGCCTTTACAGTTTGCACTTAAGATCAGTTAACATGTGAAATAAATAAAATACATGAAATAGCAAGAGACAACTGATATAAAGATTTCACTATTAATAAAGTAATTACGAGCTTGGACAAGAAGGAGAAGAAAAACTTCAGTAAACAAAATTCAAAGTTATCTAATTTACAATATTTCCCTGCGTTCTTTGAAAGATTGAAATATAAACTTAGCAAATTCAATATATGTCTTATCGCAAAACCATCCATAAAAATAAAAAGTGTAGTTTGTAAGAAAATAACCCAATAGAACCATATTAACTATCAGGTGTTTATGAAATCCCGTTCACCAGAACGGATAAAACGCTATCTATACTTAATATTATAAAGGAGTAAAGATTGTTTGTTTGTTTGTTTGTTTGTAGGGGGTAATGTCTGGAACTACAGAACCGATTTCAAAAGTGATGGTGGCAAATTGATGGTGATAACCCCTGCTCCAACATAGGCTATATTTTATGTCGGTGTCACTAACCCCAGGGGGTGCAGGAGCAAAAAACGTTCTAAAATTGCGATTTTTTAGCTATCAAACTGGCTATTAAGCCCTGAGAGCTTGCCAGCCGGCTCTGTATGCATGTATGTAGGTACGTAATGCGATAACTCTTCATAGAAATATCCGTTTTCCTTCAAATTTTGTTTATAGGTTCAGTGTGTTAAGGCGCTTCACTGATTAGTTTTCGGGATTGATTGGTAGAGTATAAAGGGGGAACGGGAGGCTAATCCCTCCTTAATTTATATAAATTGGTTTTTCAAGCAGAATTATTCCGTTTTCCTTCAAATTTTGTTTATAGGTTCACTGTGTTAAGGCACTTCCCTGATTAGTTTTCGGGATTGATTGGTTAAGTATAAAGGGGGGAACGAGGGGGCTAATCCCCCCTTAATTTATATAAATGGGTTTTTCATGCAGAATTATCCCATTTCCTTCAAATTTTGGTTAAAGATTCACTGTGTTAAGACGCTTCCCTAATTAGTTTTCGGGATTGATTAATTAAGTATAAAGGGGGGAACGGGGGGATAATCGCCCCCTTATTTTATATAAATGGGTTTTTCATGCAGAATTATTCCATTTTCCTTCAAATTTTGTTTATAGGTTCACTGTGTTAAAGCGCTTCCCTGATTAGTTTTCGGGATTGATTGGTTAAGTATAAAGGGGGGAACGGGGGGATAATCCCCCCTTAATTTATATAAATGGGTTTTTCATGCAGAATTATTCTATTTGCTTCAAAATTTGTTTATATGTTCATTGGGTTAAGACGCTTCCCTGATTAGTTTTCGGGATTGATTGATTGAGTATAAAGAGGGGGAACGGGGGGCTAATACCCCCCTTAATTCATATAAATGGGTTTTTCATGTAGAATTATCCCATTTCCTTCAAATTTTATTTATAGGTTCACTGTGTTAAGGCGCATCCCTGATTAGTTTTCGGGATTGATTGGTTAAGTATAAAGGGGGGAACGGGGGGATAATCCCCCCTTAATTTATATAAATGGGTTTTTCATGCAGAATTATCCCATTTCCTTCAAATTTTGGTTAAAGATTCACTGTGTTAAGACGCTTCACTGATTAGTTTTCGGGATTGATTGGTTAAGTATAAAGGGGGGAACGGGGGGATAATCGCCCCTTATTTTATATAAATGGATTTTTCATACAGAATTATTCCGTTTTCCTTCAAATTTTGTTTATAGGTTCACTGTGTTCAGGCGCTTCCCTGATTAGTTTTCGGGATTGATTGGTTAAGTATAAAGGGGGGGAACGGGGGGATATACCTCCCTCGTAATTTATATAAATGGGTTTTTCATGCAGAATTATCCCATTTCCTTCAAATTTTGTTTATAGGTTCACTGTGCTAAGGCGTTTCCCTGATTAGTTTTCGGGAGTGATTGGTTAAGTATAAAGGAGGGAACGGGGGGCATATCCCCCTTATTTTTTCATGCAGAATTATTCCGTTTTCCTTCAATTTTTGTTTATAGGTTCACTGTGTTAAGGCGCTTCCCTGATTATTTTTCGGGATTGATTGGTTAAGTATAAAAGGAGGGAACGGGGGGATAATTCCCCCTTAATTTATATAAATGGGTTTTTCATGCAGAATTATTCTATTTGCTTCAAAATTTGTTTATAGGTTCATTGGGTTAAGACGCTTCCCTGATTAGTTTTCGGGATTGATTGGTTAAGTATAAAGGGGGGAACGGAGGGGGCTAATCCCGCCTTAATTTATATAAATGTGTTTTTCATGCAGAATTATCCGATTTTCTTCAAATTTTGTATATATATTCATTGTAATTAGAGATTTACCTGATTAGTTTAAGGGGTTCATTAGTTAACTATGGGGGGGGGTAACGGGGGGATAATATATTTTAATATATTGTTTATATATTGTGTATATATATTGTGCCCCTTTAATATATTGTTTATTTCTTTAGTTTTCGATGGGCTTATTTCAAATTCTTTGAAATAAGAGTATAATATACAATTAGTGTGAATAGCCTGTGAACTCAATGCCCTCAGTTTAACTGGGCAGTTTTATTTTTATTTTTTATACTGAAGGAGCTAGAAATTTGAAATTTGTCATTGTAGTTACTTATAACAGGTAAATGCTCTCTAAGAACAAAATAAAAAAGAAATTGAAATTTAAAAGGGTGAAATGAGCGAAAAGCGTTCTAAAAACAATTTCTATGAAATCTCTGGAACTACAGAACCGATTTCAAAAGTAATGGTGGCAAATTGATGGGGACAATCCCTACTCCAACATAGGCTATATTTTATGTCGGTGCCACTAACATCAATGGGGTGCAGGATCGAAAAATGTTCGAAAATTGCGACTTTTTTATACTGAAGGGGCAAGAAATTTGAAATTTAGCATTGTAGTTACTAATAAGATGTAAATGCTCTCTAAGAATAAATTTTTAAAAAAATCGAAATTTAAATGGGTGAAATGAGCGAAAAGCGTTCCGAAGTCATTCTAAATTACAATTTCTATGGAATCTCTGGAACCACGGAACCGATTTCAAAAGTGATGGTGGCAAATTGGTGGTGACAATCCCTGCTCCAACAGCCTCTTTAATAAAAAACTATGCGTTTCTAACGACTGGGTTTTTCGCTAACTGTTGCACCAGATTAATCTCGGAAAATGAAACATTTGAAGTTACTGAAAAAAATGATAGCTCAAAAAGTATTTGTCAGAAAATTGTTAGACAAACTGCGTTTGAAAGGTAAAAAATTGTATTTTTCTTGATATAAATTTCAAATCTAATGATTATGCCGTTTTTCAAATATTGAATTTCAAAAATTACCAAATTTTCCAATGGAGTGCCATAGCGAAACTTTCATGCGTAAAAAGATAATGATAAGGGCGACGTGTCCTGACGTGTATATTGGCTATAGCACGAGTCAAAAATTATAGTAGCCTTATTATTCTGTTAAAATATAAAAGTTATTTATGAAATGTCAATATTTTGTTTGATTAAAGGTTCGTTAAAAGAAATTGACCAGCGTAGCGGGCGTAGCTTGCTAGTAATATTATATAGGAATGACCACTAGAAAGTTTCAAACAAGATTAAAAGAACATATGGCAGATTTCAAATATGACAGGAGTACTACAGCACTGGCACGACTACATAGCACCGAGACAGTAAAAATTTATTTTAAAAATAGTAAAATAATTTATCTATCAAGAGTCTCCCATCTGTTGGGGTTTTATTTTAAGAAACCTGCTGCCTTTTAATTACCTTATAGCTATGCATAATTACCAAAACTTTAAATTGAATCTTGTCAACATATATACTTATAAGTTTATTCATATACTTTATTAAATTTTAGAAAAGAAACCAAATAAAATAAAATAAACCAAAGCATTTTAAAAGGTAAATTTTGCATAGCATCTAAGTCACCAACAACTAACCCTGTGAATTCAAGGTTTGATATGGTAACTAATTACTGAAAATTTTCATAAACATAAGAATTTGGGATAATCGAAAATTTTGAATAAAGGACCCTGGAATCTTTCTTTTTTAGAGAAAGCCCAAAAAGAGGGGGAGGTAATAATTAGTGACATAAATTAAATAAAAATATCAATTAATAAATATAAGAGATACCATATTAGTTTATGAATTCACAGGTATTAGGACTATGATCGTATAATGAAAAGTTAACTTGAGAGACCATTAGTAAATAGTTAAATTTTGAATAAGGTAATTCATCCTATCATAAATACTCTTCACTAGATTTTAAGTCAAAAATACTAGATTTACCTTATATTAATTCTGACATGTATACCATGTCATTAGTTAATGAAAAGGAAAAGGTCTCAATTAAGTAATTAAGAAGTTGAATGTTAATCTAACGTTCAGTAAAACTCAAGTTTATTATCTCCAGTTCAGTACTTAAAATATTACTAAAATTCTCAAAATTTATGAATCAAAATTAAAGAGATAAATCAGATTAGATTTTAAAAATTAATAAAAGAGTAAATTACTCTATTTTGCAAAAACCAATAAATTTTGAGTATAAAATTAATATCATGATTAGGGAATACAATTAATCACTTTAATTAAGTTTTAATTTTTTTATTAGAATTGATATTTAAATCAATAGAAGAAATTAAGCCAAAGATTAATATACCTTTTAAATTGATAACTCATACCATACATAGCATTCCCAAATTAAATTTTAGTGATTAACAATAAGAAAAGGTACTGAAAATTGCTTCTATTGACACGATTAAGAAAATAATAAGATAAAGAAAACAGAGAAGGAATTTACAAAAAGAAAGTATTTATTAACAAGCAGCATTTTTGAAAATTCATATATATATATTTGATGATTGGTAACTATACTCTTAGGTAACAAAGATCATAATTATAGACAAATTGGTTAATTTTATATCCACAAACATAATAAAAATAATCAGATAAGCTTAAGTAGAAATATAAAAAAAAGATATTTACCAAGAACACTACTTAAGAATGAAGGAGCTTATGAGTTGGGCTCAATGGATTTAGTAATTCTGATCTTGTTTATTTCTGTTGCACTATCGATTTTAATGCGAATTCAAAAATTGGGGTTTATAAACTTGTATCCATAATTACTGGTTCATCAACAGTTAATTATATGTCTTTACACAATTCGACTCCATCGCTGAGTTGGTGAAAACCGCATTTGTCTTTAGAAATCACAAAAATAAGCAGGGGTTTGTTTTCATGCAGTAAAATAGTTACAATTTCAAAGGAGCCATTCAGAAGCATAGTTTCGACTTTATTGCACAGGAAGGAGCGTACATCACTGTTCCATGCATTCATATCATTCACCGCATGAAAAAAAAATTGATTAAGAATCAAATGTTCACGCGAAATTACTCATCTACGTTTGGGTAGGAACATGGATGATGTTCAAGATGAATAATTATCCTGCCCGATCGACGATATGTTCTTATAAGATAGTTTCAATCTAAAAATGCTAATGTTCATACAAAGTCACCTCGACATCTGATTGAGATCATGGGTGATGCCCACTAAAAACACGCACAGCAATGTTAGCTTCACACTCACAAAATGGTAAAACTGTTTCACCCATAAAAACATCATAAACTAGACTCGAAGCCAATAGTGTCTCTCTCTGGATGTATCATCTCTGGTCAGTACACCTATCTCTGGACATCCTCTCATACACTCATCTCAAAACACTCTAGATAGACCACTATTTCTGGACGTCTTAGCAATTTGACATCTAAAAACCTTCTGTCCTGCCTGGGCAGGCAGGGTGGGGGAGCACCCCGCATACACACCTTGTCTTCTTTTAGTTTCAAAACATCACTACTTCTAATAGCTAACTCCCGTTCCCTTGGTAACGCAGGACAAGGGGGTAGAAAAAAACTCAGCGCTTATTGGGTGAGGGGGAGAGAGTAACATGTTTATTGGATGAGGTGTTACTAAGTGAAAAATCCCCGCTTAAATTCTCGGAAGCTAGCCGTCCGTTGGATTTCGCTGAAAAACAGCTATACGTTGGCTCCCTCCTTACTGCATCTGCTAGGTCATAAAAATTGGAAAGCTGTAAACTGTCTTTCTTTTTTGTAAACAAGCAAGCTAGCACCGTTTTATGGTGGCTTACTAGGGGTAATAAAAAACTGCACACAATACAACTGAAAAAAGGGCTTCAGCTATTTCCACGAATTCTTACAAAGGTTTTGTGTACGTTATCCAACCTGCCTGTGTGTGTTCCGAATTTACAATCACTGAAATTACGTGAGAATTTCAAGCGTGGCAACTTCTAGTGGGGTTAAAGAAAAGGAAAACAAATCTTGGGTGGTCTTTTTACTTACAGAAAAATAAAGATATTTGAATTTTGAAAATAAGAGTTATAATTAATAATGTTTAAGAAATATAAGAAAAGGGAAAGGTGTGGTTAATTAAATACTAAAAAAAAAAATGAGTTTATAAAAAGGAAATGTTTTAAAATATTAAAGAAAATTTAAATATCCAAACTTAAATTAAATAACCTCTAACACATCTATTATCCGTGAATCAATAGAAATCTACATGCGTAACGTAAACATTTGCAATGAATCCGCCTCATCCGAATGCCTAAAATTTGGCACGAGGTATTAACTATAAGATTGTATTGACAACCTAAGGAACATTAATGACAATATGAAAACAACATTAAAGTGTGCTCTTAATCTTATGGTTAATAATAACTATTTTACATTTGACAATAAAAACTATAAGCAAAATAATGGGGCCCCGATGGGATCCCCTATATCTGGACTTTTTTCTGAATTCATATTAAGACCTTTAGAAACCGATATTTATAATAAGTTAGATTATACCCCTCATACATGGCTCAGATGATGATATTTTCATAATTTGGCAACACATGGCTACCTCACTTAATAGTTTTCTTGATCAGATCAATAGCCTTTATTCCATGATTAAATTCACTTTTGAAATTGAACAAAATAACACACTTCCTTATTTGGATGTGCTGTTAATCAAAACCCACCATGGAATTCAACGTACGGTACAGTGTGATTCATAAATATCGAAACAATAGGCTATCTCCTAAAATATTGCCCCTAGGTACATACTTCCAATTGCAAATTTTCATAAAAAAGGTGCAAAATTTTATGAGATAAGTTGTAACTCCATGGGCGGTCTATTTGAGAAAATACAAAAATTAATTTTTATACGGCCCCCGTAGGATAAAATTTCCAATTAGGAAATTATTCCTTATCCAGTCCTGGATTAAACAAAAAAAATTCCATCTTGATATCTGCAAAATTCACAGATATATTAAAATCCAAAATTCGTGACCTACACCACTTAAGCATACCTCTGAGAGACGCAAAATCAGTTCATTTGCAATGCAAGTTAGGGATCGACCATACATTTACACATTATTAAAAGTCGATCTAAGAGAATGCCTTAACTTTTAGATATAAAATAATAGCGTATAGATTTTTACGTTAAACTTGCTTGAGAAATATGCTAGAGGTCTGCATGAGGCCGAGATTGGCCCATGGGTCGTAATTGGCACGGCCCGCTGGCCGGACCGTGCCGGCCCGTGTCTTTATTGTTCTTAGGACGTGTTAGGAAGGCAATAAGTTTTATAAAAATAGTAATAGCGATAATGAAACTTCTGTTAACTGAATCGTTGGAAATATATTTTATAAATTACACAGAAATATTTTCAAAAATCTACTTTTTGTTATACAGCTTCAAATGTTATGATGTTTTTAAACCTATTTTTCATTTATTCCAAACGACATTGTTTTTTAAAATCAATCTGTATACGAATGTAACAGTCTAATAGTATAAATAATCATTAACGTTGCTATTGCATATTTTTTTAACAGATGCCAAGCTCCCACTAATATTTCGCTATAAGTGTGTTTATTTGACCCAGGTTCAATATGTTCGAACCAGAAACTCTTTTAAGAAATTCAATTGAATGAAGTAATGATTCGACTTAAAACATTTAAATTAAATAAGTCAAAGATTCATTAAATAAATTTTCTAGTATCAACTTTACAATATTTTCCAGGATTCTTTGAAAGATTAAAATATAAACATAGAAAATTTAATATCTGCCTTATTGCAAAACCATCCATAAAATTAAAAAGTGTAGTTTGTAAGAAAATAGACCCAATAGAACCATATCAACTATCAGGTGTTTATGAAATCCCATTCACCAGAGCGTATGGAACGTTACAATATTATATAGGAATGACCACCAAAAAGTTTCAAACAAGATTAAAAGAGCATATAGCAGATATCAAATATGACAGGAGTACTACAGCACTGGAACGACTACATAGAACCGAGGCAATAGCAATTGATTTTAAAAATAGTAAAATAATTTACCCATCAAGACTCTCCCATCCATTATCCGTGAATCAATAGAAATCTACATGCGTAACGTAAACATTTGCAATCAATCCGCCTCATTTGAATTGCCTAAAATTTGGCACGAGGTACTTTTCCATTTTAAAAAGCAATAACGAAATATTAATTTTCACGATTAGAGTTGGCTACTTCAAGCACCTTCTTTTTTCTTACATATATGATCTCGTGATTCATGTTTTCAGGTTTATTTTCCAAATTTACGATAATACTTTGTATATCGTTATATTTCTTGAAAATGGCGCCGTATGAGTGTTGAAACGTATGTTGATCACTTTTATAAGCCTTTTGTTGTTTCTTTTTATATATCTTAAGCATTTATTATTGTATCACTTAAGCATTTCTCTAGATTTTAATTATATTTAGGGACTTTATTTTGTGATTATGGTATCAACTTTGATTTGCATCCATTAGTAACTATTTCCAAATGACTAATTACAAAAATGCGCGTAACTTTTTTTTATTGTTTTTGTTTATTTTTTAACGTTGTTGCACAGATTTAAGAGGAGCAAATTACGAAAAGCAAATGCAAATTGGAGACAAGTAATTACACCAATGGAACAAGCATTTAGCAAGAGTACTGCTTTTGGAAGTTAGTATAAATAATCTAAAAACCTTTATAATCACAAAACATGAAATTTAAAAAATGCATAACTGAGGGCCTAATGGCCGCTTTACTCTGATTTTATAATAACTCACAAATAACTACGTTTTTTCTAAGGGAGTGCACATATATTTAAGAGGAAATATAAATCATAACATAAATGAAAAATTGCGCATCTAGATTTAATTAAAATATATATCTTACTTCTAGCATGAGTGCAGACGCCTGCAAATAGAAATTATGGTATAAATAAACATTTTTTTTCAAAACCTAAATATACCAGCAAATTTCCATACATCTCTAAATGAATGAATGCTGATGAATGTTTAGAGAAACACAGAGATATTTTAATTTTTCCCATATCACTTTAACTTAATCTACATAAAATAGTTATAAATTTAGCTTTCAGAATAGAATGCCATTAATATTCTTCCGCTATGTACGCTTAAAAGCTGAAGATGTAAAAGTTATCAAGAGAATTACTTTAATGTATACAGTTGCATTTCTAAATTTCAAAAGTAAGCTACTTTTGAAAAGTATGATTAAGGTGGGATGAAATAAAGGCGTCTTAAAAATTCCTGAAAGTAATAAATATTCATTTCCCCACCTGTTCTGGTTTTATAAATATGTAGTTGAAATAAATTTTCGAAAGTATTTTTAGGCACGCATTTACACATTTACTGTTATACGTAATATGTTAGACTATAATTAACATTATTTTTTAGAAATGAATAAATTACTTTAAGAGAAAAAATACAAATACATTAGCATTCTTTACAATGGAAAAATAAAGTAATTTAAACATTTGATTTTCCTTTGTGTATTTCATTTACAAAGAAAGCTACTACATTTTTTTCTGATATTTAGAAGCTACTGTAATCTACGACTTTACGTTAAAAACAGCTACAGTTTTATGCATTGTAAATTATTTTTGAAAAGATTAGTTTTTGCAACAATATTACTAAAGTAATATAAATAATAAATAAAATAAAATTTGTTTTATCTATATTTCCTAATTAAATAAAATATTTCATATCGTTTTATGTTTCATCAGATAGCTTTTAAATATGCCTGGGTAAGATATATGGATATAAGGATTATCCTAATAAATATGTTGTAATTAACTTTATTTGCAAAAATTATTTCATTTACCTCAACCAAATTATAAAGCCACATATTTCCGAGAATTGAACTTTTATTAAATTAAATACAATTGTTTTAAAAATCATTCCACGGAAAATGCGCAATTAGTACAATTACCAATTATTAGTACAATTACCAATTATTAGTACAATTACCAATTTTATAATGCAATGAATTTTAAAAACAAGTAATTATAAGAGAAACCTGCAATTGAATTGAAGTTTTTAAAAATTATTGCTGCACTTCAGCTGCGTATTTAGTGAAAGTAGTTTGACACAATAAATTGTTCACTCGTGAAACCGTTTACTGTACTCCTTTATCTATTTTAATCCTATTGTTATAAATATAACTAATTTGAACACACATTAAGTTGATGCCAGATTAAAATTTCTGACATGTTATATAATAACAATAATAATAATAAATATATACATATGTAATACGATGCCTATTTTTAAAACAATTTTAAAAGTAGTACTGTTTTCTTTATGTTGTTATGTTAAAAATATTGTTATTCAAATTTCGTGACTTTTGGTCTAATTTTTCCGAACGTGAGGACTAGAATGCTAAAAAAAGAAAACAGCTAGACAGACCAACATATATTTTATAAATCATAATAAAATATATTCGTAATCTAAATGAGAACAAGAACATTCCAAATATATATATATATCAAATTCGAAACATCCGTTCAAAAGTTATGCGCGACAATATATCTCAAAAATATACAAACGAATTGTATAGACCTCATTTATAGGAAGTCGATTAACAGCATAGATCTGCAATGAATGTATTTTCTACAAAATTAAAATTATTTTTTATGAAATGTTTATGCTTATTTCGAGAAAAATACTCAGGAAATTTTATGCAGTACAACAAATCGATAATTTCTATCAATTACATTAAAGACGTTACGAGAAACACGTCTTGCATTACGCGAAATTATATTAAATATTTATTCAAATGCGGAATTTTATAAATTTATTTAAAAATATGTTTTTAAAGTTAAGTAACCTATATTTAATATTGAGTCATAATCTACCTCTAAGCAGCGTTCCAAAATATTTAATTCAACCTTTTTGGCGCCCCCATTCACAAATCTTCAAACATACTTTCATATTCATATTATTATTAGATTTGGTATTAGAGGTTATACCACAGTTTAATTTATTTTATCTTTATTCTAAAAAGATCTGATCCTAACAAACGCTGTATGTTAAAAAAAAAACACGATGTATGATTATATGAAATTACATAACAGGTTATTTCAACTATACATTCGATATTGGTACAAATTTTATACATAACTGTAGTTTATTTCTGTGTTTTCTTCATACATTCATTTGTATTTCGTTTATATATATATTTATATACAGCAACAATATATTAAATCTGGAAAATGTTCTGCACATTTTTATTAATTAGTTACAGTAAAAATATACTTAAATGATAATTCGTAATGTGCAGAAGTGAGTTTTACATTTTAAAATATCTTACTCCAACTTTTGTTTTGAAATATTTTTCCCATACAACGTTAATTTTATATTAACATTTAATTGCTGTTTTTTTAGAATTTTTAACAATACGTAATTGAAATTCTAATTGAATGTTTAACAAAATTTTATGCAATTCAATTTAATATTTAATATATAAACTAATTAACAGTCTTTAAGTCTTTAACACTTATACATAATTACAAGCTGATATTTTTCCATTTTTAATATAAAAACGAGAATAGGCAATGTCGGACAGTGACGCAGCTATTTTCGTGAAAACTTCAATCGTGTATAGTAAATATAAATTTTATTTTTAAGTAGTTAACGACCAGTGTAATAAGTAAAATTTTGTTCCTCTGCTGTCATATTGAGTTTTTCCGAGTGCGTTTGGATGGCTATCTACTCCATTTATGTGATGTCGTGATTTTTTTTTTCAAATTTATTTTTAAAAATTTGCGAGAATAGTTTGTTTATCGTTGTAGTTCTTGATAATGGTGCCGTTTTAGTTTTGAAACATATGTTGATATTTATATTAAAAGGCTTTTATAAGCCTTTTTGTGTTCTGTTTGTTTCACTTAAGCATTTTATATCAATATTTTAACTATATTTTAAAAAAAAGATCATCAGCAACAAAACCCACATTCATACATGACACAGGTTCCTCAGACGACCCTTACAGTATGACCCCTACAAAATACTTTAAGATCATCAAAATCTGTGCGCATCATGTTTGGCGGTCCCCTTGTTAGTTGAGAATAAAATACAGTTACTTCGAGCAGGAAAACCAAAAAAATTATTGGTTTCAGAACATTTTAAAAGTGTTTCATTTCATTGTTATTTGTACAAATTTGATTTGTGTCATTTGATTTACCTAACATTCGTCACGAGGTATTTTTCAGTTTTGAAAAAGCAATAACGAAATATTACTTTTCATGTTTACTATGTAAGCACCTCTGCTTTATTTTTACATCTATAGTGTTGTGATTTATGTTTTTCAAATTTATTTTTAAAAATTTGCGAGAATAGTTTGTTTATCGTTGTAGTTCTTGATAATGGCGCCGTTTTAGTTTTGAAACATATGTTGATATTTATATTAAAAGGCTTTTATCAGCCTTTTTGTGTTCTGTTTGTTTCACTTAAGCATTTTTATCTATATTTTAACTATATTTTAAAAAAGAAGATTAAAGTTGTCAATCTACTATTAAAATTATTATTTTTTTAAATAAAATTATTTGTATCTAAATCCTATTCCCTTCATACAATGTCTTCATATATTTATTGTTTGTACATTGTATTTTTTGAAAAACTGTCTTTATGTTTTTTGAAAGAAAATGATAATTTTATACTTTTAAAATATACCGTTTATCAAATCATAAAAAAAATAGAAAAAAATTATAGTATTCAGTATTGAATAATAAGTACAAATAAATAACACAAACAATGCATTAATAAATAAAAATATTCAGATATATTGTGCAGATAGGTTGCCGCGTGAATTTATTTTTATTATATTTTAAAGGGTTCATAATTATTTTTCAAAACGATAAGATAAATCTACCACAAAAAGCAAGATAAATCTACCACAAAGAATATTTTTTAATATTGATGCTACTATTAAAACTACTACTAGAATAAATAAACAGTTGTCTGTGACAATCCTGATATATATATTAATTACGAAAGCATTAAGGTAACAGTTATCGCAACAAAATAATGATTTTCTTACTAGTAATGAAAACTATTTAATTGTTTATTTATCAAAGTGCCAAACTGCGGTGTTTTTCAAAACCTCATTCTTCTGTAATATTCTTTTATAACTTACTGTGTAGTTCGAAAGAGCTTAAGTATATAGCCTGAGGCGGAAACCAAGGTACTTAGATAAAGCTTCCGAACAACTAAAAAGAACATCGACGAAACCATAGGATGTATAGCATTCTTTACGGCATATATTTTAGAAGTAGTAGCCGTAAAAATACGAAAGGATTATTAAGAATGTTATGTTATATAGTACCTTTAATAAAAAAGGGAAGCTAATTCTTGAATTAAGAAGCTTTGTTTATTGGTAAATTATAAATATTAACACTACAGTATACTAAAATTTGATCTTATCTTATAAATATGTTTTTTTTTCAGTGATATAGAAATTAATAATAAAAAAAATAGTATGAGAAGTGCAAATTAAGTTTATAGGATAAAAATTGTTCCGCGGACTTTTTTATGTACACAGTCTGTTCCACCAACACGAAGGGGAAGATCACAGAAAATAAAGAAATAAACATGCATCGTTTATGGGATCGTTACATACATGCATCGCTATACATGGAATCGTTCTTTTTTTCAAAGAGGTTATTTTTCATCTATTTACCTACAAATAACTAACATATCAACGAATTTGTTTCTCTAAGCTACTTCAATTTACATAATTTCTTATGAGGCTATTTATCCCGAATGATAGCTACATAAAAGATGCTTTGAAAAGCAGATTGAAACATAGAATAATATTGCATGTCAACTGAAGAAATATATACTGAAAGAATAAGTTATTATACAGAATCGCTTTAGAATGATGGACATTGTCAAAGGAGTTATAGTACACGTAGTTGAGATAATAAAGCCTAAGGGAAGAGCAAAATAGTATGTATGTCGTAGGCTAATTGCGACATCCGGCTCTTTGCAAAGAACCTAGGCTGTTTAAAAAGAGCCAGGCGAATTGGAGAAGCATCTCTCTTTCTCCAATCAACCTGATGTTTTCCAGGCTTATTGCAAAGAGCCAAGTGAGCGTTAGGCCAATAGAAAAATGACCACTTGTTTCTCAATCAGATTGATTTTGACCATCTGTTTGTCAAAATATCTCGTTGTACGACCCGAACCTAAAAATTCAATTTGAAATCAACACGAAAATAGACCCGAACCCGACAAAATATAAGTCCATCAAACCGCAACCCGATCCCAACAAGACAAAATAATTTCCGTCGAGACGCAACACGACCCGAAACTGAAAATTCCATTTGAAATCAAGCCGAATCCCCCAAAAAGTTCCATCGAACCAAAAACTTATCTGAACAAGACAAAATAATTTCCTGAACAACCTGAACCAAACCCGAAAAAAATTTCATCAATAGCAAGCCGATCCGAAGAGGACAAAATAATTTCCGTCGGCGCACAACCCAACACGAACGTGAAAATTCTGTTTGAAGTCAACGCAAAACAACATTCCAAACCCGACAAGATAATTTACGTCGAGCCGCAATCCGATCCGAACACGACAAAATATTTTTTGTCGACATGAAGCCCTATCCGAACCCGAATTCTTTTACTGTTAAAATTTTGTATCAAACTGTTCGGCCATTTGGCCGTTTTATAGAAAATAGTTATAAAACCGTAATTAAATGCTTTTCTTACCGTATTATTGCCCATATTATGGTCAGAATAGAGATAAATTACGGTTATATTACAGTTTTCTATAAAAACGGTCAAATGACTGCACAGTTTGATGAAAATTTTAATAGAGTTCAACGTGAACCAGAAATGCTTCAACCGAACACTAAATGAAAGAAAATTTATTAATCTTTTAATGCAATTATGAAAAGTAGTTTGCAATTACATCACAAATACAAATTTTATCCTTTATGTTAAAAAATGGGCTTCTTTATTTTCTTTAATATTCAAATATATTAAAGTACAAAAAACAATTTTCAGTTCCAAATGTCACCGCTAAGGATGTAGGTGTCATTTTTTTTATCACAGATTCTTTCGTCCTCGTTTTGTTTAATCATGTTACGAAATTTGGCTACATTCTCGCTATTATATCGCGCTATAGTTCATGCTAAGTGCTGATAGTTTAATTATGGCTATCCTGTATATCTACACGCTCACATATATGTGAAAACAAGCTTTTCTCTATAAAAAAGAATTTTTTGTATTAACAGGAAGAAATCTCAAATCTTAAACTTCAAATGTCTCAAAATATAGCTAAGGTAGCTACAAAAAGAACAGAATGACAATATTCCGAGTAGAAGCATAATTTTACCTTCAAACAGTTGATCTGACTCTTTCACCCTGTAGGTTCGAATACTACCAGCTGCGGAAATGTTCATTGGATTTGGGATTTATTGGGAGTCAGGCAGCACACACAGTATGTTTAGCCTGACGTGAACTAGGTGCTCACTAATCCCGACCGCGGAATGCAGATAAACATCGCGGTTTTCCATGGCGCTCACCCGTAGCTACGGTTCTTGTAAAAGCAGGCGGGACTCAGTCAAAGTTACATCATCAGGGAAAGAGCTCCTGCAGGGCGATCTCTGTGCAATCGACAAGGATAATGCTGATATAACTTAGAATATCCATTTCATATATATTTGCTTACAACAAATGTTAAGGGCAATAGTCTCATATTATGGCAAGATTATTGGCGAACCTCTACCAATTGTAGAGACACATATGATGTTATTAGGAAAGTCAGTTTCGACTTTCTCTTTTTTCGACAGGTCACACAATATTACATTACTGGACATGACAGTTTTCCTGCTTTTCTCCATAAAAATTATAAGACGGAAAATGACAATTGCACTTGCGGCTCACGCAGTGATGTAAAACATTATATTTTTTATGTGTCCTCTAATGAAACACTTTTTCAAATTTTACAAGGATCATACCTTGCGTCCGAACCTATTTCGAATATTATTTTCACAAGAAAATTACAATAAACTGACAGAAAATTGTAATATACTTAACGAGACATTTTCATTTATTAACTACAAATTTTGAACTTGTTTTTATCTTATTGACTTTTTGAAACTTTTATTAGAACATTTGAAGGGGTCGGCGCAAGAGAGTGCCAAGACACATTTTTAAATTTCTGAGATATTTCAATTTGAAAATTTGATCAAATATTCAAATCAAGATATATAACCTAAAGTTTTTTCGCCAATGTCAAGTAACATTTGAGATATTCTGAGTAACAATATGGAATTACTTTAATTATATTACTATTATGTTTTTTGTAACTTAGCTACCTTCATTGGGGGCATAAAAATCTGAGGCAAAAACGAAACCTGTCACATATGCTGCCACCAAGTGACATTAGAAACAAATTATATGTTGGATATTATAATTTACAATATTAAGCAACAGATTACAGTGTTAGATTTATTTCAACAGAATTGTGGCTTGGCACTTTCTTACACCAACCCCCTCTTTCAGACCTTGTGAATTATAATAATTACTTATTGCATTTCTCAATTTGTGTTATTAGGATTTTTATTTTTTATTTGGGATTTTGATATTGGGTTTTTGGGATTTTTGGGCTTTGTTAATTTTGTTTTTATATATGTTTTTGTAATAATAAATGCTTATATTGTTTTTAGATTCTTTTGTATGTTTTTAAGTTTAATAAATGCCCGTTGTTCTGGACCTGCTTCGGCGGTTGTGTATTTTCTGGAAAGTGGTGGGGGTTTTACCGTTTGAACATTGGACCCATACGCCTCACGGCTGGCGTGCAGGCTCTCCGGTTTTACTTCTGGGATGACTCTGGGGATGACTAGATCACAGGGAAGAGTTCGTGCCTAAATCTTTCGACTGGAGGTGAGAAGGCAGTATTTTTCAACCGATTTATGCGAATACGGTGGAACGTAGACGGTGAGGCGGTCCCGAAGAAGTAAACTGTCTAGGGGATACTCATGTGCGCGCCTTTGAAGATCTTGCAAAGTGGATGGCCTTTTTAATTCAGCTCCTGTGGCTTTTAGCAACCGCCGGTTTGTGTGTATGAGAAGGCATTCTGGTCCTTTTCAAGTGCGACTCGATAATAAGGATTGGCAAGCGGTTCCACTGTTAAGCCATGCGCGTGTTTCGTGTCACATTTCCTGACACGTGCGACGGGGTGGCATTCGGTCCACCTCATTCCGCTGGTTTGTCAACCATTCCAGCGTGTCTATAAATGGGGGAGTTCAATTAACGTTTGTTTGGACTTGCAGACGTTTCTTCAGTTTAACTTTCATGTTCCAAACTCCTGTGTGGGGTGTGTGTATGCGTTTGGGATGTTGTTCCCGCACCCTGCATTGGTGGTACTTATTAGCCTTGGTACCAGACAGCTACACGAAATATAAATATGCTTTGCATTGAAAACCAACTGCCAGGTTACAATTTGCCATCTTGGGGACAGTACGTGGCCTGGCCTACCTCTACCGCCATTTAGTGAGAGCATGTCTATGCGCTTTTGAGGAACCTCTCCGCGTTCTTATGGGATTTCTAGAAGAATCTTCCTTTCTCACCAACTGTAGAATAAGGTAATGGTAGTCTGTATAGTCATTCCGTATTTCGATACTTTGGTATAGCAAGCATATCTAGGCAAACCTGAAATTCAGCCTTAAGCCCGGTGCACTTCTCTTCTGTTCATTCGAGTTAATGAAAAGAACTAAAAAGGTAACCCGAACTGCCTGACAATTTCTTTTTTCCCCAGGCTGATAGTGTCGTAGCGGTCATATTTTCAAAGACTTTGGGTGCAGCGAAGGATGTTGTGTAGCGGCGTGTGGCATCCGCATCTCTCGTTTGAGCGGAAATATCTACCTTGCAGTTTATGTGTGTAATTTGTGTTCACTTGGCACCAGAGATTAAAATATCACTCAGAAAATCGGACAAAAAACAGGAGGAGTTTAAAATCCAACCTACAACCTTATTTGAATATTTCCAAAATCAATACCCCATCTAAGCACCTGCATGAAAGAGATATTGAAATCTCCTCCTAATAAATTATAAGGGAAAACACCAAGAGAATTAACTGAAATATTTATTTTAATACGTTTAACAATAGGTGCACCTAATAATGAAAATATTTTATAGCTTAATAAGTAAAATATGTAAAATGTCTGTTTATATATATGGTCTACTTATGAAAATTAATTTAGACTTTGTTCAATTAATATAGATTAAAACAATTAACACTTCTGCATTTTAATAAAAACAATAAACATAATCATAATAAATTTAAAGTTTGGAACGATAATTTTAAACTTAATGAGACACTTTCCAAGAAATAAATAAAAAGAAAGCATATTACTTTTACAAAAATTCGTTTCCTGATTTTTACATGCGTCCAAATAATTTAATTACATAGGAATAATGACAGTGAGGAATATGAGTAAATAAAACATTTAGTAATTAACAGCCTAATTTATGAGTTTAACAGTTTTGCATGTATAATAAATGATAAAGTATTTTTAATAAAATTATGCATTAAAATTCTACATTCAACATTTTAAATTACTCAGTTTACTTTCATTATGAAAAATAATTGTATTAATTCGGAATGCTTATTCAATGGAGAATAAATGCAAAGTTATTCAATTATATCAGAGTTGACTCTGCATTCGTATTTCACTGGTTTCAATTCAGTTAAATGAAGATGCGTCCGTTTAGTAAAGTTTATTTATAGCAAATTTGTTTTATATTGAAATTAATTAAATAGATAATGTAACTTTGTTTAAACAAATAGCAAATTTTCGTAATTAATCAAAGATTTCCTGTTTCAATGCATAATATAATAATTCATAAATATCATATCAAAACATCAGTTTGTTTTGAAAGTTGTGTTTTTTTAATTAGAATTTTTTCTTATCATTTTTCCTACACATATTTCCTACACATTTCCTACAATACATGTTTCATTTTCTTATAATTAAATGCTTTAGACAAAGTACAATTTTCTTTAATGAAACTACGGCAAGATATTCATATAATTTTCAAAATAAATCCTTTAAAGGCAAGTATAATTATTTCTTAAGAAAACGGAAAGAAAATATGTATCTAAAACATTTTGTTAAGCAATTGCAATGCTTTAAATTTAAATATATAATATGTTTTTTCACAGCTGGTTGGATTTTCGATGGAGCTTATAAAATACTTTTCAACACGAACTTTTTCAACAGAATATTAGTAATGAATTTCATTTTGTCATACTATGAAATGAGATATCATAATAAGCAAATTAAAATTAAACACATAAAAAATTTAAAACTTCTGTTTCAGAAAATGTGGTCCATATCGATAATATGTGCAAAATCTTTCGTGCAGCCCTGTATATGATCTATGATTTATACACACCTACTAATACACACA
Organism: Maratus michaelseni; assembly: GCA_963931845.1. NCBI lineage: Eukaryota > Metazoa > Arthropoda > Arachnida > Araneae > Salticidae > Maratus > Maratus michaelseni. Next base: position 103,206,618 of record OZ007590.1, on the reverse strand, counting down.
AAATTAGAAAAAAAATGTTTAAAAATCTATCAATTATCGATCATATTCAGTCCTTTAACATATTTCTTTTGGGTGATCCTGTAAACGAATGTTTTACAGGACGACTTTCGCTCTTACCGAATAGTAATTGCTTTGCACAATATATTGCATGTTTTATAGAACCTCAACTTTTCACATCAATTTGATAACCTACATGCAAATATTTCATTCTATCCTCCAAGACGTTGGTTATACAACGCGTATTGCAATATTCATCAGAAATCAATACATACGCTTAATTGCAATCAACAACATAAGCTTACAGTTATTTAAACAACAAAGAAAAATTATGCTTCATGCATAATTTATGAAACACTTTTCCAAACATTAAAAATACTGCAAAAAACTTCCTCGTTTAATTTTCGTCAGTAAACGGAAATGTACTTGAATTATTTTGTGCAGTCCTGCAAATGATTTATGGAATTTATACATACCAAGTAATATCATAAAAAAGTAGTTAAATATGAAAACGCATACCACAATTACAAACGCACTTCTAGCAACTCGCTCACAGACCAGTACTGGTACCGAATTATACTGTGTGTCCCTGAAAATGAACGATACATGATATGCACACGGTAATCTACAGCAAAAATTTTGTTGTGTACTTCTTTTCTGTATAACAATTTCAATATGTTTGAAATAGTCTAACATCATTAAAATACATGTCAAGCGATTTCCCCCCATAGAGCATAATGTAACGGGATTCTTTTGAGTGTCCCTGTAAACGAACTATAAATTGTAAACATTTCATGTCATAAGTAACCATAAGAACTTATATAAAGAATATAAAAAAATTCATTACATTATGGTCTGTGGAGAAATAGTTTTTCAGTGCATTTTATTGATGTTACGAGATTTCGAACATGATGAGATTAATATGCATCACCGAGGTAGACTACAGCATGCTTTCTCGGGAGTAAATAAAATGTTGCATTTGTAGTTCGTTTACACGGATGCACTAATTACATTATGGTCTATGAGGAAAAATTGTTTGTGTTCATTATGACGTTATGATACTTCCAACAATGAAATTATGAAGGATCACTAAGTTGCACTTCAACACGTGTTCTATAGATTATACAATGCGTAGCATTTATCAATCATTTACAGAAACACAAAATAATTCGATTGAATGCCTAACTATGAACGATAACTGCTGTGTTTAATTTTCCGCTAAGCTATAATTTTTAACACTTTCCAACCTAGTTGAAAAGTGTTTATGACTTCGGTTTGTATGCCGTCTGGCTTTCTGGCCATCTGCCGTCTGTCCGTGCTTTAACTTGCGTAAATATTCTCGGATTGTCCTGACATTTTTGTATGTTATTGTCGTTTACCCTATTATACTGTTATTGTCGTTTACCCTATTATACTGTTATTGTCGCTTACCCTATTATACTGTTATTGTCGCATGTTCCCTATTTCCACTGAAGAATGTAGCACTTATAGTTTTTTACAGGGACAGTCAAAAGTATTGCGTTACATTACAGTCAATGGGAAATAATAGTTTCAAGTGCATTTTGATAATGCTACGTCATTTAAAACATGATGAAATTGATATATAATTATGAAGCGCATTAAAACATACTTGTTGCAGAATATAAGGTGCAAAATATTTTTTATTCATTTACTGCGTCAAACAAAATAATTCTGTTACACATTCTTCTATGGGGAAAAATCGTTTGCAGTGTAATTTAGTGTTATTTCACTATTTCAAACATAATGAAAATTATATGCATTACCGAGGTGCACTATAAATTGCTCTCTTGAAAGTGTGGTGTGCATTGCGTTTATATACAGGGACACACAAAAGAATTCTGTTGCACATTGTTCTACGGGGAAAAATCGTTTGCAGTGTAATGTAATGATGTTTCACTATTTGAAACATAATGACATTTATATGCATTACTATAAATGACTCACTTAAAAGTATGGTGTGCCTTGTGTTTTTAGTTCATTTACAGGGACACATAAAATATATCGGTTATAGTATACGTGTGATAATTACAGTCTATGTGTGATAAGTGCGATTTCACGTTTGGTTTGCGTTTTTAAGTTTAAATAATTTTTTCATCTTACGTGGTGTGTATAAATTCTGTTGTTCATATACAGGGCTGCATAAGGGAATTCGTAAGTATTAAAGACTGCGGGAGTGAATTGCTTAAGAGTAGTTTTTCATTGTGTTACGCATTTTCTTGCTGAACTTTTAGTTGACTTATTTAGTAGACTAATATAAGTTTGTGAAATATAAATAAGTTCATATACAGGGCTACGCACAGAACAAAATACATTGTCGTTTATGGTTGGTAATTGCTGGAAGTGATTTTTAAGTTGCCTTTTGCGTTTTTTACCTGAATTAAATTTTAGCTTAATATGCGGTATGTACAATAGTGTTTAGATAATATACAGGGCTATGCGAAAATTTTCGAGTACATTTCCATCGATTGGCGAAAATTGCTAAATGTGAATTTTCTAACTGAACTAAATTTTATCATGCTATGTATTATATATCCAAATTTAAAGATCATATACAAGGCTGCACAAAATACTTCGACTACTTTTTTACAATGGAAGGTTATTTCGAAAACTGTATTTTTCTATGTGGTGTATGTTTTCTATAAACTGTTTACTTACATATCTTCTTTTACCTTTTTTAACGGTGAATTTTCATTACAGTTTTCTGGATGTATTGTATAGTGTTTCATAATCCATGCTTGTTGCATGACTTTTCGTTCTTGTTAAACTTATCTAATTTTTAGTATATTACGTGTTGTGTATAAATTCTATAGATCATATACAGGCCTCCAGGAAGGAAATTCGCACGCATTACTAGATAGGGAAAGCAATTGGTGAAATTGGATTTTTACTGAGTTATATGTTTTTTTGAACTTCTTATTTAGATACAATTCATTATATAAAAAATGAAATTTCTTACATATATTCTGTTAGTATTCGAAAGTGTTTCATAATCCATACCTGATTCATCATTGTTCGTTATTTACATCCAGAGTTTGACAAGAATTCTGTGAAAATGTAAAACTAGACTTAAACTAGAGAATTATGTTAATAAATACTATGCTTTTTTACTCGATGCTGTTGAATTCTCTATAGACGTAAATGCCTATAACAATAGGCACCGACTTAACAGGACGACGCGATGGGGGAAAATCAGGCGAACTTCAACCACTTTTTTTTAAATGTTGTTTTTGTATTCATTAATCCCCGTGATTAAATAGGACAAATTTTCTTTCAAAATTAGTGGTAGAAGTAAACCTGATTGCCTAGTTCACTCCTGTGAATTCGACGGCTATGCCTCTAACTTACAACTACGAACATACATTTTTTTCCAAAAGATGGAATTACTCAAACGCTAAAAGCACGTAATAAAAACATTAACGAAACGAGAAAAAATATTAATTTTTAAATGACTTGATTCATGCAATACCAGCTGCGCAGGGATTTAAGTCATTTTATTGCATATAAATAGCATAATATTTAAAAATATAATAAATTATAACACCTTATATTAATATATTTCTTTTAACTGATAAAATGTGCAAAATAAAAACTTTATCAACAGTAAAATATGTTTAATTAAACTGGATATGTTTCGACTTCATCGGAGCCATTATCAAAACAAATAAGAATATTCTACAACTGCAGGATCAATGAAGCTACTATTTGAAACACCATCATTTATTTTTTCATGGACTCTTTTAAATTACGCGCGTTATTTTCTTTTTATTTTTACCTGGATGATTATTTCTATATTTTCGATGCAGCATTAACTTACCAAAATTGTGGATCGAATTACACCAGGATTACAAACATGGACATTCAATTAAAAATTAAATAAACATTCAATTAAAAATTAAAAATAACCTACATAATTTGAAAAAAGTACGTGAAAAATTAAATGATGTCGTTTCAAATAATAACTTCATAGACCGTGCAATTGTAGAATATTGTTATTTGTTTTGATAACGGCTTTGATGGAGTCTAAACATGTCAACAGTCTAATAAAACTTATTTTACTGTTTATACAGTTTTTATTTTGCGCCATTTATCAATTAAAAGTAATGTAGAAAAATATTTGTTAAATATTTCTTGAATTTCTATAATTACTTAAATTTTACGTAAGTATAAAATTGACAAAATGTCTTGGTAAAATAAGCAAGTCCATGTTCTACTTTCAAGCACACTTTTAATCTGTGTTAATTAGACTCTATTTTAATTTCAGGAGATACAAAAAAGAAAATGTTATAACGACGCATATCGATAGCAATCAAATGGTAGACATACTGATATTAGTTGTCCAAAATACCATTCTTAAAAATATACTATTTATGTCATTCTAAAGTAGACATTTTTCAGAAAAATACACACTTATAGAAGTCCATTCATGTACATTAAAATAAATGCCCTAATGAGATTCCTATGCCAAATACAAAATAAAATGCGCGTAAATATATTATGACATGTTTTGTCAAAAAAAGAGAAAGATAATGTCATGCTTGGTTATGGAAATTTGTCTGCAATGTACTGAAAATAATTAATATTCGCTTCATGCGTTAATCTGAATAACGGTTTATGAATATGAAATGTCAAAAAGGAATAGATTTGGGATATTTTATATCGCCCTTTAAAACTGAATGCGTTGTGCTTTTAAATCTCAAAATTGAAAGGAATAAAGGAAAATTATGTATTTTAAATGTTCATCAAATTGGAAACAAGAGTGTCTAAATTTCACGCTTACTTGAAATGCTGCATTTCACTGGTTTCTTAAATTAATTAATTTCTATAAACTATGTTCATTTTTGTATATTAAAGTGTTTCGAAGCACAGCAAATATAAAATTTTGTTTGTGATTTGAATGAGTAAATTTACAGGGAGCATTTTCTTTATGCAAATGTCTTGCATTCTTAAAGTATTTATGCTCTGTTCTAAAGCATTTTCTTTGTGGGAATTTCTAGATCTGAATAAAATTATGATAATTAACGATAAATTTTCTTACAATGCTTAGACGGCCATATAACCATATCATTTTGTGCATCTTTGTAGATTAATGTAGGGGAAACCGGGGCAAGATGACGAATGTCTTAATTTTTACGTTTTCCGCTAGGTGGCAGCATCAACTGGACGCTACTGGCTCTCCTATCGGCCGTTCGTTAAACAATACCATAGAGACTCTGAAATCACCATTTTTGTGTCAGTTGTGAAGCTTTGATTCTTTTCCGCTGCCACGTTATAACTTTTATGCATGTGTAAATAAGCTCTGCTACAGATACAGGTAAGATATATCGTTTCTCTTTAATATTTATGAGTAACTTAGTTTAAATACTACCTATTACCATGAATAAATGTCAATTAATCGCCTTCCTTCATGGTAACGAAAACGAATATTTTTAAACAGGCAGTCCGGGGCAAGATGACGAGCTCGTCATCTGGCCCTGTGTTTCGGAATTTATTAAACTAACTATGTTGTCCATTCTATTTAAATCCAGTAAACGCTTGTTTGTCTGTGTGTTAGTTCGAACGACCTTGCGCTTCTATCTCCTCTGGGGCTAAGGGGGGGGCGACCAGAGGAAGACATTTTTGCCATCCGCTAAGCCCCCCTAGCCTCCCGAAAGAAAAACCCTATCGGGGTCCGTATCTCCACTTCCAAGCTTCCGATCGGTACGAGGAGAGTACCGTTCGACGGGGTCAAGACCTCCCCCCTGCCCCGCTGGTCCCCCTCCTCCCAAAAAATTCAAAAGGCGTTTAAGGCCAACTTCCGGCATTGTGACCCACCAACAGAAGAATGGATCCAATGCTGTAAATGCCAAGAGTGGTGGCATGAGGAATGTTCCAATTATGAAAATGGCATTTTTATTTGTGACTTTTGTTAGCTGCACAACTAAACACTTCAAAATTACGTTACAATCAATGCATTATGCTTAGTTTGATACTTTGTAAGATGTAAAAACACAGTTATCATTTGTTAAACCATGTAACATATTCAAAAGACAAAATATGAAAAAAAAAGATATAAAAGATAATAAAAGATATCTTTTTCAATGTTGTCATCTTGCCCCAAGGCCAAAGTCATCTTGCCCCAGTACTGGGGCAAGATGACGATTTGTTAATGTTAAGGGAAAATAAAATTATCCTTTATTTTTTTATTTGAAAAATTAAATGGTAATGTATTTAATACTACAAAGGTATAATCTATCAGTTCATGTAAAATTAATTTTACTATTACTTCAAAATAAATTAATAAACAACAAAAATTGTTAACATAGTTATCTTGCCCCGGTCTCCCCTATATATATATATATATATATATATATATATATATACTAGAAAGCTACGCCTGCTACGCTGGTCAATTTCTTATAACGAACTTTTAATCCAACAAAATATTGACATTTCATAATTCACTTTTATATTTTAACAGAATAATAAGGCTACTATAACTTGTGACTCGTGCTATAGCCAATATACACGCCAGGACACGTCGCCCTTATCATTATCTTTTTACGTATGAAGGTTTCGCTATGATACTCCATTGTGAAATTTGGTAATTTTTCAAATTCAATATTTGAAAAATGGTATAATCATTAGATTTGAAATTTATATCAAGAAAAATACAATTTCTTACCTTTCAAACGCAGTTTGCCTAACAAGTTTCTGACAAATACTTTTCGAGCTACTATTTTTTTTCAGTAACTTCAAATGTTTCATTTTCCGCGATTAATCTGTGGCAACAATTAGCGAAAAACCCAGTCGTCAGAAACGCATAGTTTTTTATTAAAGAGGCTGTTGGAGCAGGGATTGTCGCCACCAATTTGCCACCATCACTTTTGAAATCGGTTCGGTAGTTCTAGAGATTCCATAGAAATTGTAATTTAAAATGTTTTTAGAACGCTTTTCGCTCATTTCACCCTTTTAAATTTTGAATTTTTTTTTATTTTGTTTTTAGAGAGCATTTACATCTTATAAATAACTACAATGCCAAATTTCAAATTTCTAGCTCCCTCAGTATAAAAAAGATCGCAATTTTAGAACGTTTTTCGCTCCTGCACCCCCCTGGGGTTAGTGACACCGACATAAAATAGCCTATATTGGAGCAGGGGTTGTCACCATCAATTTGCCACCATCACTTTTGAAATCGGTTAGGTAGTTCCAGGGATTCCATAGAAATTGTAATGTAGAATGTTTTCAGAACGCTTTTCGCTCATTTCACCCTTTTAAATTTCGAATTTTTTTTATTTTGTTCTTAGAGAGCATTTATATGTTATAAGTAACTACGACGCCAAATTTCAAATTTCTAGCTCCTTCAGTATAAAAAAGATCGCAATTTTAGAACGATTTTCGCTCCTGCACCCCCCTGGGATTTTGACACCGACATAAAATATAGCCTATGTTGGAGCAGGGGTTGTCACCACCAATTTGCCACCATCGTTTTTGAAATCGGTTCGGTAGTTCTAGAGATTCCATAGAAATTGTATTTTAGAATGTTTTTAGACCACTTTTCGCTCATTTCACCCTTTTAAATTTCGAATTTTTTTTTATTTTGTTTTTACAGAGCATTTAAATTTTATAAGTAACTATAATGCCAAATTTCAAATTTCTAGCTCCTTCAGTATAAAAAAGATCGCAATTTTAGAACGTTTTTCGCTCCTGCACCCCCCTGGGGTTAGTGACACCGACATAAAATAGCCTATATTGGAGCAGGGGTTGTCACCATCAATTTGCCACCATCACTTTTGAAATCGGTTAGGTAGTTCCAGGGATTCCATAGAAATTGTAATGTAGAATGATTTCAGAACGCTTTTCGCTGATTTCACCCTTTTAAATTTCGAATTTTTTTTATTTTGTTCTTAGAGAGCATTTATATGTTATAAGTAACTACGACGCCAAATTTCAAATTTCTAGCTCCTTCAGTATAAAAAAGATCGCAATTTTAGAACGATTTTCGCTTCTGCACCCCCCTGGGATTTTGACACCGACATAAAATATAGCTTATGTTGGAGCAGGGGTTGTCACCACCAATTTGCCACCATCTTTTTTGAAATCGGTTCGGTAGTTCTAGAGATTCCATAGAAATTGTATTTTAGAATGTTTTTAGAACACTTTTCGCTCATTTCACCCTTTTAAATTTCGAATTTTTTTTTATTTTGTTCTTAGAGAGCATTTACATCTTATAAGTAACTACAACGCCAAATTTCAAATTTCTAGCTGCTTCAGTATAGAAAAGATCGCAATTTTAGAACGTTTTTCTCTCCTGCACCCCCTGGGGTAGTGGCACCGACGTAAAATATAGCCTATGTTGGAGCAGAGGTTTTCAACATCAATTTGCCACCATCACTTTCGAAATCGGTTCGGTAGTTCCAGAGATTACCCCCTACAAACAAACAAACAAACAAAAAAACAATCTTTACTCCTTTATAATATTAGTATAGATATAAATGTATATTATAAACACGTCACATAGTATAATAATAAAATTTAGTACCGCAGAAAAACGCATAGCAGGCAAAATATATACAATTTAGTTGAGCTTGAAAGATTATAGCACCACTGAAAACCTATTTCTACAATTATTGCTCATAAACGAAAAAGTGTCTGAAAGCTTTTCTGTGGCCTTATAAATAATATCAAATAGTATATGCATCATTTTCTTTAGATAAATTATTATTATGCGATAACGTAGATCAATTTCACTGTGTTACAAAAATAGTTTAAGTTTTAAACCTCTCTTCAAACTATTATCGCCTGTAGAGGGTAATTCAATCGAAATATTTTTTGGCCTTTTTAATCCCTGCTAACTGTACATGATGCACAAAAAGTTTCCTATAGGAAATATTCTTTATGATATAATGAAACATGTGAATTTCGTAATGTCTGAAATTACGTAATATAAATAAAATTTAGTTCAATTAATTATAGCTTGTAGACCAAAATATATTCGAATGCTATTAAGAGTGCGTGTAAAAGAACTTTTAAGTGATGTGCAATTATTTCCAATACGGAACATACTGTATTAAACCGAAATAGCATACATAAATTTCGTTTATATCCGTAGACATTTACGAAAATCACTGTGTGGATGCACAGATAGACGGCTAGACAGGAAGACATAGCTAAATCAAAATATCTTTTAGAGTTTAAAATGACTTGTAAGCATTCGATATTTAACCTCCTGAGACTTGAAGGTAAAATAACACTACAAATTCACATTCATTGCTTTTGCACAAACAAAATGACACCATAGTTGTCAGAAAGAACCCTTTTTCTGAAATTTATACTTTAAAGGACTGCTAATTTAGGTTCACAAATATGGATCTAAAATTATCCCTTAAGATATCACTTCAATTATCTATCTCCTAAATTCACGCAATAACAAATTGAAGGGTTTTAAACAAGGGGATGATCTACAATTCCTGAAATGTTTTTATCGTAAAAGGTTCTAGTTAAATAGTTATGAAAATTTCTTACTTTTTTGGCCACACTGTATTTAAAGCATTTTGCAAACTTGGATGAAAATAACATTTATTTTATGAGTAAATAAGTATCATATAATGGTTTTGTTTCAATGTACACTAGTCAGATGTGACAATCCAAAAACTTTCTTCTATCTCATACGGATTTCAACACCAATTCAACACCAATTTATATCAAGTTCTAACTGAATCTAAAGATTTATTAAATTATGTGCGATAGTTATTGAGGAATGACTATAGCAAAAATCGTGTAAATTTTGAAAAATGCAGCGTATTTGCCACCTGTTGTGAAATTCCCACCAAAATCTAATTAACAACAACTTATGGGAACGTGTAACTGAATCTGAAGTTTGATGAAATTCCGCGCATTAGTTCTTGAGATATGGCAATCGTAAATATCAAGAAAAAAGGTAATCATAGCAGCGCCACCTGTTGGGAGATTTACACAAAAACGTAATCAGCAACTATTTATGTTAAGGTTTAACAGAATCGGAAGATTTATGAAATTGTATGCATTAGTGCTTGAGATATAGCTACCGTGAAAATTATGAAAAAAAGCAGAACAGCGTCACCTTTTAGGCTATGTACACCAAAACGTAATCAGCGTCTATTTATGTCTTTTTTCTAACACTACCTGAATTTTGATGAAATTATCTGCATTAGTTCTTGAGATATATCTTTTGTGAAAATCATAATAAATGTAGCATAGCAATGCCATCTGTGGAGCAATTTACACCAAAAACTAATCAGCACCATTTTATATCAAGGACTAACTGAATCTAATGTTTTATTATATTCAGTGCAATAGTTCTTGCGATACAGCGCCCACAAACTTTTTGTCCTATACAGACAGACTGACTCACGGACAGCCATTTTCTAAAAACAGTCAAATCGTATTCAGGACTTTATAAAACGTATAAATCTGTCGAACCGGAAGTCGATAATTTTCATGAATCCAATACTTTCTTGTAAAGATAGAAGAAAGTAAAAACACTCGGCTATATTGAAGTAAAGTAAAAATGTAAAGAAATCAAACAGTTTAGTTTTTATGACGAAGAGAATAGAGGTTCACATTTGTGTACCTCGGGTCTAAAGAGATTAAACTGTACGATTGTACGATTAAACTGTTTAAATTTCTCCTAAATTCAAAATATATCATTAAATATTATGAATTTAAAAATCGCATTTTTATATGCCTCCTCTCATGGAAATATCTTATTAGAGAAACACTCGAAAACAAATTACGATTCACAGATGTCGTAAAGAAAAGTTTGTGATTAATGATTTATAATCACAACACGTTAATTTCTAATTTTGAAATATCTAAAATTTAGAGAAATGCAAGTACCAAAATAAAAAGCAGGCTATACTGGGTGAAGATGCCGTAGTTATATATATATATATATATATATATATATATATATATATATTTAAAATCGCCTATGATTTTTTATGGTTCATTTGTTATTCATTAATTTTTTTATTAAAGTTGATACATTTATGTGTGATTTAAAAACACATTTCATTTTGCAATTGTTATAGAAACATCAAAAATTTTGTTTTTGTAAATGCTTGCTTTTCGGCATTTTACCACAATCTTGGGGTAAGATGGTCAGCTAACTATGGGTAAGATGCCTTATGAAGTTTGAAGGAATAAAATGATTTTTTATCCAGTCATATCTTTTCTTCTCTTTTCAGCAAAAACAAAACCGAATTTATTTTGAAGAAGACCTGTCTCATTCACGTCATGAATGTTGGCTGGATTATTCATTTATATCTTTACTCAAAAATTAATTTTAATAGATTAAAATAGGCATCTGCGTTTTCTCTTGTAAAGCCCTAAAGTCCTGAGAGAGAAAGAAGTTCATCCTTTTTTTACAGAAATATCGGGATTTATTTCAAAAAACTCATAGAAATAGTCATACCCACCCATAATTTTGCCACTGTTAAAAGTGTGCTTTAATGTATATTGTTCAACTAGTTTGTATATAAGTATTGTTTACTTTAGTCACAGTAGGGCAAACTGCAGCAGCTTGCAGTTTGTTGGTATGAGTATCAAGATTTTGTTCAATTTCTGTGTCAAGAACACATTTCGGTCCTAGTACATGTTTTTTGTAATCATTATTAGCAGGCTTTTCTTTATTTTTTTTATTTTCTGGAATGTTGAATGTTTGAGTTACCTTGCACAAAGTTAGTCCTTCTTATTTAACAGTTTTAAAAGAAATTTGAAGGCCATTTTCACTCTACGAATCTCTACTAGATTTACTTTCGTATCACTTTGGCATTTCTGAGGTATCAAAAGCGAGTTAATACAGAAAAGAATTTTAAAATAATGAAGAAACCTTCAGGCATCTAACCGCAAAGTAAAATAAACGGCATCTTTCCCCAACATATTTTTGTCGACTCACCCCAAACCCAAAGTATTGGACAAGAGGCTCGCCTACCAACTAATATAAATAAGCGGAAACTGGATCCAATTACTTTTGGCAGAAAAGCCAGGCATTATACATTCTAAAAACATCAGATTTACTTCTCTAGTGTTTAAACTGTGACTTACATAGGTAAGTACAGAGGGCATGTAAAAATTTTTGGACACTTACCAGGGTTGTTAAGATGAAATAACAACAGAAAAGCATTACTTAAAACTTAAAAAAAGAACGCAAACTGGAATTAAAGTAGCAGTAGGAAAGCTTCTCTCTCACAACTGAGTGACGTTTCTGACGCAATTGAGCACCTGCGTATAGTAAAACCACATGTCAAGACAACTTGTCCATGACACGTTTTCTCATCCCCAGTTATCCTATATTAACTGGAAATGTAATTTGTTTCTATCTGCAGTAAAAATGCTGTATCGGAAAAATGAAATTATAGATTATTAGTTTAATTATTTATTTAAAAAAATATTTGTTACATTTTTGTTTTGTTATTTGATATATTTTATTTTGGCAAATTCGTTTGTATTTTTTACAAAATATAGCTATTTTTCACATGATTAACTTTTTCATTGAGTTATTAATTTAGCAATTACAACCTTATTTTATTAAATATCGCTTTTCTTTTACGGTGACTGGAATATTTTATATAAATCTAGGAGAAATCTGAAACACAGTAATTAAGTAATTTTCATGATGGGAGGAATCGTCTTTCCTTCGCTGCAATATATTTCTAGATTAAATGATACAAGGATCGTACAAAGTATCTTCTCTGCGATAAAAAGGATTTCTTCACAATTAAACCACGCGGATCTGGTAAAAGATCAACATAGAGATATATTTATACCATTCTCCGTAATATCTATCCTTTCAGATAAGGGAAGTAACCAGATGAGTAAATTTTGAAGAATATACCCTAAAACAGGTTTTTATTTTGATCCAACAATAACGATATCTTGAAACCTTCTAGATGTTATTAGCTTCGTATTTAATCCTTGACGTGTAAGATCCAAATCTGCTCTATCTAATGTCAAAGAATCAGCTTACTCTAAGACAAGCATTTGATAAAAGCCTTACCGCGCAAGATTATTTTTCTCCGTCATTGGAAAGAAAATGTATACTTTTATTTTCGTATAAATAAGGACGTCAAGATTAGTTTAGGAAATATTTTAGGTGATTTCCTTTTCTATTCATGGATGATTATATTTCAATTATAACGAAGAATGAAAGTATGAGAAATAAAATGTTTATTTTCATATTATGAAGTTTCAACATTTCCGTCTGTGATCATCTATATTTTCCTTTAGTTGAGAACATATCCCTTAAAAAATGTTTATTATTTTTAAATCTGTTCATTTTTATTTCATGTATCACTTTCTTATTATTTATTTAAAAATAGATCTAAGAATGGTGCATTAATTAAAAGTTATATCGCTTCGCGGTTCTTTGTATTTCATAAATTAAAATACAATTTTATTTTTACTTTTTTCTAACTATTGGAATTTTGTGATTATAAATGAATTAGGTTTTGCACTACTTCTGCCCTAATAGACACCTACGGTTTGCATCATGTCATCAAAAAAGTATTAAATGTCTAATAACTGTAACATTTAATTTTCTTAAGTATGTAATTTTGTCGTCGCTCAGCGCAAAATTTTAAGAATTAAACAATATTTAATTACCGCAGTTGGATCGAATGTGATTTGTTTGATTTTTCATGATATTATATATGTTACTGTAAAACCAGAAATTAGGTAAATCCTAGAATGTACCAATGTGAGTCGGTAAAAGTTCGAAATATGCTTCTAAATGATTTCATTTCAAGGTTTTACGAAATGATTTCGGTAAATGCTAGGATTAACTGAATCCTTTGGTGAAAGTCCGAAGTGATTGATAAACGTGGCATTTCATTCTTAAAATGCGCGGTTAACATTATTTTATTAAACCTTACGAATATATCTATTATATTCAAATGAACATTTAATTATTTTCATTTATTTAAAAATTATATGAGTTGGATAGTAAATTAATACAACTTTATTTATATTCCCTGTTTGTTCTCTTTACTAAATTTTAAATAATCTGTTTTACCATATCAAATTTAAACAAAGCCTAGAATAACTTTAAACTTAACTTCATATAACATTAAGTGTATTCCACTTCCAAGTCAATACTTTCGTTTTCCATAATACCCCTGCATAATCATATATTTATAACTTTTACTAAGTCATCTTCAGTGTTTATGTTAATACTTAAATTACATGGCAAAATTAAGTTAGAGCTTCTGAGTTTCATAGGAATACCAAACATAATTTTGTGAGGTGATCATTTCATTCTTTGATGCTATGCTCTGTTTTTAGGTACGTTCGTAATTATATAAATACGTAGCACCTATAGTCGTCGTTTGGTCCGTCCGTCTGTCCGCCTGTCTGTCTGTCATCATATAACAACGCAAAAACTACCCAACCAAATGGTTTGCAATTTAAAATATATTATCTTTGCAGAATTTTGTCGAGACATTTCAAATTTTATTAAAATCGAATCAAAACTTTAGGAGATATTAATAAAAATATTTATTAAGAAATTTGAATTTTTTTTTTTTTAATCGGTGCTTTTTTGTTATAGGAGCTTCCGATGGATGTTAAATCGTCAAGCGACCGAGATATTTATTTTATGACAGAAATTAATCTGCAGACGATATAATTCATTTCACAGAATTAAAAATCATCAAGATCTGAATATTTATATAACTAGCTGATACATATATATCTGAATATTTATATAACTAGTTAAGATATTTGTATGAACAGTGTCATAAAATATATACTTAACTAGCTGTTTAACCCGTTCTACGCACGGGATATCATGAATTTAATTCTAAAACGTGCGTACGAACGCACCTTGTTTGTAACGTTTGACGTACAATTTCCAATTTGTTTGTTATTTGTAAACATTTAATGCTTCTGATCACTTTGTTGAATTATTTGTTTCTATCCATATTACTAACATGTTCTCAATGGCTTTTTTAGCTCGTACAACTGAATCATGTGACTCAATGTATATCGGTTTACGAAGAGCTAATTTTATACCATTTCACATTTCACTTAAACGTTTTATAATTTGACTGCAAAATTCCCCAATCTGCCGGAATGGAGAATGTTTAACGCTTGTAAGTTGAGAAAATTTCCAAAAAACATTATTCTACTTCATCAACTACTTTTCTGTGCAAAAAGGGGGGAAAGACAAACTTTGTAAGATTATCTTGATAATCTAAAACGAAATTCATATCACGACCAGAATTGGACTACATATCTATCAGGTCGACGTGGAATAGACAATTAATTTTCTATGTTCAAATGGTTTGAATACAATTCTCTTTTTCAAAGATATTTGATTTCTTTTCTGACATGCTTCACATAGTCTGAAATACGTAATGATAGATTCTACAGTCACATTCTTGTAATTGCGATTCAGTTCCTTAATTATTCAGGGTCTTCCACCATGGCGAATGGTCATAGGAGCATCGTGTATGACGTTGAATAGTTCTTCAAAAGTAACATAGTACATAAATTCTGTTTTTCCTACATATAATGGCGCTGTAATTTTCTGTTCACTTCCTATTTTGACAATATTATAGCGTTTCAACCGTCTATAAAGAACTGATAATTTTTCTTAACAAATTTATCTTCTTTCACTTCATGTATTAAAGAATTGTATCCCTCAATTGTTAAATAAAAGTTTTTAACCTTCTTATTATTTACTGATTCATAATACTAAAGCTCATAAAACATTTTTCTACAAAGTATCACTAATTTTTTATAACGAAAAAAAAAAAAAAAACTTTAAGTATGTTGTTGACATCAGAAAGCATTTTTCTATATTATTCTATTATAAAAAATTAAATAGCCCTTTTACAAAAAAATGTACAAAAAAATACGAAGTATAGTGCATTTTCTTAAATTTAACTCGTAGTTACTGTGATCAGCAGATACAAAAAGACACATTTCAACAGCCCCGTCTGTTGGGTAATTAAATACAATTTTGGACCAAAGTATATATTTTCAATTAAAGCTTCAAATATAAATTTTGCCGCATTTGAACACAATAGACACTGAAATTCTGCTGGGAATGTTCATCGAAAAAAAATCCTTAGCATAGTAGCGCCCCCTGTTGCAAAATATCATAGAACAAAGTATACAGAAAACATTCACTGTAGAGAGAATGATTCACAATAGGTTTCTTTTCCATATTGTCTTGATCTGTCCTGTGAATATACTTAAAACCATTTATACAAAATATCTTAAGGATGTATTCAAATCCAAACTGCTTAATTTGAGACACATTTGTAAATTCATTTTTGCTCTAAAATGCCTCCAATTGGCAGGTTCTCTTATTCAGAAACTTTATAATGTCCGTATTGTCTCGATTTTTT
This sequence comes from Maratus michaelseni, assembly GCA_963931845.1. Taxonomy (NCBI): domain Eukaryota; kingdom Metazoa; phylum Arthropoda; class Arachnida; order Araneae; family Salticidae; genus Maratus; species Maratus michaelseni. The sequence goes on along the minus strand of OZ007590.1, from coordinate 103,190,230 downwards.
GATAAAGGCAGAATAAATTTTTAAAAAAGGCTGTCAAAGTGGGCAGTTTGAACCGAATTTCCCGAAGCGATAGCGCTGGAAACAAAAAAAAATCGTACTGTGAAAATAATTGTTTGTAAATCAATTTCTAATTAATTGAACGTAAAATAAAAACATGGGGCCCTTATAATTGTCTTCATAAATCACGCCGCCAAGTTTCATGTTTTTATTTTAAAAATTGAGTCTGGGAATGTGTCTCAAATTTTGAGTTGTTGAGCGTGGAAAAAAATTCTTTTGAATACCGCCTTAAGTATTGTAAATTTCAACAGCAATATCAGATGACATTTGACATATTCAGGATATTAGACAAGATAATTATGATAGGCTGTAGAAGACGCTACTCCGAAGTCGTTCAGTTATTTCATTACATTCATCTTAAAAATAGTGATAATATAAAAAGAAATCCCTTTGCATCAGAAATGAATTGCGCTGTAGAAAGGCAACATTTTGATTTCTAATAAGCGCTTCTTCCAGTAATAGCAGCCTGAACTTCTACAATTTTTCTGTTTATTTGTATTATCACAATGGATAAATTTTGCACTATCAATTTTGCAAGTGTTTTATATATTCATATTCTTCGCTTTCTGAGTGCATTTATAGCTGAACAATAACTTATTTTCCAATGTAGGAAATTGAAAAAATAAAGATTTCATTTCAGAGTACCTCTACTATGAAAAGAATTAAAGGAAAATTTATCCAGTTACAAGATCTTCTACACGGTTAAAAATTTGCAGCAAACTGTCCAGTCATTTGACCGTTTTTGTAGAAAACGGTTATATAAGCGTAATTTAACTATATTCTGACCGTATTATTGCTAATTTTAGGGTCAGAATATAGTTAATTACGGTTATGTAACCGTTTTCTAGAAAAATGGTCAAATGACTGGACAGTTTGCTGCAAATTTTTAACAGTGTAAATAGGGTAATTTTAAATACGATCAAACAGTATGTAAATGCTGAAGAATGAGTTATGATTCTACAATATTTTCATTATACTTGAATAATACATTCTAAATAGATTGAAAAAAATATAACTTTAATTAATTTAACATTTGTAACAATTTTGTCCTTGTAACACATGCGAGATATTTTAACTGGCTACGTTACAATTCTTCAATACAAGATTGACATGTGTTTCCAATTTAGATTTCCACACACGGAATTTTTAATAAATTTTATGAGAGTTTATCCTGTACATCGTGCTGTGCAAAATGAATTTATGTGTAGGTTATCACAGAAAAATCGAAATTACAAAAACGACACTTTTTACAGAAATATTGATTAATGCATCCTCGTTATTTTTTATTTGAAATAAATTGAATTTATGTAAACACGATACCTTAAATGAGATGTGCCGCAGCTCATGAATTGCGTGGAGTGCCCACCATGAAGCGAATATCTTAGCTTGTTTTGTTTTATTTAGGAGAATAAATACACTAATATTCATGCAGTGAAAATATACATAATCCCTGCTATCGGATATAACACTCACAGCTTTAAAAATAATAAATTTATATCGATGAGAAGAAAAATAAAATGATCAAAATCTACACTTATTTATTTTTATGAAATATAAATTTTGCATTTTTAATTAAATATTATAAAATTTAATTTTTAGTAAATATATACAACTTTTATTCATACACATAACAAAAATTTAATTTTTTTAATGGATTTTTTTTTACTATGAATACATAATACAATTATAGGTTACAATTTGAAAGCATTCCAAATGCATCTTTCATAATTGGATGTTTTAAATTTTCTTATAGAATTTGGTCAACTCCATGTTCTTTTTAAAATATTAGTCTATTAGTACAATTCATAAATTACCATCATAATAAGTTAAACCTAAATAATTTTATTAATAGAAATATATTTTTAGGAAAATTGTAAAAGTTAGCATTATCTAGTGCAGGAAATTGTCGGTGTAATATAACTTGCATTAAGAAATGTAAAATAATTTATCTGTAAACAAAGATATTCCAAACTTCTATACAGTAAAGCCACCATAGCGGATACCTTTATTCAGAGAAGTGTTTGTAAGATTTTACTTCGAAAAAACAGAACTCTTGCGAATAATGTATAATTTGGCGGTCCTAATGTGTTCGATATTCAGAGGTTTTAGTGTATATGTAAATTGAACATGGACTTTTAAGTATTTATGAGGAAAATGACGCGTGATATTTAAAGATTTAAAACAGTTTTATTAAATAACATTAAATTTTATTATTTTCATAAATTATACATAAAAAATATCATTAAGAAACCTCTCACTCAGTATCAATGATATTAACAAATCTCCCTGTTAAATAATGCAGAACATCTACTAGGTTCTAATTTCTCACTACAATACCCGTATAATTTTATTAGACACTCATTTCGGCGGAAAAACCTATTGTCTGCCTCGGTGCAGCTCATTTAAAGCTCGGAGCGCGGATGAACAATTCCGTAACACATGACCTATTTTAACTAAAGAATGCTCAATTTCGTCTCGCACTATCTTTTTGATATGAGTTAATATTAAAGGGATGTGTCTCTCAGATGCTTTTGGTGGGAAAGAATATTCTCGAACATCGTAGCAAAATAAAATCACGTAAAAAACTAATGGAACATTTTTGGCTTTTGCGTATTGAGACAGAATAAGTTTCTTTATAACAAAACAATTTAAAAGGATGATTTTTTAGACTATTAGGAAAAGGAAAATGGTGAATTTCCACAGATTAAAAGAAATAAAGGAGATTTAAATACGGGAATAAATGGGAAATATTTAATATAATAAAGAATTTAAGAAAATAAATTTTTTAAGAAGAAATATTTTTATGAAAGGGATTTTTACATTTTATTTGACGTGAAATAAAAGGTGAATTTAAGTACATTAGGTAAAAAGAGTTTTAATTATGGACAGTAATAGAATATTTTTAAGAAAGGGAATATTTCAATAAACTAGTGTTGTAAATAGAATTCTAATAAAAGGAATTTTTTATAGAATAAATTTAATAGTGTATGGAATTTTAAATTTTGTAATATAAATATGTGTATAATATCTGAAAATGCACAAACAAAACAAATTTAGCGAAGTTTTATAAAATAAACTTAAATATGTCAATATATTATTTTTTTATAAATTGACCAATCACTAAAGAAGGAAACTTTTTGTAACTTAGAAATGTATTATTGTGATTTTAAAACATAAATAAATAAAAACATGAATTAAGTTTTATTTATGATCAATGAAAAGCACAAAAACAAAAATCGATTTTTTTTACTCTTGCATGGAGGTAGCATTTTAGCATTGCCTCACTATTTAAAATGATTTCAATGATTGCCTATCTTTAAATGAAAATCATTACCGTTGAAGACTTTTCTACAAATAAATGATTTATCTTCAAACAGCTACTCTAGATTGAAACATTTTTATTCCTGACATTTCTAGGCCATTTCAGTAGTAAAGAGTCAATAGTTCAAATAATTGATTTCCGAAGATTATTTACAGTCCTTCCACTTGTTATTTGAAATAAGACGCATATTATTTTACGAACATATCTGATTCCAAGAGAGTTTTAAAAATATTACACTGTTTTTAAGATCTTCTATTTTAACTTAACCTGGTTTATGTAATATACATCTTTGTAATCAACGTTTCCTTCAATTTCTAATATGCAATAATTATAAAAATTATGAACAAATGTGTGTTTCCCATGACAATATACATTTTTTAACTAAATAATTTAATTTTTTTTAAACTAAATAATATTATATAAGTTGATATATTAATAATTTATGTTAATTATTCTTTTAACATTTCCTGCTCATTTTAATCAACATCGTCTTCAGCCATTGGTTGTTTCTGTTTATGGGTCTTTAAAGGCAAAGCTGAGGTCAGTCCAAGATGATTGGCTGACAAATAATCTTGGAGAGCATATTACAATTTACAACCTCTCAGCTTTAGCCAAGGAGGCATTTTTGTCAGCTTTTAGTACTAGCAACATAAACATAACCAGTGTTTTTAGGAACACTATCATTTTCCTTTTTAACAGCAATACATTCACTGAAACTGATTTTATACCAGTTTATGCGACTGACAGACCACATTTAGAACATTTTAGACAGACCACATTTATTGTGTTACTGATATTTGCATATCCGTGCAACTTTAACTTCGTAATTCATTAAAATTTCAGTTAAAATATATAATATAAATTGCAGTTTTTAAAATACATAATTAACTGTGTTTTGTCTTCTTATATTACTAAACTGATATATAACAGTCATATAAGATCGTATATTACAAATATAATTACATATAAGTTTATAATTAAAAATTTTAATTTGGTATCATTGAATACAGAGAGGAAAATATTTGTGTTCCATCCATCCCTGCTGTGGGGATGATTGGGACAGAGAGGAACTTTTTTTTAAATTTCATAATATATTTCTGTATAATAATAATCTTGAATAAATATTGTGCATAAGATGTAGACAAACACCTAATGCATGAAATGCGATATACATTATTATTAATAATAACTTATTTAAAATATTTAAAAGAAATATTTTTGTGAAAAAGTCCCGTTTATCCCATGTCTCCCCTACTATGTATAGGTGAATATTTAAGCTATCAGTTTAATTACTGCATAGAAAACGTATGAACTACTTGATAATGTAAGCTTCACTTACTTCATCTTTATATTCGTCATAGTTAACTGTAATTTTAAATGTCGAGAGTGTCATTTATGAAAAACCTGTATATACTGCTATTTTAACAAATACATAAATCTTTATTAAAAGAAAAAATAATTACGAAAAAAATTACATGTGGGAAATTAAAAACAGAAACATGGATAATATTACGTCGTTAACAATAATAGGAAAAAAATATATTATTTAATTCATCGTTGTCAAATATAAAATTGATGCAGTATTTATTTTTCAATTTTGCATGTTATTTATGAATAATTGTATTAAGGAAATTCAAATCAATCACCTGAAAAATCCTATTGAACGCATACGTAAATTGGAAACTCGTTGAACTTTTGCAGTTTGTCAGACTAGTATCTCGTGGCTGACATCACGTGACAATACTTAGATAGCTGCCTTCAGATCACAGATTTGCCTACTTATTTTAATGTTTTGTTGCTAAGCGGTTATGTGCTTTGTGGAGGAATGGTTAAAGCAGTGCATTTGAGTCTAGCTAATATGAGTTCGAATCCCACGTTTTCTTTCAATTCCCAACTTTTCTTCTAGATATTTATTTAAAAATGATTTATCAGTTAAAATATATTATTTCCGCTTAACTTTTTTATTTAAAAATATTTTATCGGTTGCTTTATATTTTTCATGATAAATGGAATCATCTTTAATAAAAAGCTATGCGTTGCTGACGACTGGGATGTTCGCTAATCGTTGCCACAGATTAATCTCGGAAAATGAAACGTGAAGTTACTGAAAAAATTAATTGCTCGAAAAGTATTTGCCAGAAAATTGTTTGACAAACTGCGTCAGAAAGGTAAAAAATTGTATTTTCCTTGACATAAATTTCAAATCCACTGATTATGCCATTTTTCAAATATTGAATTTCAAAAATTACCAAATTTCACAATGGAGTACCATAGCGAAAACAACACGAGTCAGAAATTATAGTAACCGTATTATTCTGTTAAAATATAAAAGTGAATTATGATGTCACGAGTGCATGATTTTTATTTAATTCTCGACAAATACTAGATGCGCCATTTATTTTTAGTTGTGAATAATATAGGTTAATTCACGTTATTAAAAAATGTAGCTATAAAACATATGAATCAATGGAAAACGGTAAGTAATAAATTGCAAACGCAATAGTAAACCGTATTAAAAAAAACATAACTTAGTGAAATAAGAATCCTTTATTATGTTATTTTAGGATATTCCATGTAAAAGTACAGATTACTTTAAAATACAAGGTTAATTTCACCGATATATTTTGTTTGATTCAAGGTTCTTTTGGAGAAACCGACCAGCGCAGCGGGCGTAATCTGCTAGTATTTTTAATAAAGGTAAAATTTGAGTTAATAACAATTAAAGATATATTTTTATTTTTAAAATAAAATACTTACTTAAATATTCTAGTTTAGATTTTTTTCTACTTTTTGATTTTAAAATGTTATGCATGGAATATTTTAATAAAAGTTAATTTTGATATTATTAACAATTAAATTTATTTCTATTAATCATATAAAATACTTATTTAAATACGATAATACGTTCTTAAATTTTTACATTAAAGCGTCCTTTTGATATTTAATGTCTCATTTAAGTGCAATATTACCAAATACATTTTTTAAGCGAAATATATTTAAATATGTCAAAGTTAGAAATCTAACTATGGTCACGTGATGTCTGCCGCGAGACACTTGCAAACACACTATTAGTAGACAATGATTTGTAGAAAACCAATTACATGAGTTTTTACTAGTTTCTATTTTACGAATACGTCCATTAATTTAATTGCGAATATTGAAATAGATCAGCTATGAACAGCTATTCACTATTCACTATTTCATTATGGAGAATTTGCACTCATAAAATTTTAGCCCAATATAAAATTTTATATGGAATCGATATCTTTCAAAAAGTTAATCTAAATTTTTGAAAAGGTTTGAAAAAATTTAATGTACAATGCAAATTTTTCAAATTTCAATGTTGATAGTATATTGTAGCTAGAGTTGCAAAGAACCGGTTTATTCCCAGGTTTATTTCCAATAGACACGTTTTATTCCAAGGTTTATTCCCAAAAGACCTGGTTTATTCCCAAAATAACCGGATTATTCTCAGGTTTAAACCGCGTTTATTCTAGTCTTTGCAACTCTAATTGCAGCACATTAATGTCATGATTCCATTATACAAATACGCATTGAAATATTTATTTTATAAATTGATATATTAGGGTATAATTATTTGAACCATATAAATATTTATTCTATTGTATTGAAAAAATATTTATTCCAGTGTTAGGTTTCATTGCTTTTCAGAACACCATTTTTCTCTTATATTCCTTATTTATAACGTTCTATCTCTTCCGAAGGAGCTTAAGTCAGTAGCCTGAAGTGAAAACTAAAGTACTTAGATAAAGCACCAGAGAAACTAAAATGAACACAGAAAAAAACTTAGGACACCTTAGTATTCATTCTTAAGGGGAAATATTTCCAAGTTAGTAAGAGTAAAAATACGAAATATTTATTAAAGAGAGTTAGTTCACTTAGTATGACGTTATGGTATTATAAACTAGTTGAGGAAAATTAAACATAAATGTTCTTTTTCAACAATTATACTCAGAAATAATGCAATGTGTTTTGTTATGATAAACTTACGTTAATATGTGATTGTTAACATAAATGTTAGTAAAATTTTTCTTTTTTTAAAACAGACAATTTTAAGAGCGATTTCAAAACAAATCGTTCATTTTATGCAATATAAAAAAAATGAAAAGTGTAAAAAAAACATATTGATATTTGGATAACATATTTACTTATAATGTTTTTAAATTATTTAACAATAAGATCTATAAAATTAGTTATTTTATAATTTCAATAAAATACATTATATCTTTTATTACACACGCACACACACACACATATATATAAATATATGTATGTATGTACATTAAATCAGAAAATGTTCTACGCTTTTTAAAGACTTTGTCATTAAAACTAATAGAGGTCTAAATTTAATCACAATATATATATATATATATATATATATATATATATATATATATATATATATTAATTATTAAAATATAGCTTTTCTTTTAAGACAGGAAACGTTTTGAGCACTGAATACATTTTAAATGTTACCCATTTAGAAATTATGTAAGTTCAACATACATGAAAATAAGCGTTATATATTATGACACAAAAATAATATCTTATTTAGTCATATAAATTTGTTTCGAGTATATTGAAGTTATGTCATGTACACATCCTGCTTGAGTCTAAATATTTGTTTAAGAATATTAAAAAAAAATTCTATGTGTAAGAAAGGTGATCTATGTCGCTATATTAAATTTCGTGCTTTCTGCATTTAAAATCCCAAAATTGATATTTAAATGAAAGTACCCCATTGTAAATGTGCATTAAGTTGTAAAGAAGAATGTTCAATTTCCTGAATGTTAGAAGAATGTTTGATAACTGTACACTTAATTTTTAAACACAGTCAACAGTCTTACATTACTATTTAATTTCACCTAACACCATTGAAAAATGCAATAACAAATCTTATATATATATTTTTTCAATTCATAATTTTTTTCATAAAAATATGTCATCAATTTATTACTCTTTGTTCATAAGTGAAAGTTTTATGTATAAAGATGACCAAATTTCGTTTTTGTGATCGTATCGAATTAATTAGATATAATAGGTAATGTGAACGATCGTAAGCAGGCTCATTTTTTACGTACTGCGGATTTTTAGTGTTAGAATTGCGTACCAGTTCCATAGGATAGGCTAATTAGTTTATTGCAAGCAGACCACATTCAGCTTACAATGACGTGACATACACATCATTTATATACATGTACAAAATTCGTTAGTGTTCATGCGATATGATATATATTTTAAATACATACTAAAATTAAAGTTTTTTCTTAGAAATAAATGAATTTCTCACCTGCTCTCAAAAATAAAATAAAATAAAATAAATTCCGAAAATAAAACTTTTATTTCTACCATGTCCTCCTTTTGGCACTGAAGAAATGAAATTTCATTTTCTCACTAACCAATCCTCCCAAAACAAAATTTCTTCTTTAATCTAGAGAGAAATCCTTGAAGTTGTCAACTTTGTTCCTTGACCTTAAAAAATAATCATTATCATTAACTTTAAGGCCAATTTGAAGAGAAATCTACAACAAAGAATATTTTTTGTAAATAGTGGTACGAATAGATTAAAAAAAATGATCACTTGTGCAAGCCTGATTTAAGCACCTTTTTAATATGAAATACTTCTACAATGCGATTACATTAGAAGATAAAGAACTGAATATACTATTACTAAATCAAGTATCTAAACATTTAGATAAAAGAATATGTTTGTGCAAATATACGGGCAAAGCAGACTTTCAGGTGAAACGTATTATGTATTCATGGAAAAGCGAATGCATAATGCGTTTCGCGTTCAGTGAAGCGAATTTTGCATTAATGAAAAGTGAAAATGCGTTCTCATCGTCATATCAAGCGTCTTGTTGAAAGAAATAACTAATTCGGGTTTCAGTAGGTTTTAAGTTACTAAGTATGTGCACGTAATATTTCAAATTAATTTTAAAGTTACATAATTTACGATGCTCCTGTTACAGTGAGATGACTTCGTATTTTATATAAATTCTTCACCCTTAGTAAAATTTCTTATCATAAAAGTATATAAAAGTCAAAACTTTTATTTTCTTACTTCTGATTTATGGATAAAAAGCATGCTTTAAACATTTATAGTAGCCAAGATCTCACACATGAGAACTAATTTTAAAAATGCCTTTTATTTACGTGAGCGAAGAACCCATGAATAGTCCATTTCTCTTGAATGTCATTTATTAAATTAACTTATATGTTTATGTTAATGGAAAATCCATTTTAAGTAAAAATGTTAATTTAAAAAGATTAAAATTAAACTATAGGGTAGACCGGGGCAAGTTTGCGCATGGGGCACGTTTACGCAGTGCAATTTTTTCCGAAACGAGTTATAACTGGTGCGCCATCAGTTATGACAGATTAATGCTGCTCCTTAGCGGGTATTCTCACAAGATTTTGAGCGTCAGTCAAACTTTGGTCTAGCCTGTGGAAAGGATAACATGTTTTCTGTCAAGGTGAGTAAATTTTGTGTTGAACTTATTGGAACTTATTGTGAAGTAATAATACTTAGTTAAGGATAAACAAATGTATGAACATTAGCAGAATTTTATCCTTTTTTCAGAACTGTATTTGTATGAACAGAAATGGTATTAATTTTCGTTGCACGTTAAAAATAAATACAAACATGGCGACGGGGCACGTTTACGCATTGACATCGGGGCACCTTTACGCTCATTCTTACTGTGATTACCAATCCAAAAAAGGACAAAACTAGGTTCGTCTTAGATGCAAAAGGTGGTCCCATGACAAGTTTGCAAAAGGAAATACTTTATTTTTTGTTTGTAAAAACTGTAACAGTGATGAAGAAGATGACTAAATAGTTTCTGTTTTTAACTAGCAATAAGACCTATGTTTTCAGTTTAGCCTATAAAATGTTCTTTAATTAATTCTCTTATTTTTTTTTTTGTTTTTAAACAGTGTTTTAAGTTATAAATAAAACATCTCAATTTGATTAAATATTTATTTCTCTTACTCTTTGGTGTCACTTAGAATATGCGTAAACGTGCCCCGGGGCAAGTTTACGCAGATGATTTGGACCTAAAAGAATTTTTTTTTTACTGTTAAAAACACAAATACGGCAACAACTGAATACACACATTTTGACTTTATTAACTGCTATATAAAACCACAATGTCTAAAATTTCCTAAGTTAAAATATGAAAATTAGAAAAATCATTGAAAAAAATCCCCGTAAATGTGCCCCGGTCTACCCTACTATGTATCGTAAAGCAATAACACATAAAAACGAATTTTAGTTATTTAGTATTTTATTCATGTATATCTTATAGGATTATAAAAACTTTTCTCCGGACCTATCTTAGCGATTCTTATTAAATACTTGTTTCGGTTATAGCGGTTTTTATTTGTGCGGTAATAGTTTCAGATCAGTTAACTAGTAAAATCTCAAGAGAAAAGCATAATGCTTTCAGAAATTAAACAATTCGCACTACACATATTTCAGTTTCTCCAAGATGTATCATTTACTTTGACTTTTTCGTTTCTAAAAGTGTATACCAATACTGGAGATTCCGGTTAATAGGGACACATCAGTTGTAAGAAAAATTGTCACAACAAAGCAGTTTTCCCTATTATCAGAATTAAACCCTTAAGAAGCATATTCAGTTTAGTGATAGTATGCTGAATACCAGATATATTACATTTCATCAAAAGTAGTCATTATTTTTAATTACATGTGTATAGTTTAATTACATGTAATGTAAGGAGATGAAATGAAGGTTTATTTGTATTATACAAACAAAAATAAGCTTCGAAGTTTCAATTTTCAGCTCTTTCGTCAAAGCTATCATCACTATCATCCATGCGATCATCAAAATTAGAAACATAATCTCTGCCCGTGTCTAACATAATTTTTCTATAAAATCCTAATGAGAGATACAAGCAAATTCGAAAGCGAAACTCTGCAATTTACGAAAGACAATGCGTAACAAATGACTAATGCGTAAACAAATGATCGATGAAAAAATAAACAAATCAGAGGTAAAACTAATGAGTTTTTTGGACACGTAACGCCATCTATTGGGTGCAAAAGCAACCATTGCTTATAGCAATGTTGAGCACGTACAAACCAATCACAATAGCAAAAAACCAGATGCTTAGAACATTGTAGACTGGACATAAAATGAGAACGTATGCACATACGTCCTGGTATTTGAAACAGAAGATTTCATGACGTACGCAAGTACGTCGTGGTGCTTAAGGTGTTAAGGACATTTTTTGATTTTGTTCTTGACATTCACTCCCTTTAAACAGCTACCTAAATAAAAGGCGTCTCATATAACCGGAAACTACTATATTTCATATTGGTACATTAAAAAAAATATGCAAATGAACGCAAGAAGAGTTTTCATTTTTCGAACGATATTAGGGTCGACGAATATGCATTTCAAATCAACATATATTTGAAACATGTAGATTATCATTGTATATATTATCATTTACAATTTCACGCTCTGACAATGGCATTTTTCAATAAAAATACCTTTAAAAATTGTGCATTTTTAAAATTTACTACACTTGTTTTCCCTGTGTAAATCGCGGGATATACAGCCGGAGGGTTTTGCGGGAGGTTTTGTTTAGAATATATTTAAAAGATTTTGATGTTGCCTGTATTTATCTTATTAGATTAATATATACATAACAGAAATATCGTAAAACAATCTATTAGGAATCGAATGTCAGTAAAATTTCAGTATTTTTGCAGAATTTATTTGTTTAGCGAAAATGACAATTGAACTAGACTGTTAACGGTATTATCTGTCAAAGACATTTACAAATCTGCATTCGCTACTGTTTGACTCATTCACTAAATCACATTCACCAATTGTTTTTAATAAATTAGAAATTGAATGGTCAAGACGATTGTCATTAACCAAATTTTTTATTTTTATAATTTTGTATTTTATATTTTTAAAGTGAATATAATATTACAGTACACTGTAAAAAATGACCAATGTTTCTTATTTTATGAAAATATGCTATAACCACGAACGAAAATATAATATAATCTTCTGAGTTATCCGAAATTTCAAATTGCATGTTACATTGTCTTTTGAATCCCTAGAAACGAATACAGTTTCAAAATTTAAAGAATAATTTATAAAAACAAATTATTTTTAGCTGCCCGAATTTTTCTGAAACGTTTCTGAAGGGTTTTTATATTGTATTAATTAGTGTCCTCAGCCTGGAATACCTATTTTTCGAATGCTATCAATTCTAAATTAAACATTTTCATGCTCAAATAAAATGTTTAACAGACAAACATGCAAAATTAACAGCGTTAACAATAACATTAAAATTAAGATTATTTCATTACTCTTTCATGTATGAATTAACTTATTCGGCTGAAAACGTGTACTTGAGAATGGATAACATTCGAAAAACAGGTATTCCAGCCTGAGGACACTAATTAATACACATTAAAAACCCTTCAGAAACGTTTCTGAAAAATTCGGGCAGTTAAAAATAATTTGTTTTTATAAATTATTCTTTAAATTTTGAAAATGTATTCGTTTCTGGGGATTCAAAAGACAATGTAACATGCTATTTTAAATTTTGGATAACTCAGAAGATTATATTATATTTTCGTTCGTGGTTATAGCATATTTTCATAAAATAAGAAACATTGGTCATTTTTTACAGTGTACGCAGTGCGACCACTTACAGTGCCACCTATCTGCAAACTGCGGTGTTAGAGTTCCTATAACGAAAACGATGTGTGATTTATGAAAAAAGTCAACTGTATAGTTTCAGAGCATCCTAGATTTAGCATGTAAAAATAATTTTATAAAAGCCTTAAATGTAATTATTTATATCCAATCACCAGCTTAAATCATATGCAGAAGAATGGAATTATAAGGAATCAAGTTAAGTATACTCATTGTGTCCACAAGTCTTTATTCAGTACCCTGTATATTGTTTCAGCATATTTTACTTTCAGTGTAATCTTGTTCTGAATACAGTATAAAACACTGACTCTGTTCTCTAAAGAGAATTACATTAATAAGCTAAAAATATTATTTAAAATTTTAGAAATACCGAAAAATTATTTACATATAAATTAGACATTTCATTTGATAAAAATGTTGCGCTAATCTATTTCTATGTAAAATATCCAGTACAGAGTGTATGAGTGATAAAATAAAACAATACATTTATTTCACAAAATATACCAGTTCAAAATCGTCATTTACATTGTTTAATATATGAAACATTTACAAAAGAATATATATATATATATATATATATATATATATATTCCAGAAAGAATAATTTTATAAAAAGTTTAATAAAACACGAGATTCAGTAAGAAAGATTTTTTGTTACAGAAAAATGAGTTAATCAATTCCCATAAAATTGTTTTCAAAATGAATAGAAATAAATAATTTTTTAGATTTTATTCAAAGTTATACAAAACGATATATATTACGTGGGTATTTATTATTTTCAAAGAGTGTTATATTCTTTTGGAAGCGTAAATGAAAAACTAATATATATATGCATATATTAAATAGGAAACTTCTTTCAAATATTAGTTTCTTTTCATATTTAAATCCATTTCCATTTTAGAAAAATAAAACATTATTTCATTTTGAAAGAAAAGTTTCTAAAAGTCAATTATTTAAAGAATATTTTAAAGTTATTATTTATATTTAAGCATAGTGTTTAGCTAGAGTTTACTGCTAAATATTAATATCTGTTATATTTTTAACCGATAACAATTTTAAAGAGTTCGGACAACAAGAACTTTTTTTAAAACAATAAAACGAACCTACAAGACAAAAAAAAAAAAAAAAAAAAAAAAAAAAAAAAGAAAATGTCAGTTTACGGTCGCTTTTACCACTAAATATCAAAGTTTTTTCTCTATTTTCTCCTTTAAAAATATAAATTCATAGAAAATCGGGTAAAGATTTAAAATCATACAATATTGAGCTTTATTTAAGGTAGTCACGGGTACGGGTAATGCCGGGCTGGTCAGCTAGTATAATAATAAAATATTCAAAAGCATAACCGAAGCAGCACAAAATGGTCAGGTCAAGTTTGTCTAATTTTAGTATTCTACGGTTGACCAACAGTAAGAAATATTCACCTTACCATACCATTGGCCAACTAACAATTTATCATTCAACGCCAAACAATCTTTTCGTACAAAGGCCCATCGCTATATTTCTACGAAAGTCCAACATAGTATTCCATGCAAAGAACTGAATACATGACCTAGGGTGGAGCGAAAAAAATGATTTTTTTTTTACAAAAAACGGGTAGGTGCCAAAAGTTGCCTTTATACTAGTAGATCAAATATCTGAAATTTTACCGCTGAAATAAAATGACTTGAGTCTGCGCTTTTGGTCCAAATGTCGAAATTTTTGATAAAATTTGACAATTTTTCAAAAAAAAAATTAAAATTTTCTGTAAAACTGGTTATGATTTAAAAGTGTAATTTGAACCTTTATTAATAAAGATTTAAAATATTGAAACGATAAAACGATATCTTTATTATGTATAACTGGAGCAAATCTGAGAAATTTCGGTAAAAAAGAGGCTTTACCTTTCTGGTACAGCGTACAGCGAATCGTTGAAAAAAAATTAATAGAAAGAATATTAGATAAAGCAGCATCGCAATTAGAAGATTCTGCATGTGAAATTGAAATAAACAAATCAGTATGCAATGATTCAATAATAGATACAATTGAATTACCATCTTCGTCCTCCTATACCGAATCTCGAATGAAGTTTGGAACTTTTTCTAGAGCATGTGATAGCTATAGAATTTCTGATCAGTGTGCTGCAGTTCTTTCTTCAGTGGTTCTTCAGGATTGTGCACGTATAGCAAATGGTACTGGAAAACATAATGTACTCGTACCCGGTACAAATAGAAGCAAGATATGGCGTGAACGCCAATCGGATTGTTCGTTTCAACAAAAAGAACCGAACCCTGAAACAGGAGTAAGAGCCTTATATACTCCTGAAAATATGACACAATGTGTATAGAAAAGAGAAGTGATAAACATGAGTATCGTAGAATTATGAAAGTAGAACGTGTTACTATCTTATAAGAGCCTGGATCCTTATACTTGGGGACTAACATTGCCTAACATTTTCTCATCTGGAGTATCAAAAGATATTTTTAAATGCATATCAAAGTTTTTGAAAGATGAAAATTCTGATTTGTCTAGCCTCTCATGCTTGGGTTGTGATGGTTGTCAGGTGTCCTGTGAATACGGGAAAGCATACTGAAGTAATCCGTCGAATGGAAGAGAAGCTTACAAGACCATTGAAATGTATCATATGCCAGCTTCAGTTAAATTAATTGTCTCTGCATCATTTGTTAGACATGATCGATGGGAAAACTTCTGGCCCACATGTATTCACCGGACCAATAGGGAAATCCTTTTCCACGTGCCATTCACTCCCTATTGCAGTTTTTGAACCCATAAAGAGTAATTTACAAAAAAAAATTTCTGAAATCGATGAAAAGGCACTCAGCACAGACCAGAAATACCTGCTCGACATTTGCAAAGCTATTTCATCAGAATATTGCTCAAACGAACTAGCAAATAGGAGTCCAGGAAAATTGTCCCACGCAAGATGGCTCACAACGGCGAATAGAATGCTTCGCCTTAATTATTCACAATGACTGCACGTCAGAGTCTCTATTTTCACTCACAAAGTATGTGATCAAAGTTTATGCGCCAGGATGGTTTACCATCAAATGTAATCCACAGCTAAAAAATGTATCTAAAACCTTATGGGAGACTACTCGGCTACTAAACAACACAGCAAATGGTATAAAAGGAATAGTTAAAAAAGTTATTCAGGACAATGGTTACTTTGCTCAGTCAGAGCAAATTCTGATTGCAATCACATTAAACAACTAGCTGCTCATCGCATAGTAAATGCAAGAGGTAGAATAAATGATGACATACGCAAATTTGAAATATTGACAATCAACATTTATCGGATGCAAGTTTGTTGAAGATAATAGACGGCTGTATAGATTCCAGTAATAACATGCCTAATGAGTTACTTTGCATGCCTTCTCATACTCAAGCAGTAGCAGGATACGTGAAGGAAGACACAGCCAGCATCATCCAAAGTCTGTGGATACAAAAGAAGAGATGAATACACCAAGACTAGGTTGATATACAGAAAACTCGTGCCAGTCTGATAAAAAATCACAATTCATTGTATAAATAAAACATTGTGCTCAGATGGTAGGGCGGTTGTGCTGGGTACGGGTGGAACATGGTATGCACCCACCTCCAGGTGGTATGTCCTGGGTAGTTACAAAAGCAACTAGCGAAGAGCTGCATTCAAAACAACGATTCGTTGTATGCTGTACCAGAATGGAAACGCCCCTTTTTTACCGAAATTTGTCAGTTTTGCTCCAGTTATACATAATAAAGATATCGTTTTATCGTTTCAATATTTTAAATCTTTATCAATATTTTAAATCTTTATCAATATAGGTGCAAATGACACTTTTAAAACGTAATCAGTTCAACAGAAAATTAAACTTTTTTTTGAAAAATTGTCAAATTTTACCCAACATTTCGACATTTGGACCAAACGCGCAGACTCAAGCCATTTTTTTCAGCGGTAAAATTTCAGATATTTGATGTACTAGTCTAAAGGCAACTTTTGCACCTACCCGTTTTTTGTAAAAAAAATCATTTTTTTCGCTGCACCCTAATGGCCACATATGGATGATAATTTCTAGTAGTGTGGTTGCAGTAGTTTTAAGCGTGTTTTAGTCTGAATTAAATATTTTTTTAATAAATAGCGTATATAAAAATCTGTAGGTAATATACAGGTATGTACAAAAGAATTCAAGTATATTTCTGTCTATTGACAGAAATTCCTGAAGGTGAATTTTCAACATATTATGTGTTTTCTTACTAAACTAAATTTTAGCATACTATGTGTAATGTATACAAATCTATATGTAAAATGCAGTGCTACAAAAATGAATTAGAATATTTTTCTTTTTTAAATTTGGTTTACAGATGTGAAATGCATTTTCAAAAAAGTTTTCTTGCATATCTTATTTACCTTTTTAAAGTATTTTGAAAGTGTTGGAAAGTGTTTATTATCTATGCTTGATGCATAAATTTTCTTTCTTGTTTAAATAAAAAATTGATTTAGTATTTGGACAGAAATGATGTTTCTTTCATAAAATGATATCTGATGTTTTATTTATTTTTTAATATTAATTAAAACAAATATTTGAGACATGGATTCATTTTTTTAACATTAATGTTTTTAGATGGATTTTTTAATAGATCGGTATATGACAAGTCAATGCATTCTCATATCTGAATCTCAAAAGCTTGGAAGAAACAAATGACAAGTAAAATGCATTTGAATAGAAAATCTGTTTTCACATTTTATAACTTGCATTCTCTCGCCGTAATGAAGCATGATTTGCATGTTTACATATGCTAATAGAGTACAAGATAAATTAATAATTATTCGTGTAAATATGAATACATTTCAAATCCAATAAGTGTAAATTCAAAAAACACGAAATAAAATCGTGTTTAGAAAACCAGAATAACTCTTCGTTAACTATTAAAACACAAATTTAATTAATGTACGATCGATCTCAAAAGTTTAGGTACACACTAAAATAAAAAATATATATAATAATAAAACTGGAAAGAGAAATATATATGAAATAGTTTCACAGTAAATATTTAAAATGTAATGGAAATTATACATTGCAGATATATCATAAAGGTTTTATCAGCTTTATTTATTTAAAAAAAATACACCACTTTTTCCTTTCTGCTATCTTTACAAGAAGAAGTTATTGGATTTGGAAAAAATTCGACTTCCGGTTTTCGAAGACGTGATACGTTTTAGAAGGTCCTGCACACGATTTGTCTGGATTTAGAAAATGTCTGTCTGTGACAAAAAAATTGTGGGCACTCCATCTCAAGAACTAATCTGCGGAATTTGATAAAACTTTAAAATAAGTTAAATCTTGATATAAATTGCAGCTGATTAGATTTTGGTGTAAATCGCCTTACAGGTGGCGCTGCTATGCTGTATTTCTCACGATTTCCACAATAATATCTCAAGAATTAATGTACGGATTTTCATCAATCTTCAGATTCAGTTAGAGATTGAAATAAGTTGTTGCTGCTTGGTTTTGGGGACAAACAGCTCAACAGATGGCGCTGCTGTGGTGAATTTTTCAGGATTTACACGATTTGAGCAATAGTCATATCTCAAGAACGAATGCACGGAATTTCATAAAACTTTATATTCTGTTGACCTTGACATAAGATGGCGCAGATTTGGTTCTCATCATAGTATAACAGGGGGCACTGCTATGTTGCATTTTTGGTTTCTAAAATGCACAAATAGAAAAATTACGCTATTTGATGTACTAACATGTATGACATAGAAGAAAGTTTTTGAATAGGCGCATTCAACTAGTTTGATGAAATAACACTGTCTCAAAATTTTAGGCACATTATGCAAACGCTAACAAATGTTGGATTTGTTTCAACTAACCAACCATTTTATCACAGCAATATAATAGCAAATGTTAATATTTAATTTACGTTGGTTATTTAACAGGCTGAAACCTACGAATTCACAAAAGAGGAAATTTTAACGATATTTAAATTGAAAAATAAAAATAAGTCCGTTATTGAAGTAAATATTATGAAAGTGTAAGTGAGTATAATAAGTATATATGAATATTGCTGGAATATTAAATCGTTTGAAGAGAGGCATATTATACAGAGAAATTGCTAAAACTTACAATTTCGACCTGAAAGAGTCTACAAAGCGTGTAACAAGTCTTAAGAATGATCGAAAAAGTGGAAGATTGATGTTAAAGCCATATATATCCGTAAAGCAAATCTCGGTGTTAATGCTGTTAGCGTCTGAGGGTTTTCCTAGATTTTGATAAAAATTTTCGTAAAACTAAATAATATAGTAATTTCCGTTTCTGTTTCTAAAGTACACTTCATATCTCTTTATGTTACTTAATCTTAAAATCGATGATATTTTTTAGAATTTATGTTTAAGAGTATGTAGAACATTTTGTGCTATTAATTTAAGCGTTTTCGTAAATTTCATTTATCATTCTACTCTACTAAAGAGCTATTATTTTGCAAATGACGCTTATGATTTTTAACATGGGAAGTTACTTCACGAAATTATATTAAAATTTATTTCATAACTTTTATTAACTATTTTGTATTTTAGGATAGCATATACCATGTCGGAGTTATATTTTTCGAAATATTTTCAGAAGACATATGTATTTGCATTTTTTTTCAATTCTCGTGTTTGTTGCTTTACGATTCCATATTTTGTATAATTTTTTATGTAAATATTAGTTTTTTTATGCCATAAAATTAAGGAAATTGTCAGTTTAATTTCACTGTTAAAAACTTGCAACAAACTGTCCGGTGATTTCACCGTTTAAATGGAAAATGGTTACATAGCCATAATTTATCTTTATTCTGACCATTATATGAGCTATAATATGGTCAAAATAGAGTTAAATTACGGTTATGTAACCGTTTTCTATAAAAACGGTCAAATGACTGGACAGTTTGCTGCAAATTTTTAACAGTGTTCCGAAAATTTAATTTTCAGCTTCTTAAAACAAGTGAAATAAAAGCTCACTGACATAATTAGGTCATATTAATTATTTTTGGTTGTTTCATGTTAGTATTAAATGTTAAATATCGACGTGGTTTAAAAAAATCAAAACTCACAATGCCGAAATATTTTTAAATTTTCTGTTTTTGTACTTAATTAAACGAGCTTCAAATTAAATGCTCTCAAATTAGTAATCACATATTCCTCCATTTGTGCAGTGAAATGAAGTTTATGGATTACATATTATTGAGTTACATTTTTTTTTACAAAATCTGCATTATATATTTCTTGCTTTTCTTTCAAACTATACGTTATCTTAAGAAAGTTATAAAAGCAAACTTTATAACAGGACCCTTTTTATAGTACTTATTAACTGAATTTATTTAAATCGCTCTTAATACATATTCTTCTCCTGTTCTTCTAGTTTTTCAATTGTCTTCCTTTTTTGGCTCTTTTTTCAATATTAGAGAACACTACCTCCTATGAGCTACCCTCGCCAACCCCAGGTTGACACCACAGGCTGTAAAAACACACTAATTTGCCCTGCTTTAAAGTGTTACAGAAGATTGAATTATAATTAAACGACTAGTGGTGATCACCTATAATCGCGTTTCCATTCATTTCCCTTTGACTGGAGGGTTTGAAGGGAGAATCAAATGCTGTCGCAAAAGCTAACGCCGTTTTTCATGATTGATTAAATGAGAGCAATTAAACTTTCAAAAAAAATCTTGTATAAAATGTCTAAGTAAACAACGCCGTCGCCTTACAACATTTTATAACGACGCTATAATGATGTGTGATGCAAAACATATGTTAATATATTATTACTTATTATATATATTATTATTATTATACATGTCAATAATTATATATATACATAATTATATATATATTATTATAATATATTATTACCCGAAACTTTCTATTTCCCTTAAAATTTATTTAAAACGAGAATTTTCAAATAAGAGCGCCCAAATTTTGAACCACTGATAAATCAAAATATTAAACTGAAATAATTTTACAAAGAGTTAAAGAAATATTTCAGCTAATAGTTTCAGAGAGAACTGCCAGAACTTCTTGTAACCATAAACGAAGCAATAAGATAATATTTTTCTCAGTTTTAATATAGGTCTCAATATTTTTCATTTAGAAAAATAAACTTGTAGGAGGAATTTATGACACAGATTAGAAATATGATATTTTCTTTTAGTAATTGCAATATATTTATTCCGTGGGTAAAAAGTTCAAAACAACTAATGACCGTATGTGGTTTATCACACTATAACAAGAATTTATTGCCATTGTTAAGGATTAACAGGAACGTAAATGGTAGTTTAAGTATAGTAGTAAAGTATAGATTTGTTTTATATTTATAGGCTACTTCTCTATATTTATGGAAAACGTTTATAATAAATGATATTTCTCATCCAGATAACTTTCTAATGGACGTATTCAATAATCCAAGCATGAAAAAAATTCAATTGTAAAAAACAAGGCTTACATGTCGTAATAAATTTTCAATATTGGGGAATATTTTCAAATAAAAATCTAAAATACCTATACAAATATAGAAAGTTATCAAAAAATTTTACATTTATTATTACATATAATTTACTAATTGTCATTAAAATATTGTGTATTTTAAAGCGCATTGTACAATCAGTTCGTCAGTGTAATTCACTAATAGAAGGATTGTGGAATCAGGTTACAGAAAAAAAAAATCAAACACTGGCTCTATATTTATAGTTGTTGCAAAAAGCAAATAAAAAAATTGTGAATAACGTCTGGATTAGAAAATGATTATTTATATATTTTTTTGTTTTGTTTTATCATGAAATACTATGTGCTAATGGTCGATGGGCAAGAAAACAAGTACCCAAAACTGAATTTAAATCATTTTATTAATTATACAAATAATACACTTTAATAAGATCTTTCCTCCAAACAGAATGTAACTTACCAATATTGAGTAATAACTTATTTATTATATTAAGCAAATATTTATATAAAAAGTTAAATTATTTTTGCAAGTGTAAAGCAGAATCACAAAAAAGCCTCATATAATTTGTTTTTTCAGATTATTTCTAAGAATAAATTTATTGTATTCGTACTTTCATTGTCTAAAACAATTTCATTTGAAAATACCGTTTCAATGAATACAATAAGATAAAAAGGTTTCTTAGACATTTACCTTATTAGGAAATGTGACAATACATACTGTGTGTATGCAAAAATATATGACATTTATTAAATAAATATAGAAAATAAATTCTATTCATCAACTTTATGTTCACAAATTCAATATATAAAATGTTATTTTAAAAACAGTTCTATGCTTATTATTAAATGTTATTAAATTTAAATTGCATAGAGATAATTTAATACCAACAAAATATTTACAATATACATATTTTAAAGTTTTCTGGAATAGAACTTACTTTGAAAGAATTGATAAAAAAAAAAGTAAAATATTAATAATAACTATTTCAGAAAACTTTGAAATTTAATATATTTTTATTACATTATATATTTAATATAAGTCGAATTTTCGTATATATCTTTAGGGCTTAATTTTAAAATGCAATAATATATTTATTCGTGTATATCGCACTCGCGTGTAACGCAACTCGACCCGAGTTTTAACACATTCTTTTGTGGAAAAATTATAAATAAAAATTATTTCAAATGATTTCAAAAATATTTTATGGTATTAAAGTTTAACAGTGTTAGTTAATAATGCACAATTTTTACGAAATATTATTTCATGATTTTGTGTAAATAGAAAAAAGTCGTCCAGCTATTAAACTATCCCAATTCCAAAACATTTTTCTCTCTCATACACGTTAATAATTCAAAAAGCGTAATTTTTTAATTATGTATTTTAGAATTTAAAAAATGCGGCATAGAAGAATTTAAATACGTATAAATTAAAATCGTTTTACGAGGGAATTTGAACGACTACTCCTTAAAAAATGAAATCACTGCATAAAATGTCGGAGGATCAAAGTGATCGCTTTAAATTCAGCCACGTGCACTTGAGATACATGATTGATAATGCAGTAGCACCATTTTGCGATTTAAAATTAAATTAATTTTACTTTTAAGGGGTGGGCTAACTTAGGGACACTTCCCACCTTTGATTCAGCCACCTTATGATATTTAATCATAATATCAAAGGGTAGCATATTATTACGGATATTGAGGATGTTTCAAAATGGAATGATGGATTTTAAAATTTTATACTAAGGAAACAATGACCACTATTATAATTATTCTTGAAAGAGAATAACGTGTGAAGTCGGAGATATATTTGGCGTGTTTGTTTGTTTTTCAAACAAAGCGTTTTCATCGGCAGATATCGCATCGTTGTCGACAACTATTACAAAGCTCAAACTAACGTATAAAATTGAACCAAATTTGGCTCAGATTTCATCCTACATTTTGTTTAACTATTGAAAGGAGACAAAATCTTGCTAACTTGATTTTTCCAACTGAGTGAAAAAATGCTTAGTTCTAGAGTCGAAACCTAGATCTTTGAGTTAAATTGCCAGCGCTCTACCTATTGATCTACCTTGACTGACAATTAACTGGCACATTTCACTGAACAATATCACTCATATGATATCATTACCAATCAGTATGATTCAGTTAAAAAAAAGATAAAACAAATTGTTTGCCTTTAGAAATTGATAGGTAATTTTCAGCATTATTACAGTTTTAGACAGAGCAGCGCAATCTGTCGGATATAGTATTTGGAACTAAAACAAATTAGCGTTGGAAAGAAATCATTCTGACTTCACACATTGCTCTACCGAGAGATTAACTACTTTTCATTAAACTTTTAAAACGGTCAGTGGCTTTTAGAACAGCGAAGAGTGTATTAAATTGATTTTCTATGTGGAATGTATCAAGTTCAAAGCAATGAAACCGTAGTCACAACAATAAGCTGAGTCTGTAAAAAAAGTCTTTATGTAGATATTTACATCATGTTGACATCCGAAGGACTTACACCATAATCAGTGGCTAATTATATAGCCGAATCAATTTAGGAAAATCATAATCAATATCACGCTTGACAATAATAAAAATATTAACCAATATTAATAAAACGTAATAACTCTATTGTCATATTAACTAACGAAATAGATAAGTAAATGAGGACCATTCCATGCAATATTCTATATGCTACAAAAACATAAAAGAGAACGATAATTATTGTTGTCAAACCTTCAAAATCAAAATTGTACTAAAATGCGCCAACAAGGCACACTTCATCTATTGTCAAGGCAAGAAATATCAGATTCGTTGCATGTTTCAATGTAAGTTATGATAAAACAATAACTATATTTTTTAAGAAAAGGAATGTTAAATTAATGAATATTAATTTATGATAAAAAATATACAAAAATAACACTGATTAACAAATCTTAACGAATTTTCTGTTCCTCTATATACATTGGGTGTTTCTTATTGATTTCAAGGTGCTGAAAAAGTATATGTTTGTAAATATTTTCTATCACCCTCTAATTTTAAGGAATTTCATTTATACGTTTTGGATTATATAGGCTATCGTATAGCAGTATAATGTGTCTTTCGGCGCGAGTGTACTGATATTTCTTTGGTATTTAAGTCTTTTTACATATATTTTGTTTATAACTATCTTATTTTCCTCTAAGAGACTTAAATTTATCAAAAAATTCTCAGAATTACTTGGATCAAGATTGTAAGGTTGGAATTTCCTCCAAAAAACACTAACTTTTATATTTACCGAGATCGACATAAAAAATATTTGAGTTTTTTTCCACAAAAGGTAGTTTATGCTATTGTAATGATTAAGTGGTTTAATGGCTGCTTTAAGTTTTCAGTATAACTCAGAACATTGGAGATTGTTCATTGATGGCTCAAAAACTAGGTTGAAGGATGTGCTACTCCATAATGGAACTATTCCGTCGCCTGTTCCAATAGCATATTCTTGCATAATGAAAGAATCTTATGAAAATATGAAGATATTGCTTCATGCAATTTATTACTCATATCATAATTGGAACATATGTGCAGATTTTAAAATAATTGCCATTCTCATTGGTATGCAACTTGGTTATTCAAAATACTGCTGTTTCCTATGCGAGTGGGACAGAAGCGCAAAACATGAGCATTATATCAAAAAGAAATGGCCAGAGCGCAAACAATATATTGCAGGTGAAAAAAAAAATATCAAAAACGTTCCTCTAATTGATAAAAATAAAGTTATTCTCCCACCTTTTCGCATAAAGTTGGAATTGGGGAAGAATTTCATTAAAACGATGAATAAAGAAGGGCTTGGATTTCAATATCTTCAAGAACAATTTCGATCGCTAAGCTACGCAAAAATTAAGGAGGGCATTTTTGTTGGCCCACAAATTAGGTTCCTTATGAAGAATAAAAATTTTGAAGTTAAGTGATTTAGAAAAAGCAGCATGGATTAATTTTAAAATTGTTGTGACACATTTTCTTAGGAAATAATCGAAGTTCTAACTAGGAAAAAATAATTAAAGGCATGCTAAAAAGTTTTAAAAATGTAGCACATTTAATGTCATTGAAAATTCACTTAGCCTCTCATTTATTTTTTCCCATGAAAGTGTTGGAGCTGTGCGCGACGAGCATGGTGAGCGCTTCCACCAGGATATTTCTGCAATAGAGACCCGATATCAAGGCAGGTAGACATCTAATATGACCAGAGATTACAGTTGGAATCTTATTAGAGAAGCTGGTGATTGTGTCACTAAGAAACCATCCATCGTTCAGATATTTACCGTTAAATAATATATGAAATTCGGGAAAATTCTTACGAATATCATTACTTTTCACAAACACTCTCTTACATTTTTCTGAAAATTTATAAACAATGTATATTTTTAGTGTTTTCAATATTACTTTTAAGCTTTATAAGTGTTTATTTAAACGTTTCTTATTACAAAATACAAAATGGCAAAATTTATAAATGACATGTATTGAATAAATACTACAAAATTGCGATTTTCAAGATTTTGAATTTTTTGCAAATCTGTGGGTGATGGAATATTTTTAATGTCATATTCTTTTTAAACACTCCCTAAAATATAAAAATCACCATTTACTTATTGAGGAACAGAAACCTTGTTGATCAGTGTAATCTAAGAAATATTTTAGAGGTTTAAATTTAATCACATAGGAATGATAAGTAGGCACCCTTTTGATAATAAGAAGCATTTGTTTAGTATTTTTCCTGTATAACATTATCTAAAAATTAATTGACAAGTGAAACATACATGCATCTGCTATTCCTACATATAAATAATACGTCGTGAAATAATTGTTAAATTATCTAAAATATATATATTATAAGGACTTATTATTTCTCTCTCTCTATATATATATATGTAAATTTTATTTATGTAATTTATTTTGATTTTTATTCGAATGTGATTCATTTTCATATTAAATTATGTTTGAAGATTAGGCATGAAAATGAAAATACAAAATCCGTTACTACAGGAGTTTTATCACACTACATTTGCATACAGAATTACTTACAATAAACCATTGACTGAAAAGCCATAATTTAATTTATAAATAAGAATTCGAAATTACATTGATACAATTTTGTAAAATTTTCAAAGCATTAATTATACATTCTATGTGTTTCAATCAATGAAATCACACGGGCTTTATGAAAGCGAATATTTTTATTACGTGAATTCATTCCTCATCCAGAGAATTTATTTGCATTTAAGAAAATCCCTATAATATAAAGTAATTCACTTTTGCTTAAAGTATGTCTAAATTTAAATTTTAATCGTTATTTTATATTACAAAGTAAAATGCGATAAAAATTAAATTAAAGGATGAACAATATTAATGCTTTCTTTTATTTTTTTAAAAATATGTGTTTCACTGGTATGTTATTCAATTTTTAACACCTAATTCCATTTTTGTATGTTGGAATGTTAGTCAGTTTATGAGAAGAAGCAATTTTACATAGAGTGTATGTGTAGAATATGAAATTTAAATATATACCACTTTTAGCACCTTTAGAATATTTTTTTATTTAATGACGGTTTTTTATATGTAATACATCGGGGAGTATTAGTGAAAATAATATTTACAGATTTATTATTTTTAAACATCCGAGACAAGAACAATCACTCATTATTGTTCATGCATTTTTTAAATGAATTCTCTTCATTTCCTGATCGTATTCTTCTAAAATCAATTTTCTTTTATTTTCTATTGGATAAACTTTATTGTTTATAAGGCCTCCGGGTCTCTACTGAATGCACAACTTTGCACTGAACGCACAACTGAACACTTTACTTCATGCACAACTTTTAAGAATGTGTATCATACTTATAATATCTAAAAACCATTAATAAGAAAGAATGCTATAAACAGAAGAAAAACATAAATAACAAAAAATATATTAATAAAACATTTTTTATTAATATATATTCATGTATTATATATATTCTATGAATATATATAATACATAGAATATATGTATTATATATATTCTATATATAATACATAGAATATATATTATAAAGTAAAAGATTGTTCTCGAGTAACGCTGATGTCATATAGACGGTGGCAACCTCTGATTACTAAATTCCCTTTTTTGCTTAACTTCTAAAAATCCCTAAATTTAAATTTTTACACGTCGAATAGGGAAAAAACATGTTCTTTCAAATACAATTTGTTTGAAAAATGTATCTCAGTATACGGATTTTTAGGATTTTTAAAATAATTTTTAAGCATGATTTAAAAAAAAAAAAATCTATTTCTGTCATGTTTTATCCGATAATAAAATATTAATCGGTTTGCACTTAAAACAATATAAATAGCCCAGCATTTGTTTCCGGATAATATTTCATAATAAAAATAAAACTTCATTAATATGTGTATAAAATAACAAAATATACATAAAACACAAACTCGACCCACATGATATCGAACTACGTGCTTAAACCACTGAAATATCAGAATCTAACAGGCTGCAATAAATAGCGATTTCTTTGGATATTAACTCCTGACACACGAAAGTATCACTTTTAATAAAATTCAAAATTTATTTTAATACATTACTGATATTTTTCATATAAAATTATTTTTTTTAATTTAAAATAAATGGTTTTCACCAATGTTCTGTAACTCGGGAAGCCCGGGTTTCATCTCTCAGTTTATACGATTGGGTGTTAAAAACGACACATAAACAACGAAATCAGTTTGCGTTTGCTATGCATATGCTCAAATATTTATGTTAAAATTAAATACATGAAATTCCAAATGATATAAAGGCAAACATTTACAAAAAATTGACATATTTTTAAAAATGTATTTTAAAATATCTATTTTGCTAAATTTAAGTTGGAGCAAAATGATAAGAACGCCTTAAATAATTCAAAACCCCGGGTCGTGATTGGTTAATATTTTCGCATATCATTTAAAAGAGATTCTGAGCGCATTCGTTTAGTTGGCATAAATGTTTGACGATGGGGGTGGGGGGGGGGGCAAAAATGATTTCTGACTGCGAAAGAGACCTAATTCTAGCTTCTAGCTTATAACATCATCGAGATATTACTTCAAAGAACTGCTGATAAAATTAAGCATTCAAAGAGTGTTATTTTCAATTTCTTACAGAATTTTTGTGGGAAAATTTGTTTGTCGCACGGTCGAAAACAAAAGAATGACAAAAAAGAAAATTGCAAGCCAGATAAAGACACTAGCATCATTATGAACTATTAAAAAGCAATAAAAACGTAGGAAATCCTTAAATATGTAAAAACACGTTGGTAAACGCGTTTCACATCCATCCATAAAATAGCTCGCTTTCAGTTTGCAGAGAAACACCTAAAACATCAAACGACTTGGTGTAAAATTATTTTAAGTGCTGAAAAGAAGTTTCATGTCAGTGGTCCCGATGATATTCATTCATATTGGCATGACCTTCAAAAGAAATGGACGTATTTTCCACGCGTCAACTTGGTGGAGGCACTCTAATGGTTTGGGCTGTAGCTTAGAATTGCTTTTCTAGAAGGTCGATGAAATTGACGCCCTATATCCACACGTTAGAAAGCCATTTGTTGAACCAGGGTGAAAAGTTTGCCGGCCGTAACTATATTTTTCAACAAGACAAGGCCTCATTTCACTCAGCAGAAGACAGAATGAAGTGTTTGGAAAATAATTTGATTCCAACACTTGACTGGACGACCGTTAGTATGGACCTAAATCCCATGGAGAACGTTTGGGGTATTATAGTGCACAACATCTACCGAAAAAAATGTTCAAATGGTCCTGTTGAACTCAGAAATATAATTAAAATTTGCCATTTCTGAGTCATGGTATGTTTCGTCACCTCGGCAATTTCGAAACCTCTTAAACTCTGTGTCAAAAAGCTGCATGGAAATTATTAAACACAAAGGAAGCACAATCGACATGTAATGATTCTATAATTTAGAAAAATCTGTTCCGTTCTTATCATTTTGCTCTCATTTCTCATCCAATGAAAATGCAGTTTATTATACTATAATAATAACAATTGTTTTACATTGTTTAGTCCTTCTTTTATTTTGATGTATAATGTTTACACAATTTCTGCTGTTAAGCGATTCAATATTTTATTAATTGAAGTGAGTCGAATAGTCTACTTTCTATGAAGTTTGTCCAAATCAAAATACGTATCCGGACACTTTGTGCTAATGTGTTTAAACACTATACAGAGAAATTGTAGACATAATGTTTTCTGTTATAGCTTTCATTTAGCAGTTCTAAATTGTTCATTCTGTAGAAAACTTATTTCCTTATGCCCTTATGCCTTATGTCTCATATGTTTTCTGAAAGATTGCTCTGAAAATCAAACGGTAGGAAAAAAATATTTATTTATGCCTTTTTAATTATCAATTTTTTGATTGACATATTTATAGAAAAGTTTATAATGATGAATTTGTCTATTTAATCAACATAAATTATATAAATGAAGTATTACTTTCTTTAAATTACCGAGCCTCCTTTTTATGTAGAATTCAAAAATCTATCAGATATTTTTAATCTAGTTAGAGTGCGATGAGAACTTTTCCTAAACTTTTCGATATGTTAAATTTCAAAAATGTGATATCTATGTCTTTCTAAATCAATTTGAAAAGCAAATATAGCAGAAAATTATCTCTTAAGAAGGCACAATTCTTTAAACTAACTTACCTCAAGAAACTAAAACCCAATAACTAACGAAAGTAAACCCCCAATTTAAAATCGATATCAGTCAAAACTTATATTTGATTAATAGTTGATTCTTGTTTTTCAGCTGATGAAAATCAAATTTATAAAACAGTTTATTTATTATTTTTTATATATAATAGGTATAATAGAATTTTTTTTCTTCTCTTAAGAAATACAGTTAAATATTTAAAAAAACTATTTTTAAATTAATGAACATCAGTTGTAGTAACTGTATAATTTTACAGTGAATTTAAACACA
Source organism: Maratus michaelseni (assembly GCA_963931845.1). NCBI lineage: Eukaryota > Metazoa > Arthropoda > Arachnida > Araneae > Salticidae > Maratus > Maratus michaelseni. The sequence continues at coordinate 103,159,676 of OZ007590.1, read as the reverse complement.
CGGTGATGATTTTACATAGAAAATCGTTTTAAATAAAACTGTTCTGACACACTACCGCATAAACCAAAGAAATAATTGTTGTATCATCAATAATACCTAAATTTAAGAATTTAAAAATATATATATTATTATTTCAGATAACGAAAACCATGGTTATATAAAAAGTTTACATTTGCGTACACTGTTAAAAAAAATTCTGCTGGTTTCAACCAATTTTTATTAGTCGAGTTTCTGCAACCATAAGATGATTAAATTTCATCCCAATATTCAGAGCTATTGTGAAACAGTAACTGAAATGTTGGAAAGGGATTTCACCAACTTATTCTTACCGCTACTTCTGTACCAAATGTTGATTCAAATCAGCACACAACTTTTAACAGTGTATTTTAAACTAGAATAATAGCTTCACTAAATCCATTCCCACTATTTCTGATACCTGGATTTGAATAGCTTATAAAGCAGAGCCAAAATATTTTCAATAAAAAGCATTTTTCGAATAAAAATAATAAGTCCTTCAGAAACGTGTTTTTATCCATTATAGGAATTTTCTTTATACTTATAAATGATAAGATAATATTATATCTAAATCAGAGAGATATTCACAACATTTAACTGAAATTTCGATAAAAGACCATATGTAAACATTTCAAAAAATCGTTTCTAACATTATGCTATTCGAATAATAAATACATTTTTTGTAAATAATGTCTTATTAATGTATTAGTTATGTGTAATTTTTATCAATTCTTTATTGTTCACAACTGATATATATATATATATATATATGTTTGTATACATTATTGTTTTTATATTTCATAAAAAAATAAGGAAATATTTGTACAATAGTTATTAATAAATTGCAGAACTTTCGTAATAAAATTAAAAGATATATTACTAATATATTAAATGGAATGTCACTTCTGTACAATATAAAACTGCAACTTTTTATCATATAAGGCCACTTTAAGATAAAGAATAGGCTGCAAGTTATTTTTATTATACAAATAGGACACAACATCTAAAAAATACTTTTTAACAACGTTCAACGAAAATTTATTAAGTTTTTGTTAAGCTATTTATGTCATACGTACAATAAGGAAACGTAAGATAGAAATATAAAAATTCGCATTTAAACTTTTGTTTGACAGTGAACCATACAACAACAATAAAAACTGGCAACAATGTGATAATCTTAAAAAAAAAAACATCAACTGCAAGCTTCTGCATTGGAAATCAACATAAAGATTACTTTTAATATGTTCATTATGATACAAGTTAATTACGAAACAAGTCGTTCTTTTTAACTACCTCAGAAGTACATAAACATGAAAGTGCTTGCTTGTTAAAAACCTAGGTAAGATAGCAGGTTTATTAAACATACAGAAATGCTTAATTTGAATTTAAAAACGTGCATACCGATGTGTAAAACGTTTTCCTTGCAGCTTGGAGTCTAACTGTATACTTATAGCATGATAGCGAGACGCGTTAACCAGTAAACTACCCGGCTTTCTTTAACCTTTAAGCAATTCTTTAATGATGTATGTCTTAAAACTATAGACATTCTTATATCTCTTTTTGGACAATAGGATATATAATCAGGATATCTTATTTTAGATATGTTTTCAACAAAGAAATTAATAATCTTACATACGTTTCAACACCATATATATTAGCACAATATTTATTTATATAAATGTAGCATGTTGCAATTCTACTACTTCAAACACACAGATGCTTAAAAAATATATAGATTTTTCCGTACAAAATTTCCCTATATATGACGTCCAGAGTGTTACCTTTGCCATATGAGGTTATGCACCTCACATCCGCAATGTGGTCGGGGAGGATGGTGTGGATTAAAATATTAGACCAAACGAGTGATGCCTGCTTATCTGAAAGGAAATTTAAAGCCAAATACGCAAAATGTGGTCATATTCTGTAAGTATAGGTAATGGAAAGGAAAAGTAAGGAATTTTGTGACTGAAAAAAGGCCAGTCATCGATTCAGTGTTTTCCACAACACGCGTTCCCAGTTTTCTAAGGTACACTAGCGAATATTTTAGACGTGTGTATAACATAAACTCCTAATAATACTTTCATCTCCCAGTAATGTATGGGATGGGATGTATAGACGCCTAAAGCCTTTTCATTCTACGCGTCATAAACCTTTACTTTTCGTATTTAAATAAATGTCATTTCTCTGTCAGTAATTTTACAGTGACAATAAACTTTAATCTCGACAGAAATGGGGAAAATATTCGTTTTAAAAAACAAGTAGTTTTAGCGTTTGATTTTATATTGTTATAGTTTAGTCAAATTTTCTTATTAATTTAGAGTTCATAGTAAAAGTTGATTTTTTAAAATCTAAATAGAAACGTCAAAACTCAATTTCTTTTCAATCAGCTGCAGTGATTTTTTAGTATAAAAACAATTTTAAAAAGATTATTTTTGAGAAACATTTACTTAATGAAATTGTAAAATAAACTTTGAATATAAATCAAAATAAAATGTTTCTTTCGTTTATAAATAATCAATTTTATCAAATCAGTGAAAAGTCTTCGAAAGCAGGAATGTATTTTGCTGTTATTTTAAACATTTTAGGATGTTATTTTATATACCCTGGCGATGAAAATATTTCATTCATCTTCAAAACATCACTAATGGGAATTGAAAATTAAACAATTGGCACAGATAATGTTTCTGAAACGTGTAATAAAAATAATTCAAATTTAACTTCTTTTGCTGCGAATTATATTAATTTAGGAATGCTTTGCTTTGATTACCACTCTCATAATTTGTTTTGTCGCTAATAAGAAATTTTTAGTAATGTTTTTAGACTTTTTAATTTTAGCTTATTGGTTTTAAAAGTTTTTACTTTTTATAAATAGACATTTTACAACATCCCTTATTCCTCATCACAGGACGTAATGCTCACCAGATTTTCAGAAGAAAATATTTATTTTTAAATAGGTTTAGGACACTGAAGGCATATTATTTGTATTTCTAATTCCTTAGATTTTACATTCTGTTATAATCGCGAATGTAACACATTTTGTATTTTTGATTCTTGAAATTACAATTGTACAGAGTGTCCCAAAAGTATCCGTACAACTTAAAAAATTTATTTAAAAAACTAGACCTACAGCAAAAATAATTACAACAGTACATAGAATAACTTAAAAAGTTTTTTTCTACTACCTTAGTATACTTCTACATCAGATCTTTTCGTTGCACAAAGAATATCAAGTCGATATTCCAATTCCATCCACGTGCGTTTCAGCATGCTAACATCAACAATAGTCACAACTGTTTGGATCTTTTGTTTCAATTCCACGAGGCTGTTCACTTTCGTTCGGCGTTTGAGTATCAGATTTCGTTTCCATGAAACACGCGACACATTGCGCTTATTTTACGGGATCAGCAATTTTGAATGAATGACGTTTTTGAAAATTCTCTTTCTTGTGTAGCGCCATCTATGAACAGACAAAAAACTTTTTAAGTTACTCTATGTACTGTTGTAATTATATTTGTTGTAGATCTATTATTTTTTGTAATGAATTTTTTAAGTTGTACGGAGACTTTTCGGAGACCCTGTATTTTTATGACACATAAGCGAGTTTTTTATTTATTTTAATTTTCGATCCGGAATTTTATGTATATAAAATGTGCATTATGTTTTTCTTAAAGCATGGTCTTCAGAAAATTGATACTTTGATAATTGCTTCTGGATGATCAGCGCACATATCTGTAAATTGTAAACCACTTTCAGTAACATTTCTAATAATCTGTGATTAATTTTTCATGCAAATAATTTTTTAGCAATTTTAATATTCTTGGCAGAAATTTTAAATTTTATCTATACATGTTACATTTTAAATGTCAGCTAATTGTTGCATAAATAATATATAATTGTTAGAAATCCATAAGATTAGCTCTACTTCAAGGGGTTTATCATTATTTTAATATACAGGATTTCTACTCTTCATGGTATTTCAATACGATTTTTTTCAAAAAGATATATGTGCCTAATTTAATGACGAAAACCTGAGTCTGCATGTAGTGACCCATGCATTTAGAAAAAAAGTGATATTGAAATCCCGTGAAGTGTAGAAACTGTTTAATTGCTTTATATCCCATGTAATTCTATTTTTAAAATGCGTTTCTGAATTTTGGCGTGTCATTTCCCAAGTAGCACAAAATAGTTGAACCAATGCCGGCTAATTGTCATTCTTAATTGTCCCACAATAAAACTTGTCCGTCTTGATGGGCCATTAGCCGATGCAAAATTCGCCAGCAACGTCCTAACAGTGATCAAACCATCCGCTGATCAGAATACCGCTCAGATACGCTCCAAATTAGAAGAAATTCTGAATTTACCATTTTCTTACCATTTTCCAATCCTACCATTTCCGAACGATTTCCACAAAATGGTTGAACCAACGTTGGCTAATTGTCATCCCACTTTGGCCCACAATAAAAAATGTCCGTCTTGACGTGCCATTAGCCAATGAACCATTTGCCAAGAACGGCCCAACTGTGATCCAACCATCCGATGCTCACAATCCCGCTCAAATACGTTCCAAATTAGAAATTTCTCTGAATTTAACATTCCCCAACCGTTTTCCAACCCTACCATTTCCCAACGGTTTCCACAAAATCCTTGAACCAACGTTGGGTAATTGTCATCCCATTTTGGCCCACAATAAGAAATGTCCCTCTTGACGTACCATTAGCCAATGAACCATTTGCCCAACAGTGGTCCAAACATTTGCTGCTCACAATCCTACTCGGACACGCTCTAAATTAGAGAAATATTTGCATTTGCCATTTCCCACCGGTTACCACAAACTGCCAAAGATCGTAAAACAAGTGTGCTACTTGGGAACGCATTTTAACACATATATACTGTATACGTATATTGAAATGGAGCAATGACATTTTCTATTTTGAGAAAATGAGATGAAGTAAATCAAACGAAAAAAAACTTAAATTCCTATAAAAATATCAAAGTTTGTATAAAAAGAAAATGCATACTGGTGCTTTCGAAAAATTTTAAAGATTACAGTAAAGGGAAAGTAATAAACAAGAAAAGAAGGTGCAAACGGCTTTCTCCTGCATTTCTTTTTACACTATTTTATTTTAGTTAACCTTGTTTTTGTATTTAAGGCTGGGATTTTGTAATCGGTTTTGCACTCATTTCTTGATGGAATTATGCAGGTATGCTTACAATGACAATGAAACATTTTAATATTTTTAAAACTTAATGTTCGTAAAAAAAAATGCATACTGGATCTTTCTAAAAATTTTAATCATTACCGTTTAAGAAAGTAATAAACAAGAGCATTAGTACAAACAGCTTTCTCATGCATTTCTTTTTACAATGTTTTCCTTTTTTAAAACATAACTTGTTTTTTGTATGTATAGATGGAATTTCTGTAATTTATTTTTTACTCCTTTACTGATATGCTAGAGTAATAAGGGGTATGTACACGGTTGTGTTTCCGATGACAATACAACAGTTTAATACTTTTAGAACTGTATTAAAAAATAATAACTTGCTTTTAAGGCTCTTTTTGATTAGCCAGCTGCATGTGATAAATTGCAATGTAATTTTTATTGTTACAAATGTTCACAAGTTAAAAAAACAATGGAGTTAATTATATGCCAAACCAATCTCGCTAAATTAGGGCCAACTGGCTGTGAAACTGCAACACCGAAATATTTTAAACACTAAATAGTAGAAAATATAAATAAAATGTAAAGTGTGGAATAATTTTACATTAAAAAACTGTTTTTTATAAGAGTTGATGATTTGTGATTAGATTTTATGTTCGTACTGGTCAATTAAAAAACTATTTGTAATTGTTTTTGTGATGTTATGAAAAAGAAATATTAGAGTGTGCTATTTTTGATTTATGCGATCATCTGCAGTTGATTAATGATATTGTGACTTTGCATATTACCCTACAATGCTGTTAAGAGAGCAATGATGATGGTTTATGGGTGAAAGGATGATAATTATACTTATTATTTTTTTGTACATTTTAAAAGAAATTAACTTTTGGATACGATAGTGTAAATCTATTTTTATTATTGTAAGGAGATTCAGTACATTAAGAAAATTCATTTATTTAATCAAATTAAAACTAAAACAGTTTTTAACTGATTATTAAAATAATATCTTTATGCCAAAAGTTATATTAATTTTGAAACATTTCTCCAGACAAAAGAATTTTTATTACAAATTTTAAAAAGCTAATTCTAACTGATCTGAGTGAGATATTTATGCTAATTTTGTGACAGTAAAGAAATTATAAAAACAATATCACTTTTAGAAATACTAGATTAAAAATTACTACCGCATTGCTAATTTGTTACCCTAATACTTGTAAGAAATAAGTTAAAGCTTCTTTCTCACTATTTCGCGTACAAAAGCAATAACCCAGACAATTACAATCGTCTTCAGGACGTCCTACAAGCCTCCTACATATCCTGTACTTGTCGTATCTTATGAGGAATATCCAGTTGATAACAAGATGATTTCGAGATCGAATTTTCCAATTGTTTTCACCTTTGAAAAACCCGGGATTCTCTTACCGAGCACACATGCAATTTTACTTCCTTGGATTCGTTACGTCTTCCTTCAACCTATACTTTTTCAAATAATGTCATTAAAAGTCATCCGCAGAGTGTCTATATTTGTGACACACTGATATCCAGAAGATAATGTCTGAATGTCTACGGTACAATGCTAATCCTCCAGAGGATATCGATTATCCTGAATATGATATCCTCTGAATGTACAGGATGAATTTAACAACAAATGTTCCGATATAAGAGCCCTAGCAAACGTACCGTTCAAGCAATCGGGATGCATTTGCGATGTGGTTAGTTTATGGTATTTGCTCGAGAATGATGTAAAGAACAACAACCAAGGTCTTACAGTTACAGCGACAATGACAAAGTGTCAAGCGTTTCAAATGGAAACACTGACTTCTTTTATTGCAAAATGATCTTTATAGTAAGAAACCACAAATTGCGTCAAAATAAAAAGTTTCGCTGTAGAAATGACGACGTAAAACAAGCGCAACGGCGACCATTCCGATACCTGCTTGTGCTGCAAGTTGATGAGACTGTCATCTATCGTTATTTTGCGTTTTTCTGGTCTTTAGGTTAACCGGAATACACCTCAATCTGTTTCTGTGTCATGGAGCATTTAAAAGTGTAGAAGATATGCACGTGAGACTGATATGTCTATACACTTCTTGAAATACACGTGAGTGACATGAAAAATTCAAACCAACGTGAGATTTTGCTTATATGGGGGTTACTAAATACTGTTACAAATATTCAGTCATTTTATTTTACAAATATAAAATAGAAAATAAATACACTAATATGATAGACATCAGAGATGAAAGTTTACCTGGTAATACTTTTACTCGAATCGAGTGCCATCTTTATCGATTACCAAAGATAATCTCTTATGCCATTGTTGGACTGCGGCACGAATCATTTTAAGAGGTAATCGGTCCCAATCACTCAATATGGAAGCTTTGAGAGATTCCAAACTTCTGTGTTGTTTGCTATTTACTTATCCTCTAAAATCATCCAGACACAATAATCTAAAGGATTATTTCCGGTGAGAAAGGTGGCCAATCTTCTTCCATGATAAATGTCGGACAATTGACATGAAGTCAAGCCTGTGTTGATTTATCTTGGTGCGAAGGTGCAGAATCTTGCTGAAATATACAATTCTTTTTAGGATACAACCTTCCAGCATGTGGCAAGAAAAGTGTAGCCGATATGCCCTGTTTGTAGTATTCCGCATTGATTTTTATCGATGATTTCCAAAGGGAATTTTCCATTGTTTGACACTGAAGTCCAAACCATAACTGAAGTCTTGTTTTGAAAGCGTTTACCAGTTCGAAGGATTTCAGGTATATCCTCAAAGGTTACTGAATATATGACATCATTTTTAACATTATAACACTGTTCAATGCAAAATAGATACACATAAGAAAATATTATTCTGTCAACACTTTACCTCCCATGCCGCTTCAGCAATTTTTTGCATCTTTGTAATCTTTTTTATTTTTTGTGCAGCAGTCAAACCTTGAACATTTTGTTTGCTATAAGGGCGAAAACCCAGGTCTTCATTTATAATAACTTGCATAGTTCTGCAACTCACGTTTTCTTCTGCAGATATTTTATTTGCAGAACATTGTGAATTTCTTCGTACATTTCCATGAATTATTTTAATGCGCTCTTTTGTGCGAACCGAGCGTGGACGACCAGACCAAGGCCGATTTTTACAGCTATTAGTATCCATTCAATTTATAGTTCTATATATAAATGTTCTATTAAAATCAAGGCATTTTAAATGCTTAAATATTTTACCTGCAAAAAATCCTTGATAAGAGAGTTGTTTAATCATCATTCTTTTGGCTTCCATCTTTAAAATATTTTAAAATATTTGCTTTATACAAAAATTGTCTGCACTAATAGAAAATTCCCAAACGCTAAAATAGAGAAATAAATTGTTTTATCAAACGATTAAAATTAATTCCTATTTTTTGGAGTGTAACAGTATTTTGTAGCCATTCTGTAGTATTTATTCTGTGATTTATTGCTAATCATAGTCTGCCGCCAACGATAGGTCACTGTCAGTGGATGTAAACATTTCAAATGTTTATTTTTGTCCCCTGTGTGGTCGCATTTGTTCTTCTCATTGATTTTCTTTGCATTTTTTAGTCTCTATTAATACAGTTAAATTTAGATTTTTAACGCTAATTAAGGTTTTTCACTGCATTTTGCACTGAAAAAAATGGAGTGCTGAAATTTGAAATTTTCGAAGGTTTGTCACTATATCCGCAACTGCGAGACTTCGATGTTGTTCCATTCTCGAACCCATGTCATGAAATAGACATATCTCTTGTGGTATCCTTTTGCTTTGCACGGAACGGTCGTTTGGAGATCATATATCGGCAAAGTTTTTTTTTTCTTTTTAAATCGTATTTAGGATGCCAGTGCCTTGTCTGTGAAATCTACAATATTAAAGTTACATTGAAAACAACTCCAATGTACAGGCAATATTTATCTAGTATTAAAAGTCATGCGAAATTGTTTTCGATCATTGCAATATCGGGCTTAGTATATCAAATAAAAGCAGTAATAATGGCAAGTTTGAAATATATTGATTTCCTTCAAAGATAAAAAGAAGGCAAATTCTGACAGAATTATGTTGTGCTAAGAGGCTCGTATTTTCCTCGTGGATATACTTTTTCTTGCACTCATGTCCCTTTATGACCTGTGGGGGAAATTTTGGAGGGAAGAAATTCCCTTTTAAAAGCAAAATAGATGAAATTTTACCTAACTATCTATTCGTTTGAACAAGTTTTTTTAGTATAATTTGTATTTATATTTCTTACAACCTTTTAGGGCTCAATGATCTTCCAGAACGTCAAAACTTTGATAAATTTGAGCCACCACAATTATGAACAGTCGGTCTTGGGATATAAGGTCTATATCCCACGAAAGCATTAGAATATTCTTATCTATAGATCATAGCTACAAACTATCAAAAATTTTGGTTCTTACTTTTTTTCGAATATAAATCTTTGCCTTACACAATCACAGAGAAAAGCTGTTTTACTAAAACTAGAATTTCTAATTCAATATAGCAAATATTGGTGACCAAAATTCGTTGCAGTTGACACATGCGGCACACGTATTACGTGCGCCCCATGTGTTAATGATACATGAATAGTCAATAAGTAATGTTTATTTACCTTTCAAAAAACGTCTCAATAGGATAAGAATATTATTTTTAATCAAAATTATATAATCTTCATAATTATATAATTTTAATCAGTTATAAGTCTTTTCGTTAAATATATATATATATATATATTACTTTTAATCAAGACCAAACAATCATTCATGTCATCATTCAGTTATCATTTTAAACAACAAGAGTTTTAAAATGTCTTTGAAAATTTAAAATTATAGTCTATAGATTTGGAGAATATATAAAGTATTTGAAGTGGTATTCGTAAAAAACAATAAATTTATAACATCTGAACTTTGACAATTTCGGAAAAAGAAAAGCAATTTTAAAATATAGAAAAAATGAATTCTAAATAAGATTTTCCCATATAGAAACATTTCATTAATAAAATCCTAAAATACACATTTAACTTAAATCCAGTGAAATATTTATTTTCTCTAGAAACATGCAATTTATTTAATTCAATTTAAATAAATTATGTTTAAAAACACAAGTAATTTCAATATTTCATATACAGTAAACTTCAATTTCATGTTAATCTATAAATGGAAGTATTTAAATTAAATTCGAAATTTTCATCTACATGAACTAACAATGTTTTTAGAAATGAAAATAAGTTTCAATAATTTACCCTTTCGGCCCTGGCGGTCACATATGTGTTCCTCACTTTTAAAATGCTTTAAACTATAAATAACGCATTGCAGATACGTAAAAACCTCATACTCACATATGTGCATTCTGTATTTTGACTTTTAAGTGGACACGTAGCGCCATCTAGCTTTGAAATAGTAAAAAAACAAGAAAGTTGGCAAAAGTTTTCATTTTTTTGGCGTTTAAGAAAAAAGTTAGGGCCGAAAGGGTTAGGTCGTTCTAAGGCACGATTGTTATTTCATGAAACAGATTAGACATAACATAAGACCATCATATATTTTACAAATAATTAGTGTTAATGGTTTTTTGTTTTTGTTTGGATTATTTTAAGAAAATATTGTCAAGCTAGTTAAGATTCTGTATTCATGAGATATTAAGTGCTTGTAAAAACATAACTTTTAAGTATTTTTCCTTTATTATTATTGAAAGACACTTTTTGTCTGGCCCAATTCGTAATTTTTTTTATGGAAGTTTCATTTTCGTTGTCAATTTCTATGCAGTTAATACGAGCTCTCTCTAATTCTCGAAGCAAAATCTACATTAAAACTGAGATAATTTCATAAAATGAAAAGCATTAAAAAAATTTCTAAATGAGATTTTACTTTACAGAAACATTTCATTAATAAAATCCTAAAATGCACATTCATTGTAAATCAAGTACAATATATTTCTTTTCTCTGTACAATTTATTTCCATATACAATTTATTTAATTCAATTTTGCTAAAATAATCTCTAAAAACACAAGTAATTTGAAAATTTCAAATACAGTTAACTTAAATTTCATGACAATATATAAATGGAAGATTTTAAATTAAATTTAAAAAAATCATGTACTAATAGTTTTTTAACTTAAATATAAGATTCAATAAAAATAGATTCAATAATTAAGTTGGCAGACGTTCCAAGATACAATAATTATTTCATTAAATATATTAGATATAACATAAGACCATCACCAATTTTACAAATGAAAGTTAAGGAATGGATTTTTTTTTATCGATTTTGAATATTTTAAGATATATATATTGCCAAGATAGTTAAGCTTCTGTATTTAGTACAGATTAAGTGCTTATAAAAATGTAACCTTTAGATATTTTGCCTTCATTATTCTTCAAAAAAAATGTTTATCCAGCCCAATTCGTATTTTTTCCATGGGAGCTTTATTTTGATGTCGATTTCAATTCAATTAAAACAGGCACTCTCTAATTCTCCAAGCATGGTCTAGCGAAAATTGGCATTATTGCATGCATGTAAAAACTATTGGCAGTACTCATTGAAAATTTAATAACCTGAACACATATATGCTTCATTTTCCCTGTAATAATTTTTTTTTAAATTATATACTTGACATAACCTAAAACTAAATCATTCATGCATTCTATTTTCTGTTACCGAAAGTAATAAAAATTGTTTAGAAATTCAGTATATTCCTGACTATATAACTTATCTGAATCAGTTAATATACAACGGTAAGTCATTAAGTAAGTCACAAAAGATAACTAAATAATAACTTACAATGATATTCACTTCAAAACTATTTTTATTTCTCAACATATTCTCCACCAATATTTATGCACTTATATCACCGTTTTATCATAGTGCCCCAACACCAGCTACATAATATTCTTTGGGTTGCTGTCTCAGCCACATTAGGACTTCAAGTTGAACACAAGAGACAATTCAAAACTTTGGTTGTCAACGTCTTCAAAATCCACCATACAGCTTCGACTTAGCACTTTGATTTTCATCTGTTTAGTCCACTATAAAACCACCTTGGAAGCAAGATGATGTTTGAAATGGCTCAACTTGAAGTCCTAATGTGGCTGAGACAGCAACCCAAAGAATGTTATGCAGCTGGTGTTGTGGCACTGATAAAACGGTGATAAGTGCCCGATTGGTTGGTTATATTGGTGGAGAATATCTTGAGAAATAAAAATAGTTTTGAAGTGAATATCATCGTAAGTTATTATTTAATTATCTTTTGTGATTTACTTAATGACTTACCCTCGTATTTAATAAATAAAATTAAATGGATGCGGCACTACAATATCTTACATTTTATTTAATGAAATTTCTGGTTTAATTTGTGTAAATTCCTTTTATGAGACTTATACTTATAATAAATTCACACATTCAACATTTTATATTTTTCGTTTATAAAGCCTATTTGGTCATCTTTTTTAGTAGTTAAAATACATTCTCATCTATTTCATTAGAAAAAAACATATTAAAAACTTAAATCACCCGAAAATTAGTCATTTAATATAAGATAATTAATTAGCAACCATTTAATGAAAGAGAAAAAAGAAATGCATTGGAAGTTTTTGTAAAAAATGAGAAATTAAAATGTTTCATATCTTTCAAATTAATGCGTAAAATTTCACAATAATATGTATAATTAATTTCGAAATTCTGATAAATATATTGGCCAATTTTCAAAGTGATCGAATTAAATTAAGATCTCCATTTCGTAAATTGAGCATGCATAATTTAGCATTTACAATTATCCCAATGCGTGATTTTCTTTTCGGTAAATGTTAAAATTAAAAAATCGTCTGACTTCCCATTGAAAAGCAATTTGACTTAAAATAAAATGTTCTATATTTTTCGAACGAATGAACTAAATTTAACTAAAAACTATACATCTAATTCCGGGTACCTCACCAACTTACCTACCAAAAAACAACCTAATCGAATCATTTTTGCAGCAGTTATCACGAAACGGACAGACAGACGAACAGACTGACAGACAGACAAACAGTCGGAAACCAAAAACTTTTCGGGTCTCCACAGTGAGCCTCAACTGACATTTCGGCAATTAAGAAACAGCCTTTATTTTCTACATTTCGTAATATACATTACATACACTTAATTACTAGTAAAGCTGCAGATCAGGAGCCTCAACGTCAGCTCAAGTCACTGTTGTTTAATCTCACTTTTCATATTATTTAGCATCTTACAATCTGTAATTTTATTTTTTTTCTATTGCATACATATTTACAGGCATATACAATTCTTCGGAGGTTTCAGAAATTAGAAACGTTAAATTAAACACGGTTTTTGCAATGATATTCTGAAATTCTTATGAACTTCTTATTCTTGTAACTTTTTAGATTAAAAAAAAACTTGTATTAAAATAAATTCTTCATTTATGTCAATAGAATACAAAAATAATTTATTTTGCTAATAAATTATTGGAACAAAATAGTGCGTGTTGCTTTTATTGCCGAAACGTCAGTGAAGGCTTACTGTTGAGACCCGAAAAGTTTTCGGTTTCTGTCTGTCTGTCTGTCTGTCTGTTCCGCGATAACTGCCGTAAAAATGATCCGATTAGTTTGATTTTTGGTAGGTATGTTGGTGAGATACCCGGAATTAGCTGTATAGTTTTTAGTTACATTTGGTTCATTCGCTCGGAAAATATAGAACATTTCTTTTTTTATCCTAATGCTTTCCTATGGGAATTCAGACGATTTTGAATTTTTTCAGTCGTTGAAAATAAAATGTCGCATTTGATTAATGTATTTAAACGGTAAGTTATGAAGGCTAAAATTTATCAAGTCAGGTCTTAAATTATTCAAATTAATTTGAAATTTTGTTAATACATTCGTCAGATTTTTTAAATTAGGTGTATAATTTTTGGTGCAATTTTATACATCTGTTCTAATAATATAATACATTTTATTCTATCATTTTCTGCAAATTTTAAAATGCATTTATTTTTATTTACCTCTTTAATTTAACCGTAACCTAGCAACTAAATTTTAAAGAATATCAAAATAATAAAATTCAAATAATTCAGACTATTTTGCTACAATATTTTATTGGGTGATTTTAATATTTTATTGAGAGATTTTAGTATGCTATTGCCATCGAGTTAGATCAAGATGTACGTATGTAAAATAAATATAGAATGACCATCAAAACTGTTTTTCCGAAACAAAAATTGTAATGACACTAGATTTCTGCAATAGATATAAGTGAAATACAGTAGATTCAGTTTACATTTCCATAAGTTGCTTTTGTACACGAGATATTATTCAACTTATCTATCAGATGCGAGTGTTTCGTGGTTGGCAGGTAAGTAAATATTGCTGATTAGGTACTAGGATAACATGAAATTATTTTCTGAATTTTTGCTTATCCTAATAAAACCACTGTGTAGAACGAAATCCAAGATATACTAGAATCATTCACAGAAACAATAGGAAATCACGAATATAAATTTAATAAGATTACGGAAAACATTTCTTTTTAGGTCATAATGCTTTCCTATGGGAATTCAGACGATTTTGAAAATTTTCATCCATTGAAATAAAATGGCGCATTTGATTAATGTATTTAATGTGTAAGTTATGAAGGCTAAAATTTATCAAGTCAGGTCTTAAATTATTCAAATTAATTTGAAATTTTGTTAATACATTCGTCAGATTTTTTAAATTAGGTGTACAATGTTTGGTGCAATTTTATACATCAGCTCTAATAATATAATACATTTTATTCTATCATTTTTTACAAAAATTTCCAGTGCATTTTTTTTCTCTCTTTCAATAAATGGTTGCTAAGCAACTATATTTCAAAGAATATCAACAAAGGAAAATTCAAGTGAATCGCATTATTTTTACTCGAAGTTTTATTAAAAATTGCCAATTTTCGGGTTTTAAGTTTTTAATATGCTTTTTTTTAATGAAATAGATGAGAATTTATTTTAAGTACTAAAAAATGATTACCAAATCGGTTTTCCAAATGAAAATAATAAAAACGTTGAATGCGTAAATTGAATATAGGTCAAGTAAGAGGAATTTAAATTTGTATAAGTATAATTTATACACGAAATTTTAATTCAACTTCAGAAACATATGATGTTTAGTAGTTGAAATATAATTATTCTTTTAAGGATAGGATAAAATCTCTTGTACAAAGAGATGGCTATTCTAATGAAATTAAAATTGCAAATACATTCAGACATATACTCAAGAAATAAAATAGCACAATTACTGGAAATTGAGAATAGAATATTAAAGCGACAACGAGGGGTTCAGGGGGGCGGAGCCCCCCTGAAATAATGTATTATTATTCTGAAAAAATACAGTAACAAGTAGTTTATCCTATCATTGCATAACATTGTGTTTAAGGGGATACTTCTAAAATTTCCGAAACTTTCGATAAATTTATATTCTTATCAATGTATAAATAACTTAAAAAGATTGAATTTTAGTGTGTCAAATATTTTTCAGATAATGTTAAAAATTAGTAAGAACAATGATTTTTTAAACTGACGTTGAGGCCTCTGATATGTAGATTTACTAGTTATTTTTATCTTCTTTGAAATATCGTTGCTAGGCAACTGATAAATTAAAGAGAAAAGTAAAAAAAATGCATTTTAAAATTTGTAAAAAACATGAAAATAAAAGTTTTATATTTCCGGAACAGATGCAAAAAAATTTCCAATCATTTAAACAATTAATATCTCAATTCTATAAAACCACCTATTCTGTATCGTCAGTTTTTCAAAATTATTGGATATATTTAAAACCTCCATATCGAAAATCAACATCCATAATTTTACGGTGAAATCCATTATTCAAATATGCGATTTCCATTTCAGTTAAAAATGAAATTTGAAAATCGTCTGCAGTCCCATAGGAAAGCATTATGATTTAAAAAGAAATGTTCTCTATTTTTCGAACGAATGAACCAAATTTAACTAAAAACTATACAGCTAATTCCGGGTATCTCACCAACATACCCACCTAAAAACAACCTAATCGGATCATTTTTACGGCAGTTATCGCGGAACAGACAGACAGACAGACAAACAGACAGACAGAAACCAAAAACTTTTCGGGTCTCAACAGTAAGCCTTCACTGACGTTTCGGCAATAACACTTGGAACATACCAACTGTATATATTTCAAGCATTTTTTTTTTTAAATATAGAAAAAATATATTAACAAAAGAAAATGTTACTCAGCCAACATCTTTTGAAAATTTTTATAAAATTCTTATTCAAATCCTGGTTTTGTTCCACTTATTCTTTATTAGAAAAGTTCTTCAAACGCCAAGATCAAAGTTTTGCTTGAAAACAAAAGTTCTATTTTCGAGTTTTATGTATTTATTTTGTTTTCTGTTGTGTATTTTCTTTCGACAAAGAATATCAATAAAACATATTTCAAAACAGAAAGCATGAGAAATAAATAAACATTGAAAATTTATAAAAGAATATTTCTGTTTTTTCAATAATATTTCGTTGTAGATAATGTTAGCATTTGTCTCGTTTGCATACTTTAAAAGTCTATTTTTTATTTGAAAATTTCAATCGAATCAATGTAAAAAGTAATTATATTTTATTATTACGTCTAGAGATTTTATTTGCTTGTAAAGTAACTAGATCCTGCCTAGGGTTTAACCATATTTTCAATAAACTTTTAATACGATTTGCTTAAATCTGCATAATAATGCCAATAAATTTATTCCATTTTAATTTTTCCATATTATTGAATCAATTGTATTAATAATTATCTTACATCTTAATTACATCTTATTTTTCAAGATATTCTCCACCGATATCTTAATTACATAAAAAACCTATTTTGCTAAATGAAAAGATGAGTTTATGCATTTTGAACATCATCTTTGAAAAAAAAATATATTTTTAAAATTATTTTAATAATTTGTTTTAATTTATTTATTTAATTAAAGTGGTATTTGACTGAAAATTTTTATAGTTATAAATACCTGCATTACATGACTTTAAAAGAATAACAAAAACATTAGAATCTTTGAGTATTGAACGTCATATGCACTAATGTGCAATGAATATTTTCATTCATTAGTTACGAGGGGCAGTTGGAAAATAAGTTTCCCCTGTCGAATGTGGACAGAGGTGTGTATGAAAGACAAAAAATGTAATGAGACATCAAAGATAAAACATAACTTTATTTTTCCACATAAGTACCAAGTACATTGAGACATTTGTCATACCGCTTTATAAGCTTCAAAAAGCCCTCCATGAAAAAATCAGGGCTTTGCATACGGACGAAGCATTGAACGGCTATGTGCAAAAAAACGACACAGCAGGTGAACTCGAACGTGCAAGACACCTATACCATTGGGTAGAGGTCGACCGCGCTCAAGCAGGTGGCGCTGTTGTAGTGCCTGCGCAGAAGGCGCTATTGACTGCAACACTGCCATCTGCGCAGACACTGCAAGAGCAGACACTGTCCACAGTCGACAGGGGAAACTTATTTTCCGACTGCCCCTCGTATTTTAATTAGGCACACTTTAAAATTTAAAAAAAAAGTAAATAATTCGATATTATAATAAATTACTTATTTTATTTTACACACTACACAAGAGATTAAAAAATCAATGCTTAGATTTGTTTGTAATATAGTTTTAAGTGATTAAAATTCAAAAGCAAGGACAATTAAGACGCCCGGAGCATTTTAAAATGTCTTTTTAATTTTTTTTATTTTTTATTAAATCTTAAAATTGCAAAAAGATTGGAAATTTCTTTTAATGTATTTTATATACTTATGATGAAATGTATATATGCAAATATATATATATATATATATATATATATATATATATATATATATATATATATATACATATATGATTAAAAAAACTAACATCCACCGTCCCCTTAAAACTTTATTTGGGATAGAAATATTTATCTTTACATTATACTGTCATTTATGTAACCTTATTTCATTTATATTCATGATCGAAGAATGTTTCTTTATTTAACATAAGGAAACTACATATTCTTATTCATAATTTACCTTTGTCGAATGTACAAATCATTTACTACAATCTATGCTAACTCCCTTGGTGATTCTTTATAACCATCTTTTACAGAAATAAGAGAAGATTGAATCGTTTCAAAAATGTTAGATTTTAAAGATACCTTTCAACTCCTATGGGGATTTATTCAAATAACAATTGTGTTTATTATGTATTCTGAGACGTAGTAGTGGAAATTTATATTAATAACAATGAGCGTGTCAATATCTGTTCAACAAGGAAACCTCAATAACCGTCACATTACTTCTCAAACTTAAAATATCATTTTATATGTTACAAAAATATTACCTCTTTAAAAGGTTAGATATTAATTCTAAATAAAATAATAATAATGATATTCTATATTATAAAAATTAATTTGAAATTAGAATATTTAAAGATAAAATTTTTATTTCGGAAGGCGTTTTATCAAATCAATATTTTTTACAATAATCCATTTTAATGAAAAATATTAATTTGGACGTTACATTCTCATTTAAAATATTTTCAAAATCAGGAATTAAAATACTTTACTTAGAAACTTTTTTTAGAATAACGTATGTGCTGTAAATAATGTTTGATGCACTGGGAGATCTTTACAATAGCAAATTATGAAAAAAAGAAAACATTTGTATTTACTTGACCTTGTCCCATGAAAAAGATTACTAATTTCTAAGCATAAAATGCATATTAATTTGCTTTTAAAGCTCAGATTTGAAGCAATATAGGATTCATTAGCAAGGTATAGTGAATAAGTAAACGTTGTGTAATAATTGGGTATTATCAATAGAAAATATTTTGGAGCGAAAAATATTTATTTCGACGTTACATTCTCATTTAAAAAAATTTCAAAATCTGGAATTAAAATACTTCCAAGAAACTTTTATTAGAATAACGTATGTGCTGTAAATAATGTTTGATGCACTAGAAGATCTTTACGATAGCACATTATAAAAAAAAGAAAATGAGAGAAAATTTGTATTTACTTGACCTTGTCCCATGAAAAAAATTACTAATTTCTAAGCATAAAATGCATACTAAATTTGCTTATAAAGCTCAGATTTAAAGCAATATAGGATTCATTAGCAAGATATAGTGAATAAGTAAACATTGTGTAATAATAAGATATTATCAATATAAAATATTTTGGAGCCTTACGTTATATTTAAAGTTAGTCAACTTTCACAAAACATATTTTGCATATGATTTAATATGATGTGATAATGTGTATCACTTTACAAATTTTTTATTACGTTAATTAATGTTCAAGAGACAGATTTATAACTAATTTAAATTATAATATATCTTCTTGCTTAGCTTTTAGCTTTGTTCAGTTCTATTTGTGAACAAAAAAATTACTTGAATCATCAGCAAGGAACTATATATTCATATGCATCATTTGTCTTTATTTTAATCTACAGTATCATTAACTACAATCTATGCCTACTCCCTTGGTAATTCTTTTAAAAGCATCATCTTTAGAAATAATAGAGAAAGGAATTTTGTCAGTAACGATGGATTTCGAAAAATACTTTTCGAATTATATGGGAATTTCTTAGAATAATATATATGCTTATTAAGAGAAGTCTACATTTTCAGATATATTAATTTTTCAGCACCATCCATGAAAAAGAAATTTGAAATTGAAACCAATTACCAACTTATTACAATAAAAACTAAATTATAAGTTTATGTTATTAACAATAAAAAATATTTTATTTTATCAAGATAGTAACACTTATTACCTTTTTAACGGCTTATATGAATTTAAAACTATGCCATTATTAGAACTAGGGTATCCAACCCGGGATTCCCGGGACAGAGAATACATGTCAATACTATCTATTTTTATTAAAAACTCTAATAGATTTTTTACATTTAATTTTTTTTAGATTAAACCCCTAACAACACCAAAGAGCATTTTTATACGAAATATGTCAATTACATACTCAAATAAAATTTTGTAAATTATTAAAAGAGGTCATTTGGTACGTGCCAGAACTCGCTAAATAGTCGAAGAAATCGCTAAAAATTTAGTTATCTAGAGCAGCTTGTTTTAATTATTCTGATAATTTCAGCGGTTTTAAACGCTTATTTCGATTACATGTCTGTTAAATTTGTGTTTTATTTATGCTATTTTATTTATTGCTTAATGGAGTTTTAATTTCGTTTTGGAATATTAGCTGGAAACAAATGCTGAACTTTTTATATTGTTTAAAGTGTGAACGGATTAATATTTTGTAATCGTCTGCAAGCAACAGAGATTTAAAAAAAATTATGCTTGAAATGTAATTTAAATGTATGGGATAATTTTCTATCATAAATCAGTCAATTAAAATACAGTTTTCAAACAAATTGCATTTTAAAGTAGATTTTTTTCCCTGCACAACGGTGTAAAAATTGTAAATGTGCTATGTTTAGAAATAAAAAAAATTGCAGTAGCACAAATCGCAAAACTGACATTTCATCTGAAAGTGTTACCATTCGCAAAATAACGTCAGCTTTACGCACGGACACGTTTGTCCTTTATAATATAGATAGATACTGTTTTTTCGAAGAAAAAAAAATGTATTTTGTACATTTCGGTGCTATATTTATCAACTACATTAGATAAATGATCTCAATTAAAAAATAATACTCTATACAACACTAAACACAAATTAAAACCTAATTTTGCTTTATATCTGTAAAATATAAATAACTCGCTGATCCACCCAACCTTGCCCGTACCCGTGATAATAACCTTAAACAAACATCGGTTTTGTATTGTATTATTTTTTTCAAACGATCCTAAGAAAATATTTCAATTGAAACTAGTTTCGGGGACTCCACGGCCTTCGACAGTGTGTAGCATTTCAAGTGAACCCACTTTCCGGGGGTCCACTGCTTACCGCAGCGTCTAAACAAACTTATTTTCGAACGAACGTGTAGCTTGTGTCCCCGCTGCTTACGACAGTGTATACTGGACATGATGGAAAACCAAGTTGAATGATTCAAACCTCGCTGTAATAACACCCATAGAACCCGAGATAAGAATGCACCTCTGGAGGTGGAAGGTGAAACTAAAATCTGTAAGACAATCGAAAATCAAGTCGAATGAACCTATTCCCATTGAATTTGACCCACAGATCCCGAAAAAAGAATGCGCTGTTCATGTTCGAAAATGGTTATGACTGAAATCTAAAGTAAACTTTCATGTTGCAGAAAGAAGCTGAGTCGTAAGCTAAGTTGAATGAAGCAATTTCCGTTGAAATTGAGCCCATAGAACCCGAGAAAATAATGCGACGTTACTGTTCGAATATGGTGTTAACTGAAGTCTAAGATAAACTTCCATAATGCAAAAAGTAGCTGAATCATAAGATAAGTTGAATAAATCATAAACACGAGAAAAGTTAATGTTTGAAAATGGTTCGAAAGAGTTCGAAATGTGTGTAATGGTGATAACAGAAGGTAAGGCAAGTTAAGAATGTGCCGTAAATGTTCGAAAATCGTGGTAGTTTTATCAGTAAAGTAATTTTTAATTTATGGCTAAAATTCCCTTCCCCACATTAACGCGATCATTAAAAAAAAGAATTAAACTTTTATAATAAATACTTAGAACATAAGTAAAGACACTACGCTAAAATAGCTGCCAGGTGGTTCCCCTTCCTACCCTCAAATTCAAATCTATATCATAATTAGTTACATTTATATTTGTTCATTAGTAATAAATTACAATTATTGTCTTTCATTTTCACAAAGTAAATGGAAGGATAGACCTGAAAACAAATTTCTTTGTAGTTCAGTTTTTAATGAAAGCCGAAGCCTGTCTGCTATTTTCTCGGATTTTTTCAACTGCCTCCTTTAGATATTTACAGTTTTTTGCAAAAATTAAGAAAAAATATTTGCCAATTTTTACAAAAATTAGATTTTTGGATGCAAGAAATTCGTTTACATACACGCTGAAATTTTGAAATCGATATCTTAATTAGTTTTCTTGTTATTCGCTATTTAGTGAATATTCTCAAATCTGTTCATTTCCACTTAAAAATCGAGAACATGTTCTCTTTTCTTTAGCCATTTTGCTAAAAAATATCGCATTGTAAATGCCATATTTAATGAGGTTTTAATTAATATTTCGGCTAGTTTTCAAAATATTAAAATTTTGATTCCCAGGTGCACCAGGATAGGTTTTGGACTATCCTGACCTAAATTTTCAGGCTTCTAGGTGCGCTAGATATCACTAGCCATCGCAGACAGACAGACACATACACAGACAGACACATACACAGACAGACACATACACAGACACACAGAGCGAAACTCTCTTTTATTAGTATTGATGGATCAGATATTTCAGCATGTGATACATTCTTCATTATGAGGCATAAATGTATTAAACTAAAAGAAAAGCAATCTAGATGGATTACAAGTAGAAAAATATTGGAATATTACACACACACGGATATGTATATATGTAATAATAAAAAAAAATTCGCCATTTTTCCTTAGTTAAATTATTCCAAATTCATACAATTCTAATTTTTTTCCCCTGTTTTATTCCAATTTACTACTCTATATTCATTAAATCCTTATTCTTAATTTAGCTCTATCGTTAACTCTGTTAAATTCCCTTTTATTTAATTCTAAATTGTCCAAATTTACTTAAATATAAAGCTTTTAGTTATTCTTAATTTCTATCATGATCCCCGATCATTTCTGGGTTTTAGAATGTTTTTTGAGAGCCATTTTCATTTTCATTCCGAATATTAATTTCCCGCTCTAAAGTCACTTTACTACAAAATTAATCCACTACCTCTCTGTCCGAACTCTTTTACTAATTATCTTTCATTGGTCGTGACGTAGCATGACGCGTCTTCTTTAATTCCTCATTGGTTCAGTGCGCGTTCTACGTCATAATTTGTGTTATTGCGCTGGGTAACAAAAAGCAGCTACCTGCGGCGCTCCCTCAGAATTAAGTCGTATTTTCACTTGTAAACAACTCCCTGGCTGCTCGTTTTGAGAATCATTGATATGTTCTGATACTTACCCTCTATACCTTGATGACGCAGTGATGCACGGCTATTATGGTTATGGTGGAAACTGCCCAAGAGAAATATTTAATAAAGGATTGAAATTGAAAGCCTTGTTCGTTTGAATTCATGGAGAAACGCCTCTGGGTTTTAAATTCTACTGCCACTATGGCCGCGTCGAAACTGCAACTAAAATGTTACGACTGCTTCTAAATATTTATATCATCAATAACAACCAACGTTCTTAACTTCGTTGTGCGATCATGTGTGCTCCTACTTCTATAATCAACGTTATTGCAACCACAACATATGACGGTAAATCATCGTAATATAATATAAGCCGACAGGATTTCAAAGGACTTGTGCCACAGCTATCCTTCCAAACGATGTGGAAAGAGTATTTGAGAATCAAGTTGCTGTTTACTTTTACTGAGGTGTCGTAACAAAAAAGAACGGAAGCAAGGCATCTACGAAATATGTTTCATTATAAAGTCAACCCCCCTATCGATGTCAGCCAGAAGAAGTATCGGAACATAGCGTCAATGAAAACAACAAAAAATTGTTGTATCTCTTTTTCATTACAAGATTTGATTGCGTAAGTTAGATTTTATATTGAGTAATATGTATTATTTATTTGTTGCTAAATGTTATAACAACCTTTTTTATTTTGTTAAAATATCTATTCTTACGTAACAGGAAACCAAGTGACAGAGTTGTTTTAACAGTCTGAGATTTTTATTTATGTTCTTGTATTATTAATTATTCTGAAAGATATTATGAAATTTATTTACTGTTTATGTTATTTTTCTGTTAAAATTAATATATTAAGGAAGAATTAAAATTATGTTATTATGCTTTAAAGATTAAACTAAGTTGATATTTTGGATTGATGCAATGAGATGCACTTATGAGAATTGCTACTACAATATGAATTGAATAATTTATGTTATCAGTTATTACTTGGCACATGACTTGGAGTATGATTATGAAATTTACATGATGATATTTTACCGATAACTAAAAAGAAATCTTAAAGGAAGTTGCGCTGAAAACTTGCGTAACATTGGTAAACTAAAAATTGTGTGCAGTTTAATTTTTTTTTTCATTACTTCTATGTTCCGAAGTTCAAAGCCAGAGACAAAAAATTTGTTCTTACGAAATAATGCTGCTTGTTTTAAAAAAGTGTTTTATTTATTTATTTCATTCTATTTTTCTTTTGTGACATTTTTATTCATATACAGCAAATCTATTTATAGAACGATAAATTAGCAGTTTGCATTTACTATTTAAGTGGAATGAATTTAAATATGAAATTGATGTTTTTTCTGTTGAATATTATTTATTTTTGTTATTTGAAATATTAAGAGTTAGATATTTTTACAGTTGTTGTTAAGTTAACGAATTCTTTATACTTTGTTTATATATATTTTTTTTTTACATGTTATTAAAGTCAGGGTTTGTCAAAGTTATTATGGAAAGTAAGAGTACTCAAACAACAATGGCTGAAAAAGAGCTTAATGTTGTTATTTTTTATCCAGAAAGTGATATGAATATTACGTCTTGGCTTAAGCATTTTGAAGGTGCATCCCCTCCAGATAAACAAGATTGGAAAATCAACAACATTTCCAAATATTTGAAGGGTGAGGCATTAAAAGTTTATGTTAATGAACGTCTAGAATGTAAAGAGTATGAAAAAATTGCTGAAATCTTAACTGAAAAATTTCTGAAAGTAACAGTCCCCCGTTTTTCTGATTTCACCTCTCTGAATTTGCATGACTTAAACAACTTAGAAAAGTATTTTCTTAAAAAAATCGAGGTAGGTCGACAACTTAAATTATGTGAAACCATTATTTTACAGGGATTGACCGACGGCTTAAAATCTGAATACCAGAACTATTTAATAGTAAATCCTCCTGAATCTACTACCGATTGGTATAGATTATTTAAATAACTTGTTGTCATTCCATCTCATTCTAGCAGTAACATTAATAGTAATGTTAGAAATGTGTCTCAAAATTCCAGACCTTTTTCTCAACCACATAATTCACCTAGATATTGGATTCGCCCTCAACCCAATTACAGGAATCCAAATTTCCAAACAGCAACTAATTTTAACCCTTCAACGTCCAGGTTCGTTAGTCCCTGATTGCCTGTCAACCACTATCAGAGAAGGATGCCGAGTCGACCATGTAGATTATGTCTCAATAGGGGAATTTCAGAGGCTTATCATTGGGAGAGGAATTGTATCTTTAACTTAAACCCTACACAGACAGGTAATACTCCTGTTAGTAGCCAGTCACCAAGTCAGTCCAATACCTGACAATTAATTGTTGCTGGATATGCCAATAATAAGAAAATTAATTATGTTATTGACTCCGGGTCGACAATATCTATTCTTCCATTTAAATTTATTCGTTATTTAAGTGCTAAAATTGTAAATATTTCACCTATTATTGTTGGTCAAGCTAAAGGTAAAGTTACAATTAATAAGTCATGTAATTTATTAGTTAAAATAGGTAATATTACACACTATATTAAAATTGTTTTATGTGACAGTGATTTGGACTATGCTATATTAGGATTACCTGATTGTTCTCAATTTAACTTAATCATAGACTGTGCAAATTGTCGAGTTACTTAAGGAGATCTTGTTTTAAATCAAAATGTTGACATATCCAGTAATAAATTACGATTATTGCATTTTAATGTTCAAGATCAGTCTCAATATGTGCAACCCGATTATGGAAGAATCATGGCTCCTCAATTCTTCGCGCAACTTAATGTTAATGATTATGATTTAATAGGGGAAATAAACACAGTAGAAAACAAAACTTTAAGGGATATAATGGGAAATTATTTGGATATTTTTTCAAAAAATAAATATGATGTGGGGAAGATTAATATTGAGCCACAGCGTATCTTTCTCAAATCTGACCTACCTATATCTATGAGGCCTTATCGTACTTCAACAGTGGAAGAAAAAGAAATCTCTGAACAAATTCAATCATTATTATCTGCTGGATTAATCAAAGAAAGCAATAGCCCATATTCTTCACCAGTCACTTTAGTAGAAAAACGCGATGAAGATAAAAAAAAACTAGATTGTGTGTAGATTATAGAAAAATTAATTCCATAATGAAAAATGATGCAGGACCCTTACCCCGTATTGATGACATTTTAGACAAATTAAGTAGTGCCCAGTATTTTTCCACCCTGGATTTAGCCTCAGGCTACTGGCACATACCCATACACCCAGCAGACACCGAAAAATTAGCTTTTACTACCAATTGTGGACTTTGGGAATGGAATGTTCTCCCTTTTGGGGTAAAGGTAGGACCATCTGTTAAAAAACCCCTTTCACAACTCAGCCAAGTCATCAAAAAACCTTTAAAGTTCAGCGCAATATGCAAAAAGAACTGTTTTTCCGTGTCAGCGCATCTGCCTTTATAAATCAGCGAACGCACCAACAAACATCTCGCAACATCGCTACTAAACTCGCAGCAGCTGGCGAACGCCTGCATACGAAGAATTTCTCTCGCTGTATCTTCTTCCATCGGCGCGCGAGGTAGTGGTAATACCGGATATTTATCGTCCAAGCTTCCTTCACTCGGAATGGCATCGCATCTGAATGACTAGTGGTTTTTTCAACGAGCGGTGTGTTGCATGCTATAAAAGGACGTGAAAAAGAAGGGTGGTTCCCATTCATTTTCGAGAATTTTCTCGTATGAGGAACCACCCTAGTAAGTTTCTATGTTTGTGATATATGTTAGTGCAGTGAAAATCATCATTTTGTTTCAAGAATGTATGTGCGTGACAATGAATGTGTGAAAAAGGAGAATAGCTACTTCGGCAATTAGTGAATTGCGTGTGATGCAGAGTCTTCAAAAATATGTTTTGTGAGTGCTTACTAAATTTAGTATGAAAATGTATATGACAGTGAACCCAAGAATTGCTGCAGCAAATAAATTAAGTATTTTGATTTCAATTCAATAATATTTTTCAGTGGATGCATTTAGATAGAGATAGATATAAATCAAACGTAAAATGGAGCGTCCACCTAAACAAAAATGTAATCTTTTATGATCATGTTTTAATTAAATGCTTTTCTTTAAATTAAATTAATTGTGTAACCTTAAAATATGTTTTATATATAAATAAACTAATCGAGAATAATCTCTAAAGAATTATTATTTTTTGTTTAATTAGCATGAAGTGTTTTATAATATGTACTTTTAGTTTTCAGCTATTTCAGGTTGTTGCTCGGGATGCTAAGGTGGTTTGTTATTGTGGCCAACATTTATTGGTACGAAATCACTATTTCGATTAGGTTTAAGATTTTAACTTGTGTTCCCTTTTGAACATTTAATCGTGTCCCCCTTTTGTTTATTTTTATTTTGCACGATGAATCCTTTTTCCATCAGCCCAATTTATCATCATTTTTTATCACCATCAATATTCAATAAAACTATTAGGAGAATTCTTACTAAACATAAAATTAACTTTGCTTGCTACTATTTTGATGACATAATTATTTTTTCTTCAACTTTGGAAGAACATTTACAACATCTCAATCAAATATTTGAATTATGCAGAATGGAAAATCTTAAACTTAAATTATCTAAGTGTAACTTTGTCCAAAATACAATTAATTTCTTAGGTTATGAGATAAAAAATGGCACTTTAACTCCTGCTAACAATAATATAGAAGCTATCAAGAAATTAAAACCCCCTTCAAATGTTAAAGAACTCCAAAGGTTTTTAGGATCTATTAATGTCTATCATAAATTCATTAATAAATATGCAGAAATCAGACAGCCTCTCAATAAATTGCTCAAAAAAGATACTATTTCGGAATGGAACTTAGATTGTCAAAATTCTTTTCAAAAACTAAAAGATGCCCTAATTGCTAAACCTGTTTTGAAAATTTATGACCCTAAATTACCCCTCCATATGTTTGTTGATGCCTCACAGGTGGCAGTAGGTGCAGTCCTTAAGCAACCTGATAATAATAATTTCTTACATCCAATTGCATACTATTCTAGAGGATTGAGAAGTTATGAAAAGAATTATTTTATTACAGAACTGGAGTGTCTCGGCATAATTGACACCTTAGACAAATTTTATCACTATTTCCATGGTGTTAAATTTACTATTCACACAGATCACGCGTCTCTTGTCTGGTTAAGAAATGTCAAACATTTAAGAGGAAGATTATTCAGATGGTCCTTAAAGTTAAGTATGTTCGAGTATGATATTGTATATTTAAAGGGTTCCACAAATGTCGAAGCCGACATGTTGTCCAGAAATCCTACTACATATCTTATTCAACCACTTACCTTTCTTTTGGATGTTAGGGAAGTCATAGAGATGCAACAAAATGATAATGTGTGTGGAAAAAACTATTTCAATGAAAATGGACTTATGATAGTAAAAAAGAAAAGTTTTAGAAAAATAGTAGTACCCATGTCTTTAAGAAGGAAATTGCTTAATGTTACTCATGAAAAATTTGGTCATCCTGGTATTCAAAAAATGTTAAACTTAATATCTCCTAATTATTATTGGCCTGATATGACCCAAGATATAACTAATTTTGTAAAACACTGTGATGTCTGTCAAAAGAATAATAAAAAGAAAACTGACCAGTTAAACAGGGCATTGAGCTCACAGGCTATTCACACTCATTGTATATTGTACTCTTATTTCAAAGAAATTGAAATATGCCCTTGAAAAATAAAGAAATCAACAATATATTAAGGGGGGGGTCATCCCCCTGTTACCCCCTCATAGTTAACTAATGAACTCCTTAAACTAATCAGGAAAGTGTCTAATTACAATGAATATACATACAAAATTTGAAGAAAATCGGATAATTCTGCATGAAAAACTCATTTATCTAAATTAAGGGGGGATTAGCCCCCCTTCCCCCCTTTATTCTTAACCAATGAACCCCCAAAACTTTTCAGAGAAGCGCATTATCACAATGAACCTATATACAAAATTTGAAGAAAATGGGATAATTCTGCATGAAAAACCCATTTATCTAAATTAGCGGGGGGTTAGCCCCCCTTTTCCCCCCTTTATGCTTAACCAATGAACCTCCAAAACTAATCAGGGAAGCGCCTTATCACAAGGAACCTATAAACAAAATTTAAAGTAAAACGGTTAGTTCTATCAAGAGTTATCGCGTTACGTACATACATACATACGTACTTACATACAGAACCGGCGGGCACATAAGCTCTCAGGCTTTGATAGCCTGTGAGCTAAAAAACCGAGACAGAAGAAATTTGCCTTATTACAAGCTATGACCACCACAGATCAACCTTTCGAATGCATTTCTGTTGATACTGTGTGGGGATTTAATTACTACAATTCCACAAAAAAATATTTACATTTTATAATCGACCATGCTACTAGATATGTTTGGGCCTTTCCCTCAAAAAGTGTTACCACAGAAACTTATACTAATTGTCTAAAATAAGTTTTTAATATTCAAACACCACAACAATTATTCTGTTTTAATAAAATTCTTAATATCCAGACCCATCAAAAAGTGTTAAGTGATAGAAATGCAGCCTTTACTTCATCTAGATTAAAAAAATTCCTGCGAAGCCACAATATTAAACAACGTTTAACCACATCAAATCATCCACAAACGAATGGCAAATGTGAGAGAGCGAACCAGACGATAGTTACTAGATTGAAGTGTAAAGTAAATTCTACTATTTCCAAAATTCCTTGGACAAAAATTTTGACAGAAGTAGTTAATGAGTATAACAATACCCCTCATTCTATCTCTAAATTCCCTCCTGCTTACTTACTTTTTGGCCAATTACCCTATGATTCCCCTCTTCAACAAAATTATTACCCTCCTGTTCAAGAAGCCCTTAAACTTGCTAAAAAACGCACTGATGAAAATTATTGGAGAAGTAAAAAATATTATGATCGAAATTATCTAGAACCAAAATTTGAGATTGGAGATCTTGTAATTTATGAAGAGTTCCAATATCCTAATACTAGAAAACTTTCACAAGTCTTTAATGGTCCTTATCAAATCCTTAATAAGTTATCCGATGTCAATTTTGAAATTAATAGACAGATTCAAAATAAATCTACTGAAATAGTACATGTATCAAAATTACGCCCTTATTATCCTCCTGATCAATTAAAATTATCCCATGAGAAACCACAACAAACTAATGTTAAATCTATAGTTTCAGCTTAAATTTATAATATTCATAAAATAAACTAACTTAATAAAATAAATTTACTAAATAAAAAATTTATTATCAATTCTCTTCTGTATATCAGTGTGTTCTTGAATTGAGCTCACAAGAGCATCACTGTTGAGTTTTCACTTGGGTTAACTGTTTGTGCGGGCATAAACTGGTTGATTTAAGTTAATAAATTCCGATACTGAATTGAATTAGATTAGAATAATAAATTAAACAGTATTAACGAAATTAATAAAATAAACTGGATTAAATTCTATATTAAACTAATCAAATATGATATCTTAATACTAATTGAGAATTGTCCAACCTTTCTTAATATGCTACAAGGTCCTATTTTTTCATTTCACAACTTATGTTTTCTTGTTTGACTGAAAGCAAGATAGTTACATAACCATCATCTACACAATAATGATTGTTTTCACGAATATTTCTTATTTATTCCTTATTTTGTATTATGTATTTTATTTGAGTATATTCTCATACCTCATTCACTACTATATGGATGAGGTATTAATGATATACTTAAGAAAGAATTAAAGAAAGTGTGTGATATTTTGAATTATACTGCTTATTATTGCTGAACTTATTGTTGAGAATTATTATTATTAGTTGCACTATTTATAAGTTGATTTTGAAAGAGAATATGAAGATTATAATGGATAAAAAGTATTTACAGAGTGGAATTGAAAGTTTTAGGTAAGCTGCATTCAAAAAAGTTTCTGATGTTATGTAAATAAAATTTTTATGTTATTGTTGTTGTTTATTCTTTCTATTGATGATACTATTATTATTGTTATTATTAAGTATTATTATTTTAAAATTTTATTGTTGATATTGTTCTTGCTATTATTATTATTATTGTATTATTTTATTTATTGCAACTTCATACTGCCATTGCAACACTAAGGACTTTTATAATATTCAATAATTGGACTCTACAATTCAGTAGGACTTAAAAATCACTTAAGGACTATAAATAAGTGCATAACGCTGATTATTGTTAAATTATTGATAAAAAGAGATATGATTTATATATTGTTATTATATTATTACTTAAATTTATTTATTGCAACTTCATACTGCCATTGCAACATTAAGGACTCTTATAATATTCAATAATTGGTACAAAGAGAGATGATTTATGTGTTGTTGTTATATTTTCTTGATACAAACTGTACTATACTGTTATACTAATTATTATTGAAAAATGTAATTATTTACAGCAGTTTCCACTTAATCGTGTTTCTTTAAATTTAATTACTAAAACTTTACTTAACAGAATTCAGAAATTTGAACATCGCGATACGGCGACCAGGTAACTGTATTGCAACGAGGGAACTGTTTTGTAACCCAAGTATCTGCTTTCTCCCAATGAACATGTAAGTCAATTGGACTTACTGGTTCATACATTTTTTGGGAGGGAGGATATGTAATAATAAAAAAATTTCGCCATTTTTCCTTAGTTAAATTATTCCAAATTCTTACAGTTCTAATTTTTTCCCCCGGTTTTATTCCAATTTACTAATCTATATTCATTAAATCCTTATTCTTAATTTAGCTCTATCGTTAACTCTGTTAAATTCCCTTTTATTTAATTCTAAATATTCCAAATTTACTTAAATATAAAGCTTTTAGTTATTCTTAATTTCTATCATGATCCCCGATCATTTCTGGGTTTTAGAATGTTTTTTGAGAGCCATTTTCATTTTTATTCCGAAAATTAATTTCCCGCTCTAAAGTCACATTACTACAAAATTAATCCACTACCTCTCTGTCCGAACTCTTTTACTAATTATCTTTCATTGGTCGTGACGTAGCAAGACGCATCTTCTTTAATTCCTCATTGGTTCAGTGCGCGTTCTACGTCATAATTTGTGTTATTGCGCTGGGTAACAAAAAGCAGCTACCTGCGGCGCTCCCTCAGAATTAAGTCGTATTTTCACTTGTAAACAACTCCCTGGCTGCTCGTTTTGAGAATCATTGATATGTTCTGATACTTACCCTCTATACCTTGATGACGCAGTGATGCACGGCTATTATGGTTATGGTGGAAACTGCCCAAGAGAAATCTATACTAATATTATAAAGGAGTAAATCTTGTTTGTTTGTTTGTAGGGGGAAATCTCTGGAACTACCGAACCGATTTCAAAAGTGATGGTGGCAACTTGATGGTGACAACCCCTGCTCCAACATAGGCTATATTTTATGTCGGTGGCACTAACCCCAGGGGGTGCAAGAGCAAAAAACGTTCTAAAACTGCGATTTTTCAGTTATCACACTGGCTGTCAAGCCCTGAGAGCTTGGCAGCCGGTTCTGTATGTATGTAAGTACGTACGTAATGCGATAACTCTTTATAGAAATATCCGTTTTCCTTCAAATTTTGTTTATAGGTTCACTGTGTTAAGGCGCTTCCCTGATTAGTTTTCGGGATTGATTGGTTAAGTATAAAAGGGGGGGAACAAGGGGCTAATTCCCCCCCCCCCCCTTAATTTATATAAATGGATTTTTCATGCAGAATTATTCCGTTTTCCTTCAAATTTTGTTTATAGGTTCACTGAGTTAAGGCGCTTCCCTGATTAGTTTTCGGGATTGATTGGTCAAGTATAAAGGGGGGGAACAAGGGTCTAATCCCCCCTTAATTTATATAAATGGGTTTTTCATGCAGAATTATTCCGTTTCCCTTCAAATTTTGTTTATAGGTTCACTGAGTTAAGGCGCTTCCCTGATTTGTTTACGGGTTTGATTAGTTAAGTATAAATGGGGGGGGATCGGGGGGCTAATCCCCCCCCCCCTTAATTTATATAAATGGGTTTTTCATGCAGAGTTATTCCGTTTTCCTTCAAATTTTGTTTATAGGTTCATTGGGTTAAGACGCTTCCCTGATTACTTTTCGGGATTGATTGGTTAAGTATAAAGGGGGGGAACAAGGGGCTAATTCCCACCCCCTTAATTTATATAAATGGGTTTTTCATGCAGAATTATTCCGTTTTCCTTCAAATTTTGTTTATAGGTTTACTGTGTTATGGCGCTTTCCTGATTAGTTTTCGGGTTTGATTAGTTAATATAAAAGGGGGGGGGATAGGGGGGCTAATTCCCCCCCCCCTTAATTTATATAAATGGGTTTTTCATGCAGAATTATTCCGTTTTCCTTCAAATTTTGTTTATAGGTTCATTGGGTTAAGACATTTCCCTGATTACTTTTCGGGATTGATTGGTTAAGTATAAAGGGGGGAACGGGGGGCTAATCCCCCCCCCCTTAATTTATATAAATGGGTTTTTCATGCAGAATTATTCCGTTTTCCTTCAAATTTTGTTTATAGGTTCACTGTGTTAAGGCGCTAGCATGATAATTTTCGGGATTGATTGACTGAGTATAAAGGGGGGAACGGGGGGGGGGCTAATCCCCCCCCTTAATTTATATAAATGGGTTTTTCATGCAGAATTATTCCGTTTTCCTTCAAATTTTGTTTATAGGTTCACTGAGTTAAGGCGCTTCCCTGATTAGTTTTCGGGATTGATTAGTTAAGTATAAAGAAGGGGGATCGGGGGGCTAATCCCCCCTTAATTTATAGAAATGGGTTTTTCATGCAGAATTATTCCGTTTTCCTTCAAATTTTGTTTATAGGTTCACTGTGTTAAGGCGCTTCCCTGATTAGTTTTCGGGATTGATTGGTTAAGTATAAAGGGGAAGGGGGGGAACGGGGGGATAATCCCCCCCTTTATTTATATAAATGGGTTTTTCATGCAGAATTATTCTATTTGCTTCAAAATTTGTTGATAGATTCATTGGGTTAAGACGCTTCCCTGATTAGTTTTCGGGATTGATTGATTAAGTATAAAGGGGGGGGGAACGGGGGCTAATACCCCCCTTAATTTATGTAAATGGATTTTTCATGCAGAATTATCCCATTTCCTTCAAATTTTATTTATATGTTCGCTGTGTTAAGGCGCATCTCTGATTAGTTTTCGGGATTGATTGGTTAAGTATAAAGGGGGGGAACAAGGGGCTAATTCCCCCTTATCTATACTAATATATAAAGTAATAAAGATTGTTTGTTTGTTTGTTTGTTTGTTTGTTTGTTTGTAGGGGGTAATCTCTGGAACCACTGAAGCGATTTTAAAAGTGATGGTGGCAAATTAATGGTGACAATCCCTGCTCCAACATCGGCTATATTTTATGTCGGTGCTACCACCCCCAGGGGGGTGCAGGAGCGAAAAACGTTCTAAAATTTCGATTTTTTGTGTACTGAAGGAGATAGAGGCATCAAATTTGATATGGTAGTTACTTATAAGATGTAAATGCTCTCTAAGAACAAATTATAAAAACATTCGCAATTTAAAAGGGTGAGATGAGGACGAAGCGTTCTAAAAACATTCTAAATTACAATTTCTATGGAATCTCTGAAACTACAGAACCGATTTCAAAAGTGATGGTGGCAAATGTATGGTGACAGTCCCTGCTCCAACATATGCTAAATTTTTTGTCGGTGCCACTGCCCGCAGAGGGTGCAGGAGCGAAAAACGTACCAAAATTATGATATTTACAATAATGAAGGAGTTAGGAACTTGACATTTTGTATGGTCGTTACTTACAAGATTTAAATGCTCTATAAGAACAAAGTCTAAAAAAATACGAAATTTAAAAGGCTGAAATAAGCAAAAAATTTTCTAAAAACATTCTAAATTACAATTTGTATGGAATCTCTGGAACTACTAAAGCGATTTCAAAAGTGATGGTGGCAAATGGATGGTGACAATACCTGCTCCAACATAGGCTATATTTTATGTCGGTGCCACTACCCCGAGGGGGTGCAGAAGCGAAAAACGTTCTAAAATTGCGATTTTTGCGATGCTGAAGGAGCTAGAAACTTCAAGTTCGGCATGATTGTTATTTATAAGATCTAAATGCGCTCTAAGAACAATTTCTAAAGAAAAATGATTTAATGATTCTGCGATTTTTCAACTATTGAATTTCTAAAATTACCAAATTTCACAATAGAGTACCATAGCGAAACCTTCACGCGTAAAAAGATAATGATAAGTGCGACGTGTCCTGACGTGTATATTGGCTATAGCACGAGTCACAAATTATATTATCCTTGTTATTCTGTTGAAATATAAAAGTGAATTATGAAATGTCAATATTTTGTTTGATTAAAGGTTCGTTAAGAGAAATTGACCAGCGAAGCGGGCGTAGCTTGCTAGTATTTAATAAAAGATTGAAATTGAAATCCATGTTCGTTTGAATTCATGGAGAAACGCCTCTGGGTTTTAAATTCTACTGCCGCTATGGCCGCGTCGAAACTGCAACTAAAATGTTACGACTGCTTCTAAATATTTATATCATCAATAACAACCAACGTTCTTAACTTCGTTGTGCGACCATGTGTGCTCCTGCTTCTATAATCAACGTTATTGCAACTACAACATATGACGGTAAATCATCGTAATATAATATATATATATGTATGATTGGATTAATTAAGTTCAGTTAAAAATTCTAAATTGCGAGAACAGTTCAAAGTTATGATTCCTGTCTAACCATAAAGGATAAAAGAATACAGGAAAATACCTTCTTCCTCGAACATATTGAGTTGGAAGCATTCAATTACAAGATTTTTTTCCTGGTAGTCATTAACCCCTTGGGGACGAGTGACACACATACGTGACGCAGAAGATGCTCAGAATCCTCGATTATTCCCACCAGTTACTTTTTATTGTAAGCTTTGCCTTATTTAATGATAGCGTTTCTACGGTTCAATTAGGCGATAATTTCTGTTTTGAAAAACCGGTGGAAAAAGATTAAAAATTCTGTAAAGGACGCTCGTCGCAAAGGGGTTAACTCAAAAATACTCAACTTGCGTATAAATTTTATAACAATGATGGCCCAAAATTATCGAAATATGAAATAATCTTGATTAATATATTGTCTTGTTTACTTTTTTGAGATTTATATTTAATATATATTGTGGTCCAATACTTACTAGATATTGGTTCTCTGTTGTTATCACACAAGAAAAATCAATTAATAAAAACAATATGAAATTGATTTAAAAACTAAAGAAGCATTTGGATTTAAGCACTTTATCCGCACTTATTTTGCATATTTTTGACTCCTTCAAAATATGTACGTAATGATGTATTATAGACAAACAATATATCTGACTGAAATTAATATTAAAAGAGATTTCATTAAACCTTGGTGCAATAAATTATTAAAAAATAGGGGAGGGGTTATATTTTGAAATATATAGCCTTTATTATTTGCCATTATTTATAAACTATTGTTAAAATTTTAAGAAAATCTGGCGATATGTTCAATTATTTGCCAATAATGACGATAATTTTGAAGAATAATAAAAATGTTTTATAAGAAATCAAATAATGTGTAATTTTCCATTTGCAGTGTTGGTCATACTTTCACATTCTAAAATTATCCCGAAAATGGCTATGTATATCTACTCAATATTGACGAAATATTGTCAAACCAATGTGGGTCGTACTTTTACATACTAAAATTATACTAATTTTGGCTACATATGTAGTATTAACGAAATATCGAAAAAAACAATGTGATTATTTAGTCAAAGAAATGGTAATCATATTTCTTAGATATTGTGTTATTTATTGGTTTGTTACTATTTTGAATACAGACTTTATTTTAAAAAGATCACTCTAAATGTGATTTTTTTTTCTGTCATCAACGCATTTAAGAAAAAACAGCACTATAATTTTTGCTTAGATTTGTCTTGCTTAGATTTATCTAACTGAACAAAGATTTCTATTAAATATTTGTTATGTTTTTTTCTGTAAAATCAGTCCCTTTACTTATACAGTGTATGCCTGAAGTTCCTGACACAATTTAAAATGTATTAAAAATAAAATTGTTTGTGTATGAGAGTTATGGTATGGACGAAAATGCTTCCCAACACTGTAAAAAAATTTCGTAAAATTTCAGTAGATGTACCGTAAATTAAAGGTACTTGTACCGTTTTCACTCTTTAAGGTATGAGTACCGTACTTCTAAGGTATATTAAGCGTAAAAAACGTATATGTGCCATTTCGATTATAAACGGTATTTATACCGTAAAATAATTGTTTTTCAGTAAAAAATCGCTATTTATACCTTAAAATAATTATTTTTCAGTAAGGAAAAATCTGGTAGCCCTACCTCGATGTACGCAAACCCCTGAACTGATGCTCTTGCTCTTGTTAAGTAATGCGTGCAAGCATGAGGAGAGGGGGGAGTGCAGCCGGTACATATACATTAAATATTTTACGGTACACACACCGTCCAGATAAATTACGGTATATATACTGGTCACAAAATTGTCAGTATATATACCGTAATTGTTCACCAAAATGTTTTACAGTGATGATCGAAGACTTCAATTGAGTAAATTAAAAATTTCGTAACAAATTATTTTAAGATGTCTCTATACATTTGAAGCTGCAGAAAACATAAAAAAATGTCAGATAAACAGTTTCAGCACATTTTTCGTACTATACTGCCATATTTACTAACATATTTAAACATGCTGAATAAAATTGAGTAACGTTTGCATAAGCTACAAATTTTTACACATGTTGAAATATTTCAGTAAATGTTACCAAATAAATTATCTGAAACAGCTAGAGTTTGTTATGCTTTATTGGAGCTTTGAATGTATAGTTCCATGTTTCATCTATCATAAATTTTTGAACAACGATATTGCTTAAACTGAACTTTTGATCATGAGGAGTATTTGAATCCAAACCACACTCTCATAAGCCAGTTTCTTGATATTTTTTTTATTTGAATATGTGTGAAGGAATTTTAACCTAACACGTATGATATAACTATATTTCATTGTGTTATTTATTAATTAAAGTTTATACACTTGGGTCTGATTTAACTTACATATATATTATATCATGATAACACATTATGAGAAGTCGGAATTGGTGCAGACGATTAAGCTCGGTTCCCGTTAAAATCACCGAAAGTGAAGCAGCATCGACCGTGATCACAACATGGGACGGTGACAACCTCTCTCGACTGCGGCTGCTGTGGAACCGTGTACGTTAATGGGAGCTAATACACGTAAAATCTGTTCGAGGCACCAATGTTCTACAA
Source organism: Maratus michaelseni (assembly GCA_963931845.1). NCBI lineage: Eukaryota > Metazoa > Arthropoda > Arachnida > Araneae > Salticidae > Maratus > Maratus michaelseni. The sequence continues at coordinate 103,121,084 of OZ007590.1, read as the reverse complement.
GTTTGAAAAACGATACCTCTGGGGGTGCCAATCCAGGTTTAGCTCTCTCATCTGGAATTGGTTCAAAAATTAGAAGACCAGCTCTTGAAGTCCAACCTCTCTTGGGGCTCTGACACCCCTTCTTTCAGAGAAGTGACAGGGCACTTTCTCTGATACGACAACAACAACAACATCATGAAAAGCTTTACTATTTCATTTTTTGTATTTACCTTTAAGACACTAAAACATATCTTATTATAATATTTACATTATGTTTGAGATTCCTCTATAATATTTTTAATTTTTATAAAAAAAATGAAACATAATTTGCGTGAAAAATGATACAAATGAAGTCATTTTATTAAAAGAATAAAGTTTCACTCATAATGAAACATCTAGTATTTTCTATAGTTAGTAGACGAACTGAAATATACATTTATATTTAAATCTGCCTGCACTTATTTCATTTCAAAATTATACTGTTCCGCGGTAATCAAAAATCTAGTTTACATGTCTGATGGAAATCCCACGAATGTTAAATAATTTTCGACGTCTGAAACTTTATAAATTCTAAATGCCATAGCCGTTATTTGCAAGCTAAATAAATGTATAATTCTGCTTTTGTGCATTGAAGTAACATATAAATGTAACTATGTTTGTAAGATATAGGCCGTTTGTGAGCCAAAAATATGCTTCATACGTTTTAAACTGATAACAAAACTTTCTGTCTAGTTTTATGATGAACAAGTTCAGTAAAAAAAAATACTCAATTATTTAAATTATAAAAAAAAAGTACATATAAATTTTTAATTAAAATTATATATATTGTGTCCCAGGAAGATTGAAACATGTGCATTGATTTTTTAACTTTTGGAAATACACTGGCAATGTACATTGTAAAAGCATTCAAAATAAGATAGGAACTAAGATTATTTTCATGAAATAGTCTTACCAATATATTTTCTAAATGTTAAACCTTTAAAACATTAATACGATTATTTTTTTTTTAAATATTTCTACGTGCTTTGACAAGTACAAGGATAAAATTTTTATTCACCTACAGCAAAATCTCACCGAGTTATTATATTTTTATACATGTCGGAGCTTTGTGGCATTGATAAATATATTTGCTGCTACAAAGAATTACAGATTATTGGTGATTGAGAACACCTTAATTTAAAAATTCTTTCAAGCTTGAATTACACAAATGGCATAATTACTTGTGGTGGTACTCATCATCCTCAAACTAAATGCAAAAAAGCTTTGTTAATTTCAAATTCATTTTGTAAATCATAATTATTGTGTAGTTTCCACTATTGGCATTTATTTCAACTACAGTTTACTAATACGAAAAGGCTAAAAACAGCGTTGAAGCACACAAATTATAAAACTTTAAAACTCATATGGCCGTTTCAAGGTTACATCGATCCCCTTCATCAGTGTAAGGTGGAGAAAAAAATGTTAAAGGGTTCAAAAAGACCCACGCTCGACTATACCACGAGTACTGCCTGTAATAGGGCCGTATGAGTTTTAAAGTTTTATAATTTGTGTGCTTTAACGTTGTTTTTAGCCTTTTCGTATTGATAACCACACAAAGTGTACCTTTTATACAGTTTGCTAATTATGGAAATATTCCCTTCGTTACTTTAAAAGAATCCCGCATATCGCATACAATTATACAGAGTCTATTCATTTTTATGAGTTTTTCATAAAAGTTGGCGAACTTATGGCACACCTAGTTGAAAATACTATGCATCAAAGAAAAACTATGAACAACCAGTGAAAATTGAAAGTTACTCTAGGGTAAATTCCGTTTGTTATAGAGCAACTCCGGGAGAGGCACCGCATCCCTTCTACTTCTTATAATTATCGATAGATGGCAGTCAGATGCACTCTATACGTCCGCAATGAAATTAATTTAACCAGTCAATAGCGTGAAATCCATTTCGATGTTTACTTGTTGCTGTACAATCCTTATTTTGAGGTAAGCACATGATATCACTATCCAAACTTTTAAACACGTTATGCTTAAATATTTTTATACGCAAATTGCTAAATGCATGCATTTTTTTTAAAAGTCAAAACTAAGTGTAGCGTCTGTATTGTGTATATCGTTGCACCATTTTCCTTTTCGAGGCAAGCAACTGTGATGTGCGGCGTCTGTACTTCACAAAATGGGGTACTTGCCGCACTGCGATCCAGTATGCATACCACAGTTTCTTTTGTACCGCATGCCGCGATTAATGAAATTGAAATTTATCTATTCATGCCTTATTTTTTATGTTACTGAAGTATATTTGCTGGATTTGATTAAGTGTTATTAACTTTCTATTTTTGCACAGACTAACCAAGTTAGGCATGTTATTAGTCGTTAATTTGAATTGTAATAATTTTGCATTTTAACATTCTGGCATTAAAGGAAATATTGTTTTTAAAAACCGGATAAATTTGGAACAAATCGGCAACTGTTGAAAACGCTACTATTGGCTTTAAGGTCACTGGGATCTTCCTTTTTAACAACAACGCTCGCCCAGATCGTTTGTTTTCTGCATAAGCGGATAGTGAAGTGCCCGTACTAGAAAACATGACACAAGAGGAGGCAAATCCATCAAGTAAAGTGCTCATCAACACATCTCAAATCAATTTACAGCCTGCAGAACCTGGAATTAGCAGTGTAAATCCACCATCACCTACCAAACACCTATCTAAAATCTCTCCTATTTGGAGACTTAATCAGGTAACAGAAAATGGTAGTAATCTTAACCTCTATGGACAATACGAGTGAGCTTAAAGCAAATGTAGAGAAAAAATTTAAAAACATTTAAGAAAATTAAAAAAAGATGACAAAACTCCCAAGAGAAAAATTAATTTTAATTCCGGTGAAGGATCCCATGACAGTTCATCAGACATTGATAAATGGTCAAACAGTATCAAATTGAAAATAAAACCTGAAAAAAAAGAAAACATAAAAATTAAGAAGACGAAAAAAGATGCAAGTCAAGATGATAATAATGTAAAGTTGGATCACATATATGACGCAGACGTTCTTTGCAAGGAATGTTCAGAAAACTACTCCAAAACTAAAAGGAAGTGTGATGGGCTTCGTTGCATCATGTGTCAAATGTGGTTGCATGATACCTGTACTATGTTCGACATATTTTGTGTAGATTGCGATAGAACAAAACAGGTATAGTAACAAATAAAACAATGTAAACAATATTTTACATTTTTCCCTCTCTAATACACTAATGTCACGCTGTTGCTGAAATAACAATTAAAATCCAGTCTTTAAAAAATAAATAGATAATTGTAGTAGTAAACATAGCAGGCAGACTAAAATTGATTTGAAACTGCTAGTACGTTTAATTGTACTCTATTAGTTTCTTTTTGTTACTACATAGTTAATTATAGTCCAGATATGAATATTTGTTTGAATATTTTTTATGTATAATTTCATACTCTTCTTATGACAAGCGCGGCATAACTCCCACACAAGTGCGGCGTCTCACTCTGAATGTACGGGTGTCGCGACGCAATGTAATGTTTTAGAGAAAAATTGTAAAAAAAATATTAGTTATTTGTCACAGTACACATGTTGTACATATTACATTAAATAGCACAGCCTGATTTTTTTATGTGCACCATGGGATTTCATACACAAATTAAAAAAAAATATATGAGGCATCTCACCCTGAATTACTTTATATTACTTTCCATCTAAAATCTATCCGACCATGACTATAGTACATAACGAACAGATCCCTTTACGACAATACACTGAAAGTTAAATATTAAAGAGGTGTATGACTATAACGGAGATATTTTTGCTATTGAAGATCTATTACAGAGATATGTTGCTATTGTTTACCATACCGTCAGTAGTTTTGCATAGCTGAAAAAGGTCTGGTTATAGATAAAACTGCGCAGTTAATCCGCTGAAGTGAAGAAGCAGAAGTACACAACATAAGCGGTTATTTCGTAGAAAAGCATCATAAGACACAGGAGCAAGATAGTCAAAAAAAGCAAGCGGAGGTACCCAACAAAAACGAAGATAACTTTTCTACAACTTCTCTGGTCAAGTCAAACGGCCGAAGTGATCAGTTTTGAAAAAATACATGTACGGGTGTTGGCGCGGAAAACATGATAGAATCGCCAGTACTTGGCGAGAGAACTTTTATAGAATAATGATGGAAACATGTGGGAAAAAGCGATAACTGCTGGATTCTGCCTATGATTAAGCATTCTTTTGAGAGCGGTGGGGGTTGCAGGAATTCTTGCATGGAGACGAACAAGGAAAAGAAAAGAAAATAATTTTGGGATTGGCGTTTGATTTTTGCTAAAAGGCAGCTGCAATTAACGGTTACTTATGACTCGAATCTAATAACAGGGTGTGAAAAACATGAACTTGCATATTACCGTTTACATGTGGGCGAGAGATATTTTAATTAATTCTTTTGAGAGCGGATGAGAAGTGCTAATGCTTGCATAAAGAATGTCGGTTATACGTTACATTACTTTAACAAGTAGAGCACAGCTGCTTATATATTTTGTCTAAGTTTTAAGACAGATGCACTTTTGATTTCATGGGAAGAAAACGGTTGGATTAGAAATATATGAACATTTGTAACTTATTTTTAGCATAACCGCAAAGTCAAGGACTGAAAAGTTTCTGATGTATGCGAGTGACTTGCATTTTAGAATAAAGAAAATAGATTCGTTATCTAAATTAAATCAGAAATAGATTTTAGTTAAAATATTGAATATTGGTGGGGGGGGGGGGATTACAGACCTTTAAAATCTATAAACTATATTTATTTATTCTTATAATTATTTATTTATTTTGTGTGTGGGGGGGTAATGAATGAATATTTATGAATTTATTATTTATCTCTATTTTGGTGGGGGGGGGGGGAAGGGGAAGCATGAAATCAATACAAACTTGTTAGATTTTCGAAGAGGAAAGGAAAAGTTTATGCTAACTTGTTAAATTTTGGGGGGGGGGGAGTTGCTGAACTGAAAGCAAGATATATGACAAACGTCTTTGTCATATATATCACCCCATTGACCAGAAAAGCTGTACTGTTTACAGTACAGTTTTTTTTAAATACAATACAGTTAAACTCTCCCCAAGCTGAAAACAATACATACATAACATAAAACAAAATACTTGTAAAATTATATGAGTTGCAACAGTATAAAGGATTTTGTTACTTCATTAGTCCGTAACACAGTCTACAAATATGTCATTAAGTGCACTACATACGAAGATTTTTTTTTATATCTCTTCGGCTTCTCTTTTTTTTGTTCTGTTTTGTTCTGTTCTGTTACCAGTTTAAAAAAAATTGTCAATTTCCTAGACATGTCTAATGATAATTGAGTACAAAATTTTTACTCCTTTTCTCAATTTTCTTGCACTTAAATACTATAGTTAATACTTAAGTATAATATGAAACACAAATGAAAACAATAAAAAAATAAACACAAATAACACATAACATAAACAGATATCCTTAAAAATTAACTTGAATTATATGAAAAAGTGAAAATGGATTAACTCAAGTGTAGTGTAATGAAAAGTTGTTTGAAAAAGGTTTAAAAATTCGTGCAAGCACAGGACGGTAAAAAAAAGAGGTGCATGTGGCACGCCCATAAAAAAGGGGATCGCCCTTAATCTTGTCAATGCATGACAAGTGTGATGTCTCAGGCTTAGTGCCTTACGACTTAGGTGAGGAGGGCAGTGATGAGAGTCCACATCATTACAACATGAAATCCCTGCTCCCCAATGAAGATCACACTGATCCCCACACAGGAGCACGATTCGGGAACATATGTACTTTTGGGAAAAGGGAATATTGTGAATTAGTAAACTAAATCACAATTGTCTCTCTAAACACAATCTGGTGAGGTGTGGTAACCTAAGGGCAAAAATTTAGAACGGTACCACTAGCCTGAAGGGGAAGAATTATTAAAAACAAAAAAAAAACAAGATACAAGTGTATCGTATGCATATCCAAATGTATTGACAGTCCTAGAGTGTTGAGAGACCTAAAATATGTCGTAATTGGGTATGATGAAGTGAAACTGTACAAGTCATGTAAGCGAATGCTTTAAGTTTGTTTGAGAGAACATTTTTTTAAAATAATTCTTCATTTAATGAGAATGTCTAGCATTTTGTATCCAGTATGAATGAAAGTTTAAAGTGTGAGAGGAAAATGTGAAAAGATTATATTTATCTACTGTTTATAAACTTGAATGAAAAATTAAAAGAAAGATGTGACCCGATACAAAATATTGTGTAAAAGTGGTCTTCACAAGAAGGCATGGACCAGCCGTGAAGTCAGGTGAAGACAAGTTATGCACAGTATACGTAGAATCCTGGCCAGGGATAAAACACTTAGTATCAGATCATATAAAAATTTAAAAGTTTTTTTTTTATTTTATTATTATTTTTTATCTTTTTCTTAAATTGTAGCGAGGGGCGAGAATAGCGTTAGAAGAATTATTATCTATAGCATGACTTGCAGGATCACATAAATGTCCATATCGAGGTGGTGCTAGAAGAAGTCTATCAATATGTACCCTAAATGCAGTATCATCATGAGCATATAATCTTTTAATTGAAAATGAAACAGGGGAGTGTTTAAATGTTACAATATATGGACCGGTATATTTAGGTTTAAATTTGTCGACTGATTTTAAATAAACAATATCTTTTAAACATATATTTCTTAATTTAGCTTTTCGACTGTGAATTTTGTAACGTCTATCTTGAGCAGTCTTAATGTTGTTATATGCTTTGTCATATATTTTGTTTAAGTCATCTAGTAATTTATAAACTTCAACATGTTTATCAAGGAATGCTTGGTTGGTACTATGATCATATGTGTCAAAAATTAATGAAAGTTCACGACCAAAATGAAGTAAGTTAGGTGAAAATAGTGTAGAAGAGTGTGTGGAACCATTATAAAGTGACTTATGAATAAATAGAGCATTTTCAAAAGAGTGTCCTTCTTGTAATAATGTGGTAACAGAGTACTTAATAGATTTGTTAATCCGTTCAGCTATACTGTTAGATTGTGGGTGTGAGACCGAACTGTGATGTATTTTTATACCAAGAGCATCATTAAATGCATTATAAATATGAGAAGTGCATTGCGGGCCTAAGTCTGACAAAATACAGACGGGTCTCCTATAGGTAGTTATATAACTAAATAAGCATTTTACAACCTTGGGTGCAGAAGTATCAGTGAGAGGATAGAGTTCAATGTGTCTTGAGAAGTGATCGGTTACAGTTAAAACATGTTTATTGTTTGAGAAAGGACCAAGTAAATCTGTACTGACCGTATGACCAGGATATCTTGGTGTGTATGTAGGTTGAAGAGGTGCGGGTGGAGTGTTATGGTGTTTGGCCTGTAAACATTTGACACATGAAACTACAAAGTTGAGTGTATCTACATAGATGCCTTTCCAAAAATATTTGGATGAAAGAAATTCATAAGTTTTGGCCATACCAAAGTGTGACAGATGGGATATAGTTAAAACTTTACTTTTAAGTGAATCAGGGACTACAATGTGATATGAGAAAGTATTATTTGTGATATCTTCCTTTTTGAACATTAGTATCTTAGAATCAGGGTGTATGAAGTAATTCGGGAATTTTGAAGAAGGTCCATTATGTAATATATGATCATAAATACTAGCTAAGGTAGGGTCTTTTTGTTGTTCAGTGCAAAAAGTTGGATTTGATATCTCCAATAATGGGTCTCGTTTTGTTCGTTCACCTGAGATGAGAAAATTTACTTGACAATTGTTGTTATTAACGGATTTACAAATATCAGGTGTTTCATGATCAACTATTGGAAGTGGTTGCGGATCATGGATGAGGTTAGGATTGGTTAGTAAATTTTCTTGGTTGATATCAAAATTACAGCGAGAGAAATAATCTGCTAAAACATTTGAAGATCCTGGAATGTGTTCAAAATCATATGAATATTCTGAAAGGTCAATTAGCCAACGGGTGGTTATGTCTGCTGGGTTTGTAGTCTTTTTGTATTTTTTAGAGGTTTGCTGTCTGACAAGATTAGGAATTTTCTGTTGTATAAGTAATATTTGAATGCAATAACAGATTTGTAAATTGCCATGAGTTCTAGTTTTAAAGCAGGATATTTTTTTCAGAGGAATTTAAGGATTTAGAAAAGTATGCTACTGGTAGAAGATTTCCATTATGTTCTTGCAGTAAAACGCCAGAGATGGCAATGTTAGATGCATCTGTATTCAAATAAAATTTCTTGTTCCAATCTGGTAACCTAACCATGGGTGAAGCGAAGAAAATTTTCTGTATTGTTTTAAGTATGTCCTGATGTTTTTCTGTCCAGATGAATTTAGTTTTAGGAGTAGTTAAATCAATAAGTGGTTGCACTAGTTTGTAAAATGTTGGAATTAAGGATTTATAGAAAGTTATCAAACCAATAAGCCTTTTTAGTTGTCGTTTTGTAGTTGGTGTAGGAAATGAAGTTATTTTTACAATGTTGGAATGGATTGGTGAAATACAATGATTTTCTATTTGAAAACCTAAGTACTTGACTTTTGTTTGATGAAAGTTGCATTTATTAGGTGAAAGAGTGAGATTGTACTTGGAAAGGAGGTTAAAAATTTTGTCGAGTTTAGAACACATTTCATCAAAAGAATTTGCACCTATGATAAAGTTATCTTGACACGTATACACACCTTGTAGGTGTAGTTCGTCAATTAAAGAGTCTATTAGAGCTTGAAAGATTGAGGCACTTGTCTTTAAACCAAAGACAAGTCTGCTGTAGGAAAAAGATCCAAACATGGTGGTAAAAGTTAGTTGATTGTGAATTTTTTCTGGTAAGTTAATTTGATGGTATGCTTGATGAAAGTCGAGTGCTGTAAAGAATGTGTAAGAGGAGAGATTAGCGATGATGTTTTGAATTTTTGGTAGTGGGTAAGATGAGCCTTGAATTACAGTGTTTAACATTCGAAGATCAAGTGCGAGGCGAAATTTTTGTTTACCTGTAAAATCTGGCTTTTTCCTGACAAGTAACATAGGGCAAGCCCATTCCGAGCAATGTCTTTGTATAATTCCAGCTTCAAGTAATTGATTAATTTGATCTAATGCATCTTTTTGTAATGCCTGAGGTATTGGAAAAGGAAGTGTTTTTATAGGATAGTCATTAATAAATTTCAAATCTGGAATAATTTTATCTGTATGCCCAAGTGTATTTAGAGATTTTGAAAAGACAGGATAATATTTGAGTAACATTTCTTTTAGAATTTCAGCCTCATTGGTCGGTAAGTGTTCAAGATTAAAATCAGTTGCAGACAAGTCTTCTTTTCTTTTATTGAGAATTTCTTTAGAAGCCTGAATGAGATTTACCAATTGTTGATCTGAGTCATCTCGACTAATTTTATCTGGGGAGTACTCAATAATTTCCTCGACCTCAAAAAGTTGGCCTATTTTGGCTTTTTTTTGAAAATGAATGGGATTAGCAGAGTTATTTTTAACCGAAATCAGGAAAAATGTATATTGTTGTGGAATTTTTCTTTTTTGCTTTGGATTTTTGGATTTTACTATAGCATCAAATCCTATTAAGTTGTCAATGGGTGAATTGTATTGAAATAAATAATCTTTTTCTGTGTTAATGGTGTCTGTGAAAACTGAAATCCATTTTTGTTCCTGAGGATTTAAAGAAACTCTACGAGTCAAAGCTACAAGTTGATTTTTGAAGGCGGTGGGTTGTGTACTACATTGATTTATCTCAGAAGATGGAGTAGTTTGTTTGTTTACTAAAGGAATCGATAAAGTGTTGTCAATATGAATAAGATTTTTGACGGTATTTACAACAATATTGAATCTTTTGATGAAATCATAGCCAATAATACCTTGGAAACTAGATGAGTCTGGTATATCTACTATGTAAAAATGGTGGTTGAAGTTTTTATGCTGGAGTTTAATAGAAGTTCTAATACATGCGGAAAAATCTACATCAGAATTGACTGTTTTGATGACAACACCAGTTGATAATCTCTTATATTTCAAAATTTCTTTCAATTCGTTAAATAGTGATTGTGAGTGCAACGAAATTGTACTACCCGTGTCGCACAGTAAAACAATATCCTTTTTAGCAATTGTGGCCTTTACAAGGGGGAGTGATGTCGAGTCTTTAACTACATGATAAATGATTTTTGTAGTATTGTTTTCATATTGTTCTGTGTTTGTTTGTGTCGTTTCATGCTTAGAAATTTTTGCAATATCACATGTTTGTGTGCTTACTGAGTTTACCAATCTAGTCTGTGAAATTTTTGGTAAGGAAGGATCTGGGAAAAAACTAGCTGATGTGAATTCATTAGTGGGGTAAGGTGCAAAGCCATCAGCAAAATTACACCTCTGACTTAGTTTTCCTGTTGTCGCCTGTTATTATTGTTTTGAAATTGTCCTCGTCGTGTATTTAAGCGTTTCCATTTAAAACAGGCTTGCGCTTCGTGACCACTTTTGAAACATAGCTGGCAAGTGGTACGGTTGAATTTGTATGATTTATGTGGAGAGGGGCGTTTGTTAAAATTGCGATTTTGAAATTTCCGCTTGTTGTACATGCCAGCAAATTACGTTTTGTAAGTTGCAGCGTCTTCCTTAGTTTCTGGTTGTGTTTGGGTATTTACAGAAAGGGCATTGATTTTTTCGGTCAGTTGCTTTAGCTGATCAGCGAATGTTGAATCAACTGGAGAAGGGGTGGGGTAAGCATGCAAAATTTTCTCTCCGTATAAAATATCTTGTAGTGCCTGGGCCCTCAAAACAGCGGGTTGGTATTCTGTAATTCTTTCCTCTTGAATTTTAATTCTTAAATTGGAAGGAATTGTTTCCAGGAATTTCATGTACTTTATTTTGTCACGCGCATTGGCGTCGTGAATATCCGAATAAACTGTTGCAGCCAGAACGTTAATCCTATGGGTAAAGTTTTTTATAGTTTCTGCGGGTAAGAGCGTTAAGTTTGCAAGTTCGACTGCTACTTGTGATTTGCTAGGAGGGGAAAAAATTAGCAAATTCATTTTCAATAAATTCTATATCATTCGAATTGGCCAAGTCAGGGTTCTGTGTTAAATATTTACATGCAGGACCAGTAAGTTTACTTTTGAGCAGAGCAATTGTTGCTTGTGGACTGTATTTATTTATTTGACTAACAGACCGGACTTGGTCGAAAAAGAGTTTGAGTGATTCATGATCACCATCGAAATTAGGTAAGTTAATAGGAAATTGTCGAGAAGCCATGGTGGCCAAAAATACAGTTAACTAAACTATTGAAATTCAAGGAAACACTGCATGCACAATAAAATAACCGAAAATATCAATATACACTAGCAGATAATAAATATAACATGAAAGAAAAAAAATGTAAACTGCATTTATATCATAATAAATAATAATAGTAAATCACTGTTTCTTTCTAGCGTATAGATCCCTAACGCTCATTTTTAATTCCTTTTTAAAAAGAAACAGCGAAGAATGAGAGAAAAAAAATCCTTATTATTTTTTTTAGTATAAAAAGTAAAAATTCATGTAAATTATTTAAATTATTATGAATGAAACATAACATTCCTTTTATTCATTAAAAAAAATGAAACCAATATTGCAAGACAATTTAAGTTATTATTTTTTTTCTAACTGGCTTACTAAAAATTAAAAACTCAGATTAATATTTGTATCCAAAACACCTTAAGAAAAACAATCTTGCCTTAAATATTCATAAAAATATCATATTTTAAAACCACTCAAAAAAATATACAAGATAAAATAATCATATTTATATCATTTAATGGGTAAGTTCAAAAATTAAATTTCATCGTGCATATTCAATTGAAAATTTTTGGAAAACGGCAACAATCTAAATAAAATTGCACTCTAAAATATCTTTTTTGAGAATAAAAGGCAATATTTTTAAACAAATAAAACATTTTACTATTGACTAAGAGAGAAAAAAAAATTAATTATGTTTACAAGAGAAGTATGAAGGTTGAAATGCACATTAATCAAAGCAAAAGTTTTTTTATTTTTTTATTTAAAGAAAAAAAAGGTTTACTGTGAGTGAGAGAAAGTTACAATAGACTAACATTCTATTCATCCTTCATACTTATTAATTTAAAATAAAACTAAAAAAAACTTTCATTATCACGCAGATAATTTTTTTTAAAGAAATACCATGCAAAATCACTTTTTTTTTACTTTTAGCTTGCACAGAAAAAGAACTACTGATGATGTTATTTAAAATCACTCACATGTAGATGTTGTTACTAGGCACATATGTAGGTTTTTTTTTTTTAAACACTACACTTTTTGTTTTAAATTTAAAACTGCACTTTAGGATTATTGAAACACAGCAGCGTTAAAAAAAGAATCACGAACTCAGTAGCACTGATGTTCCGGAAAGTACAATTGAAGCACTATCAACCCTTGAATTTTTTTCACTTATTTCGCGCACATAATTTTTGAAATCACTCTTTGATTTACTTTGCATGTAAATAAAAACAAAAACGGTAAGATGAAGACTGGAAGCGTGGAACACAGTTGGACACTAAAACACTCGAAAGAACTAAAACACTTGAAGGAACTAAAACACTTGAAGGAACTAAAACACTTGAAGGAACTAAAACACTTGAAGGAACTAAAACACTTGAAGGCACTAACACACGCACATAGGTATTTTAGGAGAATTTTGAGTTGTAGCACACAAGACTTTTGAAATCACTTTCAGAGGGTGGTGATGCACTGCAGGAAAAGTAAACAAGTCAGAAGAGATGGGGGGGGGGTGGAGAGGGACTCCAGGCAGCGACAATAAGAGAGCAGGTGACAGAAGAGATGGGGGGGTGGCGCGCTTCAGTTAGAGGCTGTCAACACAGATGAGATGACTCTAGCATGTCCGCTCTGGAACGGAGGGGGGGGGTGCTTCCACAGACGACGGTGCGGTGGTGTGCAGGGCTGCACTTCCAGGGTTAGTTCAGAGAAGCTGTATTTCAAAGTTCCACATCGTTGCAGTTGAAAAAAAAATATGCATCGTTGAATTATAGTACCTCGGTACCTCCCCTTATTGGAAGAAAAATTAAGTCTCTAAGTCGAGCGAAACCGGCGGATGCACCAAGAACTATAACAGAGATATTTTTTCTATTGAAGATCTATTACAGAGATATGTTGCTATTGTTTACCATACCGTCAGTAGTTTTGCATAGCTGAAAAAGATCTGGTTATAGATAAAACTACGCAGTTAATCCGGTGAAGTAAAGAAGCAGAAGTACACGACATAAGCGTTTATTTCGTAGAAAAGCATCATAAGACACAGGAGCAAGATAGTCAAAAAAAGCAAGCGGAGGTACCCAACAAAAACGAAGATAACTTTTCTACAACTTCTCTGGTCAAGTCAAACGGCCGAAGTGATCAGTTTTGAAAAAATACATGTACGGGTGTTGGCGCGGAAAACATGATAGAATCGCCAATACTTGGCGAGAGAACTTTTAGAGAATAATGATGGAAGCATGTGGGAAAAAGCGATAACTGCTGGATTCTGCCTATGATTAAGCATTCTTTTGAGAGCGGTGGGGGTTGCAGGAATTCTTGCATGGAGACGAACAAGGAAAAGAAAAGAAAATAATTTTGGGATTGACGTTTGATTTTTGCTAAAAGGCAGCTGCAATTAACGGTTACTTATGACTCGAATCTAATAACAGGGTGTGAAAAACATGAACTTGCATATTACCGTTTACATGTGGGCGAGAGATATTTTAATTAATTCTTTTGAGAGCGGATGAGAAGTGCTAATGCTTGCATAAAGAATGTCGGTTATACGTTACATTACTTTAACAAGTAGAGCACAGCTGCTTATATATTTTGTCTAAGTTTTAAGACAGATGCACTTTTGATTTCATGGGAAGAAAACGGTTGGATTAGAAATATATGAACATTTGTAACTTATTTTTAGCATAACCGCAAAGTCAAGGACTGAAAAGTTTCTGATGTATGCGAGTGACTTGCATTTTAGAATAAAGAAAATAGATTCGTTATCTAAATTAAATCAGAAATAGATTTTAGTTAAAATATTGAATATTGGTGGGGGGGGATTACAGACCTTTAAAATCTATAAACTATATTTATTTATTCTTATAATTATTTATTTATTTTGTGTGGGGGGGGGTAATGAATGAATATTTATGAATTTATTATTTATCTCTATTTGGGGGGGGGGGGAGGGGAAGCATGAAATCAATACAAACTTGTTAGATTTTGGAAGAGGAAACTAAAAGTTTATGCTAACTTGTTAAATTTTGGGGGGGGGGTAGTTGAACTGAAAGCAAGATATATGACAAACGTCTAATGACAGCGAATAGTTTTGTGCATACCGCTAATATGTGGAAATATCTCATCAGTATACTTTATTTGGAATGTATATTAAAAAATGCGTTTTAAATACGGGAATTTCTTTAATTGTCTGAGATGTATCTTGGTTTGTCTTATACAACTGGTTTCTGGCGTGTTAATATAATTCTCGAGCAAACTATGCTGTTCTTCATCTAACGAGCTTAAGAGAATACTGAAGGGATATTGTGTTTTAATGGGGTGTTGGTATATCTTTAATTATACGTTCTTACTTCTATGAGGATATTGATACTTTGAAATAATCGAGAGGTTAAGAAAAATAAGAAGAGACCACATATATTACGTCTCCCGTTACCAAAGGAAGTGAAAAAGAAAGTAAAATTTAGAAAGTACATCCAAAACTTTTTTTTCAGCACCAATCTTATTCTATATTGTGGATGATCTTATTGTCATAGTTTTTGCCTTCATTATGAACGCACTGAAAATTTTCAAAGTACTCAGAAGTATTTTAATTGATCTATTGTAATTATTATACACATATCTGAAGAGACCGCAGATATTTTGTCTTCCATCTCCAAGAGAATTTGTGAAATTACCTATCACTGCATACCAAATACTTCGCGTGTATGTGCAAGATGTTGCTGCAAATTTATATTGGAAGAATATCTGTTCTCAGAATGTAAAATGATGCTGGGAAAGATAGTATTACGCTGAAAGCATATCCAAAACTTTTTTTCAGCGTCAATCTCATTATATGTTGTGAATAATCTTAAGTACATATACAGTGGGTTGCAAAATGATAGGAACAACACAAAAACAGAGAAATAAGTTTGCGTTTGCTGCGCAAATGTGCCAATCATCGTGTCAAAATTAAATACACGATATTACAATTAATATTAAAGCAATCGTTTACAAAAATTGTATAAATTTTTAAAAACCTATTTTTAAATATGTCTTTTACTAAATTTACGCCGGAGCAAAATTAGAAGAACGCTGTAAATAGTCTCAAAATCGCGGCTCATGATTGGTCAATATTTACGAATATCGTTTAACGAAGTATTTAAAAGAGGTTCTGAGCGCATTCATCTAGTTCACAAACTTTTTTGATGATGGAGAAATGAAAAATGCTTTCTAAATTTTAAAGAGGCCAGTTTCTAGCTTATAACAACATCAGAATGTCACTTCAAAGAACCGGTGATAAAATTAAACGTTCAAAAACTGCCCTTTTTATTTCTTGCAGAATCCAACTACTTATGGTATACTGCAAAAGGAACTGGAAGTCCAAGAATTCTTTCAAAGCGTTCTGAATGTTTGATTGTTCGCATGGTACCAAGATAAAGAATGACAGAAAAGAAAATTGGAAATCAGATAAAAATCATCATATGGTCTTTAAGAAGAGCTAAATCGGAAATTTTGAAGTATGTAAAACCACGTCGGTGTCCACGTGGCCAGGAAAATCCAGTACTTAGTTTGCAAAAAAAGCATTTAAAGCAACACAAATTTGACTAAAATTATTATTAGTGATGAAAAGAAGTTTAATTTCGATAGTTCAGATGACATTAAGTCATATTCGCATGGCCTTCTTAAGGAAATGGACTTATTTACCACACGTTAACTAGGTGGAGTCTCCCTAATGGTTTCGACTGCTTTTTCTTCAGGCAGTAATCTTAGAATTGCTTTTCTCGAAGCACGAGAAAATACACATACGTATATTCACATGTTATAATGCCATTTGTTTAACCAGTGTGAAAAACTTGCCGCCCTTAAGAATTCCCGATCTTGCTCTTCTTATAGTCCATATTGATGTTGGCATCTTTATCCGATTTCCAATTTACTTAGCCGTCATTCTTTATCTTGCGACCATGCGAACGATCAAACTTTCGGAGTGTTGTTGCAGCGTCATCTTTCAATGAGACAATGTCTCAATTGACTCTGCAAAAGAGACAAATAAGTGGTTTCACGATAATACGATTCCCACTGTTGATTGACCAGCAAATAGTCCGGACCTAAATCCTACGTTGAGGGTGTTATTGTGGGTAATATATATCGAAAAAAATGAT
Source organism: Maratus michaelseni (assembly GCA_963931845.1). Classification (NCBI taxonomy): domain Eukaryota; kingdom Metazoa; phylum Arthropoda; class Arachnida; order Araneae; family Salticidae; genus Maratus; species Maratus michaelseni. The sequence goes on along the minus strand of OZ007590.1, from coordinate 103,104,665 downwards.
CAAATGGTCCAGTATAATCGAAAGCAGAATTAAAATCTGCCACTTGTGAGGCATGGCGTGTTTTGTGTTCTCGACAAGTTCAAAACCTTGTAAACTCTGTGCCACAATACTGGATTGAGATTATTAATTACGAAAGAAGCATATTTGACACGTAATATTTCTATAATTTGAAGCAATTGTTCAGTTCTTATCATTTTCCTCCTATTACATATACAGTAAAAATGAAATTCATTATAATGTATTAACAACAGTTGTTTTACAATGTTTTCTTTATATTTATATTGCATGTTGAATTTGACAATGTCAATGTATGTGGTTTATATGTGGATTAATATAATTAACTTTATTTTTTAGTCAGTTAAATTATTGTTCCTATCATTTTGCACCCCGGTGTAGTATTGTCACATAGTATTTGTCTCCATTTTTCATACATCCAAAAATTTCAAAACGCTCCGGAATGTTCTACTTAAAATACTGTAATTGTTATACACAGATCAGAGTGCTTTCATTTTTAACTATACGAAAAAAAAATCTAGATGCTATCCGAATCTTGAAAGGTGCCATTGAGAAAATATTTTTCAGATTATTGATTTTACAGAAAATTCAATTACTTTTTCACGTTTGATTTTAACAATCTTTGCATTTGTATTGATAATTTAAAGAGTAAATAGTTTGTGTAGTAATTTTCTTAAATTTTGAAAATGCACAGCTTATACGAGAAAGATTTTCTGCAAGTTATATGGAAAATGTAATCTGAAATTGTTGCTTAAATGTTAAATATTCGTACATAATTTTGGCGATGCTTTCTCATTAAAAGAAATATATGTATGTTAAAGATTTATGTGATATTCGGGTTATGCTGAAATTCGCAGTAAACAAAATTTCTGTTCACTTTTTAACGATTAATGTAATACTAGTGAATAATATTTCGAATAGTCAAAAAGTGAAACCTGTAGTGTTTCTAAATATATTCAGGCGAACGAACCATATGAAAGTGTAAGTTATTTTTACTTTATGTAAAAACTAATAACTTCATGCAATCATAAAAAGTATAATACCTTTGTTTTACTTATAAAATTATTTTTAAAATGTAACCTGTTGTTTACTGATTTTTAAGCTCAAAAGAGATGATTCAAAATTAATGAAAATTGTATCTTCATACCTTTTAATTTCACTTTCTATTGTCACTCACAGATATTTCATAATTATTCAGTTAGTAACATTCATAAGCTGCATATTATTGCATGCCATAAACCATAATGCATCGTTGCTGCCTGACTCATCATATATGTGACAAGCGTTCATCTATCATGTACTGTGAAATTAAGGTTAAGTCGACTATATAACTCGTCCCCATCTATAATTAAATGAGAATGATTTATGACAATGCCGTAAGTTTTTACGTACATTCTATAACTTTTCAAGATATTTTACTTAAATATTCCCCGTTGTCACCTTATAATTTAATATAATGATACATTTCACATAATGTTAAGTCATGATCATTTTAATACTTCAGCCAACGTGCTTAAATGTTTTGAATGAAAGGACAAGTGTTGCACTTTTGTGGAGATTGGCTATTAAAAGTGCAAGATATTTCATAATTGTAAAAAGAGTAACAGCACAAATCAATCTCACAAAACAGTAGTAAATCTAAATTTTTATTTCAGCGCCATTCGTGAGAACAGTCTCTGTAAAATCACGTTCATCATAATATTTTCTGAAGAAAGCTCACTAAAACGTTAAATTTTTAAAGCTTTTTTTTTTCTTTATAATAAAGTTACAGAAAAACATTTTAATACATTTTAAATTTGCACTTAGATTTTTAAGACTATTATTTTTAAAAATTACTACACTTCGTGGAAATACTTTTGTATTGTTTGTGTGTTTATTGCTACGTAATAATTAAAAATATCTGTTTTTTTTTTTTTTTTTTTTTTTTTTTTTTTAAATAAATTAAATGAGAAATAAAGCGCAATTGAATGTTTCATTACAGAATAACAATACATATGATTAAACTTATAAACATTATAACAATTGTCAATTTCATGTTCGATTTTTTTATTACTTTACAATAAAGTTACAGAAAAACTTTTTTAATACATTTTAAATTTACTACCATTCTAAAGTTTTTCTTAATCTAAAACAAAATGCATAAATTAACTTTAAAAATATACCTATTCACCGCCGTTTTCATTACATTCTTTTGAAAAGAATGTTTTAATGAAAATATTAAAGGGAACATTCTGCTCGAAATTTATAGACATGAAGAGGAGTTCACGCAGTCAGTAGCACGAGGTCAAAAGGCAGTGTCCATATACATTTTTACTTACCCATCATACGTAGTATAGGGTAAGTCTTGTAATCGTTTTGAAAATAGAAAAAAAAATTGACGGATTTACACGTTTCAGACACTGGAGATTCCGAAAAACATATTTTTAGAAAAAGAAATTTGCCGTCCGTCTGTGTGTCTGTGTGTCTGTAAACGCTCTACTTCCCGAAACAATTGAGATAGAGACTTGCAATTTGGTATGTACTTAGTATGTAATAATGGGAAGAAGCCTATTTCATTTCAATAACCTCGATTAACCGGAACAATTTTTTTCGGACTCTCGAAATATTCGTTCTGATAAAAGGTTTAAGGAGTGAATATAAAAGACAATAAAAATACATAAATTTTGCATAAAGCATGAAGTCAATCGGATAATGAGTTGCCGAGATATTTGTAATCCTATTTTCCACACTCTTAAATTTTTCATGACCCTGTATTTCATCCAAATTTCAATTCAAAGATATATTTTAATTGGAAATGAGACGCTTAATCAGATACAATAAACCGCTAGTTAATAAGATTATTGTTTTTGGAGTTATAAGGATGTTTCTTTTAAGCAATTCAGTAATCGAGCCTTCAAAGTTTATGACGTCATCAAGCCACGATTTTATTCGAATTGCAATGAATTTTATAAGTAGTTTACACATTTTTATTTTAATATTTTACATTATGCATATCCATGATGGGTAAGTATTATGGAGGCCCCCCAACGACTAGTTTCTGTATATTCCATACATCATAACTAGAAGTCAAATGATTTTTCTTTTATACATTCTCTCTAAAAACCTCTCTAAAGTCAGCATATTCAAAAGTTATTATTGCTTCGTACAAAGCAAAAGGTGTGTTATTATGTACTAGTAAATCTGCAGATCATGAGCCTCAACAGCCTTCAGCTTAAAAAGTCATTGTTTTTTAATCTCACTTTTCGTACTATTTACCATTTTACAATCCACAATTTAATTTTTTTTATATTACATACATATTTATAGGCATATAATACACTTAGTAGGTTTTAGAAATTAGAAGCGTTAAATCAAACACGGTTCATGCAATGATATTCTGAAATTCACATGAACTTCTTATTCATGTAACTTTTTAGATTAAAAAAAAAAAATTGTATTAAAATAAATTCTTCATTTATGTCAATAGAATTCAAAAATAATTTATTTTGATAATAAAATATTTCAGCAAAATAATGCGAGTTACTTGAATTTTATCATTTAGGTATTCTTTGAAATAGGGTTGCTAAGCAACTAATAAATTAAAGAGCAAAGTAAAAATAAATGCATTTTAAAATTTGTAAAAAAAAAAATATGAAAATAAAATGTTTTACATTTCCGGAACAAATGCAACATTTTTTAAAAATAATTTAAACAATTAATTTTTAAATTCTAATAAATGTATCAGCAAATTCTCAAAGCTATTGGATATATTTGAAACCTCCATATCGAAAATTTAGCATTAATAATTTTTCGTTTAAATCCATTATTTAAATATGCGATTTTCATTTCAGTTAGAAATGAAATTTGAAAATCGTCTGCATTCCCATAGGAAAGCATTATGACCTAAAAAGAAATGTTCTATATTTTTCGAACGAATCAACCAAATGTAACTAAAACCTATACAGTTAATTCCGGGTACCTCAACAATATGCTCACCAAAAATCAACCTAATAGAACGATTTTTACGACAGTTATCGCGGAACAGACAGACAGACAGAAACCAAAAACTTTTCGCGTCTCCACAGTGAGCCACAACTGACGTTTCGGCAAATAGCACCCTCATAATAAATCAAGAAACTAATATTGAAATTAATCAAGAAATTCATATTTATTCTAAAGAGAAATTATTTATTAATTAACTTTTCATAAACATGTATATGGTTATGTATTACTGTTTGTGAAAATTATTTTTACAGTAGCATATAAAGTGTCATAAAAATCGGAAGCATCAGGTGATTTTTTGTGAAGTTGAAGTGTTCAATATTTCCCGGCCCAGACGGATGTCCCTGTAATATTTCTAAAATTCTTATGCCATGCTAAAATAAATTCGGGGAATCATTTATTTCATGTGTTATATCTAATCATATTTGCTAGAAGCTGTATACGCAGAGAAGGGAAACTATAAAATAATAATACTTAATAAAAAAATAAAAAATTATTCGACTAAAAATATAATAATACATTTTAATGTGTTATTAAACTTCATATATCATTTTATACATCACAAAAAATGATCAAATAGTTGATCAATGAAACAAAAATAAAATAAATCCAGGATATGAAAAATATTACTGAGTACAATGCCATTTCAAGTACATAGTCTACCTAACATACAATCATCTTCCTGTATAAATTATTGTTTCAAATGCATGAGTAATATTAATTGTGTAATACGTCACTTGAGACGTTTTCTTCTAAATATTACAAACTGTGTTTAACTCTTAATTACTTTCTCATTAAATTAATACCAGATACGAACCATGTCATTATAATGGTAAGCAAATATTATTTTCATTGCAGTTTCAACATCTAGTAATGAAATATATCTGAATCGATATATCATTACAAGTGCTTGATAAAATAAAATATATACTCTCAAACTAGAATTATCAACATAATTCCTGTTGTAAAACTACGGAATTTAATTATCCATTAATTAAGCAGCTTTTAATTATCTACTTGAGAATTTCATTTGAGTTTCTATGTCACAAGAAGAATCAACTGTAAAGAGAAGAAAAATTAAAGCTATACATGCAAACATTTCACAATTTAATGGGACGTTTGCCAGTGAGAATTAATCTCCATAGCCTGTCAAAATTTAACTATCAAATTAGAAGAGATTATTGAATTTAATATTTAATTCTTAATTCCCTATTGTTAACATATGCGTTTTGATAGCCCATTGATGCATTATGTAATACATGTTCTCGTGAATAGTATTAATAGCTGGAATAAGGAATATGGCACATAAATAATCTGAATGGTTAATAAGTATTTCAATAATTACGAAATATACTTAATTTGGCTAAAATATTTCATTTCATTCTCTTAAGAATTCAAAACCTTTAAATCAATAAGTTATTGTGAATTTATTTCCTGCCTTTACATTTCATAATAATATTTTGCATGGATTTCTATTTTTTATCAAACACTAAGTATCTTTTTAAAAATAAATGAAATAATTTTTATTTTCGTCAGTTATTTTAGAAATACATACATATTGATTAAAAAAATAAAACAAATTTTCTGTTAATTCGTTATCGGTAATCTATATCTGTATCAAATATTTCATCTATCCAGTGACATTTTTCAAAGAATAATACCAATTTAAACAAAATGGAATACCTTGATTACTTATTACAATGTCATTACAAGTACATTAGTCTAATCAAAATACAAATATATTCATGTATAACAAATTGTTTAATGTGCATAAATATTAGTTTTAATTGTACAATAAATCTTTTAAGATTTTTTCTTCTGAATATCACAAATAGGGTTAAACGCTTAATTAACTTCACTGTAAATTATTACTAGACACAATCTAATTCATTATAATGATAAGCACACAATGTTTTCATTTAAGTTCGAATATATGACAATTAAATATCTCTGCCTCGGTATATTACTACAAGTGGGTAATTAAAAGGCATGAAAACTCTCACACCCGAATAATTAACATTTAATTTCCATTGTAAAACTATGAAACTACTTAAGTATATTTTCTAAGTTAGTATGTCAAAGGAAGAATCATCTGTAAAGAGACGAAATATTATTCACGTAATTTTAATGGGACGTTTGCCGATGAGAATTAATCTCCTTAGTTTGTCAAAGCTTAAGTATTAAATTAGGAAAGATGTTTTAATTCTATATTTAATTCTAAATTCCATATTTCCCATATAAGTATTATGATAGTGGAGTGAAGCATTAAGTATCTGGTGAATATTAATAGCTTGATTACAATATATGGTAGATAAATCAGTAGAATGGTTAATTATGTGTTGAAATAACAAAATATGAATAACTTTGGCTAAATATCTCATTCCAGTCTTATGAGATTAAATTTCTCAAATGCTTTTATATCGAATAAAATATTGTGTATTTTGTATCGGCAAATAAGATACAGAATAATATTTGTATTAATGATACATGAATAATTAATAAGTAATGTAATTAATCTTTCAAAAGAGAGCCTCGTTAGAAAAAAACAGTTTTTGAGTGTCTTTGTAAATTTAAAATCATATACAAAATATTTGGAGCTAAAGTTGTATTGGGGAAAACAAAATAACTGGCATCAAAACTTTGATAATTGTAAAAAACGAAAAGCAGTTTTTAAGTATATAATTGAGAATTATAAATAACATTTTTACTTCAGACACATTTCATTAATAAAATACTAAAATAAACATTTATTTTAATCATAATAAAATATTTCATTTTCCACAAAAAAACATAAAATTTATTCAATTCATTTTCAATAAAATATCTTTTAAAACACAAGTAATTTTGATATTTGAAATGCAGTAAACTTCACATTTACGCCAATCCACAAATAAACGTATTTAAATTATATTTAAAAAAATTCGTTTACGTGAACCAACAGTGTTTATTGAAATGAAACATAAAATTCAACACTTAAGTCAGCAGACGTTCCGAAACAAGATAGTTAATTCATTTAATAGATTAGATATAACATAAGAATGCATACCAAGACCAATTTTACAAGTAAATGTTAAGGAGAATATTAAGGAAATGAGATTTCTTTTGTTGATTATTTTAAGATAATATTGCCAAGTTACAAATTTTTAACTATTAAGTTTCTATATTATTTTAAAAATACATGCCTGTAAAATTGTAACTATTAAATATTTTTCCTTCTTTCTTCTTCAAAGAAAATATTTATCTGGCCCAATTCGTCTTTTTCCCATGGAAGATTCATTTTCATGGTCGATGTCAGTGAATTTAATACAGGAACTGTCTACTTCTCCAAGGTCTTCCGAAAATGAGCATTTTGTGCAGGCAGGATTCAGAAAAAAAATTAAGAAGCTGAAGACATATATGCTTCATTTTCCCTGTAATCGTTTTTTTTCCTTTTTTTAGTTGATAAAACCTAGTATTAAAGCATTAATATACTCCATTTTTCTGTTACAAAAAGCGATGGAGAATATTTAAAGATTCCTCATATTCCTGATTATCAAGCTCAGATTAGACGAACATTAATAGAATTAATAAATGTAAAATGAAAAAATAGAGCTGAACAGTAGTGTAACATTGAGAGGCTTCCATAGTTGCTGTCAACTAATCGCCCAGTCTGTTGTTGAGATGTTTTATTATATTGTGAGCCATTGAGTAAGGTATAACTGTAGTTTAAAAGTACTATAAAAATGTAAACGTAATGAGTGCTACACAACAATAAGTTACATTTTATTATATAAAATATCTGGTAATAAAGGTTTTTATTTGATCTGCACGTTATAAAAAATAAATCAACGGATTTTAATATCCTTGTAATGCATTTGTGGTATCGACATTCCATACTGTCAGTCATTTAAGTTGTCGGACACTGAAATGGGAAATAACGTCCATACAGGGATAAGCGTTTGTTTCAGCTCATTTAACGAATTTGGAAGAGGACTTACGGCAGACACCTGTCTTCTGAGATAATACCACGGATGCTCTATTGTATTAATGCGCGAAGATTGAGCTGGTCATTCCATTAGGAACGAACCTTGATCCTCAAGATATCCATCAATGACTGTAGCTCAATGCGATCGGGCATTATCGTCCTATAAGATTAATTCATCACCAATATCATCACCATACGGTGTGACAAGGATCTCTTCCCAATATTCCATAGCAGTCAGAGTTCTTCCATGGAACACATGGAGGTTATGGTGGCCTCCGGAGAGATTCCAGCCGTAACCATGATTCCACTTTCTGTCTTTCAACAATGTTACATATGATGGCTTGTTCTCTCAAGATCAGCGCTCGAACTAATTCACTCTCCAAAGCAAACCATTACTCGTCTGTGAACAGTACGTAAGCTAATAGTTGTTTGTTCCAGGTAGTGTTCTCTCTTGGCCAACATAAACGGGAACTTCTTTTCTGTATTGTCAATTAAGAGGGACACATAGAACGGGTCGTCTTGAATACAGACGGGACGGACAGTTTCGGGACGAAAGAGCTATGAAGAGATCTTGTGCTGGGGATATAACCTGTGAGTGGTCTGTATCAAGTCTTCTTGTTGCTGAAGTTTTGGATTCAAAGACTTTGCATCACACTATGACACACATTAAGACGTCTAGCAGCACCAACTTGTGATAACCCCATTTCAATTTATCCGATTGCCCGCCATCTTAACGAATCAGGTAAACGACATATCCTAGATATAAACAACACTATTTTAGCACCAACTTTTCAAGAACAACTAGCATAAAAAAATTCCACACAAATTGAAAACTTGGGTTATTCACAGTTTCCCCTTGACTGCCATATAAATTCCCAATATTTTAAATTAAATTGAGATGGATATAAATATTTCACAAGGTTTTATTGAAGCTGCTTATGATACTTCATGTAAGTCATATTTTTTACCTTTATTATCATTTTTGTAATACTTAACATCAAAACACTGATTAGACCTTAACTTTTGGATGCCAGTGTAGCATATATTCCTAGATGAAACGGCATTTTTTACATTTGGGAATTTAGTGTACATACAGAAAATTCTAGCAATTCGAACATAGGGATACTTTTTTCCTTTAAAATATAGAAAAAAATTAATAATAAAAGAAAAATGCTACTCAGTCAACATTTTTGGAAAGTTTTTGTAAAATTCTTATTCAGATCCTGTTTTTTTTTTTTTTTCACTTATTTTTTTATCAGAAAAAGTTCTTCAAATGACAAGATCAAAGTTTTGCTCGAAAACAAAAGCTATACTTTGAACTTTTATAAAAAAAATTTCTGTTGTTTACATTCTTACGAAACAGAAAATTATTAAAACATATTTCAAAACAGAAATAGTGAGAAATAAATAAACATCCAGCATTGATAAAATAATATTTGTTTCCTTTTTCTCAAAATTTCGTTGAAGATAATGTTTGTATTTTCCTCATTTGGATGCTTTAAAAATCTATATTTTAATTTGAAATTTTGAATCGACTCAATCTTTTTTTGTCTTTGCAGAGTAACTATATGCTACATACATTTTAACAATATTTTTATAAAATTTAAATACGGTAATTATAAATCTCTCTGCCTATTAATGGCAGTTTTTTTTTCATTTTAATTTATCCATATCATTGAATCATCTGTAATAATAATTATTCGAGGCACATTAAAACATTAAAAAACTCGTTTTGTTAAATGATAAGACGTTTAAAAAGCCGTAATTTTTACTTTTAAATGCTTTTCGCAAGTAGTAATTTAATTATTTTAATTTTTTCTTTTTCTTTTTTTAAATTTATTTCCGTGTAAAAAGTATTTTCATTTGAAATGCGTTTCGGTCTATTAATTGTTAGGATTTTTATATTAATTATTAGGAAATATGAACTAAATCTCTAATCAGGTGACGTAATTTTTAATAAAAAAATAGAAAATAAAATCTTTCAAAAATATACAAATTAAAAAATTGATTGGACACTGCACACCACATTCTCGTCACGCATATGCCTGCAAAAAATTTTGAACTTCTATGTATAATTTTTGAACGTATAAAACTTATTTAACTGAACTACCTTTTTTGATTTGAACATTAAATACCTTAAATTTAAAAACTGACTGTTTCGACATGTTTATCGTACATATCTCTATAAAATTACTGGATTCCATTTTTTAGAGGCAATAGATGTTTCAGGATAATCCAGAAAGAGAAAATGTCACAATAAATGTAATCACCACAGCAGCAGCGTTAGTTACTTTTTTAGAATACACCCAGAAAAATGAATTGATTAAAACAACAAAACATGTTTTGTTGAGTACATTTTGGTTGTTTTAGCAAAATGTTTAGTTGAAGTAAAAAAATATTTTTGTTGCTTGGAAAAACATATATTGATAACACTCGTACAAAATTTTAACAAAATTTCATCAATTTTACTTGAATTAAGAAAATTTGTTTTTTTTTAATTTTACAATAATTTTATAATTGCAGCAAAATTTTGTTGTTTTGGCAAAATTTAAATTGTGTTGTAGCCATATCTCTCTTACGTAACTTGATTTATTTGAATTTAGCTATATAATTACATGATAAACATAATTTTGGGGTAATTAAAACTTTTTTCATTGATACGGACCAAGGTAGTTTTAAAAATCCCCCTGTCCCATTTATTACTGTCTTCTATCTTTGCAAGAAAAAAGTATTGGATTCATGAAAATTCTCGATTTCCGGTTTCCGACGGATTTTAGAAGGTCCTGAACACGATTTGACAGTTTTTATCTCAAGAACTAATGTACGGAATTTAATAAAACCTTTTATTCAATTACTTCCTTGTATAAATTGTTGCTTATTAGTTTTTGCTGTAAATCGCGCAACAGGTGGCGCTGATATGTTGCATTTTTCGTGATTTTTGTGATAGCTCTATCTCATTTTCAGCAATGAATTACGCCTGTAATCTTTGAATAAAAACAAGTGGATTTTTATCCTGCTTTTTGCAGGCGTAATTCACTGCTGATAATGAATTAAAATTTAACTATGTGTTGCCGAATGCTGGGCTTTGTATTGTCGTCTCATGTTTGCCGCAGAAATTTGCGTGCTCCTGATGACTTTTCCATCTTGTGCTGCGGTTGCAGCCGTTCCGACATATATAAGAGTGAGAAATGCCGAGTTCGGATATCGTTCCTTGTAGCTCCGTGGTAAAGCCTCAGAGAGCTGTTCTGAGGACCCGGGATTGCCTTGGGAAATTTTCACTCTCTCGGTTTACGCTTGAAAAAAAACAGGATAAAAAAATCACTTGTTATTATTCAAGGTTTACAAGAGTGATTCACTGCTGAAAATGAATTAAAAAATAGTTAAAATTGCATGTTTAGATTGGTTCATTTAACAAAAGTTTTTGTAGTATAAACAAAACAAGTTCGTAATATAACATATTTTATTATTTAAACAAACAAAATATATTTTGTTGAAAAAGGAAAATAGATTGTTAAAATAACACATAGCATATATATACGTAACAAAAATAATTTTGTTAATTCAAGTAAAATTGAACCATTTTATTTGAATTAACAAAACATTTTTTTGCTCACGATACAAAAATTTTTTTTGGAATTGCAAAAAAAATCAACAATATTTTTTTTGTTGATTCAAATAAAATTCCCATTGACCCATATTTAAACGAAAAGTTTTGTTGGGTAAACCAATCTTTTGTTGATTCAACAAAACTTTTTTCTGGGTGTAAAGAGATTCACTTGGAAAATTTGCCTTTGACAAGTTTTTCCTGTTCTGAGAAAGAAGAAATTTATTAAAAGAGTCTATAATTATAAAACTAAACAAAATCATGACTATTTATTTTATTTTATTTTTTATTTTTTACTTTGTAAGAACGTATCTAAAAGTTTAAATTATCCCAAAAAACTATTTAATAAATTTAATTGTAATTTTTAATGCTTTAAATGTTATATCAGTGTAATTTTATACTTTTGTAACGAATTCATGATTGTTAAAAAATAAAAAAATATTTGTTATTGGTAATTAATTTTGAATACCTTTTAAACGTATAATTCGTTTTTCAATTACTCAAAAGTATTCATGCACGAAAAATATTAATCCTTTTTATCTATTTCCAGATTTTCGGATAATCGAATCTCCAAACGTTAGCCATTATATCGGTATATATTTGTTGGACATTTGTTCGGTAAATATTTGTCGATAAATATTTGTTATAAATGATACGTTAATTTGAAATAATTAAAAAAATATATTTATTATTATTGTTACTTTTATAAGGTTTGAACTTTTAAGAATGTCGAACAGGTGGTCTCATAGGAAAATTCCTAAAATTACGGACCTATTAAAGGTAAGAAAGGTGAATAACTATAAATAATGTTGTCTAAAACTTTAAAGTAAATTATCTCAAAACGCTGTTTTCAGCATTTTTACAGCGATAACTTTAAAAACAATTGAACTGATTTACCACTTTTACCGCTTACGAAAATAGTTGAAAAGTGTTTATCAATTCGGTTTGTCTGTCCGTCTGTCTGTCTGCTCGCCTGGTTTTGCTTTAAACGGGTACATATAGTCGGATGTACATGGGATATATGTATGTATGTTTGAGGTTTGTGTGAGTTAACATAGCATGTTCGGTATTGAAAATTAACTTTCTAGCATTTATAGTTCGTTTACAGAGGCATTCAATAGAATTGGTTAAAATGTGGTCTATAGGGAAAAAATCATTTGTGGTGTATTTTAACGATTCACTATTTCAAAAATATAGAAATTTATATACATCAGTGACATACACTACAAGAAACTTATTACAGAATATCGTGCATATAGCATTTATCATTCATTTACAGGGATACATCAAATAATTAGGTTACAGTACTGCCTATGATCTATAATTGCTGGAAGTGTGTTTTCATTTGCGGTAAGTGTTTTTAAATTTAAATAATTTTTTCTATACTTGTGTATAAATTCAATAGATAATATGCAGGGCTGCACAAAATTATCCAAGTATATTTCCGGATTTTCAACTCAGTTATGCGTTTCCTAACTTAAGTAAATTTTGGTATACTATGAAGTTTATATAAAAATAAATAGATCATACATAAAACTGCACAAATCAATTCGGATATTTCTAAGACTGTAGATGGTAATTGTTGAAATAAGATTTTCAAATGTGTTATGAGATTTTTTTTTTTTTTTTTTTTTTTTTTTTTTTTTTTTTTACATAGCTATCATATTTCACCTTATTAAACGGTGAAGCTTTGTAATAGTATTTTGAATGAGTTGGAGGTTCATAATCAATGCTTCATGCATTATTTTTCTTTCTTTTTTAAAAAAAGGAAAATAAATTATCTACAAAAAAAAAACCCTAAAAGTCAACAACAACAAATTCATTATGTTATAACAAAAATACAATATTTTTTTTATGTAATATTTAAAATTTCTTATTTCCGTTTTTACATTTTTTGTACTTTATGAATAACTAATAGACAACATTAATTAATTATAATTAATTTGTATAAAGGCGAAAGAATGTCTTACAAATACGGAACCTGGACTTCAAATTCCTGTCAAAATTAGCTTTCCTAGATTCGGTTTGTCGTAGAGTATTTAAACTTTTGTTATTGCTTTAAATTTAACATTTATTTTTTATTTCTATGAAACATAACTAAATAAATACAAAACGAACTATTAGTCTGAATTCATTACCGCTTCGAAAAACACGATCAAACATCAGTAATGTTTCGTCATGTCAAATCGTTCTGATCTCTCCTTTCTTTAAAACAGATACTGGACAATTACAATGTGTGTTATGCAAAATTTCTGCAGCCAAACACGCATACATTTATTATACACATTATTACGCGTTTGCGTTATAAATAGTGTGAGATAAATCTACTACGTAAAAAAGAATTTTTTTTTATTTAGGTATATGAAAAGTTTTTAATTAATTTCTAAGACAAAAAACTCATGAATAAATAATTGTTGATAAATATTACACATTTTGGTTGTTTTTTGCTTCCACAGTACCTGTTTATTTTCTTTTCAGACTAACTTTTGTTATCTAATAAATTACATAAAAAACTTAAAATAGATTATTTTAAATTATTTTAATAATTTTTTAATTCATCCATTTAACTAAAATGATATTTCACTGAAATATAATATTATAATAATAAATATCTGTATTACATGACTTTCAAAAGTCACAAAAATATTGGAATTTTTGTGTACTGAACGTCATATGCACTAATGTGCAATGCATGTTTTAATACATTTCTTACTCAAATTTGGCACAATTTGAATTTTCAAAATCTGTTAAGCAATTAGCTCTTTTCTTTAACAACTATTTTTTTTTGTAGACACACATATCATTATTTAAAACGGTTTTTTTAAATTTATTTTTATATAAGGAAGTTTTCCTCATTGAGTAATTAAAATATTATTTTATTGTTTTTTATTTAAACCTTATTTACAATAGATACTTTTATCTTTACATTACATTGTCATTTATGTAAGTTTAGTACATTTATATTCATGAACGAAGAATTTTTCTTTATTTAACATAAAGAAACTACATATTCTTATTCATCATTTATCTTTATCGGAATATACAAGATCATTTACCATAATCCATACTAACTCCCTTGTTGATTCTTTTAAAACCCTCGTCCTTAGAAAGAAGAGAAAGCGAATTAAGAGAAGAATCTTTAGAATTAAGAAAAGATTGAATATTTTCAATAATGTTAGATTTTAAAGATTATTTTCAACTCCTATAGGAATTTATTCAAATAACAATTGTGTTTATTAAATATTCTGAGATGCATTATTGCAACTGTATATGAAAAACAATGAACATGACTACAAGTTTCCAACACAGACTCCTGAATAATTGTCAATTTAGTTCTCAGATTTGAAATATCATTGTTTATGTTATGAAAATATTACTAATATGTACCTCCTAAAAAAGTAAGATATTAATTATAAATTAAATAATAAGGATGACATTCCACATTACATAATTTTATTTTAAATTAGAATATTTAAACAAAACATTTTTGCTTCGGATGACATTTTAACAAAGCAATATTTTATACAATAATTCATTTTGAAGAAAATTTTTTATTTCACCGTTACATTCGCATTTAAAATATTTTAAAAATCTGCAATTAAAATCTTCCCAAGTACCTTTTATTACAAAAATGTATGTGCTGTAAATAATGTTGATCTTTACAATAACACATTATAGAAACAAAAAATGTATTAACATGATCTTGTCTTACATGTACTGTAACCTTTGTTTTCCATTCTGCATTGTGAATAACAATTGTAGAGTGGAAATGGTTCTACTTAAAATTTTATGTTAAGAGCCACGAAAAATATTACCAATTTCTAAGCATAAAATCCTTCATAAATTTTCTTTTGAAGATCAGATTTGAAACAATATAGGATTCATTAGCAAGATATAGTGTAAGATTGCGTAAGATTGCGTAACAATAGGTTGTTATCAATAGAAAATATTTTAGAACATTATGTTATATTTGCAGTTAGCCAATTTTCAAAAACATATTTTGCACACGATTCAACATAATGTGACAATATGTATTGCATTACAATATTTTTTTTTTTTACTTTAATTCATTTTAAACAGACTAATATATTTCTGTATTATATTGTGATATATTTTCTTGATTAGGTCTTGATTTTTAGATTAGTTTATTTATACTCATGAAGAAAGAAATTTATTTAAATGATCTAAAAAGAACCACATATTCTGAAGCATCATTTGTCTTTATCATAGTTTATAACATCTTTAACTACAATGTATGCCAACTACCTTGGTAATTCTTTTAAAAGTATCATCTTTAGAAATAAAAGAGAAACGAATTTTGTCAGTAACGATAGATTTTGAAAGATATTTTTCGACTCCTAATTTCTGAGATTAATATATATGTTTATAGAGAAATGTGCATTTTGAGATACATTAATATTTTTAGGTACATGCATGAAAAAATCTGTAATCGCAACAAATTAGCAAGATATTATAATAAAACATTTTTTATAAATTATTAACAATAAAAAAATATTTAATTGTGTCAAGATGGCCACACTTATTACCTTTTATAACGCCTTACATAAATATAAAATTAGACCATTATTAGAATCCTGTTTTGTGTAAGAAAAAATATATTATGTAATTTTTTTAATTTCGGTGCTAAATTTAGCAACAATATTGGCTAGATAATCCCGATTGAAAACTAAGACGCTGAACGACACTCAAAACAAATTAAAACTCAATTGTATTGTATTTCAATATAATTTAAATAATGAAAATTAAGGGCAGGCATTTTAATGTATGACAAATTTTTCGTTATTATGCATATATATGTTTAAATTAAAAGGAAATCAATCTATATGAATTGTAAACAGAGAAATATTGAAATATTGCACACAGATAGACATACACACACACACACACACACATATATATATATATATATATATACTATATGTATACACACTATATATATATATATATATATATATATATATATATATATATATATTTTACGGTCAATATGATTAATCCGGTCATTATTAATAATAGCCGGCTATTATTAATAATGACCGGATTAATCATACTGACCGTAATATATATATATATATATATATATTAATTGATTGTTTTTTTTAAGTCTAAATTGTGGGAGGAGTTAAAAGTCACGATCCCTGTGTTAACATTAATCATATAGGAAGAAAGCAAAATATCATCGTGATCAAACAGATTGAGTTGCAGTTGGAAGTTTTTTTCATTTTAAGTTATAGGTATTAACTCAGAATGGTTCAACTTGTGACGAAATTTATAACAGTGAGACCCTACAATATCAAGCTACTGATGCAATAATGAGTAAATTATTGTGCTGTTTACATTTTCGAAATTTATAACCAATATTTTTCACCAATACTTGCCACATATTGGTGCAGCTTACGTGTTAAACTACTAAATTCAGTTAACAATAATGATATGAAAGTGGTTTGAAGATTAAAGAACCCTTTGGATTAAAGTACTTAATCCCATTTATTTTGCATATGTTTGAAATGCACATAAAATATTGTATAATAAGCAAAAGATATCCCTGACGTAAAAATAATATTCACAGAACTTTCGTTAAATCTTAGTGAAACAAAGTAATAAATAGTGAGAGAGGCTATGTTTTGAAATATATATCCTTTATTATTTGCTATTTTTCAAAAGATATTGTTACAATTTAAAAAAATGTGGTGATTTGTTCAAATATCTGCCAATAGTGGTAAAAATTTTGACTAACTAGGATAATGTTTTAAAACTAATCAAATATGGTATAATTGTGTATTGGCAACTTTGGTCATATATTGACATTCAAAAATTTTTAAAATACTGGCTATCAATTGATCTGATATTGGTCTACTGAATATTGATAAAATATTGAATAATTGTTGTTATAATTTAGTCAAAGTAATGATAACGATAATGCCCAGATATTGGGCTCTTTATTAGACTTTTACTATGAACTTTATAAATACCCTAATTAAAACAAAATAGTGTCTTTAAATGTCAAACAGTATTTTTTTTCGTCAGGGCATTTAATGAAAAAACAGAACTATCATTTTTTGCTGAATATTGAAAATACCATTTTCGCTTATTTATCTAACTGAATAAAAGATAATATTTAATATTCCTTTTATTTTGTTTCTGTAAAAACAATCATACTGCTTGTACAGGTTATGCAATACATTTTTGACACATACTAAAATTAACTAAAATATAAAATTGTTTTTCTACGAGAGTTAAGGTTTCGACGAAAATGCTTTCCATGATCGGTTTTAATTGAGCAAATAAAAAAAACGTTTCAAAGTTATTCCAAGATGGTGCTGTACATTTGAGCTGCAGTATAACATAGAAAATTAAAGATATGCAGGATAGAATTGAGTAAAGTTTGGATGGAATTCAAGATACGAATTTTTGCACAGGCTGAAATATTTCAGTAGAAGTTACAAAATAAATTAAGTGCAACAGCTTTAGTTTTTTATACTTTATTGCAGCTTTGAATACATAACTCCATCTATGGTACATTGTTTAACTAAAGTTATTGCTTAAGCAGAACTTTCGTTTAAGAACATTATTTTCATCCAATCCACACTCTCCTAAGCCAAGTATTTGATATATATATATTTAAAATGCGTCAATGAGTTTTGAAATACCCTGTATGATATCTCTATATTTTATTTGAATAAAGTATAGCGATCATTTCTAAAGCATATATACAGCGATATTATACATAGCTATATATACATATACTGTATAATTAATAATATTTAAAGCATAAATAATGTTTAAAAAATGTTTAAAGCATATAACTATTTGTAATTTTTTAAATAATGTTTATACATTTGGTTGTGATTTAATCTACGTATAATTTTTATAATTTACTTTTTCTATATCTCTTTTTTCTTAAATTCTTATGTATATCAGAGGTATAAATTTGCCATCATAATATATATATATATATATATATATATATATATATATATATAAACTCCAATAAAAAAACACATGCAGAACCAATATCCCCCCAAAAAATGCCCACTAAAATCTATAAACTACAAAAATGCAAATGAAGAAAACTAAACAAACTACTTAAACACGGAACCAGAAATCACAACTAACTACTAAAACACAAAACTATAGAACACAACAAATTAAAGCAATAATGAAAAAAACCCCCAAAAAACAACAGAGAAATAATTAAACGACATTTGAATGGAGGCATGTCTTGAGATATGTACTGCTGGGTTTAAATAGTTCTACGCATGCAACACTCCTCATACCTGACAAGTACAGACTGAAAATGAATGAAACATGAAAGGAAACAAAAGTATAGAAACACTACACTATCACGCTCTCAACTTTCATCACGGCTTTCACAACTTTAAGAATTTTAACTTCGACAAAACATGTCTTGTATTGTTCATTCCGATTAAATCGTCACTATATATATGTAAATATGAAGAGTTATTTAATAAATAAAGGTGATTACTTTCAATAAAAGAAGACACTTTAAATTAATTAAGATGTTATATTAAACTATTTACACTACTATGTACAAAAAATATAATAATAAGCTCTAATAATCGTTCCAATACATCTTCTCTATTACACTTCTGTTATACTTCGTTTAGCTACAGTGCCTACGTATTGTTCCTTCCGAATCCACTCGTTTTCTGATTCTGGCGGGAAGTTTTTCCGCTGAAGCCTTGGTGGCGTTGTCGTCTGTTCTTATCAAAAGAAGGCGGCGCTGTTGTCCACCGCGCTAGAACTCTGCTTGGATGCACTGTTGCCATTCTGACATATATATGTGTGTTTTAATAATACTATTATTTTCAAGGATACGCTATAATATTTTTATTTGTTTTAAAAAATAAAACAGAATACGTGTTATAAACGGTACAAATTACGTCATTACATACTGTTAAAAATTTGCAGCAAACTGTCCAGTCATTTGATCGTTTTTATAAAAAACGGTTACATAACCGTAATTTAACTCTATGGTGACCATATCATTGCCCATATTATGGTCAAAAGAGAGTTAAATTACGGTTATGTAACCATTTTCCATATAAACGGTCAAATGACTAGACAGTTTGCTGCAAATTTTTAACAGTGCATTAAACTATTTAAATCACACCTTTAATGAAACAACTAGTATTTTCTATAAACGAACTTAATTACAAATTAATCTTCAGAAGTGTCTACGCTTAATTGGTTTGAAAATTAAAATGCTCCACCGGTAATAAAAAAAATCGTTTACATATCTGATGAAAATCCCACGCATGTAATTTTCGGTGTCTGAAATTTTATAAATGTTAAATGCCATCCCCATTCTTTGCAGAGCACACATATGTATACTCCCGCTTTTGTGCATTAAAGTAACACATAAATGTAATTACGTATTTGTAAGATATAGGTAGTTGCGGGAAAAAATTTCATTGAAACAATTTTTGTAAAAACGATACACACATTTAAAAAAAATAATAAATATTATGACCCAAGAAGACTGAACGCGCATATTTTTTTTCTCTGTTGCAACAATGTAAATTTCAAAAGGGTAGGATTTAAGATTATGTTTATGAAATAATCCTGCCATTATATTTTCAAAAATTGTATGCTGTTCTTGAGCCCTATAAGTTAAATTTTAAAAATATTATGACAAGTACAATAGAAAACTTAATTCATTTACAGCAACAACGCACTGAGGTATCATACATTGAATTTTATGTTATTTTTTAATATCACAAAAAATCAAAATATATTGATACAATTAAATGTACTTTGCTTCAAATTTATCTTAATAATGTGATTTTTTTAGTAAGATCAGAAATTTTAACAGAAATATTTACCTTTAGAGGAAGCTGTCTGATTTAAAATCGACTTTAAATTTAGACAAGACTTTACAACCATTTTATTTACAAAATCCATTACTAAATGTGTCAGTTACCACAAAGAATTACACTTTGCTTGTGAGTGAGAACATCTTTAATATAAGCATTTATCTGCTATTTTAATTACACCAAAAACATAATTTTGTATGGTGTTGGACACATTCAGGATTTCTTGATGTAAAATAGTTGTCGACCTTAACCTAAATGCAAATAAGCATTGTTTATTGCAAAACTATTCAATTTTCATATGTTTAGCTCCCTGTATTGGCAATTATTTTCTGTAGTATAGAAATATCCCTTTTGTTACGATAAGATTCACGCGTGTTGCGTATAATTATACCGATTTTATGCACTTTTATGAATTCTTCAATAGATAACGAACTAATGTCACACCTAGTAGAAACTATTATGCATCAAAAATCGCGAAGAACAACCTCCAATCTCCAAATGACACGCAAAAAATAGAAAGTTACTTTAGGGAAATATTTCGTTTCTTGTATATTCCGTTCCATCTAAAATCTATCCATGTTGGAATATCGTACTCTTCGAACGGAATAATCTACGAAAGTGGACATAATGTTGAATGAAAGTCAGTTGCATGAAAGCGTTTAGTTTTGTGAATACTGCTTAATTTTTTATACATAATGGTCCATGTATATTTTGAAGGTAAATTGTGAACTGGGTTTTAAATAGGGAGATTTTTTTCTGAGATGTATCTTGGCTTGTCTTACAGAAATTATTTTTGACGATTAATTTACATCTCGAGCAAACTATTTTGTCCTTCATCTAACGAGCTATAAAAAGATACTGAAGAGATAATGTGTTTTAATGGTATGGAATATCTTTAATTACATGCTTTCTCTTCTATGCGGGTTTTAACAGTTTGAGCTAATCGAGAGTTTCAGGAAATAGGAAGAGATCGCAGCTACTATGTATTTCATGAACAAAGATGTGGAGTGTTGGACACAAGTGACCAAAAGAAGATGAAGAGATCACCAAAAGAAGTGATGGAATAATCTATCACTACATACCAAATACTTTTCATTTATTGGCAAGATGTTACTTTTTCTTTTATATCGGAAGCACATCTGTTCTCAGAATTTCCAAACTAATCATTAGTCGACACAAGAAGAAATTACAAAACAGAATGTATACCCAAAACTTTTTTTTCAGTAGCAATCTTATTCTACGCAGTGGATGATCTCGAGGGCATAGTATTCGTCTCTAATTTTAAAAATGATCAGAAATGTTTACTTTATCTACTGTAGCTGTTATACACACATCTGAAGAGACCGCAAATGCTACGTTTTCCATCATCAAAGGAAATGATGGAATAATCTATCACAGCATGCAAAATACTTTGCGTGCATGTGCAAGATGTTGTTGCGCATGTTTATTGGAAGCACATCTGTTCTCAGAATGTACAAACTGTTGATTAGTTTGCTGAAAAAGAGAATATAAACCAGAAAGTATATCCAAAACATATTTTTCAGCATGAATCTCATTCTATGTTGTGTGTGATCTTCGTTATATATAGTACTGGTGCATAGTATTCATCTCCACTCTTCATACACCGAAAAATTTCAAAGCTCTCAAAAATTGTCTCTTTGATCTTCTGTAATTGTTATACACAGTAGGGTGGGTCGAAAAAACTGAAATTTATATAATCGAAACATAATAGTGCGGGAAAGTTGCCATTGGTAATAACGAATAATTTCGCAAAATATTACACCAAATGGTTATCTTTTACCACCGCAAGGGGGCCAAAGTTTCGAAAAATCGCTAAAAAAAAGATTTTTTCGAAAAAAAATTTAAATTATCCAACTAAAGCAATACAATTTTTAATATATTGCAACAGCTACTTCAAGATGTTAGTAATATTCCAATGAAATTTTATTATGATGAAATCATTTTTATTACCGCCGCAGAGGCGGTCAAATTTTTGAAAAACGGCAAAAATTTCAATTTTCAGTTTTTACCAATTTCCCCAATTTTTAGTATATGTCTACAATTAAATAAATTTACATTATATCTAGTAAAAACGTATAAATGTCTAGTAATTTTGATCATGGCGTAGCCAACCAAGGGCGAGAGGGGCCGCCCCCTCCTAAATTTGAGTCATAATGCTTTTTCAAAGGATCCTGGGAATTTTCCGGCAATTTTCAGGAATTTTTTTGTAGGGTGCCCCTAAAAGTGTGAAAATGATGGGAATTTATGTATGGTACCTCGCCCCCCCCTACAAAAAAACCCACCAAAATATCCCGGAAATTCCTTAAAATTCCTTCAAAAAGACTTTCTCTCAAATTTATGGGAGAGGGGGCGGACCCTTCTCGCCCTGGGTTGGCAATGCCCATGATAAAAATTACTAGATATAAGTTATTACTAGATATAATGTAAATTTATTTAATTGTATACATATAATAAACATTGAGAAAATTAAAAAATAACTAAAAATGGAAATTTTTGCCGTTTTTTTTTCAAAATTTTGACCGCGTCTGCGGCGGTAATAAAAATGATTTCACCATAATAAAATTTTATTGGAATATTACTAACATCTTGAAGTAACTGTTGTATTCTATTAGAAATTGTATTGCTATGGTTGGATAATTTATTTATTTTTATTTTTTTGTGATTTTTCGAAACTTTGGCCCCTTTGCGGCGGTAAAAGATATTAACCATTTGGTGTAATATTTTGCGAATTTACTCCTTATTACCAATGGAAACTTTCCCGCACTATTATGTTTCGATTATATAAATTTTGGTTTTTTTCGACCCACCCTAATACACAGATCTGAGTGTATTCATCTTTAACAGTACGAGAATTTTTGTAGGTTCTGCCTGAACGTTAGAAGTGGTCATTGAGAATATTTTTTCAGAATGTTGATTTTATAGAATATTCAAATAATTTTTCATACTTGAATTTATCAA
This sequence comes from Maratus michaelseni, assembly GCA_963931845.1. Lineage (NCBI taxonomy): Eukaryota > Metazoa > Arthropoda > Arachnida > Araneae > Salticidae > Maratus > Maratus michaelseni. The sequence goes on along the minus strand of OZ007590.1, from coordinate 103,081,264 downwards.
TCTGCACATTTGTATTGTTAATGTAACGAAAAAATATTTTTGCAATAATTTTCTTAAATTTTTAAGAGGGACAACTTTTATGAAAACGATTAAATGCCAATTGTATGGAAAATATAATCTGCATTTGCTTGTTAATTTATAAAAGTCCATTTATTATTTTGAAAAAGCTTTCTGATTAAATATATATATATATGTAATTACAATTTTATGTGATCTAACTTTATGCAAAATTTCAAATTAACAAAAATACTATCAAACGTTTAGGGATTAATGCATTACAATTGAATATTTTTTTAAATCATCAAAAAGTGAAACTAGCAGTATCTTAAAACGTATTCATCCAAACCTGCAATCATAAAATTATAATATTTTTGTTTTGCTTATCAAATTATTATAAAAATATAATGTATAGTGTACTGAATTTTAAGCTGAAAAGTGAGGCTTCAAAATTAATGAAAAGTGTTTCTTTATGCCTTTTGATTTCACATTCAATTGTCACGCACATATATTTCATAAAAACTTAGACGGTAACATTCATAAGCTGTATAATATTGCATGCTTATAAACCATAGTGCATCGTTTCTGTCTAATTCATCATATATGTGACAAACGTTCATCTATCATGCACTTTGAAATTACTGTTAATTTCACTATAACTTGTCCCCGACTATAATGAAATGCGAATGATTTATAACGACGCCTAAAGCTTTTACGTACAGTTTATAACGTTTATTTTTTTTATTTAAACCTCTCTTACTGTCACCTTATGATTTAAAATAAGAATACATTTCACATAAAGTTAAGTGATGATCTTTTAAACATTTAGACGAAAAACTTAAATGTTTTGCACGATAGAAGCGTGTTGAATAATTTGTGAAGAGTGGATACACTATTCAAAAATGCAAGAATTTTTATAAATGTAATAAAATCTGTAGTAAAAATTGAATTTTAATTTTAGCACTATTGGTGAGAACAGTCTCGGAAAAGTCACGTGTGTCATAATGTTTACGGAAATCTTTTCTTTTTTTATCATCATTTAGATTTTGAAGACATTTATTTGTATAAAATATTACACTCCTCAGAAATACATTTATGTTGTCTGTGCTTTTATTGATAAGTAATAATTGCAAAAGAATAGAAATCTTTTTTAATATATTTTAAATAAAGTAAAATTTTAACAGTTTTCGTAATAGAAATAAAAATTGCATAAATTATCCTTTATTATAAATACTTATTAGCCGTCATATTCTTTAGATTCCCTTGAAAATGGTTGTTAAAAGAACATATTAAGAGGCACATTTCGCTCCAAATTTATAAACATGAAGAGACTTTCGTGATCTCAGTAACACGAGGTCTAAATGAAGTATCTATATACGTTGTTTTCTGGATATTCATTACATGATAACTTGAAGGTGAAACACTTTTCTTTTATATATTTCTTTAATAACATATCTACACTCAGCATATTCAAAAGTTATTATTGCTTCGTAATAACACACCCATAATATATTAAGGAACTAATATTGAAATTAATCAAGCAGAAATGAATATTGAATCTGAAGTGAACATATTCTATAATTACCTTTTCATAAATATTTTCCGTGGTAATATGAATTCGGATTTCTTTCCTTTTATGTGTTATACCTAAAAACATTTAATTGAAGTAGAATGCACACAGAATGGATTATACAGTAATAACCCTTAATATAGAAATTAAATAATAATTCGACTAAAAATTCGATAAAAATGCATTTGGTGTTATTAAACTTCACATGTAATTTTATACATCACAATAATAATTTATTAAATAATTTGATCAATGGAATAAAGTAAAATAAATCCATCATATGAAAAGTATTACATATTACAATGTAATTTCAAGTAAATATTTTAATAACATTTAAACATCTTCATGTATAAATAACTGTTTAATATGCATGAATAATATAAATTGTGTAATAAATCAGTTGAGTCACTTTCTTCTAAATATTGCAAATTGTCTCAAACACTTAATTAAATTCGCTAAAAATTAATACCAGATGCAATACTTATCATTACAATGATAAGCTAATGATATTTTCATTGTAGTTCCAACATCTTGTAATTAAATATATCTGCAGCGGTATATAATTACGAGAGCATGATTAAATATCATACAAACTTTCAAACTTGAATAATTAACATTTAATTCACATTGCAAAACTACAGAAATACTGTTAAATATTTATGTAAGTATTTCATTTTAGTTTCTATGTCAAAAGAAGAATCAACTGTAAAGAGACGAAAAATTAAATTTATACATGCAAACTTTTCACAATTTACTGGGACATGTGCAACAGAGAAATAATCTCCTTAGATTGTCAAAGTTAAAGTATCAAATTATAAGAGATTATTTGAATTTGATATTATTAATTCCCTATTGCCAATACATTTGGGTTGTGACAGTAAAGTGATGTAATATGTAATATATAATCTCGTGAATATCATGATCTGAAATGAAGGATATGAAAGATAAATCATCTGAAATAAATAGACTGTATAAATAATTACGAAATGCACTTAATGGAACCAAAATATTTCATACCATTCTTATACGATTTAAATTATTCTAAACTTTAAAGCAATAAATAAATGTGAATTTATTCTCTTCTTTTAGAAATCAGAATAATGTTTTTTTATGATTTATCTTTTTTTATCTAAAAACTAACCATCTTCATAAATACATGAAAGGATTTTCATGTTGACTTATACTGATTAAAGAAGTAAACTACTATATCACATATCATTTCATATATCATATGACAGTTTTCAAAGAATAACATCAATTTAAATATAATGGAATACCTTTAATATATTATTACTTACTACAATGTCATTACAAGTATATTAGTCTAATTAAAATACAAACATATTCATGTATACCAAATTGTTTAATGTGCATAAATATTAGTTTTAATTGTAAAATAATTTATAAAGATTTTTTTTTCTTAATATCACAAATTTTATTAAACTATTTACTATAAATTAATACTAGACACAATCCGTACCATTTTAATGATAAGAAGTTTCATTTCAGTTCGGATATCTGTCTATTAAATATATCTACTTCGATATATTATTACAAGTGTATATTTAAAAACCATTCAAATTCTCACGCAAGAATAAATAACATTTATTTTCCATTGTAAAACTGTAAAACTACTTAAGTATATTGTTTAAGTTTCTATGTCAAAGGAAGATTCTTCTGTAAAGAGATGAATAACTAAAGCTATTATCATAATTTTAATGAGACGTTAGCCGATGAGAATTAATCCCCTTAGTTTGTCAAAGCATAAAAATTAAATTAGGAGAGATGTTTTAATTCTAAATTCCGCAGTGTCCACATAAGCGTTATGTTAGTGGAGAGATGCATTAAGTAATATATATTCTCTTGAATATTAATAGCTTGATTACAGATAAACCGTTTGAATGGTTAATTAGTTGTTTAAATAATAACGAAAAATACAGGACTTTGGCTAAATATCTCATCCCAATTTCATAAGATAAAATCACTAAAAAGCTTTTACTGAATATAATATTGAGTATTTTGTATCTGACAATAAAGCTCAAAATAAAAGTGGGCATACATTTATTTCTTTTAGCGTAAATCTAACTATCACTGTGAAATAAATGAAGGAATATTTATTTTTACTTATTATTTTAGCTGATATGTTGTAATATGTCCATTGATAATCCATCTGTCTCTCTCTATATATATATAATCCATCATATCCCCCCTCCCATATAATCCAGCATCTTACTTATAATAAAATCCAAAGGCGAGAAAGTGTCTGTAACGGTACCGGGCTGTACCACTCTGGTCTGCGAGTCGACCGTAGTTAAACGCCATGTTAGGCTTACTGAAAAAGATATGCTAACACATGACCAGTAAACGATAATTTCTTCTACGTGAAATCATGTCTGTTTTGCATATTTTCACATAAAACATGTATATCTTATCCAATTATAATGTATTAAGTTACAAATTAAAAATAAGGTATTATAAACATCAAATTACTATATATAAACAAACAAACACTGTTGCCATTCAGAATTTCTAAATCTTGAAACAAATGAATGACTCTTTGAACGCTTCATTAAAAAAAAAAAAAGGTTAATTATCTGATTCTGTTCTTAAAATATTTGTAAAAGCATATTAAATATAGTCTTTAAATATTTTAATTTTGTTTAAAACCTTCAAAAACTATTTTTGCAGCCATCTTTCGTCAAGTAATATAAACAATCGAACTTTGATAAAAATACAAGTTAATATTTGCATATAATTAGCATATTAAAACTTAATGTGAAAATTTCAGAAATTACATTTCACTTTGCTAATCATTATTATTATTGTTGCAAAAAAAAAATGTGAGTCATTCACTTTTGAGAATCATTCATCAAAATTATTTGTGCTGTACTGATTGCTATTTGGCAACGTGAGTTTTACTGCTTTAACATCTTTGTTGATCTTTCTAAATGCTGTTTTGAACGCACGGTGGATTTGAATATGTTCAATCAAATTAGTTTTTATTGTTGTTTTATATTATTTAAGGATTGTTTTAGCGATGCTTGATTAAAATGATGAAACGCCGATTGAACGTAGACGGCGATTAATTAGAGAAAGACAGTCGAGGTGGCTTGCTTGGAAATCACAAGCAACATTGGACCGTATAAGGGAAGATGGTGCCATCTACCGGTAGATAGTACAAACAAATTTTTAAATTTTGTTTCCATCGTAAATAAAATTATTTTTTTGCTTATGAAACGTAATTAAAATATAAGGAATAAATAGTACCGAGTAATTTCCATTTAATTTTGCTTATATAATCAAAAAATGAGCTATGTGGTGAGTCAAGCTCTTTAGAAACACATTGATAACACTTTTTTTTTCAGAAAATTTCACACATGGATTATTTTTTTTAAATATTTAATTTGAATGTTTTGTCCATTCGTTGAACTATTTCAAAAATTGAATATTGAGTCAATATCCTGTCATTTTTGACAGGGGGTATATACTAGTAATATCTATATAATCCATCTATCTATATATCGATATAATTCATCCAATATATCCATTGACTGGGCCTTCATGAGTTCAATTAAACGAATAGAACTCATGAGGTAGAATACTGTTAAGTACTAACATAAGGCTTATGTGGACACTATGGAATTTAGAATTAAAACAACTCTTTTAATTCAATTTTTAAGATTTGACAAACTAAGGAATTAATTATCATTGGCTAACGTCTCATTAAAATTATGCTAATAGCTTTAGTTATTCATATCTTTACAGAAGAATCTTCCTTTGACATTGAAACTTAAACAATATACTTAAGTAGTTTTACAATGAAAAAAAAAGTTAATTATTATTGTGTGAGAACACATTAATAATTAATAATGTTAATGATTCACAATGTTAATGATTAAAAAAACTTTGTTTTAATTCTGTTTCTATATTTGTTAAAATTTTATATAGCTACCATTCAAATTCTCACACAATAATAATTAACTTTTATTTTCCATTGTAAAACTGTAAAACTGCTTAAGTCTATTGTTCAAGTTTCAATGTCAAAGGAAGATTCTTCTGTAAAGATATGAATAACTAACGCTATTAGCATAATTTTAATGAGACGTTAGACGATGATAATTAATCCCCTTAGTTTGTCAAATCTTAAAAATTGAATTAAAGGAGATGTTTTAATTATAAATTCCATAGTGTCCACATAAGCCTTATGTTAATACTTAACAGTTTTCTACCTCATGAGTTCTATTCGTCTAATCGAACTGATGAAGGCTCAGTCAATGGATATATTGGATGAATTATATCGTATATAGATAGATGGATTATATAGATATGCTGGATTATATGGGGGTGGGGATATGATGGATTATATTTATAGAGAGAGAGAGACAGATGGATTATCAATGGACATATTACACCATATCAATAAAACATATCGTTCCATGCTCCATATGAAAGTTTTATGAAAGTTTTCCATATGAAAGTTTTCAAAGAAATTTATCAATAATAATAATAAAGTAAAAATAATTTCAGATTATAAAATACTATTTATCACAATGTCAAGTATATTAATCTAATTAAGATGCAAACAACTTCATGTATAAATTATTCTTTAATTTGCATGAATAGTAATATCAATTTCGTAATAAATAATTTCAAACGATTTCTTCTAAATACTGCAAACTCTTAATGAACTTCGGTAAAAATTAATAATAGACAAACTCATTACCGTTACAATTAGAAGCAAATACTTTTTCATAGCTCTTCCAATATATGGCAATTAATTGTGTTTGTCTCGGTACAAGTGATAATTAAAGAACATGCATGCTCTAAAAGCAAAATAATTAACATTTAATACTTACTGTAAAACTATAGGAAAGTTAACAGTTCTCCACTTAATTATCGCATTTGAGTTTCTTTGGCAAATGCAGAGCAATCTTTGAAGAGAGGAAAAATTAAAGGTATTAATTGAAATTTTCTCAAATTAATCGTATTGTTGCGGATAAGTATTAGTTTGCTGAATTTGTCAAAGCTTAAGCATTAAATTAAGGGGACTTATTGAATTGAATGTTTTAATTCTAAATTCCCTATTGCCCATATTTGCATTGTTATAGTTGAGTGATGCTTTACGTAATATATTTTATCTTCAATTTTAATAGCTTGATTAAAGAATATGGCAGATAAAACATTGAATTAATTAACATTGAATTAGCTGTTAAAATAACGAAAAATACTTGATTCGGTTTAAATATTTAATTCCATTCTTATAAGATTTAAATTACTCAAAAGCTTTAAATGTATAAATTATTAATCTAATGCTTACTTTAATCCCTGTATTTAGGCCTCAGAAAAATATTGGGCAAGAAATTATTTTTTATAGCATAAAAATGAATTTCTTTTTTTTTATAAAAATAAATGAGATAATTTATATTTTCCTCAGTTATTTTAGATAAATCTACATATCAATTAAGAAATTAAGATAATTTTCTTTTAATACCTTACCTTTAATCTGTAACTATTTCAAATATCATTTCATGCATTATATGAAAATTTTCGAACAAATTCAAGATATTATTACTTATTGCGATGAAACATTATTTATATATAAGAAATTCACTCCGAGAGCATATTTAAAAAAATAAAATTCACATTTAAATATGATTGTGCGTCTCATTTTTTACTAAAAATCTTTTCAAAAAAAGATATAAGAACAAAATATTTATTTTCAAAATTAATTTTTACTTGAAAGTTTTATTTATTTCAATATTTTGTTTCCTTTTTTATTTTCTTACGACAAAAATATTCAATAAAACATATTTAGGCATAGGCAGAATGAAAACTAAATAAACATTGAACATTGATCAAAGAATATTTCTTGTTCTCCAATAAGATTTTGTTTCAGATGATAATAGAACTTTTCTGCTTTGAAGATTTTGAAATTCTTTTTTATTATCTCCAAGTTTTTTGTTGTTAAAAACATTCTTTTTCACATTATGTTTTTGTTTCTTTTGTAGAGAAAAATTATCTATATTTTAGTCACATTTTAATAAAACTCTTATGAAAATTATCATAAAACTGTTTATGGTTAATTAAAAGTTTATTTTATTTATACTACTTCTTTATTGCTGAAGCATTTCCTAAAATGATTGAGAAATACGGATAAAGAAAACGTATTTCTTTAAAGGTTTTTGGATAGCTTTTAAACTAATTTCTGGGTATTTTAATTTAAACATTTTGCTATTCAGTGAAAATGACATAGTAATTTAAGAAAGAAAAATAGTGACTAAAATTACTCAATGGATTATGTTACAAACGCAAGAAAAGATCGTCTTCAAACTATTCAGTATATGTATATTTTATATATATAATGTTTGCATGCACTGCAATGAAATTATCCCTACGTTTTTAACTGTACATTTTGATAAAAACATTTCAGATGAACAGTACTCAGAATTTAAAACAACTAAACAGTATATATATTAATATTAACAATTAATACAATTAGAAAATTAAAATACTAATTCGCAGAAAATTGTTAGTAAACGTTTTTTTTTTTTTTTTGCGAAAGGTCATCTACACATGGATATTTTATTCAAATATTCGATTAGCATAGATCAATAAACATACAGCTAAATTAAGTTTGGCGTGTCAATAATCCATAAATTTTCAATTTTTTAATTAGCGAGATACTAGCAATGCGCAAGCGTGGTCTGCATAAAATTGAACTGAATGAGTTTGTTTGCAAACTTTGATATGACGTCGTCAAGGAGACAATCACATTTTGAAATTAACTTTAAGATTACTTTAATTGTCGAAGAAAGTTTGTCATCGAGTATTTTAAAATATTTTGTGTTCAGCGTATTGACATAAACAACATAACCAGCAATAACTCTCGTAATGTTCTGGTAGTTCTGTCAAATACTACCATCAGTAACCAAACTAAGATATTTCATGGCCACTAAACTTTGCCCTAACTTTCCAGCCAATAAATCTTGAGAATGTAAACAGCACGTTTGAAGCATGAAAAAAGATTCAATATAAAACCACGGGAGTTTCAACTACAATTCTATGGCACTTATGGTCTAGAATTTCTTCTCATGGACACGGTTTTTGTCCAATCTTTTTTTGTGAACCATGTCGGCCATAGCAGTTATCACTAAACCGAATTATAGTGTTATCAACAGAACAGTTCAGAAAGAGTTTCATCACAAATATGCCAATGAGCGGTTGCATAAAAAAATCACTCTCTCATCTCAATGAATTACAGAAATTTAAAAAAATGTCAATGGTTGACATCTGTTATTTAGACATAATTCTTACAAAATATTGTGTACTTTATTGACTGTTAATTTATATGGCACATTGTGAAAGCTCAAGTATGTTGCACCTTAATATTTTTAAATAAATTATTATTTAAATATTACCGTATATTCCGACGTATAATGCGCAATTTCTATGCAGGAAAATTGACAGTAATTGTCGTTATGCGCCGGTTATGTAAATCGAAGATTAAGAAACAAATGGCCATACTAATAGATATCTCTGTGTTAAAGAACAGGCTATTGATTTAAAATAATTATAATGCATTATAAGTTTAATAATATTCACTATAGCACTTTTGAAAAGTACTAGTTATTATATATATTTTGTTCTAATTTCGTAACTGTACATTTTCCTACTAGGGAAAATCCGGGATAATTACCCTACTTAACCTCCTTTCATCTTTCTTTTCATAGCAATGATTTTTGTGCTGCACATGTAACCTATCTCCTCCAAATTTTATGCAGACCCTCACAAAAAATTATTTGTTTAACATAAATATCATATAAAAAAAGTGTTTTTATCAAAAAACGTAATCAATTATCTTGGCCATATATCCTGGAGCTCAGAGTTAAACACCCCACTTGATCAGGATAGATGCCCTATACGTAAAAGAATAGGCAGTAAAGGTAATTAATATTTATAATACAAAAGTTGGATTTTCATTTGACTTAATATCCTATTTACTTGAAATTTATGATTTTCTTTTTAAATAATTTGAGCGTATAGGCTCTGTATAATAATCTTGCATAACACTCCCACATCAAAGGATATTTGCTGTACCAAATTCTTCGAATAACTGAGTATACACAATTTGAAGACAATTGGATAATTCTAACGAAGGCTAAACTTGTTTAGTCTAAAGTAAAAGGGATTACCCTTCCCCTACATATATTCAACGTACAAATTTTAAAAACTAATTCGGAAAGCAAATTTAAAATTCCCTAATTAAATGCGTTAGATTTTTATATTTCATCATGAAAGAGTTAATTTTTTTTTTTATATATTCTACGGAAATTTAAATTATGTAATTTAAATTAAAGGGGGGGGGCAGAAAAATTATAGACAATAGAAGAACTAGTATTTAAATGATTAAACACGCATAAAAATGGATAATACTTGTAATATGGTCCCGGGTAAAGGCTTTCCGAATTTTCTGTGGGAATGATATACTTAAGGGATTTTAGATTTCTATTTTTTATTTAGATTTCTATTTAGTGCTTCTGAATATATTCTGATATAAATGTGTGAATCAAAATGTTCTGCTCAGAGCTATAAATACCAAACACATAAATATTTTTCACTTAAAAAGGGGAGGGAATTGCAATCTTTTGGACCAACATTCTGAAATGAAACAATTAATTTTTTTAATCCATTGCTTAAATGGAGAATTTATTACTACTAGCACCGACCCATGACTTTTTAGGTAATGATCTCCCGGAAGGGGCATGATCAACCAAAAGAAGAAACAGATTTTTCTAACACAATCCTGAATATTTAAAAAAATATATTCTCACACAACAAAGTTATTTGATAATTATAAATGAAGCGTCTTTTTCCGCATCACAAGTGAGGCATATATCATCGATGCAGGTGGGACATGTATCCTTTAAATCGGGCATAGATGCCTCATCCAGTAATGTATGATCTGGAAGTAGGAACAAATATGGTTACAACTTATAATTAACACATCACCCCATACCTAATTCAATAACATTCACTAAATATTTCATAACAAATCTCTAGTAAATATATTATGTTTCATCTTCTACTTGTCTCTATTTTACAAGAACATAAATCAAAAGCCAAATTTACCTTCTTTGAAGAAAATAATTTTTATTTAACGAACAGAATCGCTGTAAATTCCTCTACTATGTTTTGTTATAACAAATGTCAGTAAAAGAACGTCATTAGCTCTGCCACACATCCAATGAGCTGAAATATAGTAACTAGGGCAACTAACCCGATTGGGCATCTAGTCTGGGTTTACCCTACATCATGAAGAATTCTTTCCAAATGAGGGGTGCGAGTAATACGACGAATATAGCTAAAAACAGAAAAATGTATTAGATTATTTTTTAACACAATTATTTCAAATTGGTAAAGTAATTGGTAAAATGTATCCTCATATTTTAGGCGCACATTAAACACCGGAGCATATTATAAGCCGGAATATACGATAATTTTGTATTAATAATGTTATTAATGAAAATTTATAGATAGAAATATGCAATATTTTTAACAGAATCAAATTATACATTTTCAAAAAACCCTCAAAATATATTTTTCTTTGATTCTCAAAATTTTATTGTGATGTTATAAGCGAATATGTAAAGTCGGTAGCAATAAAGAATTGCAGTAAAATTTACAGATTAAAATTAACGAAAAATTACATTTCAACTAACAGTTTCTTTTAACCATTTGAACTAAATACCTATAACTGAACTACACCGCTCAAAACAATTAAAGGATATTGCAGTTTTAGGTGGATTTTGTATCTGGGAAACTTTTTAGCTGATTGATACATGGTCGACAGACATAGTAGGTTATATGAGAATAAATTACACATGTTTGGCAGAAAAAAATGCATTTTATTGCGCATTTGTGTACAAAAGGAAAAAAACACAATTTGTGCATATGAGAAAAAAAGAATAAGAAAAGGTGTTTTCTTCAAAGAAAATCATTTTCAGTAGGGGGTATGGTTTCCACGGGCGGCCAGCAACGTTGAACACCTTTGAGGCATGGACTCAATGAGGCTATTAATGACGAGTTGGGGTATTCTGCCCCACTCTTCCAGAAGAGCTCTTTCCAGTTCTTGGAGAGTTTGTGGGGGTTGTTGGCGGCCAGAAACTCGTCTTCCTAGAGCGTCCCAAACGTGCTCGATTGGATTCATGTCTGGAGAACACGCTGGCCATTCCATTCGAACGATTCCTTCCTCGAAAAGGAAATCCTCCACCAGGTTTGCACGATGTGGCCTGCAGTTATCGTCCATTAAAATGAAGTTATCTCCGATTGCTGCAGCGTAAGGGACTACAATAGGTCTGAGGATCTCATCCCTATATCGGCGACCAGTCAGAGCTCCATCTCGAATGATGTAGAGGTCAGTGCGCCCGTCAATGGAGATGCCACCATACACCAACACTCCTCCACCGCCAAATCTGACACTTTCGTGCACGAACGCAGGATTATTCTTACTGCCACGGTCCCTCCAGATGAAAATACGCCTATTATCCGGATGCACAGAAAAACGGGACTCGTCAGAAAACAGAATATTGCTCCATTCATTTCTCCTCCAGTTGACATGCTCGGTTGCCCACTCCCTGCGGTCGCCCACTCCCTGCGGTCGCGACGATGCCTTGATGTTAATCTAACACATACCATCGGTCGGCGAGCATACAGACCTACAGCATGGAGCCGGTTTCGGACAGTCTGAGTTGAAATCATGGTGCCTGTAGCCGAGCGAAGGTGTTGTTGGAGAAGAGTAGCGTTCATGTTTCGGTGTCTCCGAGCTGTTAACGCTAAATACCGATCTTCATTGGGCGTTGTTGCCCGTCTACGACCTTGCCCTGGTCTTCGGCCTGCACATCCACTCTCCAAAAAATGGTTCCAGATCCTGGAAATGACACTTTGTGACACTCCAATGGCTTGCGCTACTTCGGCTTGAGTTTGGCCCCCTTCTAACCTATCAACAATTCTCCAAGCTTCTGAATCTGTCAAATGACTTCGCTGAGACATCGTACTCATCGAAACAAAGCAATCACTGAATGCCGATCATCCTTGTCTTCATTCTCTTTTATCCAGTTGAAAGTCAAATTTCATACGTTTTTGACGTCGAACTCAAAATTTGCATACTCCACAGTTTGAAAACCAGAAAAATTTGCATTTGTGATTCTCTTCTTCTATTTTCGGCAAAAAAAATTTCGTTTATATCTTTATTTTATATAAAACTTCAAATACCTTTAATTGTTTTGAGCAGTGTATATATTCACATCCCAGTTAATACTATGCCTGGGGATCGACGCAAAAGTAGTAGCTGTCGTAGGCGGATTTTTTTCAGCGTTTGTACGAACCCAATTTGAACACCAATAATTTCTAAAAGATTTCATTGCCTTATTTTTCTCAGACCAAATAAGTCAATGAAAACTTTTAGAAATTACTAGTGTCCAAATTCAGGGAACTGTACAAACGCTAAAAAAAGCAGCCTACGGCAGTCGTCATTTTTGTGTCTGCGTGTAGGCCTAGTATTCAGGGGGCGGTGATATATATATATATATATATGTCGCCATGATCATATCTACCCTCGTTAACAAATAATTGCGTTATAATTATATTATTACAGGATTCATATGCATCAAGAGATTTGATTTCAATTCTACTGAAAAGAAATATTTGCTTTATTGAATGAAGAAAATCTGAGTTTAAATAAAGCGACAATTACTTTATATATATATATATATATATATATATATATGCTCAATAAAGATTAAAAATAAACAGAAATAAAAATAAAAATAAAAATAAAAATAAAAATAAAAAATAAAAATAAATCCGTGCGATAAGCGCTATAGCTGCAATTGATCACACAGATTAAATATAGCACATTATGTATTAAATATATTCGGCAGACCCAGAATTCCGCACCATAATTAAACTAGGAATAAATAGCAAACATAAAAAATAAACAGATATAATCTGAACAAGAAAAAACCAAGAAAAACAACCAAAAAGCTGTGGCCTCATCAGCAGTGGGCACATTAAAAAGCACAGCGATGTTTCCGACTAATTACAAGCACAACAAACTATTATACAGTAGTGGCAGTAGGTTTCGGCCAGAATGTCGTGAAGCATAAATCAAATGCATGAAAACAAATGAAAGCATGTCACGAACATTCCCCCACCGGACCCAACGCCACAAACAACAGCACGACTGAATACAAAACGTATGCTTAACATACACTGAACCAACAATAGAATTATCTTACCCCCTCCTGAGCCACACAGCCACAAAAACAATAAACAATAACCAAATCCAGTGATCCAAAATCTGTCCATGTACGTTCCATGTCAGTTGCCACAAAAACAAGGAATTACAAGGATGTTTGCAGTTTTGTAACAGATATAACACAAAAGTTTGACTTATGTACTACAAAAATTGACACAGTTATTAAATTTCAAAGTTTGAGGTTTTGCACATTGTTTTGTCAGTCATTGAGGGATCAGTTCAAAAATGAATTAAAGTAATTTCAGAATGAAATCAGGGTGTAATATCCTTTTTACGTTGAAAACACCTATAGTCGGTATCGCCAAATCGTTCTATCACCAAAGAGGGTTATTTCATTTTAAAATTTTGAGCTGACTTTTAGGGGTCGTATACAAAGCAAAGAATGAAATATTGAAATTAAACAGAAAAATAAATATCAATTAATTATCATATCAGGAAACGGTTTACTATAAAACAAGAATTCATCAAACGCCGGAATCTACTGGAGATACTGCTCAAAGTGTTCTCCATTGGTCCAATCCACAATTGAATGCGTAACAATACTGAATCCTGGACACGTTGGAGCATATCAGGTGTAACTGTGCGACAAATAAGGATGAAGCGCTGCTTTAGCTCAACAACATAAGTAGGCTCAGTCACATAGACTTGTGCCTTGATGTAACCTCAAAGGTAGCCCATGGGAGCCACGTCAGTCGAACGCGGTGGCCACTCTACCGGACCACCATATCCAATCATCTGTTGACCGAATTCGGTGGCCAGATGCGGAGGAACCCAATCATTTTGAATCCACACCATGCATGTCGAAGAGGCAGCTTTTCATACCAGTCACATACCGTATTTTGTAGCAAGTGCAGGTAAAGATCGCCCGTTAAGGTCCCATCGTAGAAAATGGGTCCAACAATCTGGGTTCCCCATATACCGCACGACAAGTTTGTTGACCAGCGTACCTGGTGTGGTACTGTGCGGCCGATGTGGGAGTTTTCCACAGACCAGTAATGTTCACAATGCCCCACCGTGTAAACGTTGACTCATCTGTCCACAGAATGTCACAAAAGAACGATGGATTTCCCTCTAAGGTAATGAGCAGGAAATTACAATAACCAAATAGTCGTGCGTTGTAACCCAGCATCATTGCTTACACCAGTGTCGTATGGAATGGATGTGCACCATGTGCATGTATCAATTGCCAGACATGCTGACGCGTGTACCCACATGCCTCGTTTATTTCCGCCGTGTTCAGTTGGGGATTTAAAAGTTGGTATTTAATATTTATTTAGAAGTTTAAACCTTCATCTAAAAAATATTAGGTATTAGTAAAAAAATATTAGATTGCAGTGCGAAGCCCTTGCACTAGTCCACTGGTTCTCCATTAAACATTTTCAGCTGCGTAACAGAATTTATACATGTAGCTGTAGCAAAATAATATTAATTTTAATATTAATATTAATGTTGTTAATTTATCATGTTTGTCTATAAAACATGTTTGGTAAACTTGAAAAATTTTCTTGATATTTAATGGCATCTGAAGATCTGATTAATACAATATAAGAACTACTCGAGCACGTTGCCGAAACTTTAGCGGCATCTAAAAGAAACTCTTTTTTTGTAAATTCTTATTTAAATCAGGAAAATATATTACTTTTTGATGTTTCTAAAGATAAAGAAGGTTTGAAGGAATCGTAAGTAATATAAAAAGTAAGTGTGTATTTTCGTTTGTGGTTATTGTATATTTTTCTAGATTAAGAAACAGTCGTTATTTTTCACAATTCGGAATATAGAATACATACAGTTAATTCAAATAATTTGAACATATTAATATTTTTTTTTGACTTAAAATATAGAAATAATTAGTAATAAAAGAAAAATGTTACTCAGAAACCATTTTTCAAAAGTTTTTGTAAAATTATTATTTAAATCCCCGTTTTGTACAACTTATTCGTTATTAGAAAACTTCTTTAAATGACAAGACCAAAGTTTTGCTACAAAACAAAAGTTCTACTTTGGAGTTTTATGTATTTATTTTGTTTTCTGTTGTGTATTTTCTTACGAAAAAGAAAATCAATAAAATATATTACAAAACAGAGAAATAAAAATTGAAAATTAATAAAAGAATATTTTTGTTTTTTTTCGTTGCAAATAATGTTTGCATTTTCTCCGTTTGATACTTTAATAGCTTTTAATGCTTTTTTTTATTTGAAATTGTCAATCGACTCAATGTAAAAAGCAATTTCGTGCTTTTAATTATGTCTAGAGATTTTTTTATTTGCAGAGCAACTAGATTTTACCTAGATTTTAATCACATTTTCAATAAAAAATTAATACAGTGATCATAAATCTGCCTAAAAATGCCAATAAATTTGTTCCATTTTAAATTATTCATATAATTAAAACATGTGTAATAATAATTGTTTGAGAAAAATACATAAAAAAAGATCATTTTGTTAAATCACAAATTTGATTTATACATCTAAAACATTTTTATTAGACGATGGTTGGAGATTAAGAGAGTGCCAGTTTTAACTGGACCGAAATCGACATCGAAATTGTAAATTCCGTGCAAAAATACGAATTAGGCCAGATAAAAAATTTCATTGCAAGACAATGAAGACAAAATATATAAGAATTACATTTCTATATGCACTTTATCTCTGACGAATGTACAGACTTAAATAACTTCGCAATTATATTTGAAAATAATCCGAAACGAAAAAAAAATGCATTAACATCCATTTGTAAAATTCGTGTTAATATTGATTCTTATATTATTTCTAAACTATATATTAAAATAAATATCGTGTCTTGAAACATTTGCTGACTTAGTTATTGAATATTACGTTTCATGTCAAAAAACACTGTTAGTACACGTAGTTGGAATTTTTTTATTTAATTTAAATGCTTTCATTTTTATGTTGACATGAAATTGTAACTTATTCTCTTTCAAACAATTAAATTGCTTGTGTTTTTAAAAATTATTTTATTTAAATTGAATTGTATAAATTGTATGTTTCTGGAGAAAAAAGTATTTTATTTTTAATTAAATTATATAAACATATAACCCCATAAAATAATTTTTTTTTAAGTTTTTCGTGCTGATTTTAATTTAAAATTTCTGCTGTTAAATGAAAACAGCGTTACTGATTTGACCATGAAAGAATGTTTCAAAAATCAGGTTTTAAGTAATTCATACATAATAATAGTTATATACTGAAAAAATAGTAAAATAAATTTAAAATGGAACGCGTTTTAAAAAATAGAAAAAGCCAACAATTCAGAAGATTATAAATCGTCAAGTGTCGCTCATACACAATTTGGTATCTATACAGTTCTTCAGTTAAAGTACGAAGAAAGTTTAAAAGTGTACAATACAAGACCCAGAAAACGTATAAAAATTTAAAGTTCTATTTTTTTTTATATGAATAACTATTTTGACGTAAATATTTTCATATAACAAAGAAAATTTGTAAAAATATTTTTGTGATTGCAAATTGCAATACCTTATAAAGATTTACCTCTTTCAGCAATTAACTACTATTCAATGATAAGAATGGCACACTATATAACAAGAAAAACTTATAATATATATAGTATATGTAAATAGATATGAGTGTCATTATATTTCACTTTGCAGACACAACTGCCCAACGCAGACCCAACGTGTTTGGGTGTCGTAGTAGTCCGACGTCTCCCGTCGTGCCCTATGGTGGTTGCAAGAAGGTAGCTGTGGGGGTGTGGGAGATATGGTGGTTGAAAGTGGTCGAACAAGGACTTTTTCATATTTAGACCTAAGTGTTGTAAAAAAAAAAATTAGAATCTGCTAGTATGTACAAGAATGTTCTTGAATTTACTAGAATGTTCTAGATGGTACTGAAATGTTATTTTTATGTTATACATAGATATATATTTTTGTTACATATATATAAACATGCATATATATATATATATATATATATATATATATTTCATTAGGTTTACATATGGACCCGAAGGATCGAGAATGTTCTGGAAGGTCTGAGGATCATTATGTGTGGATGTGAAACTGAGCTGCACCACCAGGCGCCTATGGGCGCCCGTCAGGCGCGTTAACTGCCGTTAGCAAATGTACGAGAGTAACAATTTATATTATTACAACATTATCGAGGTATTACGTTTAGAAATTTTGAGAATTTGCTAAATATCTAATTAAAGAAGCCTGTTGATATATATATGAAGAATTTCAATCCTAAACGCACCTTTTAGTGTAGATTAGTTTGCCAGAAAATAATATTAGATTTAAATCAAAATTTAATGTCTATTGTATTTTTTGTTTTTTTAATGTTCAAAAGAAGGAAAATTTTCAAAACTATTTATGTTTTATATGATAATATATCTTCTTAAACTGCGGAATTACTACAATTTCGTCGCTAACGTCAGCTGTTTTCTGAATAGCAGATTCAGTGATAACGTTATTTCATCATACTTTCTACGATACATGCAACAAAAAATATACATTTTCATAGGATTTTAAACTCAGGATTCTTTGCGTTAAACTGTTTAATAACATATTTGCCACTAAAGCCAGTTTTTTTCGGAATGGCGGTTTTAAAATGGAAATCGTTATTTTCATCATACAGTATACTATACATGCAATAGTAAATTTAAAGTTTGGATTGTTTTTAATTGATAAAATTTTTTATTAAACTGTATAAGTAAAAATTTAGTCATACAATTAACACTTTACTTAATGTTGGATTCTGAATAGATATCGTTATTTTTATCATTCTATATACAATACATACAATAATAAATATATAAATTGATTGAATTTCAGAAGATATTTCACTTTTCGATTTAGTTATTTCTTTTTCATTTTAATCCTTACGCATCATTAACAAATTTCAGAAATATAACATTCCGTACAATTCTGAATATAACGTGCACTTTCGAAACAACAAAATATATAAAAATTTAGATATGCGCGTTATACAACGGGTACAAAAACGAAAGCTTAACAATTTAAAAAATATATGCATTAGAATTCAGACTTCTACATTAAGGAACCAGAAAAGTATACATGATTAGTTCAATAAACCAGGGTATGATTCCGAATGCTTTGTTGAATTCAAATGAATAGACAAGTATTTGAAATATGCATCACTTCCATCAACTTATTTTCAATTATGTTTTAGTAAAAGTACTTCAGTGATTAGTACAACAATTATTATTTATAGTTTCAGCAAAAATCTACAGGGGGAAATTCGTTCATTTTATAGCCCTGGTAATTGCTTCTATACTTTTGATAACTTGTTTAATCATAATAACCATTTTCTGAGACATTAGCATAATGTAATTCCACTTTGAAATCACAATGCAAAAGAATTGGGGTTTTAATCCTTTTAGGGGCAAGTTACAGAAGTTAGTACAAGAATATTTATATGTACATTATATTGTCATTTATGCAATATTAATTCATTTATATTCATGAACCAAGAATTTTTTTTTTATTTATCATAAAGAAACTACATATTGTTTTAATCATTTTTCTGTATCGTATATACACGATCATTTACTATAATCTACACTTACTCCCTTGGTGATTTTTTTAAAACCATTGTCTTTAAAAATAAGGGAATATTAATTCTTTTCAATAACGTTAGATTTAAAAGATACTTTCTAAGTCCTATAGGAGTTTTTTCAAATAACAATTGTGTTTATTAAGTATTATGAGATGTAATATTACAATTGTATATCAAGAAAAAGGAGCATATCCGCATCTGCTCAACTCAAAAGTCTGAATAACTGCCAAATTTGTTCTCATTTAAAATATCATACCATATGTTAATATTACCAATAAATACTTATTTAAAAAGTAAGATATTAATAATAAATTAAATAATAAAGATGATATTCCATTTTACAAAATTTTTATTTTAAATTTAATTAATTAAAGGTAACATTTTTTCTTCAGATGACTTTTTAACAAAGCAATATTTTTTACGATAATTCATTTTGAAGAAAAGTATTTATTTATTTCGCCGTTACATTCTCATTTATAATATTTTCAAAATCTGCAATTAACATGCTTCCATGAAACTTTTGTTAGAAAATTTAAATAATATTTAATGCAATAGGATATCTTTACAAGAGCGCGGTACAAAAAAAAGTGAAAATTTGTATTTGCATGATCTTGTTTTAGGTAGTGTTTCCTTAGTTTTCCATTTTGCATTGGGACATGTAGTAACATTTTAAGTTAAGAGCTAACAATTAAAATTAACAATTTCTAAGCATAAAATCCTTACTGAATTTGCTTTTAAAGCTCAGGTTTGAAATTATATGGGATTCACTATTAAGATGTTGTGGATAAGTAATATTGTGTAACAATATATTATCAATAAAAATGATTTTTGAACAATAGATTTATAGTTGAAATTAGCCAATTTTCAAAAAATATATTTTGCACATCATTCAATATGATGTGATAAAGTACACATTAAAATATATTTTGTTACATTAATTAATGTTACAGAGCCAGATTTATATCTATATTATATTGTAATATATTTTCTTGCTTATTCCTTAGTTTAGTTCATTTATATTCATGAACCAAGAAATTTACTTGAATCATCAACAAGGAACTATATATTCTTATGCATCGTTTGTCTTTATCATAATCTAAAGTATCATTAACTATAATCTATGCCTACTCCCTTGGTATTTCTTTTAAAAGCATCATCTTTAGAAATAATAGAGGAATGAATTTTGTCTTTAACGATAGATTTTGACACATACTTTTCGAATCCTATGGGAATTTCTTGGAATAATGTATATGTTTATTAAAAGAAGTATGCATTTTGAGATATATTAATCTGTTAAGCTACATCCAAGAAAAAAAATCTGAAATTGCAACATATTAACAAGATATTACATTAAAAGTTTTTTTTTTGTTTTATGAGTATACGTATCAATAAAAAATATTTATAACAATATTTATATCAATAAAAAATATTACATTATGTCAAGATAGTACCACTTATTACCTTTATTAATACCTTATGTAAATTTAAAGTTTGACCATTTTTACAATCCTGCTGTTAATAAGAAAAAAATATATATACTGTTTTTTTTATATCAGTGATGAATTTATCAAAAATATTGGTCAAATAATCTCAATTAAAAAAAAATACGCTACACGACACTCGATGTGAATGCCATATTAAAACTCAGTTTCACTGTATTTCATTATAACTTATATAATTATAATCAGGAACAGCTATTTTAATGAATGGTATATTTTTCATTATATTGCATATATGTTGAAATTAAAAGGAAAGCAATATTATTACAAATAGCGAAATATCGAAATATTACACATATGTATATACATATATATTAATTGATTTGGTTCTGTTAAAAAACATCTAAATTGAAAGACGGGTTCAAAGTCATGATTCCTGTGTTCACGTTAAACATAAAAGTAGATAAGGAAAGTAATTTCGTACTCGAACAGATTAAGTTGCAGGTATTCAGTTGCAAGAATTAATTTTGATCTTACAGTCATTAACTCAAAACCATTCAACTAGTGTATAAATTTCATAACAGTTCGCAACATTATCCAAATACCGATGTAATAGTGAGGATATTATTGTGCTGTTTACATTTTCGAGATTTATAACCAATATTGTTTCCCAATACTTACCACATACTGGTTTTATTTTCGTATCACACTAGTAATATCAATTAAAAATATCGATATGAAAGTGGATTGAAGATTAAGCAATCATTTGGATTTAAGCATTTAATCCTCAATTATTTTACATATATTTGAATAATAAAAAACGTATACATAATAATGTATTATAAACAAGCGATATGTGTGACGTAATAAAATAATATTCACATAATTTTCGTTAAATCTTGGTGCAAACACTAAATAATGGCAGAGGATTATGTTTTGAAAAATAAGCCTTTATTCGGAAATTATTGTTAATTTTTTTTTTAATCTGGCGATACATTCAAATATCTGCCAATAATGTTGATACTTTGAATAATTATGGAAGTGTTTTAAAGGGTTTCAAATATTTTGAAATTGTG
Source organism: Maratus michaelseni (assembly GCA_963931845.1). NCBI lineage: Eukaryota > Metazoa > Arthropoda > Arachnida > Araneae > Salticidae > Maratus > Maratus michaelseni. Next base: position 103,059,314 of record OZ007590.1, on the reverse strand, counting down.
GATTTGCAATGTTGATCATATAGTTACAGTCTAAATTTTCAAATTATTTAATGGCTATAAGGTGGCCGGATTTTTGTCCACTCAATATCGACGGAATATTGGCAAAACAATGTTATTATTTTGTTAAAGCAATGATAATAATATTGCCCAGATATTGGGTTCTTTCATGGACTGTAACTAGAGATATTATAAATACCTTAATCTTATTAAATATGTGTCTCTAAATGTGAAAAAATGTATTTTTTCCGTCAGTGCACTTAATGAATTTTGAAGATACCATTTTCGCTTAGTTATCTAACTGTTGAAAAACTAAAATTATATATTCCTTTTATTTTTTCTGAAAAGCAATTATATTACTTATACAGGGTATGAAAGAAAATTATGGACACATATTAAAATTCATTAAAAAATACATAATTGTTTGTGTACGAGAGTTAGGATATGGAAGAAAATGCTTCTCATAATAGCTTTTAATTCAATAAATTAAAATAATTCGTTCCAAAACTATTCAAAGATGGTTCTTTATAAGTGCAAAAGAACATTGAAAACTCAAAATAAGTAGTCATCTTTGTATAATCTACTACCATATTTAAATGTCTGAAATAAAACTGAGTAACCTTTAGATGGGATTCAAGCTACAAATTTTGACACAGGTTGAAATATTGCAGTAGAAGTTACAAAATAAATTATCTGTAACAACTTCAGTTTTTTATGCTTTAATGCAGCTTTGAATGTATAGTTCTATGTACTTTTTTTTTGTCTACATTATTGCTGAAAAAATGTCATCTTTATGAGGAGAGTTTTTATTCAAACCGCACTCTACTAAGCCAATTGCTTCATTTTTTTTTTCAAACTATGTCATGGAGTTTTCAAATACTGTATATGCTGTACTTCTATTTTATTGTTTTATTTTTTAAATAAAGTTTATCAATTTGGTTGCGATTTAATGTACCTCTAATTTTATAATTTACTTTTTATATTATTTTTATTAAATAGTTGTGCATATCAGAAGTATAAATTTCCAACTTAAAAAAATAAATAAGATAAGGTATTTTAAGAATTATATTATTTTTAACAATGCTCTATATTATTTTTAATTGCTAAAAAAACATAATATTCATTAAAAACACTACAAATTACGTCATTATATTAAAATATTAGAATCTCACTTATAATCAAACAAGTAGTATTTTCTATAGTAGACGAATAAATTAATTTTATATACAAATCATATCTTAAAAAATAAATAAAATAAGGTATTTTAAGAATTTTATTATTTTTATGAATGCTCTATAATATTTTTAATTATTTTTAAAAATAAATCAGAATATATGTTAAAAGCAATACATAAATTACGTCATTATATTAAACTATTAAAATCACACTTATAATCAAACAAGTAGTATTTTCTATACTAGACGATGAAATTAATTTTATATACAAATCTCTCTAAATAATCTCACTAGAATACTCACTGAAATACAAATTAATTTTCAGATCTGCCTACTCATATTTGATTTGAAAATAATGTTACTCCACCGGTGATCCAAAATATAGTTTACATGTCTGATGAAAGTCCCACGCATGTTGAATAATTTTCAGCTATTGTGCATTAAAGTAATGCATAAATGTAACGATATTTTATACGGTATAGCTAGTTGCGAGAAAGAAATATACCATACGTTTTAAATTATAAACATAACTTTCTGTCCTGTTTTATAAAGAACAATTTCAGTAGAAGAAGGTACATGCATTGTTTTTTAATTTATATATATATATATATATATATATATATATATATATATATATATATATATATATATATATATATATATATATATTGTACCACAAGAAGATTGAACGCGCAATTGTTTTTTACCCGTTGGAAGTTCGTGGGCAATATCAATTACAAAATTGTTTAGAATAAGGTAGATTTAAGATTATGTTGATAAAATAGTTTTGCCATTATATTTTCAAAAAGTCCCAATTTGCATACAGTCCCTGGGTCTTATAAGTTAAATTAAATTAGTCGGATGTGCCAATCCCAAAACTGTCTTCTATCTCATACTGGTTTCACATACATTAATAACGAATAAGCACCAACTTATATGAAGGACTAACTTAATCTAAAGTTTTATTAAATTCCATGTGTTGTTGAGGTAGGACTATCGCTAAATAGGGGTAAATCCTGAAAAATTCAGCATATCAGCGCTACTTCGTGAGAGATTTATATCAAAATATAATCAACAACACCTTATGTCAACGTCTAACTCAGTCTAAAGTTTGATAAAATTCCGTGCATTAGTTCTTGAGACATAGTTATTGTAGAAATCATTAAAAATAGCACAACAATGCCACCTGTTGGGATATTTACACCAACACGTAATAAGTATCCATTTATGTCAAGGTCTAACAGAATCTGAAGTTTGATGAAATTCTGTTCATTAGTTCTTGAGTTATAGCTATCGTGAAAATTAAAAAAAGTAGCACATCCGCGCCACCTGTTGGAATATCTACAGCAAAACGTAATCAGAGTCTATTTATTTCAAGGTGTAACACAATCTGAAGTTTGATGAAAATCAATGCATTAGTTCTTGAAATAGAGCTATTACGGAAATCGCGAAAAATGTACCATAGCAGCGTCACCTGTTAGGCGATTTACACCAAAAACTAATCAGCATCAATTTATATCCGGGACTAACTGAATCTTATGTTTTTAAATTTCGTACATTAGTTCTTGAGATAGAGCGCCAACAAAATTTTTGTCACATACAGACAGACTTACAGTGTCACAGAAACAGAGACATATAGAACCGCGGACTCACAAACAGACATTTTCTAAAAACAGTCAAATCGTGTTCAGGACCTTCTAAAACATATAAATCCGTCGAAAACCGGAAGTCAAAAATTTTCATGAATCCAATAATTTTTCTTGTAAAGATAGAAGAAAGTAAAAATATTCTCTTTGCTCTGAGAAGTACAACAGTAAAAATTCCATTCATTTATGGCAAAAGCGCAGTGAAGTTAGATAATTTGAATTTTATGTAGTTTCGGAGCTTTGCGGCACTAAAAGGGTAGGTTATTTTCTTACTGTCGGAAAAAAAATCGATATAATTGAATGTACATTGCTTGAAACTTTTTTTAATAAAGTGAAATTTTTTTGTAATATAAAACTTTTTAACATAGATATTACCCTTGAGTAACCGCTGTCTGATAACAGTGAATGCAAAAAATACATATTTAAAATGTTGTAAAGGATAAAAAATCTTGCGGAATATAAAATAATTATACACATTAAATGTGCAAGTAATGGTATTTTTAATAAATTTTATTATTTACATTATATATTATTCGATGATATCTACAGTTTAAAAATAAATTTTATTAGTCCTGTGTTGCAGTGTAAGTGGGGCCCCATTAACTGCTTTTCCAGTGCCCCACGCGACGTTGCTCCGGCTCTGCTACTACGCATTCCAACACCAAAAGATGTGATTTAACCCCTTATCACCCCATAATAAATTATGTGCGTGTATGTGCAAGGTGTTGTTGCGCATTTATATTGTAAGCAGATCTGTTCCCAGAATGAACCAACTGTTCACTAATTTCTGAGGAAGAAAGTATCAACTATAAAATATATCCAAGACTTTTTTTTAGTGTAAATCTCATTCCATGTAGTGTGGATGATCTCATTGGCATAGTGTTGGTCTCCATTCTCCACACACCCAAAAATTTCAAGGTGCTCAATAATGTTATACTTGATCTACTGTAATTATTTCTTATACACAGATAGAAGTGCATGCATAAAAAATCTTGCGGAATATAAAATACTTATGCACATTAAATGTGCAAGTAATAGTATTTTTAATAAATTTTATTATTTACATTATATATTATTCGATGATATCTACAGTTTAAAAATAGTACGATAAATTTTCTACGTTTTCTCTGAATGTTAGAAATGGTTTTTGAGAATATTCATTCAAAATGTTGATTTTACAGAATATTTAATTAATTTTCAAATTTACCAATCTTTACATTTAGTTGTATTCATAATGCAAAGATTAAAATAATTTTCTTAAATTTTTAAGATGGACATTTTATATGGAAAATATTATTTCCAAGTTATATGAAAAACACTATTGTTGCTAAATTTGTAAAAATCATATATAATTTTGACAATGCTTTCTGATTATATATATATATATATATATATATATATATATATATATATGTTAAAAGTTATGCGAATTTTCTTTATGCTAAAATTTCCAGTGAATAAAGGTTCTATTCATTTTTTATAGAGTTATTACAGTACAAGTAAATAATAATTTGAAACGTTACAACAAAAACAATAAAAATCGCCGAAAAATTAAATTTACCATCAAACCAACCATATGCAAATGTAAGTTATTTTCACTGAATACAGAAATAATAATTTGTAGCAATTATAAAAGTATAATACCTTTATGTTGCTTATCAATTTTTTGTAAAAAATAATGTATCGTATCTCGAACCTCCGCATGTCTTCAGAAATAATGAAAAGTATATCTTTATAACTTTAAATTTTACTTTCTATTGTTATGCATAGATATTTGATAATTATTTGTATGGCAACATTCATAAGCTGCATAATATTGCATGTCTATAAACCATTATGCATAGTTCCTGTCTAACTCATCATATATGTGACAAACTTTCATTTATCATGTACTGTGAGTTTGCGGTTACTCATCCTCAACTATAATTAAATGCGAATGATTTATAACGACGTCTTAAGTTTTTACGTACATTCTATACTTAAAAAAAATATTTTACTTAAATCCCCCTCATTATCACTTTATAATTTAAAATATGGATACATTTCGCATAATGTTAAGTGATGGTAATTTTAACCTTTCAGCCAACGCGCTTAAAAGTTTTAGACGATCGGAAGAGTGTGGTTTTATTATTATTATTATTGGAGAGTATACACCATATTTTTCATAACTGTAATAACAGACAGAACTCAACTTGTAAAATTTGGATTAATTCCATCGTCATTCGTGAAAACAAAGCCTAAAAAAAAATTCATTTGTTTCGCTAGAAAGCTATTTTTTTAGTACATTTTTTCGAAATGCTTTTGTTTTGTTTGCTCTCTAAATACTAATATTTGAATTGGAATAAAAGGTTTTAGGTAGCATTCAATACAAAAAAGTATAAAGCTACCTATTGCAGCCGTTCGGAGGAAAGCAGTTCCGGAAAATTTCGATATATTTTCACCGATCATGACCCCCAGACCCCAAAACCACCCTCCGTTCAAATGTTGATTTATATCCATCCATATATATACATATATATATATATATATATATATATATATATATCTGACCTATGTCATACGATAACGCTCGTATTTATAAATCGATTTTGTGTGTATTAAGGTCACCAATGTCTCGACCGAGTTCGTTGACCAGCTTGGTCCGCCATTTTGTTTCAAGATGGCGGCCATTTAAAAATTTAAAACTAAAATAAATATACAAAAAAATTAAAAATTTAAATTTATTTTTTAATTACGTGTTAGGCCTTGATACAAGGATTCCAGAGCATTTTTTGGTTTACCTCTATCTTAAAAAATGGCTGAGATAGAGCAGTTTGAAATTCTAGGGTGGCTGACATTTTGAAACAAAACAGCACATTAACGCGATTACTCGCAAATTATTTTTTTTCATTATTGTAATAATTTTCCCAATCATACGCATAAAACTATATATTCATATCCGTTAGCGCCGAAATTGGCGACATTGGCGACAAAATTGGCAAAATTTGTGACATTTGGCGAAATATCGCCAAATTTGGCGAATTTCTTATTCAAATTTAATATTAACGAATCTTTTGTAAACGTTTCTTTGCATTTTAACTTGCTGTTTTCGTGTAACATTAGCTAAAATTTTAAAACGAAGATGTAGGAAAGCTACATTTTCCTCCCGGTACAGGCCGGAAGGAATTTTTTTAATTAAATGAGAAAGTAAGTGAGCTTTCATGTTTCATTATAATATAGTATTTGTTTCATATATTTGTTCAAATAACAAAATACATATGACTAAACTTATGAACATTGCAACATTTTCATTTTATGTTAGATTTTTTTATATTTGTTCATGGTAAAGTTACAAAAAAATGTTTTTTAATACATTTTAAATTTACTAACATTACAATAATTTTCTTAATCTAAATAAAAATCTTCTTAAATTATCCTTTATTAGAAATACGTATCAGCCGTCATATTCTTTATAGATTACTTTAAAAAGGATGTTTAAAAAACATATTAAGGGACGCATTCTGCTCCAAATCTACAGTCATGAAGAGGAGTTTGTGATCTCCAGCAACACGATGTACAAGTGAAGTATCTATATACGTTTTTAATTTGTATATTCCTTAAATGATAACTAGACGTCTAATCACTTTTCTTTTATACATTCACTCTAATAACAGCTCTACAGTCAGCATAGATAAAAGTAGTTGATGCTTTGTAATAATACAACCACAGTATATCAAGAAACTTATACTGAAATTAATCAATCAGAATATAATACTTTTTTAAAGTGATCAGATTTTGTTATTAACTTTTAAAAAATCTATGTGTTTGCGGTTATGTAGGCGAAAGTCGGGTAGCCGCGGCCGGCGATAACTGCGGACATTTCAATTTCTGAGAAATTCAAAGTGTTGCGTAAATAAAGAGTTATTGTAAATGAACGCCCTCTAAAGTTGAAACAAATACAGTTTAATTGCGACGTGGGCGCCGAGTAAGTTAGTCGTGAGTGAGTGTTTTGTTTTGTCAATAAATTTTCGTGGCTCCTGTCAAACTTCATTGAACATTTATTTAACATTTGATGAAGACTGGAATCAGTGCCGGGAATGCAAAGACTGGCCCATGAAGATTGTGTTTATATATGCATCGGATTTTTATTATAATTGTGATGTTTGTAAGGACATAAAACGGTTGTGACACCATTGATTAATATGTCCGGAGCACCCCGCCGTTTCTTGTGATGCCAAAAAAAATAAGATCAAATTATTTTCAGTATATTTCGTTAAATAATTCGTCGATATTATTAGCAATGTTTAATTAAAATTATTAAAGAAGTTCGTAATTTTATTTTAAATATAAAATAAAGACAGAAATGTCATTCATTTGTTTTTTATCCAAGTGTCCGGGGCTACCCGATCTTCCCCTATCACTATTTCTCAAAAGGATGTTTATCTTATCATGTACAGCGGGTCATTTTGCTTAAAGATTAGAAGAATCAGGTGCTTTGTCGTGAAGTTCGTGTATTCAGTAATACATGGTAATATTCCCACTGAAATATTCCCCATCTATAAATTCTCTTTGTAATGTTTCTAACGCTCTCATGCCATGCTAACATAAATTCGGTTCTCTTTTTTTCTATGTTATCCCTAATAACATTTGTTTGGACTAATATACGCAGAAAATGGATTATACAGTAATATCCCTTAATATAGTAATTAAATAATAAATCGACTAAAAATTTAATAAAAATGTTTAAATTGTTATTAAATTTCACATATAATTTTAAATGTCATACAAAATTTATAAGAAAAATTGATTAATGAAAATAAAATAAAATAAATCCAGCTCATGAAAAATATTACTTATTACAATGTCATTTCAAGTAAATATTCTAATAACATTCAATCATCTTCATGTATAAATAACTGTTTAATATGCAGTAATATTAATTGTGTAATAAATCATATGAGTCCCTTTCTTCTAAATATTACAAATGGTGTCAAACTCATAATTAAATTTGCAAAAAATTAATACCAGATACAAACCTTATCATTATAAGTAAGTCGTAAGATAATATTTTCATGCAGTTCCAATATCTCGCAATTAAATATACTTACATCGGTATATCATTCCTATTGTAAAACTACACAAACGATATATTTATTTATTTAAGTATTTCATTTAAGTTTTTATGTCAAAAGGAGAATCAACTGTTAAGACACCAAAATTAAATCTATAAATGCAAACTTTTCTTAATTTAATGGGACGTTTGCCACTGATAATTAATCTCCTTAGATTGTGAAAATTTAAGTATCAAATTTGAAGAGATTATTGAATTTGATATTCTTATTTCCCTATTGTCAACATATACGTTGTGACAGTAGAGTGATCTGTGATGCAATCACATATTTTATTTCCTTTTTCATTTTAAAATGCTTCAAAATTAATTTTTCCCCATTTAAACTGTATTAAAAAAAATAAAAGAAAAAAAGCATTTATTTTTATTTCTTTATTGAGTGCGTCTTCCTAAATTTGTAATAAATAAAACTTAATAATAAGACATAATTAATATACTATTTTAAAAATATCATTTCTTTTCTATTTTTTTCCGTTACAGTTTAACAATTAAATTTTATACTTCTTCCCCTTTGATATTCATTTTTATTTCGGTTATCTGTTTTTATTTAAATAAAAACGGTATTTTAAGTAATAGCACAGAGGTGTCGCTAGACATGGTGGCTCCTTATAGGGTTGTCGTACTTGGCATGTTCGTTTCGCATAGGGCGATGTTTGTTTTAACTTTCTGCGCACTCAATTTAAAATTTTCCATTTATTTTCTATCTAACGTCTGTTACCCGTCGTTTAGTTGGGAATCTATTTTTTTCGCCAGTATTTGTGTTGGCGATATTGTTTAGATAAAAATTTAGTTAGTTATGTAACTGTTACGGTGACATGAGGTCATGCGCTCCCCTTAGTGTCGATTAAATGAAAAGCAATTATGTCATTTTAAATATTTTTGCTGCTAATCCTTTGACTCGTAGCTCATCTGTATTTTATTACTCCAACAACCTGAAAAATAAAGATTTTGTCGAGCACGGAATAGAATTAATTCATTTTTAAAAAATCGACCTTTTCTGCCAGTAAAAAAAGTTTTCGAACCTGAGATTCTATACTCCACTATACGAAAATGGCACACGTGATGGTTGAACACCATCACATACAATTGGTGCGTGACAAAAGGAATTTTTTTTTGCTGCATCGGTCGTTTGAGATATATAAAAATACAGACTGTAACTATCTGCTAAAAAAAAAAATTGGAGAGATTGATCGCCCTCCAGAGTTGAAACAAATACAGTTTAATTGCGACGTGGGCGCCGAGTAAGTTAGTCGTGAGTGAGTGTTTTGTTTTGTCAATAAATTTTGGTTGCTCCTGTCAAACTTCATTGAACATTTATTTAACATTTGAAGAAGACTGGATTCAGTGCCAGGAATTCAAAGACTGGCCCATGAAGATTGTGTTTATATATGCATCGGATTTTTATTATAATTGTGATATTTGTAAGGACAAAAAACGGTTGACAAAAGGAATTTTTTTTTGCTGGATCGGTCGTTTGAGATATACAAAAATACAGACTGTGACTATCTGCTAAAAAAAAATTTGGAGAGATTGATAAAATGTCATCATAGTACTATTGTGCACTGCTTGGAGGTGATACTTCATATTTACGTTGGCTTCAACTGTTCCTGTGTTTGGATGCATCAATTTTTAAGTACACAAGAATGCGTTAATTCTGTATGATGCCAGTAGTTGACAGATTGTGGTTGTGCGGAATGCTTGAGTAAGTATTAACTGTCAGTAGGGCTGGAGAGGCCTCAGCATCAATAAATTCTCGGGAATTTCTACAAAATGTGCAATTTGGAAGGAACAAGAGATGTTCGCTATTATTGTGCATTTACAGCTATTTCAGCGTTGGAAATGCGGATTTGTGTCATCTGAGGAGCTGCTCCGAATTATTTTTTATTATTTCTTTTTTTCTAGTCTGCATTAAAGGTGATTTTATTTGGTATAGCTGTTCTATCTTCTCATAACGAATAAGACAGATTTACTACGATCCTACAATGGATGACTATAAGTGAAATCTGACTCGCGTGTGAATTTAAAATTTTTTTGTTATCTTGTGATTAAAAAAAAAACAACAAGAAGAAAGGTTTGTTATTTTTGAAGTTCTACTTATATTATAGTACAGGTAAAGTACATGTCTTGTTTTTCTTTTGCACTGTTTATTAAATATGTGTTTATATTTCATATAGTTGTTTATTAATAACTATAATTTACTTAAATATTTTTTATTTCTTGAGAATATATTTGTATCATTATGACTAATTCAAAGTGTAATTTTAACATTGCAGTACCCGCTTATGAAGGGGAACCAAATACTTTAAATTTTTTCTTTGATATTGTTAGTAATTATGCAAAAATTAACAAATGGACCAATGATCAGGAGGTTTTGTTTATAAAAACTAAATTAGCTGGTTCCGCGTTAAAATTCTTTTCTGAAAATGAAAAGATAAAAAAACTCAAATGATGTGAATTTTATTAAACAGGAATTTTCTCGATTCTTTTCTAAAGAATCTCAAACAGTTGTTGATATTGAATTTGATAATATCAAACTTTTACCAAATGAGAGTGTTAATAACTTTTCTCATAGATTAAACACATTGGCTAATAAAGCTTTCAAAACTAAAGATTCAGTGTTTCTTAATGAAATAAAATATAAGAAACTCCTGCAATGTTTACCATCAGATATTACAATTAAAATTAGAGAAGAACGAATTGATGATTACGACAAAGCTGTCGAAAGAGCAGAATTTTTACAAAATATTTTGTCCAATGAAAAATTAATTAATATTCATAATGAGTATTCTAATCATGTTGATTTTTCTAAACAAATATCTGAATTAACCGAAAAAAATAAATGCTTTGTCATTTGTAAATAATACACAATCTGATGACTCTAAACAATCACACACACGTCCTAGTTATAAGAAGGACAATCGTATTTTATATAAATCAAAGAATTCTAGAAATTTTGGTTTTAAAGTTCGAAATAAAAATAACAAAAATGTAGAAATCTGTCAGATTTGTTCTAAAACTGGTCATGTTGCTCTGCAGTGTTTTAAATATAAGAATTTGTGTAAAAGAAAGCAGGCATTTAATCGAAATTATTCTACATCATATAGAAATCTGACTTCAGATAATTATGGTTCTAACCATTCTGAATCTTTAAACCATGATTGAGACACAGTACAGCTGGTGAGCTGTCGTCTCAGAATTCATACCAATCATCAGCAATTATGCCTATTTTGTCCAGTGAAAGATTAGTAAAATCAACTTATTCCCAAACGTTTAATGAAATTCAGATTTGTAACAGTCAATCAACTCATACTGATGAGAAGGAAGTCATTTATAATGTATATGATATATGTTCTTTTTTACCTGTTGTTTCTAGTAAATTTGGTAAATTTGAGGCATTTGTATTACTGGATACGGGAAGTTCAATTTCGCTTTTATCGTGCAATTTTTTTAATGAAATAAAAAAATATATTTCTTATAAACATCTGGCTTCGTCAGTAACTATTTCAACTGTTAATTCTGCCGTCAAATTTTGTTCCTGTATCTCTGTATCTGTCAAAATTGGTAAAGTATTCTTTCGGCACACTTTTTATATAGTTGATATTGCAAACTCTTCAAAATTTCTCGGGATTTTGGAATATGATTTTATTATGCAAAATAATATAGTCATTAATCCCAGTGATAATACTGCCTCAATAAATGGTGTTGTGATACAGTTAAAAAACAACCACATGCAAAATCCAATAAGTGCAGTTTGTGTTGATCAAATTTCTGCAAGTGATATAAGTAATAATGAATTTATTTCGAATGATATTGTGAGTAATGTCAAAGTAGATGAATCACATGATCAGATTTGTGCATATCTCGCACATAAAGTAAACTTAGATCCTTACGAACAAAAATGTGTAAAGATTAAAATTCCCATCTCACCAAAACACGATGAGATGTTATTTTGTAGTGACATTTCGTCTGCTAATGTATTATGTCATGATTCTCTCATAAAACTTTATTTTCATCATCAAAATATTTCGTATCCTAAAATTATGCATGTGTATGTTGAAAATTTGTCTGATCATGTTATTAATTTGAATAAGAATATGGAAATGGGTCATCAGAGTGTTCCTGACGAAATTATTGATCAAAATGACATGGTAAAAGAATCAAATATTTCTAAGAGTAATGATATTGATATTTAGTGTAATTTTATTACTGCATCTGATGAAGTGCTTGCGTAGCGAAAAAAGAATCTTTCTATTACTGATTTTAAATTAGACCATTTAAAGGATAATGAAAAGAAAGACATTTCTCAACTTTTATTAAGACATTACCCTGCATTTTTAAAATCAGTAAAAACACTTGGTCACACTGACCGCATTGTGCCAAAGATAAAATTTATCAATTATTTTCCGATAAAAACTCTGCCTTTTAGTATTCCACAAGCGCTTCAGGCCGAAGCAAAAGAACAAATTGATCAACTCGCGGAAGCAGGAATAATAGAGAGGAATTGTTCTGAATGGGCTTGCCCAATTTTACTTGTAAAAAAAAGCCTGATGGGTCAGGCAAGCAGAAATTTCGTTTGGCATTAGACTTAAGAATGCTTAACTCAGTTATTCAGGTATCTTCCTATCCCTTTCCCAAAATTCAAAATATCATTACCAGTTTGTCATCTTATAAATATTTCACTAGTTTAGATCTACAACAGGCGTATCACCAAATTGACATACCCCAAGATTTACAAGATAAACTAACATTTACATCTCAATTTGGCTGTTTTAAATATGGGTTGAGTTGGGTTGATTATTGACGGCCAATTATCTACACTAGGGATATAGGCCCGAGGGGGAGTGCCCTTCGTGGGGGTCTTTCTAAGGGAACCTAATCCGTATTTACGCATAGATAAATCCACGGCTCGAAGAAAACCACGAAAACTCCGAACGATTAGGCCGACGGGCGCGATTGGGATCGAACCCATCTGCTGTTTTAAATATAAACGCTTGGTATTTGGATTAAAAAATTCAGCCTCAGTGTTTCAAACATTAATGGACATGTCTATTGATGAAATGAATTGTGAAGGTATCTTCTCTTATCAAGATGATTTTATTTTCGGTGCAAACACATTCGAAGAAACTCTTCAAAAACTCGAGAAAATTTTACAGGTCTTTTCAAAGTATAACTTGACTTTTGCTCCCAATAAATGTAATTTTCATCAGACTTCTACTAACTATTTAGGGTTTCATATAGAAAATCATACAATTAGTCCTATTCAAAGTAACATTTTGCGAATCACTCCATTTCCTGTCCCTAAAACTAAACGCCAACTTAAAGGTTTTATTGGTTTAGCGACATTTTATAGAAATTTGATACCTAAATTCTCTGAGATTATACATCCGTTAATTCAGCTTACTACACCTAAAGAAAAATTTCATTGGACAACAGAACATAATAAAATTTTCAATGATACACAGAAAATGTTTCTTTCTGAACCAGTGCTCCATTTACCAAATTGGGATAAACAATTTTTCTTAAATACTGATGCATCACAAGTTGCTATCTCAGCTGCTTTACTCCAAGAGTTTGACAATAACTTACTTCCTGTTGCTTATTTCTCTAAAGCACTATCACCTTTTGAAAAAAAATACCCTGCAATTAAATTAGAGTTAATGGCTATCTATAAAGCAATTATTGCCTTTAAATATTATCTTTATAACAGACATTTCACTGTTTTGTTTGACAGTGCACCCTTAGACAAATATCGTAAAACCACTAATCCGGCAGATATTATAACTAGATGGCTCACTGAGTTATCAAAATATTCATTCGAGTTTCGGCACATTCCAGGGTCATCTAATGTTCTTGCGGATTATCTCTCTAGAAATGATTTCAAAAATAATCAACAAACTTTGGATACAAATCCTGAGTTGATTTACGAATCTAACCATATTCTACCAATTGTTGAAAATGATAAACAAGACAAAAGTATCACAGAATCACACTCAATTAATTATTTGAAAGTCGGTAATTCAGAACATCATAAAGATCCTCTCCTTGAGATATCAAACCAAACATTTGTCAATGAACAATTAAAAGATACAGAATTATCTTTTATATATCAGGAAATATTGAACAATGGTAATTCAGAGAAATATAATATGTATTTTATTCATCCAGACACCAAAGTTCTGATGTTTAAAAAAATCATTCCATACAACTCTACAGTTTCATATCACATTGTTGTACCACATTCGTTAAATGCTAAGGTTTTAGCGAATTCACATCTTTCACACTTTGGTTTAAAGAAAACCTATGAATTTCTAACTAAAAGATATTTTTATACAGACACATTAAATTACGTTGCATCATGTGTTAAATGTTTGCAACATAAGCACCACAAAACACAACCTGCACCCTTACAAACAACTTACATTCCTAAACAACCAGGTCATACTGTGGGAATTGACATTGTTGGTCCTTTCAGTAATAATTATTCAGTTTTAACGGTAACAGATCATTTTTCCAGACACATGGAATTATTCCCTTTAAAAGAGACTACTGCTAATAGAGTTGTTGAATCACTATTCAAATATTTCCCCTGTTTCGGGCGACCTTGCATATTTTTATCAGATTTAGGTCCCCAGTTCATTTCTAATGTTTATAACATCTTTAACGAAACCCTTGGTATAAAAATATCTCATGCATCCGTTTCACACCCCCAGGCGAATGCTATCACTGAGAGGATTAACTTATCAATTAAAACCTCAGTTAATACCTTATTACTTGAAGGACATTCCTTTGAACATGCATTATTGATTCACAAATGCTTATAGAATGGCTCTACACATTCATCTACTAAATTCTCACCTAATCTTTTACATTTTGGGCGTGAATTATCATTGATTTTCGACACATACGACACTCATGCAAATCAACCATTTCTTGACAATGTTGACACATATAAATTGTTAAAAGAACTTGACTCAATGTACCAAAAAGCTTATGAAAACATTGTTTCTGCTCAACATCAAAGAAACCTAAAATTTTCTCAACATGCAAAATTAAGACCATTAACTGTCCAAGATATTGTTTATCTGAAATCTAGAGATAAATATAAACCTAAATATACTGTACCTTATGAAATTATTATGAAACATTCACCTGTTTCATTCACTATAAGAAAATATCAGTATCGACATGCTGCTTCCTTTAAAGTGCACATTGATAGGTTTTTACTAGCTCCACCTAGAAATACCTATCTTAATTCTAATTTTGACAATAATTCAAGTACTAATAATAACAATAATTATAAGCAAAATAATAATAACAACATTCCTTATAATATAATATCCAGATATAATCTTAGAAAAAGAAAATAAATGTAATACCACATGTTTTATGTCAACTGGCCAGGACATGGAACTATGTTTGATTGTGTGCTATATATATTCAATCTTTTACAAATTTACTGGCTGGTACAGTTTATGGTGTATAAGATTATTTATGCAGTATACAAATTTGGTTTTATATTTTGTTTTCTTGTCACAAATATCTATCAGGTAATTACTGTAATATTTTAATGCTTTCATTTTATAATATACTTATGTAAGTTTTCTCTTCACTTTATTGGAATTGCATTAATTATACTTTCTAAACATTGTCTAATACTAATAAATGTTACTATTTGGTAATTTCTTTGCGCATAGAATAAATATTGGATTTTTTTAATATTACATTATATTTTCATCCTACATTATAAAAAAAAGTTCTTATATACTTATAGCAAATTAAGCACTTATTCCATTCTGTGTTCAAAACAGACTATTGGACTGTTATGATAACTATAAATCAAGTTGCAAATATTTTTAAGCAACATCTATAAGAACTATGAACAGTTTCAACAAATAAGAAAAAATATGTCATCTTTAAAAAAATTGATTCTGCAGAAGAAAAATTTTTTTATAAGCGCTTTCACTTGAAAAGATGACTACATATATTAAATAAATATTGGTGTGTACACATTGAACTGTTTTAAAAGACATAAAAAATACTTAGGCAACACATTGAACTGTTTTAAAAGACTTATAAAAAAGACCTAGGCAACACATTGAACTGTTTTAAAAGACTTATAAAAAAGACCTAGGCAACACATTGAACTGTTTTAAAAGACTTATAAAAAAGACCTAGGCAACACATTGAACTGTTTGAAAAGACTGAAAAAAAAGACCTAGACCTTTAGGTATTCTCTTACGTATAGAATACAATATAAAATAAATGTTCTTTATGTCATATAACTTCTATAGTATTACGAATATTCATTTATTTTAGTGTATAATTGTTTATTGTGCTAGTCTATTGTACATAGATTCCCAACATTTTAAATATTAAAAAAAAAAAATGCAGATTTTTTTTCAAAATTCAATTAAATTAAGATTTTTTTTAGCGTCTTTTGAGTGATAATATGTGATCCAATCACATATTTTATTTCCTTTTTCATTTTAAAATGCTTCAAAATTATTTTTTTCCCATAATAAACTGTATTTAAAAAAAATAAAAGAAAAAAAGCATTTATTTTTATTTCTTTATTGAGTGCATCTTCCTAAATTTGTAATAAATAAAACTTAATAATAAGACATAATTAATATACTACTTTAAAAATATCATTTCTTTTCTATTTTTTTTTCGTTACAGTTTAACAATTAAATTTTATACTTCTTCCCCTTTGATATTCATTTTTATTTCGGTTATCTGTTTTTATTTAAATAAAAACGGTATTTTAAGTAATAGCACAGAGGTGTCGCTAGACATGGTGGCTCCTTATAGGGTTGTCGTACTTGGCATGTTCGTTTCGCATAGGGCGATGTTTGTTTTAACTTTCTGCGCACTCAATTTAAAATTTTCCATTTATTTTCTATCTAACGTCTGTTACCCGTCGTTTAGTTGGGAATCTATTTTTTTCGCCAGTATTTGTGTTGGCGATATTGTTTAGATAAAAATTTAGTTAGTTATGTAACTGTTACGGTGACATGAGGTCATGCGCTCCCCTTAGTGTCGATTAAATGAAAAGCAATTATGTCATTTTAAATATTTTTGCTGCTAATCCTTTGACTCGTAGCTCATCTGTATTTTATTACTCCAACAATCTGAAAAATAAAGATTTTGTCGAGCACGGAATAGAATTAATTCATTTTTAACAAATCGACCTTTTCTGTCAGTAAAATAGTTTTCGAACCTGAGATTCTATACTCCACTATACGAAAATGGCACACGTGATGGTTGAACTCCATCACATGATCCATTACGAAATTTATAGTATCGTGAATATCAATAGTTGAGATGGAGGATATGGCAGATAAATCATCTGAAATATTAAAAGACTATATAAATAATTATGAAACACACTTAATGGGTTCAAAATATTTCATTCCATTCTTATACGATTTAAATTATTCAAAACTTTAAATCAATAAGTAATTGTGAATTTAATCTCTACTTTTAGAATGCAGAATAATATGTTTTACGAATTTTTATATTTTATCTAAAAACTATACTTAAATCAAATTTAATACTTAATTTAATACTATTTAATACTTAATCAAAATGAAATGATTTTCATTTTGATTTATAAATAATTAAACTAATTTTCTTCTAATTCTTTATCTATAATCTACATCTATATCACATATTATTCGTGCATCCTATGACAGTTAAAAAAAAATTAATTTAAATAAAGTTGAATATACATTCAAGATGTTATTACTTATTACACTGTCATTTCAAGTATATAAGTCTAATTATAAAACAAATATATTCATGTATAACTGATTATTTAATATACATAAATAATAGTTTTAATTGCACAATAACTGTTTTAACAATAAGACTTATTTCGTCTAACTATCACAAATTGTGTTACCCGCTTAATTAACTTCACTGTAAATTAATACTAGACATAATCCGCATCATTTGAATGTCAAGTAAATAATCATTTCATTTCAGTTCCAATATCTGTCTACTAAATATATCTGCCTCGATATATTATTACAAGTGTATAATTAAAAGCCGTGCAAACTCTCACAATAGAATAATTAACATTTGTTTTCCATTGTAAAACTATGATACTACTTAAGTATATTGTTTGAGTTTCTATGTCAAAGGAAGATTCGTCTGTAAAGAAACAAAATACTAAAGCTATTAAAGTAATTTTAATGGGACGTTTGTCAATGAGATTTTATCTCCTTAGTTTGTCAAAGCTTAAGTATTAAATTAAGATAGATGTTTTAATTCTATATTTAATTCTAAATTCCACAGCATCCACATAAACGTTATGATAGTGGAGGCATGATTAAGTAATAAATATTTTCTTGAATTTTAATAGGTTGATTAAACTATATAGCAGACAAATACGTTGAATGGTAAATTAGTTGTTGAAATAGTAACGAAAAATACAGAACGTTGGCAAAATATATCTTTTCAATTTTTCAAGAAGAAATTACTGAAAAACTATTATTGAATAAAATATTGTGTATTTTGTATCGGATACTAACACTTAGAATAATATTTCGCATATATTTATTTTTTGTAGCATAAATCTAACTATCATAATGAAATAAATGAAATAATATTTATTTTTACATGTTATTTTAAATATATCGATATATTGATTAATGATTCAAACAAACTAAAAAAAATCTATGTTCGTTAATTTTTTCATAATCAGTATAAAATATAATATCATACAACATATGAAAGTTTTCAAAGAAATTGACCAATAATAATAATAATGTAAAATAATTTTAGAATATAAAAATACGATTTTTTACAATGTAAAGTATATCAATCTAATACAAATTCAAACATCTTCATGTATAACTGATTCTTTAATTCGCATGAATAGTAATATCAGTTCCATAATAAATCATATCAGACGATTTCTTCTAAATACTGCAAAATGTATTAAACTCTTAATGAACTTCGATTATAAGCAAATATTTTTTTTTATAGCTGTTCCAATATTTTCCAATTACTTTTGCGTGCCTCTGTATATTATTACAAGCGATAATTAAGACACACGCATGTTCTAAAACCATAATATTAATATTTAATTCCTACTATGAAACTATAGGAATGTTAACAGTTCTCCACATGATTATGTCATTTGAGTTTCTATGCCAAATGGAGAGCAATCTGTCAAGAGAGGAAAAATTAAAGCTATTCATTGAATTTTTCCCAAATTAATCGGATGGTTGCCACTGAGTATTAATTTCCTTAGTTTGTCAAAGCTTAAGCATTAAATTAAGAGAACTGACTGAATTTGACGTTTAATTCTAAATTCCCGAGGGTCCATATATGCGTTGTGATAGTTGAGTGATGCATTGCATAATATATATTGTCTTTAATTTTAATAGCTTGATTAAAGGATATAACAGATAAATCATTGGAATTAATTATCAGCCTTGTATATATAATAAAACACCTTCATTTCGCCTAAATATTTCCTTCCATTCTTATGCGAATAAATTACTCAAAAACTTTAAATGAATAAATTATTGTAAATTTAATCTTTGCCTTTACGAAGCAGAATAATATTGGGAACAAAATTATTTTTTTATAGCATAAAAATGAATTTTCTAATTTTTAAAAATAAATGAGTTTATTTATATTTTCCTCTATTATTTTAGGTATATCTCTATATATATCTATTAATGAATTAGCTAATTTTTTTAATACGTTTCCTATAATTCGTAACTATAGAAATACCATTTCATGAGTCATATGAAACTTTTCAAACAAATTAATGAAAATAAAGTAGAAAAAATTCAAAATCTTATTACTTATTACAATGTAACATCATATACAATGGTCTTAGTTATCGCTTCCCTTTTTCTACAAGTTTTGCTTAATGTGACTAACTTTAAATCCTGCTTTCTCATTGGCCTGCTTAGCTCCACCTTTTTTCTCCTGTGCTGATATATGAGGCAATTTTCTCGTGCCTACAGTCCCAGTCGTCGCGGGAGCTCTCGTCTCTCGATATGCTTTTTTCAAGGCCAGATTAATCGGAATCGGAATTGCGCCATGTCTCACCAATTTAAAAGTCACATTTTATGCTGGCATAGAAGCACTTTTTTAGGTAATCATTTAATCACTTCTAGTTTCCTCTTTTACCAAATTGCTATGCTATTTTTTTGTACTTTTTTGTCAATTTGATTTGAAAAAAATCAATAATAAAATAAATATTGTAATTATATCCTTAAATTTTGTTGTTGATTTGCGCTCGTATTTCCTATTTCAAAGAGTACCCTTTTTCCCATTTCATCGCTTGTTTTTATACTTAAATCCTTCCCTAGTGCTACCAGCTATGAAACATCCTAACCGCTTAATACATCACTTGTTCTGTGCCGGGGATGTGTGGCATCTTGCCACAGGCTCCTTGAAAAAAATATTCGAAATTCGAAGCACAATAATCTAATTAATAAATTCATCTATAACTGATTGGTTAGTGTGAATAAATAACAGTATCAATAGTGCAGTAAACAATTTGAGACTTGTTCATTAAAATATTACAAATTAGCATACATTATTTATGTATAAGAAATTTATTAAGAAAGCAGATTTAATTTTTTAAAAATAAAATTCTCATTTAAATATGATTGTAATTCTTATTCTCTACTAAAAATATTTAAAAAAAAAAAAAAAACAGAATGATTATTTTTTACTTTAAAGTTTTATTTGTATATAATTATTTTGTTTCTTTTTTTATTTTCGTAGGATAAAAATTTTCAATAAACTATATCAGGGCGTAGGCAGAATGAAAAATATATAAACATTGAACAATGAATCAAATAATATTTCTTGTTCGCAATAAGATTTTGTTGCAGATGATAATAAAACGTTTCTGCTTTGAACATTTTAAAACTCTTTTTTTTTCCTATTTCCAAGATTTTTCTATTAAAAAATACATTTTCTCATTATGTTTACAAAAAAATAATTTACTTTTATAGAGTTACGAGAAAAACTATTCATATTTGAATCACATTTTAATAAAACTTTGAATACAATTATAATAAAACTGTTTATAGTTAATTATAAGTTTACTATATTTATATTACTGCGTTATCGCTGAAGCATTTCTTAAAATGATCTAGAAATACGGATAAAGAAAACATATTTTCTACGGGTTATAGAATAGTTTTAGAACAAATTTCTGGTTATTTTAAATGAAACATTTTGCTATTCATTGAAAACGACATAGTTATTTAGGAAGCAAAACAGTGACAAAAAACGCGTTTTAAGAAACCGTTAATAATTACTCAATGAATTATGTTAAAAACAAGAGAAAAAGTCATTTTCAAACTATTCGGTTCATATATGTTATATAGGGTAAAATAACGAATAATTTCCCAATCATGAGTGATAAAATGGCAATCGAATGTCACATGATGCCTTTGATTCAGAAAATCATCGCACGTCACAAAACGGGCTCTCCGCTTACCAAAGCTTGTCTTTTACTCCTCTTTCAGCAGGGATTTGCTAGCAATACTTTTAATAAGCAAAGTTGGTTTTCATGCGGTGTACGAAAGATTCAAGCAAAATAAACTAAAAAAATGTGAATTGTAATGAATTCAATGAAGTGTAAGGGACATGTAAACACATTAGTATTTTCAAAATAAACTTATTAAGCTAGCTAGTGGGGAGGGTCATTACTGGTGTCGTCCTCTTATGAGAACAGCAATGATGGCCCACACTGAGTTTTTATACTTTATAGCTATGTATTGCCATCAATTGAAGTACTGTTATTGAGTACATCTATATGTACATTTGAACAAAAGTATTTGCGTACAAATTCTTATTAACCTATAACAAGTGTTATAGGTTATACTTAACCTATATAAGAGTTATACTTAACCTATAACTCTTGTTATAGGTTAATAAATCACTGTTCTAATTACAATGTACTCTCTGTATTCGCAACGTTCTTTTCGAAACAAATATCATAGCAAGACACTCTTTTAGACTAGCGTCTAAACGCTGAATGTCTAACTTTCTGCATCACAAATAACATCTGCAGCAAGCGCTGAAAATTAAAAATACAGCTGTCAGATTTCTGAATTGAGTAGAATGGTATGACGTCTGTTACCAGTGCTTTAGACTAGGGTTCGTATGCAGACACCAAAAATGTTGAGAAATAAGATAAAAAAATTCAATATATTTAATTAAGTTATAAAAATTATTTAAAACAATATTAACTTTGATTAATTTTTTAAACGTTATATCTATACTAATACTAACGAGCACTGGAGAGCATCACAAAGCCAGTGAAAACGTTCCAGAACATAACTGAATTGCTGAAGGAAAAAATGTTTTTGAAGCCTTACTGGATCAAAACAGTGCTTAACGCTGACGATACAAAATTCAAACTGAGAATTGCAGGATTTTGACAGAGAATGGCACCAAAGATGCCTATGAAATCGACCAAGTTGATTCGAAGTTTTCCCTAACTGTCATGTTTGCATTTTCGGCCTGCGCAAACTAAGTGGAACATATTTGAAATAATTCCTGCACAAGTAACTCACAGCTTCCTTGATCATGGAGCAACGGTAGGAGCAGCAGAGGTTTGATGCGTGCGCAAATTTGTATAAATAGATAGGAAATGTCTTCGTCCCTTTTGTAGTGAAGAATGATGTTCAACTGTTGGTAAATGTGTTTATAGGGGGGCAAAAAACGCATCTTATGCACAAAACCATCGAACTTTGCAAATCTCTACAGATAATATTGATCACGTTATAAGTAAACACTACCCATAGATCGTGATATAATGATTCCGCAGCATTTTTTGATTTGGCTTTATCTTATAAAATGGCTGAGATATAGCTGTTTGAAATTCTAGGTTCTCTGATATTTTGAAACAATCTGATTTTTGTTATGCTTTAACTCTCATGCTAAAATTGGCGTTCAAATTCAGTATTAACGAAAACCGGAATTGAATCTTCTACAATCGGGTTCAAAGCATTTTAGCTGCAGGTTTTTGAGTAAAATGAGTTGAATTTTTAACCCTTAATTGCATAGTGATGTAAATTTCCATCACTTTTTATTTAACTTTTAATAAATAAATCAACTTCTTGGCCACCACTATATTTATATAAAAATATTAATCCAGTAAATTTCCCGTGAACTATGTTGCTGAAGAAAGTTAAAAATCTCTCTTAAAATTTCTGGTGTCTAATATTTAATATATATATATATAAACACAATTGTAAAAGAAAAACTCATGCAAAGAAGGGTTAAAAACCTGGAATATGGAAGCTACCTTTTCCTCCCGGTACAGGTCGGAAGGATTTTTTGTATCTTGGAGCACATAAGTCTTATATGGAAAACATCTTCAAACGTGAAACTTTGAATAATCTTAATGGCGCGATTTATTGCTGCCCATACCCTGCTGCAAACGATATCTCATCGTCTGTGAACGTAAACCCTAAAAAATATCATAATCCGAATACAATTATTTCTTTTTGTCACTTGTGAGGCTGCACTTTCCTTCTCATTATATGTCTTTGCGTTTATTTTATGTCTCTATTACTACAGTTAAATTTAGTTTTTTAACGCTATTTATGGTTTTCCCCGTAACGATAATTAGGCACTAAAAACATTTTAGCGCTGACATTTAAAATTTTGGAAGTGTTGTTAATGTAACCGCAAGAGTAAGATCCCGTATGTTGTTCTGTACCTCATTCTTGAGCCCATGCCATGAAATAACCATATTAAATATGGCATCCAGTTTCTTGAATGGTAATGTCACTTGGAGTTCCTATATTGGCAAAGGTTTATATATATATATATATATATATATATAAAATCCTCTATTTAGGTTGTCAGCGTGTTGGCTGGGAATACACTTTCAATTTAAATGCAATATTTATCGAGTTTTATAAAATATTCGAAAATTTCGGATGACTGTAATATCGGGCTTAGTATATCAAAAAGAAGCAGTAACAATTTGCAACAAAGAAAAAATTGAAAGATGTTGATTTGCTTCAATGATAAAAAGAAAGCAAATCCTGAAAGAAGTATATTGAGCTAGGAGGCTCGTATTTTTATCTTTATTTCTCGCACTCATATCCCTTTACGATCGGTGGGGGAAATTTGCAGATGAAAGAAATTATCTTTTAAAAGTAACATAGATTAATTTTTATACGTCATTTCATTCTTGTGGAAATCCTTTTTTTTAATGTATATTTGCTATTTCTATTTATCACAACATTTTAGTACTGAAGGATCCTCCAGAGAGTCACAAAATTCGATAAATTCGAACCCGGACGGTAATGAATGTTCGGTCTGGGGATATAATGTATTTTCGTATGCAGAATACGAAAACATTAGAATACCTTTATCTATAGATTATAGCTACAAACGAATAATATTTTCAGCTACCACTTGTTAAAAATAAAAATCTTCGTCTTATTAAATCGCAGTAAAATGCTGTTTTGCTAAATCGAAAATTTACTATGGTTAATATTGGTGACCAAGATTTGTAGCAGTTAGTACCTGTGGTACATGTATTACGTGCTTATCAGATGTTAATGATACATAAATAGTCAATAAATAATATTTATCTTGCAAAAAACCTCTTCTCGCTTGAAAAAGAACATTATTTAAAACAAAACAATTGAAAGTTATCGTTTTAAATAACAAGCAGTTTTGAAATGTCTTTGAAAATTCAAAATCATGTATAAAAGATTTGGAGTGTATTTGAGTTATTTGAATTTAAAGTTGTATTGGTAAAAGACAATAAATATATAGCATCTGAACTCCGAAAATTTCAGAAAAGGAAAAGCAATTTTAAAATACATAAAAAAATAATTTTAAATAAATAAGATTTTCCAATCTAGAAACATTTCATTAATAAAATCCAAAAATACTCATTTAACTTAAATCAAATGAAATATTCATTTTCTCTAGAAACATTCAATATATTTAATTCAATTTAAATAAATTATATTTAAAAACACAAGTAATTTCTATATTTCAAGTACAGTAAACTTCAATTTCATGTTAATCTATAAACGGAAGTATTTAAATTAAATTCAAACATTTCATCTTCATAAACTAACAGTGTTTTTAGAAATGAAAATAAGATTCAATAATCAAGTTGATCTTAGACACAATTGTTATTTCATTAAATAGATTAGACATAACACAAGACAGTCACTTATTTTGCAAATGAATGTTAATAATTTTTTGTTTTCCGTTTTGATTATTTTAAGAAGATATTGCCAAAAACTAGTTAAGATTCTGTATTAATCAGATATTAAGTGTCTATAAAAACGTAACTTTTAGATATTTTGCCTTCATTGTTCTTCAAAGACAATTTTTGTCTGGCCCAATTCGAATTTCTTTTTCAAGGAAGTTTCATTTTCTATGTCGATTTTTATCCAGTAAACACAAGCACTCTCTAACTCTAGAAGTCCAATGCTGCTTAAAATATGTATTTTTGAATGCATGTAAAAACTACTAGGAGTATTCAGTAAAATTTTAATAAGCTGAAAACATATATACTTTATATTCCCTGTAATGCGTCTTGTATAGTCCACAAAAACTAGTATTAACATGCACATTATACCTGTGATAACCTATACATTCTATTTTTTGTTACAGAAAGTAATACAAAATATTTAGAATTTCGGTGTACTCCTGATTAGAAAAGTCTAATTAGAAAAACATTATCAGTATCAGTATTTGTGTTTAACAAAGAAAATAAAGTAGGTGCTGCAAAACAATAAGTTACACATTATTAAATAAAATTGCTAGCTCTATTTTTTTGTTTTTTTTGCTTGAATTGCATATTACACTTTGCATTGAGAAAAAGAACATATGGTCCCTAATCTAAGTAAATAACCACCAACGAAACTGTACACTAACCTCTTCCGAATTTTGATTCCGAAATGGTTCTTTATCTTTAAAAACCTCACAAACGAACATAATTTCCATAATTTCGAGATTTAAAAGAACACTTATAAAAGCAACGTTTTTTTTTTTTTTTTTTTTTTTTTTTTTTTGGCTGCTATTGATGTTTGAAAATGGCGTCCCAGAAGTTTTTATAATAAATTAATCAGTTTACTCAAACCGGAATATTAGTTTCCAGGAAGATATCAATCCTTAATTAAACATTTTGAGCTGCGTAACTGAATTTATACTTTGAACAGTAACAAAATAATATTAATGTGAATATTGATGTTAAAGCTGATATTTTATCATGTTTGTGTATAAAACATGTTTGATAAACATGAAAATGTTTGCTTGAGAATTAATAGCATCCAAAAAACATTTAATCCGGGAAGGGCAAACTGATTAATACATTATGAGAACTACTCGGATGCGTTGCGAAAAATTTAACGGCAGCAAAAATAAACTTTGTTTTCATAAATGCCTCTATAAATCTCGAAAGTATATTAGTTTCTGAGGTTTTTAAAAATAAAGAACGCTTTACGGAATCATAACTCGAAAGAGGTTACTATATATTTTCATTTGTGGTTGTAGTATAGTTTTCTATGATAAGGAATAGTCGTCATTTTTTACATTTCGGAATATACGGTGCCCACAGGTAACTCTAACAATTTGAACATATCAATATTGTTTTTTTCTTAAAATACAGAAATACATCAGTAATAAAAGAAAAATGTTACTAAGCTAACATATTTTGATAGATTTTCTAAAATTCTTATTTAAATCCTGGTTTTGTTCCACTTATTCTTTATTAGAAAAATTCTTCAAACAACAAAATCAAAGTTTTGCTTGAAAACAAAAGTTCAACTCTGGGGTGTTACGTATTTATTTTGTATTCTGATGTGTATTTTCTTACGACAAGAAAATCAATAAAACATATTTCAAAACTGAAAGAGTGAGAAATAAATAAAAAATGTACATTGACAAAAGAATATTTCTGGGGTTTTTTTTCCACGAAATTTCGTTGCAAATAATGTTTGCATTTTATTCTCTTGAATAATTTAATAATCTATATTTTACTTGAAACTGTCAGTCTACTCAAAGTTAAAAGTAATTTCATTTTTTTCATTATTTCTAGAGAATTATTTTTTTTTCACTGTCAAGATGTTACATAGATTTTAACCACATTTTCACTGAACTTTCGTTACAATGATCATAAATCTGCCTAATAATGCAGATAAATTTATTTCATTTTAACTTATTCATATCATTGAAACATTTGTAATAATAATTGTTTCAGAAAAATATATTAAAAAAAGATCATTTTTTTAAATCACAAATTTAATTTATACATCTAAAACATTTTCATTAGACGATAGTTGGAGAGTGCCAGTTGTAACTGGATCAAAATCGACATCGAAATTGTAAATTCTATGAAAAAATACAAATTGGGCCAAATAAAAATTTTTATTGCAGGACAATGAAGACAAAATATATAAAAGTTACATTTCTATATGCACTTTATTTCTGACGAATGTACAGACTTAAATAACTTCGCAATTATTATCTGAAAGTAATCCAAAACGAAAAACATTAACATTTATTTGTGAAATTCGTGGTAGTATAGTTCTTATGTTACATCTAAATTATATAATAAATAAATATTGCGTCTTGTAACGTCTGCTGACTTAGTTATTGAAACTTATGTTTCATGTCAGAAAACACTGTTAGTTCAGGTCGATGAAATCTTTCAAATTAATTTAGATGCTTTCATTTTTAGATTGACATGAAATTGTAATTTATTGTAATATTCAAAGAATTAAATTACTCGTGTTTCTAAAAATATGTCTTTTGATTGAATTGACTAAGTTGTATGTTTCTGGAAGAAATAAATATTTTATTTTTATTTAAATTGCACAATCAAATAACCCCATAAAACGCATCTATTTTTTTATTACCTTTTAAAGTTTTTTCTGGGGGTGTTAATTTAAAATTATTGCTGTTAAATGCAAATAGCGTTACAAAATTCATCACAAAGGACTGTTTCAAAACTCGGGTGTTAAGGAATTCATGCTTAATTATAGTTATGTAGTGAGAAAAATAATAAAACAAATTTAAAATGAAACGTATTTTAATGACAGAAAACGCCAAAATTTCAGGAAGATCATGTCTCGTCAAGTTTTTATCTTACAAAAAAAGAATTGTTACTTTCTGTTCCGTTACAGAAGGAAGAAAGTTTATAAATATAAAATTACAAGACCCAGAGAACGCATAAAATTTTAATTTAGTATTTAAAAAAATATTAACTATTTGGACGTAAATGTTTTCATATCAGAATTTTTTTTAAATGTTCTGCTATTGAAACTCACCCTAAAAAGATTTACCTATTTTAGGAATTAGCTATTAGTCTATAATAAGAAAGAACACAGTGTATAAACAAGCAAATACTATTAATAATGTGTATATTCAAATATAATACAAATCATAGATAATATTTATTAATGTAATACCACGATATACATGAACTCATATATTGAACAAATCTAGATTAATGCGAAAGGTAACCTAATTAAGAAATCAGTAAATCTTCGCAAATGTACGAGAGTAACAATTTATATTATCACAACATTATCGAGATATTACGTTTAAGCATTTCGAGAATTTGTTAAGTATCTAATTAGAGAAGCCTTGCGATATACATATTTCAAGAATTTCAATCCTAAATGCACCATTTAGTGTATGTTAATATGTCAGAAAGTAATAATCGATTTAAACTAAAACCTACGGAATATTGCATTTTTTCTTTTACTGTTCAAACGAAAGAAAAATTATAACAATTTCTGTTTTATATTGATAATATATGTCTTCGTGAACTGTGGAAATATAGTTTGCCGCTAAAACCAGCTCTTTTCGGAATAGCTGGATTCGTATTTATCGTTATTTTCATCATTCTTTCTAAAATACATGCAACATCAAATGTACTTGTACATCTTGATCGGGTTTTAAACTCATAATATTTTGCATTAAAATGTTTTCATCATCCGTAATACTACATAATTCATGCAATAGGAAATATACAGATTGATTAGTTTTTTAATTGATAATACAATGTAAAAAATCTTCGTAATGTTCCTGACGTTTACTGTGTAACATTCCTGGGTTTTCTCGGATTATTTCTGCTGATCGGAGAATAACGAGAAATCTGGTGTAACATCTTCCACAATATTGTGTAACTTTTCGGAATACTTGAGAAAGTAGAATTTACTGATCAACTGTGAAACGTTCCATATGTTTTGTGTGAAACATTCCTTAGTTTTTTTAGGTATATGTTTGAACTTTTGTGTAACTTTTCGGAATTACTGTAAAAGAATGATCGGTGATCTGTGTAAAGTTCCATATGTTTTGTGTGTAACTGGCTTGTGTAAGTTTCCTGGCGTTTCTTTGATGAAATTCCTGGGAAAACCGGTGGCAGAAAGGTGTCACAGGTTTTATCAGGAACTTTACACCAAATTTTTTACAGTGTATGATTAGGTTAGAATGACAGTGGAGTAAGTCAAAAATTTGAAAAATCTAGATAACACTATTTTCTCTAAAAATGTATTAATTTCTATTCAGTGTGACAGTAAAATAAATCATAGTTTATTTTTGGAGGCAGTAGAGGGAAAAAAGTTGGACCTACTTAATGCAACGGCTATACGACAAGCTTCACAAAACCCTTCATTTCTCTAATTACTAAATATTGACTTACTACACTGTCATTCTATATCACATTCAACTGTGTAAATATAAATTCGCCACTAAAGACAGCTTTTTTCTGAATGGCGGATTCAGAAACATAACGTTATTTTCATCATTCTACATACAATACATACAATAGGAAACATGCAGATTGATTGGATTTCAGAAGATATACCACTTTTTGATTTAGGTATTTATTTTTCATTTTAATCATTCCCTACCTTTACCAAATTTTATAAATATTTCATGTCGTATATTCGATTAATGTTTCATGGTTGAATTTACCAATGTTACTTATCCATCATACGTAGTATAGGGTAAATCTTGTAATCGTTTTGAAAATCGAAAAAAAAAAATTGACGGATTTACACGTTTCAGACACTGGAGATTCCGAAAACATATGTTTAGAAAAAAAAATAATGCCGTCTGTCTGTGTGTGTGTCTGTAAACGCCCTATCTCCCGCACAAATTGAGATAGAGACTTGAAATTTGGTATGTAATTAGTATGTAATAATGGGAAGAAGCTTATTGAATTTCAATAACCTCGATTATCCGGAACCATTTTTTCGGACTCTCGAAATATTCGTTCTGATAAAAGGTATATAAAATTTTCCGAAATTATTTATTTTAAGTAGTGAATATAAAAGACAATAAAAAAAACATAAATTTTGCATAAAGAATGAAGTTGATCGAATAATTAGTTGCTGAGATATTTGTAATCATATTTTCCACACTCTTCGATTTTCATGAACCTGTATTCCATTCAAATTTCAATTCAAAGATATATTTTAATTGAAAATGAGACGCTTAATCCAACGCAGTAAACCGTTAGTTAATATGATTATGAATTTTGGAGTCATAAGGATGTTTCTTTTACGCAATTCAGTAATAGAGCATTTAAAGTTTATGATGTCATCAAGCCACGATTTTAATCGCATTACAATGCATTTTATAAATAGTTTACACATGTTTTATTTTCATCATATTTTATATTATGCATATTCATGATGGGTAAGTATTACGGTGGCCCCCAACGGCTAGTTTACGTTTGTATTGATAATGCAAAGAGTAAATAATTTGTGTAATAATTTTCTTAAATTTTGAAAATGGACAACTTATGTGAAAAAAATTATTTCCAAGTTATATGGAAAAGATAATTTGCAGTTGTTACTTAATTTAGAAAATTGATATATAATTTTGACAATTGTTTTTGATTTAAGAAATATATGTATGTTAAAGATTTCAGTTATATTTCTTTATACTAAAATTTCCATTCAACAAAAATTCTATTCATTTTTTAAGGATTTCTTTAATAATAGTCATTAATATTTTGAGTCATAAAACAATGGATTGATTTTGAACGCATTCAGTCGAACTAACTGTATAGAATTGTAAGCTATTTTCATTGTATCCAAAAACTAAAAAAGAAATATCATGCAATCATAAAAGTACACCATTGTTTTGTTTATCAAATTATTATAAAAATTAAATGTATTGTATACTGAATTTTAAGCTCAAAAGCACAGCTTCAAAATTAATGAAAATGATATACCTTCATACCTTTTAATTTCACTTTCTATTGTTATGCACAAATATTTCATAATAACTTAGATATAAACATTCATAAGCTGCATAATATTGCATGCTTATAAACCATAATGCTTCGTTGCTGTCTAATTCATCATATATGTGACAAACGTTCATCTATCATGTATTTTGAAATTACTGTTAATTTCACTATATAACTTGTCCCCGACATAATTAAATGCGAATGATTTATAACGACGCCTGAAGTTTTTACGTAAATTTTATACTGTTTCAAAAATATTTTATTTGAATCTCTATCATTGTCACCTTTTAATTGAAATTAAGGATACATTTCACATGATGTAAAATGCTGATAATTTTCACTTTTCAACAAACGCGCTTACATGTTCCACTCAAGCGGATGGGTGTTTTATTTATTTTTTTTATTTGGAAAGTTGATACACCATTAAAAATGCAAGATTTTTCATAACTGTAAAAGAGACACAAATCGACTACACCAAAGTGGAAAATTATAGGAACGATCATTTAATTTACTGAATAACAAATATAATTATATTAATCCACATGTAAACCATATAAATTAATTTTATCAAACTAAATATTCAAGATAAACAATAAAGAAATCATTGAAAAAAATAAGTATTATTATCTATATTAATAAAAGAAATTTCGCTCTGTGTGTGTGTGTGTGTGTGTGTGTGTGTGTGTGTGTGTGTGTGTCTGTGTGTGTGTTTGTTTGTATGTCTGCGATTGCTAGCAAAATCTAGCGCACCTAGAAGTCTGAAAATTTAGGATAGTCCAAGGTCTGCCCATGTGCACCTGAGTCTCAGAATTTTAATATTTTGATAATTACCCACGATATTAATTGATTCTCATTAACCATCGCTTCTAAAATAGCATCTTTTTAATCAAAATGGCTAAAGAAACGAACAGGCACATTGGATTTGCAAGCGGAAATGAACGAATTCGAAATTATTTTACTAATTAGCAAATTTTAAGAAAACTAATTGAGATATCAATTTGAAAATTTCTGAACATATGTAAAAAAAATTCTGCAACTGACTATGTGATTTTTGAAAAAATCGGTAGGGTAATTTTTCTTAATTTATGCAAAAAACTGCCGGCGCCAGTGAAAACAGTCCGAGAAATTTAAGTTTCAGACAGGGATCTGCTTTCATTAAAAACTGAACTACAAAGATATCCGTTTCTCTGGCCGATCCCTCCATTTAGTTTCCGAAACGGAAAGGAAAAAATTGGCAATTTTTACTAATGAACAAAAATTTAGGTAACTAATTAAGATATTGATTTGAAATTGAGGTCGGGAAGGGGGGGTCATCTGCCGGCTATTTTAGCGTAGCGTCTTCGTTATGTTCTAATTTTCAGAAAAATGTAATTATTTCTTTAATGATCGTGTTAATGAAAGTGACGGTGGCTTTCTTAAACAAATTATTCATTATATTTGCGGGTATGGGGAGAGAGGGGGTTAACGCCTTTTTCGGAGATTGTAATTATCTCGGGCCCGGGCAACGCCGGGCGAGTTAGCCAGTCTATACTAATAAAAGAAAGTTTCGCTCTGTGTGTATGTGTGTGTGTGTTTGTCTGCGATGGCTAGGAAAAACTGGCGCACCTAGAAGTGTGAAAATTTAGATTTAGGTACTCCAAACCCTTTATTGGTGCACCTGAGTCTCAGAATTTTAATATTTTGAAAATTAGAGTAGTTATTAATTAAAAACTAATCAAAGATCACAAATAAAAAATCACTCTTTCGAAAACCCTTTTTTATACCTTCCGTGAATAGGAGAAACAAAGCTCGAGTCACCCGTCTCTTTTTGAGTTTTTCTAAACTCGCCGATGGCAACGCCAAAAATACGGA
Source organism: Maratus michaelseni (assembly GCA_963931845.1). Classification (NCBI taxonomy): domain Eukaryota; kingdom Metazoa; phylum Arthropoda; class Arachnida; order Araneae; family Salticidae; genus Maratus; species Maratus michaelseni. The sequence goes on along the minus strand of OZ007590.1, from coordinate 103,026,302 downwards.
AAAAACGGCTACATATTCTCAAAGAACGTATTTTTATGTCAGGAATGATCCGGTTTGTTGGAAAAAAATTCACATTTAACCCTTTAAAAAATAATCAAGAAGCATCGAATTCATGTGTTTTTATTTTCTCCCGTTTTGCGTGCCTTGCATTCACCGGACTACAAGAGATACGGTAAAATGAAGCTCATCAAATTAAAGAGCAAACTTTGCCCTTTTTAATAAAAAATACGAATGTTAACCCTTCGAAAAACTATATTTTCTGTACGCCGGTTCGCGATATTTGCAATTTTTAAAAAGTCGCATCGACGGTTCAGAGCAAAATGTACAAAAAACTAACAATACCAGACAATATCTAAATTTCTTCACTTTTTGACATCTGTATTTATTTTTGAAAAATTGGAATTATAACCCTTCGAAAAAATTAGCGCGCAGGACTCACTTTTGCGAATTGCGATTTTCTGCAATATATAAATTCTGGCATCGGCTCTCTAAAATAACCAAACAAAAAATAAACACAACTAAAGACATACGTTCTATCGGGTTGAAGCAGCAACTTTTAGTTAAAGAAGAAAATTCACGTTAACCTTTTCGAAAACTTTTTTAGGGTAAGTCAATTTCGAATTTTTAACGATTTCTCCTTTCTTTAAAAATTCGAATCTGCGTTTATAAACAAGATACGAAAAACTAAAAATACCGCGCCTAATCTAAAATCACTTTTCTTTTTAAAATCTCGTATCCTATTTAAAAAAATTTTATTTTAACCCACCGAAAAAAAATCGTTACCAAAACTCACTCGCGTGATTTTCGTTTTTTGGCCCAGGTTTAAAAATCTGGCTCGGGAAATGCGAATAAGGACAAACAGTAGACTCCAGATCATAGACACTTTCATTTTCTTCAAAATGCACTGTTGAGCTTTAAAACATATCTACATTAACCCTTTCGAAACCGATGGTTTACGTAACCCACTTTTGCGATTTCCGCTATTTTGGCAATGTGTGGTTAAATTTAAATTCTACTAGGAAATTTGGTTGGGTAGAGTGTTCTGAAAAGGCCACTTCCATAACAAATTGCGGTCTCTGGCGGTGGAAGGTGGAAATGCAGGAGTTTATCTGGTCATATGAGCCTGATTACAACAGGATTTGGCACATTCGACTTGATACCTATGGCCTTAAATATTTTAGTTGCACTTTCGACCGCCAGAGAGTGCTTTGTAATCTCGGGTTCTATGAGCCCGATTACGACGGGGTTTGCATCATTCGACTTATATTCATAATTGCGATAGCCTTACAGATTTCAATCATATTCGTATAGAACAGATTGTTATTATCTCGGGCCCGGACAACGCCGGGGGTTAGCTAGTAATATGATAAATTGCATTTTCACTGGATATGTAATAGGAGCAGAATGATAAGACAGTAACAGATTTTTCTAAGTTATAGAAATATTACACGTATATTGGGTTTCCTTTGTGTTTAATAATTTCTTTGCAGTGTTGTGGCATAGAGTTTACAAGGTTCTGAACTTGTCGAGGTGACAAACTCCGCCATGTTTTACAAATGGCAGATTTAATTCAGTTTTCAAGTTATACTGGAACATTTGACCATTTTCGCGGTAGATATTTCTCACTGTAATACCCCCAAATGTTCTCCATGGGACTTAGCTTCGGACTGACAGGCTAATCAAGTGTGTGACCTCATTATGTGTCTTTTGCAGAGTGAATTTAGGCACTGTCTTGTTACAAAATATAGTTACATACGGTAAATTATTCACTCTGGTTCAACCAATGGCTTTCTAACATGTGAATATAGCTATGTCTATTTGTTCGTCCTTCTAGAAAAGCAATTCTAAGTTTAACTCCTCGAGGAAAATCAGTCTAACAAATAGGTAGCCTCCACCTAGTTGACACGTGGGAAATATGCCTTTTTCCTTTCGAAGGTTATACCAATATGAATATCAAATCTGTTCAAATCTTCGAAATTAAACTTCCTTTCGTCACTGAAGATAATTTTAGTCCAAATCGCTTGACATGCTTCTCTGCAAACTGAATTCGGGTTTTTAAATGCAAGATGTTAAACGCGGACACCGTCGTGCTGTTACATATTTAAGAATTCCCGACCTTTTTATTTGTCTTCATATATTCCATACTGGTGCGGATGTCTTTATCTGGATTCCTATTTCCTTTGCTGTCATTTTTTTAATTGCGACCATGCAAACAGTCAAACCTTCGTATCCGTTAGAAAGTTTTCTCGGCCTTTCTGTAGATTGTGCATTACAATAAGTAGTTGGATTCTGTAACACATTAAAAATGACAGTCTTTAAATTTTTACTTTTATCAGCAATTCTTTGAAATGACATCCCAATATTTATTCTTTTTATTACCAATTTTTACACTCAGACATTACCTAAAAAACATTGTTAAAAGTTCCATAAAAGCAGTTCTTCATTATTAAAAACGTTAAAAAATCTCACATAAAACCGTCACCACTACACAAAAACGCTTTCACTCCCGGCTCTCAGTTGTATAACTGAGGATACTCCAGCCGGAGTGAAACCACTTTTGTGTAGTGATTACAATTTTAGGTGAAGCAGTTTAACTTTTTTAATAATGAAGAACTGCTTTTATGGAACTTTTAACCATGTTTTTTTTGGTAATGTCTGAGTGTAAAAATTGGTAATAATAAGAATAAATAGTAAATATACAGACATTAATAATTGAACATATGTTTTAATGTAACATCCCAATGTTGTTGTAAACTAGATTTTGGCCTCTTTCGCAGTCAGAAAGCATATATCCTCTCCTAATCGTCAAAAAGTTTTGCCAACTAAACGAATGCACTCAGAATCTCTTTTAAAAGCTTTGTTAAATGATATGCGAAAATATCAACCAATCATATGTCGTGGTTTCGATATGTTTACGACATGCTTATTATTTTGCGCAAATTTAGTAGAATATATATTTCATAATAGATTTTAATATATAAATATAATTTGTTTAAACGATTGCTTTAATAATAGTTGGAATGTCATGCATTTAATTTTAATTCAATGATTTGCGCATTCGTATAGCATTCTTGTACTGATTAATTTGTTTTTGTGTCGTTGCCTACCATTTTGCACCCCATTATGGTAAAAATTTAATTTTAATTTCAGTGCTATTTGTGAGAACAGAGTCTTAGGAAAATCGCGTTTGTCAGGTAGCGAGCCCGATAGAAAGTTATTTTTTACATGCTTTCTGTTAACTTAAATTTCTGTACGTATGTAGCAGTCAAATCTTGTTACTCATTTTTCAAACACTTCCTGTTGACATAGAGTTTTGAAGTTTGGAATATATATGTATTTCTTAGGGCATTATATTGATTTTTTTTTTATTTAGATCCCTAATGGGGAAGGGGGGGGGCAACGTCGTCCCAAAACTTGTATTTTCCCCAAATAATAACGTTACGATTGTTTAATATTAATTGAAAAAAAAAGCTCCATTGTTGCAACATTAATCCATTTTAACCACATTGTTGGCCGCATCATTATGACGCCAGCATTGAGCGACGCACACGTTTGTGCTCTATGATGTAAGTTGACATTCTTTGAATTTTAATGAAATCATGTACTTTTATTAAATTTATATTAAATTTATTTTTGCTCTCAAGGCCTTTATTTTTTTTCAAAAATTGCACTTCGCGAAAATGCTTTGGTACTGTTTGAGTTTTTATTGCTAATAACAAAAATGCGATAAAAATGTTTTTTTAATTAAATGAGAAATTAAGTATAATTGCATGCTTCATTCTGGACAAGTAACTAGATATATATGAGAAAACTTAAGAACAATAAACTACTTTCGGTTTTATGTTCGAGTTTGTTTTATTTGATTATAATTAAGTCACGAAAGTTTTTTTAATACACTTGAAATTTACTATTATAACAATATTTACGTTAATGGGGAAAAAAGACATAAATTATTCTTTTTTTAAAATACTTATTTGACGTCATAACAATCTTTTCCAAAAAATATTTAAGTGAACATATTAAGGGGTACATTCTGCTCGAAATTTGCAAACATGAAGAAGAGTTTGTCAACTCTGTAACAGGACGAGGCTAACGAAAAAGACAAACTACCGCGGTGCATTCCACTTATCTTTTTTAACGGACCGCTAGAGTAACGTGATGCTCTTTTCGTACACCTACATTGATGCATTCGAGCATCACGTGACTCCGGCGGTCTGTAAAAAAAGATACGCGTAAAGCACCGTGGTAGCCTTTCTTTTTCGTCAGCTTCGGTAACAAGACGTCTAAATGAAGTACCGATATATGTTTTTTTTCTGTATAATCCTTAAATAATGACTAGAAATCGAATCAATTTTCTTCAATATATTCTCTCTAATAACAATTTTACAGTCAGCATAGTCCAAAGTCGTTATTGCTTCGTAATAACACATCCATACTATATTAAGGAACTAATATTGAAATTAATTAAGCAAAAAATAATATTTATTCTAAAGCCAAAATATTTAGTAATTAAAGTTTCATAAATATATGTATTTGTGGTTATGCATTACCGTTTACGAAAAGAATGTTTTCTTAGCATATAAAGTGGGCCAATTTCCTTAAGGATAAGAAGTATCAGGTGTTTTGTTGTGAGGTTGGTGTGTTAAATAATACACAGACAAGACTGGGTACTGTCGGAAGAATGTTGCGGGCCAGCACTAATATCTCTGTAACATTTCTAAGTCTGTCATGCTTTGCTAAAATTTATTCCGTTCGCTTATCTTTTATATGTTATCCCTAACAACATTTGCTAGAAGTATCATATCCAGAGAATGGAAAATATACAGTAATAACCCTTAATATAGAAATTTAATAATAATTCGACTAAAAATGAAATAACATTTATTAAGGTGCTTTGAAACTTCACAAATCGTTTTATACATCACAATAAATTTGTCAAAAAACTGCATCAATAAAAATAAAGTAAAATAAATTCAGCATATGAAAATATTACTTATTACAATATCATTTCAAATAAATAGTCTAATTAACATACAATCATCTTCATGTATAAATTATTGTTTCAGATGCATGAGTAATATAAATTGTGTAATACGTCACTTGAGGCGATTTCTTCTAAATATTACAAAATGTGGCAAACTGTTTATTAAATTCGCCATAAATTAATACCATATACAATCCATATCATTATAATGATAAGCTAATAATCTTTTCATTGCAGTTCCACCATCTAGCAATTAAATATATCTGCAACGGTATATCATTACAAGAGCATGATTAAATAACGTACAAACTCTCAAACTGAAATAATTAACATTTAATTATTAATGTAAAGCTACAGAAATGCTATTAATTATCTACGTAAGTATTTCATTTGAGTTTCTGTTTCAAAAGAAGAATCAACTGTAAAGAGATGAAAAATTAAATCTATACATGCAAACTTTTCACAAATTTACTGGACGTTTGCCATTGTGAATTAATCTCTTTAGTTTGTCAAAGTTCAAGTATGAAATTAGAAAAGATTATTTCATTTAATATTTAATTCTAAATTCCCTGTTGTCAACATATGTGTTATGATATTGGAGTGATGCATTAACTAATATATAATCTAGTGAATATTAATAGATTGGATAAAGGATATGGAAGAAAATAAACTGAATGGTTAATAAGCTATTTAAATAATTACGAAATATACTTAATTCCACCAAAATATTTCATTCCATTCTTATAATAATTAAATTATTCACCATTTCCCCAATTATTCACCCATTCATATTATATAACATATTAAATAATCAAATTATTATTAAATAATTACTGCACCAGAAAAAAAAATATATATAATATACTAAAAGCACAATATGCGCAAAAAAGGAAAAGTAAAAAAAAAAAAAGATTAAACGAAGCCATGCACGCTAATGACGCTTGGTGCATGTAAAATTCGTCGTGGGTGTAAAGTCCTCCAAGTTCCCTATGAATTATACCTCTGGGGGTGCCTAGTCCGGTAAAGGTCTTGTCTCCTGATCAAGGTTCTAAACTACGAGACCAATTCCTTTCTCTTTATTTTACTATTTTTTTAATTTAATTATTATTCTTATTTTTATTTTTTTAATCTGCCAATTCAACGAGATTGGGAGGAGGCCGTAAACCGTCAAACAGAGAAACTGTAGCAAACTACTAGAAAACACTACAGATAATATGTAATACATAGTGGAAACATAAATATTTAAACTGAATTTTGTTAATTTGTCATAGTCTGTAATATCAAACATAGTCAGTGTGAATACGGCCTGAAAGCAAGCCTTTTTCGTATCCCCTTTCCGTATTCGACAACGTACCCAGAAACCCATAATTAATAACAATCTTGAACCGGCTTTCATGTACACAAACTCGTTAAGGTGGGCATAATGCCCGGCAGGTAGGGGCCTGGTCTGCGGTTTAATAATAAAAATATATCTATGTATAACGCTTTTTTTACTATGCATAAATAGTAGTATTTATAGTGCAATAAATCTTTTAGGATTTTTTCTTCTTAATATCACAAATTGTGTTAAAGGGTTAATTAACTGTAAATTAATATTAAACCCAATACGAGCCATTTAAATTATATGTAAATATTCTTTTCATTTCAGTTCGAACATATGTCAATTAAATATATCTGCCTCGGTATATTATTACAAGTGCATAATTATAATGCACGAAAACTCTCACACCAGAATAATTAACATTTCATTTTCCATTGTAAAGCAATTAAAATGTTGTAAGGTTTGAGTTTCTGTGTCAAAAGAAGATGATACTGCCTGTTAAGAGACGAAATACTATTCACGTAATTTTAATGGGACATTTGCCGAAGCGAATTAATCTCCTTAGTTTGTCAAAGCTTATGTATTGAATTAGGAGAGATGTTTTAATTATTTAATTCTAAATACCATATTTTCCACATATGCGTTATGATAGTGGGTTGATGCAATAAGCAATATATATCCTCATGAATATTAATAGCTAGATTAAAATATATTGAGATAAATCAGTTAAATGGTTAATTAGTTTTTGAAGTAATGATGGAAAATGCATAACTTTGGCTAAATATATCATTCCAGTCTTATGAGATTAAATCACTAAAGAGTTTTTATCGAATAAAATACTCGTATCGTGTATTTTGTATCCACTAGTAAGATACATAATAATCGTCATAAATTTATTTTTGTAACAAAAATCTCTGTATAAGTTTGAAATAAATGAAAGTTTTTTTTTTAATCTTTTATTTTAGATATATCTATATATTGATTAATAGTTTAAACAAATTTCGTTTAAATTCTGTTTCTATATTCGTTTACATTTTTGTATATATCTATATCACATGTCATTTCACGCATCGTATGACAATTTTCAAAGAAATGGATCAATAATCATAATAAATTTGAATAATTTCATAATATAAAAATATTATTTATATTATTTATAACAATGTCAAATACTAATGTCAAAATCTAATAAAAATACAAATATTTTCATATATAGCTGATTCTTTAATTTTCATGAATAGTAATATTAATTGAGTTAGAAATCATTTTAGACGCTTTCTGTTAAATATAAATTGTGTTAAACTCTTAGTGAACTCCTGTATAAATTAATAATAGACAAAATCATTACATTTAAACAAATACTTTTTTATAGCTGTTCCAATATGGCAAGTAATTATGTCTGCCTCGGTATATTATTACAAGTGATCATTAATTGACGCACATGATCTTATACCAGAATAATTAACATTTAATTCCTTTCGTAAAACTATAGGAATGTTAGCAGTTATTCACTTAATTATTTCATTTAAGTTTCTATGTCAAAGGAAGAATAATCTGTGAAGAGACGAAACATTAAAGCTATTCAACGCAATTTTCACAATTTAATCGCATGTTTGCCGATGAGAATTAGTCTCCTTTAGTTTGTCAAAGGTTAAGTATTAAGTTAAGAGAGCTTACTGAATTCAGTATTTAATTATAAATTCCCTATTATCCACTTATGCGTTGTGATAGTTGAGTGATGAATTAAGTAATATATATTCAGTTTAACTTTATTAGCTTGATTAAAGGATATGGCAGATAAATCATTTGAATGAATTATTTGTTTTTTAAATAACTACTAAAAATACTTTATTAGACCTAAAAATTTTATTTCATTCTTGTAAAATTAATTTACTCAAAACCTTTAAATCAATGAATTATTGTGAATTTAATATCTGCCTTTACAACTTGCGATAATATTAAGCACGAATGTATATCTTATTTCCGAAAAACTAACTGTTTTTAGGTGCGATCGTAATTATATAAATACGTAGTATCTATATTTTTATGAAATTAAATTACTAAAAATTTTGTATCGAATAAAATACTCGTATTGTGTATTTTGTATCTGCCAGTAAGATACAGAACAATATTGGTCATAAATTAATTGTTGTATCAAAAATCTATCTATCCGTTTGAAATAAATGAAAGAATTTTTATTATTATCATTCATTTTAGATGTATATCTATATATTGGTTAATGGTTTAAACAAATTTCGTTTAAATTCTGTTTCTATATTCTTTTAATTTTTCGTTTATAGCTATATCACATGTCACTTCACCCATCGTATGAAAATTCTCAAAGAAATGGATCAATAATAATAAATTTAAATGATTTTATTATAAAAATATTATTTATTACAATGTCAAATACATATCAATCTAATAAAAAACAAATGTTTTCATATATAGCAATTCTTTAATTTTCACAAATAGTAATATTAATTGAGTTAGAAATCATTTGAGACGCTTTCTGTTAAATGTTATAAATTGTGTTAAACTCTTAATGAACTTCTGTATAAATAAATAATAAACAAAATCATTACATTTAAACAAATACTTTTTCACAGCTGTTCCAATATAGCAAATAATTATGTCTGCCTCGGTATATCATTACAAGTGATAATTAATAAACGCACATGATCGTATACCAGAATAATTAACATTTAATTCCTTTTGTAAAACTGTAGGAATTTCAGCAGTTATTCACTTAATTATCTCATTTAAGTTTCTCTGTAAAAGGAAGAATAATCTGTGAAGAGACGAAATATTAAAGCTATTCATCGCAATTTTCACAATTTAATCGCATGTTTGCCGATGAGAATTAGTCTCTTTTAGTTTGTCAAAGGTTAAGCATTAAGTTAAGAGAGCTTACTGAATTCAGTATTTAATTATAAATTCCCTATTATGCAATTATGCGTTGTGATAGTTGAGTGATGCATTAAGTAATATATATTCTGTTTAACTTTATTAGCTTGATTAAAGGATATGACAGATAAATCATTTGAATTAATTATTTGTTTTTTAAATAACTACTAAAAATACTTAATTAGACCTAAACATTTTATTTCATTCTTATAAAATTAATTTACTCATAACCTTTAAATCAACTAATTATTGTGAATTTAATATCTGCCTTTACGACTTGCGATAATATTAAGCATGAATGTATTTCTTAATTCCAAAAACTAACTCTTTTTAAATGCGTTCCTAATTATATACATACATAGCACCTATAGTCATCGCCTGGTCCGCCCGTCTGTCCTTCTATCCGCATATAAGAGAGTAAAAACTACCCAACCGAATGGTTTGAAACTTAATATATATAATCATTGCAATATTTTGTCGAGTCATTTCAAATTTCATGAAAATTTAATCAAAACTTAAAAATATATTAATAAAAGTTTTATTCATTCCATTAAATCCTATCATACGCAATTAATTCAATGATATCCCATGATAGGTAATAATTCTAGGTTGCCATGTTGATTATGTCCTATTTAAAGTGGAGTCATAGTATTTCCATATTACTGTATTTTAAAACCGAATTTGTATACTAAAATTGTTTAATTATAGATATCATATAATCTACCGACAGTTTTTTTGGATAGATGTTTCCGGAGAAATAGATATTAAGTTGAAAAAGTGTCTAAATATGGATTTCATGTTCTGAAAATTTCAAAGCTAGGCTTAAGGTTCCTATTGGAATTTTCAGTAAATGTCAACAAAAGATAAATTGTTGCCAACTTAAAATGTACTTAATTTATTACGGAAATTAATCATATTATAATAACAGACGATGAAATTTATTTTGTCAGTGAAATAACAACAATGATTTTTTTACATTGTCCTGTATTGGATAATAGCGCATAGTATAATTTTAATGTAACAGAATTGTAAGTAATTTTTTGTAAAAGTGTATTGAAACTGAATTTCGTAAAATAAAATTAATATCTATAATATGAAAATCTGCACATAAAATAAATTTTGTATTCATGTATTTTTGCGTAAGAGTGTAACAGCTATTGCACCAAGACCTGAATATTTATAAACTAGTTATAGTACGAACGCACCTCATTTGCCACGTTTGAAGTACGATTTCCAACTTGTTCCAGTAATTCCAATTTTTTAATTAAGTGAGATTATTAAATTTTCCTCGGTTATATTAGACATATCTATGTATTTATTAAACAATTAAGATAACTATATTTGAATATATCTATATCAAATATCATTTCATGCATCATATGAAAATTTTTAAGAAAATTTATCAATGAAAATAAATTACAATAAAATCAATATATCATTACTTATTACAATGTAACTCCATCTACAATAGTCTAATTAAAATACAAATATATTCATGTATAACGGATTGTTTAATATGCATAAATAATAGTAATAATTGTTCAATAAATCATATTAGAGTCCTTTTAAATATTATAAATTGTGTTAAACTCTTAATTAACTTTACTATAAATTAATGGTACCCATAATTCGTATCATTATAATGATAACAAATAATCTTTTCAAATTAGTTGAGTTACCAAGTAATTAAATATATCTGTCTCGGTATCTTATTACAAGTGAATAATTAAAACACATACATACTCAGAACCCAGCATAATAAACATTTAATTCTTATTGTAAATCATTAGAAATGTCAACAATTCTCTACCTAAGTATATCATTTTAGTATCTATGTCAAATGAACAATCATCTTTAAACAGACGACAGATTAAAGCTAGTCGTATATACTTTTTAAAATTTAATGGGACATTTGCCGGTGAGAATTAATCTCTTTAGTTTGTCAGAGCTTAAGTATTTCATAAGAAGTGATTTTTAAATTCAGTATTTAATACCAATGTCACTCTTGTCAAAATACGTTTTGTGTCATTGGAGTGATGCATTAAGTAATATATAATTTCGTGGATATCAATAGTTTGATTAAAAGATGTGGAAGGTAAATCCTTTGAATGGTTAATTAGCTGCATATATACAAATACTTAATTCCATCGAAATATATCAACCCATTCTTATAAGATTAAAAATTACAAATTTTAATAAAACATTTTTATCTTGCATATTCTAGTAAGATACATAACAATATTTTGCATTCATTTATTTTTAACATAAAAGTACACACAAAAAGATATGATTCCATTATCTAAAAAATGGCTAAAACTTTATTTACATTTTCAAACATTAAAATAATTCCAGCACTTTCGGCTGTGAACTCGGCCTTCATCAGGATTTATAGTTAAACAGGTGTTACAAAAAACGTCCAGATCACATTCTTGTAAAAAGTATGAGCCTTTATTTTCTCTAGATATAAAAACTAACTTTTATTTTTTCCAGTGTTTTTCGATATATTTATATCAGTGTTACCAAATTTGCAACACTGATGAATATTGTAATTAATGCTCCAATCTATTATTCTGTTTAAGTACATTTCTAGGAAACATTTTATACAAATAAATATTTTAGTATTTATCTGACCATGAATAAGACTTATCCAGGATATTTTCCTTTGTAGCTACAGTCATGTCGACTTTCATAGACTGAAGCAATTGGTTATGGACTCCAGTGCTTTTGATCATACATTTTTAATGTAGAAAGTAAGCAGGTAAAATCAGAACATGGAGTAAATATACTTTTAATGTTTTATATACGAAAATGATTTATTTTAAAAAACTTTTTATTTTTTTCTCGGTAACTATCTTAACTAAGGATCAACTAGGCGAAATACTCTCTCTTCACAAGATATACTATGCAAATGCATTTTCTAACTCATAGGCAATAAAGTAAAAAAACTTTTATATTGAGTTGTCTATGATGCTATCTCGTCGATCATTATAGCATTAAATTTACAAAAATCTATGAAACTGTCAGAAATCTGTTGAAGTAAAATACAGTAAATAAATTAAATCTACATAAATAGAAAAGTATTATTTACTGTGTAATATATGCATGATTGATTACTGAAGTTCACAGCCTTGCAGTCCATCTGTCTAGTTATTTTATCATATAATTGAAATGTAATTATATGCTTTATTCTAATTACATTGAGCTGGAAGTTTACTACCTACAACCTGGATTAGTTTTACAAAACTTATGTCCATCATTTTATATAGTGCTTAAACATGTGAATGTTTTTTATAATCAGGGGATCAAAAATATTGTAAATTACGATAAAATGTATATATTGTTTTCAGAATGTTTTCATTTTTCAGAATGTCGAACAGTTTATCCGATAGAAAAGTTCTTATATTTAAGGTTGTACGAGCAGTGAACGTTGAACCACAAGCCGGCAATACCTACGAAGGAAAAATCTTTCAACCGAATTATCTCGAAAAACAGTTTTTAGCGGTATAGCCACGATGCCTTTTGAACAAGTTTACGAAATAACATGTTTCTTTCTTTTCTTTTTTTTTCAATAAATAAATTCTTTACAAACATAAAAACAACCAAACTTTTTTTTTTCAAATTATAACACTAAATAGCATAATTTTATTTATGGATTCAGAATTTTTAGTGTTATTATTATTTTTTTTTTGTTCCGGTATAATCGAGTGTATTACTTAACACTTTGAGGACGGGTAGTTTTCGTCTCTTATACAGGAAGCCCCGCCTATGGGCGTTACATTTGCATGTTACGTTATTTAAGGAAAAGATTTTTTTCACTATTGTATAAAAATATTGTGTATAGTAAACAACACGGTTTTACTGACTGGTGTATGAAAAATTTTATGTAAAATAATACTTAAAATTACATTAAATTGACGTTTCGGTCAACTTCTATGACCATCTTCAGAATAATATCTGTTACAATTACATTTATAGACGAAACGCTTCCATCTTGAAATATTTACATAACACCGTGTAGTTTACTATACACAATATTTTTATACAATAATGTTTTGATGGTGTAACGGCCCAGCTCAATCATAGATTTTTTTCACTTTGTGTTTATGTTATAAATGAATGTATATAATAATGGGATTGCCTCTAATTGAACTATTTATATCCATAGTAATTTAATTGTAAAAGTAGGAATTTTGTGTATGTCATTTGAGACTTAATATCCCATAGAAAACGCAAAAGTTCCATCCATAGGTGGAATTACAGATGTCCAAAAGACGTGAATACACGACTCCCGTCCTCAGTGTGTTAACGTACTTAGAATTATACAGAAGAAATAATACGTAACTTGGGCGTCAAAATCATGGCAAAATTGCTTTAACAAGATTAATTTGGTAGCACAATATTAAAAAGTTTGTTGCTATTGCTTTTTTTTAATTTAAAAAATAATTTGTATTTATGTAAAACATAAATAAATAAGTGCAAGCGAAGTAACAGTATAAATTAATTACAGGCCTCGTAATAGAAGATCAAACTTCAGTCATTTTTAGTCATTTCAAACATTTCTGACCCCATTAAAGTGACCAAACGTCCTCGAATTTCGAAAATGTTTGATTTTCCAATTTGAAAATTAAGAACTATAGTTCCAGTAGTTCCCGCACACTTTGATTTAAATCAATTATTACGTTAGAAGAAGATGATAAATTCGCAGGATGAAAACATTATAATGCTTAAAACTTTGAAATTTTAAAGTTATGAAAGTTTAAAAACAGTCCTGTTATAAAACCGTCATAAAATTTGGTCACTCTCTTTATAGCGTACATCGTACTTAGTTTAAATTTTCTTAATTTTTAATATTTTTTTTGTAGACTATATTTTCTTTTCCCTTTGTGTTCGTAAAAATAATTTATATTGAAGCGCAGACAAAAACCTTAATCAAATAAGCTCTAGTTAAGCTTTATAAAGAAATTCAGTTAACTTAAGGACTGATTCGTTTAAAAAATATCCCGTCTAAGATTTTTACAGCTGGATATTATTTTTAAATATTTTATTAGGATTAATTCATGTCTCTATCTATATGAAATTACATGAAATAAAGATTACTTTATATTAAATCACTGTGTTGCTACTTATAATAATTTAAACTAATACCACGGTTTATCACGGATAGTTTAGTATTACATCAGAATATTGTATGGAAGAAAAATATAATCCTAAGCTTGAAAAACTAAAAATATATTTCAAAATTTTTACATTCAATAAATGTTAAAGGATATTTTCATATTTTGTATTTAATAATAATAAATGAAAGAAGAATATTAGATAAAAGAAAACAATCGGAGTATTATTATTGCTGGAATATTATTAGTAGTGTCTGAATCTTATTTTAAAATTTGATATCTTGCTCCTACCATTGGAGTGGGGAGGTTGGGGTGGGTAAAAAAGTCATACCTCACTATCTACTGAGCACTTTAAGATTAAATTTTTGGAATGTTTCCGAAACAACCGTAAATACGGGCAAAGATGGACTAGTAATATTAGAAATACATCCCAAAATAGTATATGCAGATGCCATAACGATTGTGGCAACGACTTGCATTACCACTTGCCCTTTTATTGCTCATACGTCAATCACTTCTAAATATATCATAATTTCAATTTATACACCCTCAAATAGGAAACATTTGTACTTTCAAATGGAATTTGGTTTAAAAATGTAGCTCAATTCACTTATTTGTTTACGATTTTTAAAATAATTTTTAAGCAGCATTTGTTTTAAAAATATATCTCGATAATAAAATTTGTTTGTTACAATAATAAAAAGTGACTAAACAGAAATTGAAAGAGTTATCACAATTGGCAATTGATTCCCCATTTATGATGAGAGCAACTTAATATTATTTTCTCAGCCAGGATAAATTTGCTGTGAAAAGATAAGCCAGACCACGTGTAACAAATAGAAAAATGTGCTATATTTAAACCAGAATTTTGATTTGATTTCCTAAAATATTTTTAATATTTTGTATAAAGATTGCACTGGTTCTATAATATTTATTTTCCTATAATAAAATTTCAATTTCATTTTATTTTAAACAAATATACTTTTCACAGACCCTATAATTTTTGTACAGCATGAATATCAGAAAAATAACTTTCGTTAAAATTACGTTATAAAATAAATTCCTACAATGCGGAATGCGCAAACGAATTTCAAAATTTCAAGTGCTAATGCATTACTAAAAAGAACTGATCATTTTGATGAGTGAGCGATCCCTATCTGAAATTTCACGTCTTGCCCATGCCTAATGCGAACACCGAATAAAGTTTATTAGTAATAACACAAAATTTACTGCATTGTGCTAAAAGATTGAAACCGGATTCCCTTTACTAAAACAAAGAGCGCCGTGAAACGCGAAACAAAAACCACTATCAATTGCATAAAAAATTAAATAAAATAAACTCCAATCAGAAAATAAATAAAATCTGAGTCTCATGTACACTTGGACCTATCTTCGTGAACCAAGAACCAAATTTGCAGACCTGTACAATAAATTTTCCTAACCATCACATACAGACAGGCATCTTTCTTTTATAATTATGGATGCATAATTTATAAATTAATATCATTCAGATAGTTAAAAAATATATATAACCCCCCAAAAAAGTATTGTCATCCAGTGATAAATTAGACACTTATTTTTATTTTGGAGTCGATTTATTACCACTAGAGATCCAAGAACATATTCAATGAGGAAGGAACTTTTGAGAATTAAAAAAGTGCCATTTTGAAGCAATTATCTTATTTCTAAAATTCAGGAAGTGTTTTTTTTAATCTATGGTTTATTGTTATTTAATTTAGAATAATGGTGGGTACCAGTTATTGGTTCCTGAAATTTCATTTCACCAGCATTTAACAGAGGTGTCAGTTATTGGTTATAATAAAGAAAGTTGAAACTATTATTTAAACTGTTTAAAAATGCGTAATAATAAATTAAATTTAGCTTTTAGTAAACAAAATTAAAATTTAAGTTGTTTTACCAGTGTCTGATACCACATGTCAGGTATTGGATATCTGCATTACTAATAATTTAAAACCTGAAAAAAAATGCATCTGTAGCATATCATACATAAAATAATATAAACAGGAAAAAGAAGGATAAAAAGTACAAGGAAGAACAGAAGCAGAAAGAAATGCTTGAGCACAAAAAGAAAAGGTAAGAAAAACTTTAACCCAGGGATCAGAAGTAACGCATTACAAATAGCAAAACAACAGTGATCACTACTTTTTACGGTCGTTTGTAGTGTAGCACGCTATATTTTCGAAAAATGTAGTGTAGCGAGTAGCGAGGTAAAAATATCAGTAGTTTGTAGTCAGAATCGCGCTATTTTTTAATGCTATCTCAAGTTAAAAAATATATATATATACCATTCGGCAAATCGCGTCGCCGAAGATTGCTTTTTCTGCGCAAAATTTGATTTACTAAAGAATTTGTTAATCCCAACTGCAGTAACGCATCGCATAAAGTCCATAGATTTTTCCTATTGACACTTAAAATCAAGTATTAACCTACCAAAGGAATTAATTTACTTGCTGGCAACATGTGCCTACTCATTATTAGGTCTCCATATTTTAAAAGTGGTTTTCTTATTATTCGGAATTATTTATTGTTTACATTTAGAGTTATTTTTGTGTAATTTTTTTAATTATAATATACTACTTAATTACAATGTGTGTTTAAAATAACAATTTGGAGACGAGCGTAAAACATTTTCTTGTATATTATCGTTCTTATTTTTTTAATTCTGTTGGTTATGTCGCATTTATTTATTCTGGTAGGTGCGATATAATGAAGGGTATCTTTATTACTTAATCTATGTCTTCAATTTTTAGTATTGATCCCTTTGACAACATCTGAAAGTAGTGCAATAGTGACTACTTTCGAAACTAGTTTGTAGTCGCTACTTTTTAAGACAAGTAGTTGTAGCTGTACTTAACTAAATTTTCGATAAAGTAGTTGTATATAAAAAATAAAAAAGTAAATAAACAAGGAAAAAGTAGTTTTTCTGACCTTTGCTAAGAATAAAAAACGTGGTTTCTTACCAAGACAAAAGAGAAAACATAAATCTCCTTTATCAGAACCCAGCGAGAGTCAGTCTGAAACGAATATTGTATATGTGTCTTCGGACATTGATTCAAATCAAGATCTGGATGAAGACACAGAAAAATCTTGGACTAAAAAAAGTATATAACATTCAGCTGAAGAAAGAATTCTGAATTCTAATCGTAGACTGTCGAATCAAAATAAACCTTCCCTACTTACACCGCATCCGGCTTTTGATTCCTATATTACGTAATACGATACAAAGTTACAAAATGTTAAGAGATAAACGTAACGAAAATGTAAAGAAATATAGTTTTGTTTTTAATTTGGCCGAAATTTGTTTATCTAATGAATATTTTAAAATAATAAAATCAGAAATATCTGAATGCCTTCAACAGGAAACTAGGTAAAGGATGTTTTACTGACTTCAGTATTTCATTGATACACCCCTCCTCCCTCATTAGATATGCATTTTGTAGCACTCAACTATCCGGACACTTAAAACATTCGACCATCAGCATTTCCCGAACATGCCGGTTAATTCAGTATTTACAGTATTTCTTTTTTTTCCAGTGTTATAAAATGTTGATGCGTTTATTAGAAACTTAGTTTATGTTATCTTTCTGAAATATGTAGCATTATAAACTATGCAACTAATAATTATAATTTATGCTTATTATTATTTCTTTTCAATTGATTAAACAAAAAAAAGTGCTTTTTAAAAATTAATGGCAGGGGGAGGGGGGGAGGCTAAATATTTTTTACTGGCAGCTAATTTTTTTTGCTGACTACCAGACTTTATCAATTTTATAAAAGCCATGTTCATGTAAACCATGGATATCGTTTACCGAATTTTATATATTTCAGTTTTCAAATATATCCTTTTATTATTAGCATCAGTTTACATCCATTTCCAATTAAATAAACAAATCAGATGAAGGAGTATTTTTTGTTGTTGTTGTTGTTGTTGATTAGGTGTAAAGTTTGTGATTTGTTCATACGAATGATTAATTTAAAACAAACATCGGTAAAATATAAAATAAATACAATTTATTACTCCTAATAAATGTTTTACGATCCTTTTTTAGTTCAACAGTAAAAACATCAGTCACAAAAAATAATTAAAATTTTTCACAATTTAAAAGTAAAAAAAAAAATTAAACATTATTATAAACAAAGCAAAAAATTACGTTTAATGTGATGTATTCGTATACATTTCAGTCCTGGAAATTATTGCTATCGTTTATCTAATTACATATATATAATTTTTAGTATTCGTTTTTTAATACATTTCCATTGTAATAAACAAATCAGATGAAAGATAAAAAAAATCATCTTAAATTTTTAGGTTTAATCTTTGTGATTGAATACACATGATTACTTTAAAAAGAAACGCCGCTAAAATGTGCTATATTATAGCTAATTGGAAGCTCAAAAATTGTAAGTTCATAGTTATACATTATCAAGAAATTATTTCATTGCTAAGTGACACAAATATTGCAAACTTTATCGATGGAAAGAAATTCTTTGAATTAGAAAACGTAGATCAACAAGATTTCTAAAGTATATTAAAGGTACATTCACACTTTGTAAAATAGCCTCTTTTGTTGCCAACTTGTGAACTTCTTGTCTTTCAACATCCCCCTTTGTTGTTATATTTTATATTAAAACCAATTATCTCTTTCAACGAACGGTGATGTTGCCCGGTAACAGCACGTCTTCTGCTTTTACAAAAAAAGTCGTTTGGAATATCTAAAAATATATCAGATATAATATATTCAACATAATGATAATACTGAAAATCTTAGAGGATAACAATGGATTTGTATAAGGGACAGCGAAACAACAAGGCTTGCGAGAATTTTAGGAATTTTCTTAGGAAAATACGATTTATCGATGATTACTTTGTTTTATTTCATATAATTGTCTATTTCTATTTTAGGTAAATGTAATTTGAATCACAAATAAAGTGTATTTTAATATGATTAATTATTAGATTTGTATTTTAAGTATTTACCGCTTTTTAAAATTTTTAGATGCTTACTTTTACAGTCTTAAGTTCTGATTTCATAACGGGTTTAAAACGAGGTTATATCGGTAATTCAATAAATTTGATTGAAATATCTTTTAAATAATATATGATTTATAATCAGAGGTGCCAAATCTCTCTAATAGTCCATAATATGTGGATTAATTTGACACAATTTAACAACGTTTCGAACCAGAAAAATTATTTGACCAATATTTATTTAGTTAATTTCAGATTTCTACATGGAATATATCTAATTTCATTTCTTAAAAAAAATTCTGGTGCAAAATGTATTAAACCTGGGTTAAATTAACCCATGTATTACGTAAGATTAGTCAGAGCTTGGCACCTCTGTTTATAATCGATGATTTTCCATGCATAAAAAATTTAATTCGATTTTTTTAATGCCATGCTCATATACATTTTTATCTTAAATAACAAATGATAATTATATTTATGTGTTTACAAATGTATTCTTTCAATCATTCTTCAAATGACAAAAGATAGGCGACATATATTTTTCCTTTATGAAGTTGTATGGTCTTTATTTTAAACATGAGATTTAAAACTGTATTAAGTAATACTCTAAATGTCATTAAAAGTATAAATTAATATTAGTTTTACGCTGTTTAGATTGTAGGCAATGATACACACTTAACCCACCCTCAATAATATGCTAGCAATATATTAGGATTAGTAATTTAGTTTATTATTATTAATAAATACTTTGCAATATCTTATACTTTAACATAAATTGTAAATTTATAATTTTTTTCAATTATTCTTAAAACGTTATATTATCACCATAAAATAATATCACCAATTATCACCATATAATACTAAAAAAAAAAATCACGCAAAAATATGTTCTTTATTTAAATTAGAAAGTCTAAGTTAACAAGATTTTAAAGAGTATTAAAAGAACATTCATGTTTTATAAAATAGCTTCTTTTGTCGTGAGCTTCTTGTATTTAAATAGTTTGTCTCATTGTTTTATTGCCATTAACAAGAATTACATGTTTCAACGAACTGTAGTGTTGCCAGGTAACCGCACGACTTCTGTCTTTAAAACAAAAGTGCCGTATAAATGATAAAAATATAAGGAAGTTTCTGTTTCAAATTCAACATGAATAATGTACTTAACTCCTGAATTCTAGTGAAAGAAAAAATAGTTTGTATAAGGAACAACACATTTCCAAAGAGTATACGCAACAGTTTTTTTAAACTGTATCTACAGTTATGATGTAACAACTTTTTATTTTTCGCATTTGAAGATTTGTAATTTAAATTGCAAATAAAATATTTCTAATATGATTAATAAATCAAAATAAATAAATAAATAAATAAATAAATAAATATATCATCCATGGTTTTGTAATTTTGTATGCTTCCTTTTACTTTTTTAGCTTACATTGTGTAGTGAATTTAAAATACATAATTCCATAAATTTACGGAAATGAAATTAATTCATCATTTAACAATGTATGATATGTAACATATGAGTACACACACAAGAATAATTTGCAAGTTTTTTGTTTGTTTGTTTGTTTTCCGTTCATCTAATATGAATTTATAAAATTTACCATAAATATGAAATCTTTATCATTATTATATTTCAAATTTATATTCGTAGATTCATTATTCATTAGAAAAATACAGGAGTGGCATATTTTTTTTTATCTATAAGTTGTTTGTTGTTGTGCTTTAAACATAAATAGATAAAATTTTATTAAGTAATATTGCAGGCACATTGTTATTATCCATAAGTAAAAATTGTGTGCTAGTGGAGTATACAAAATGGAGTACTAGTTATTGTGTATTGATGGTTTTTATCAAAACTGTTGGTCATTTTTTAATGACTATCTATATAATGTCTATCTTTAAAAATTGGTAATATATATAGATGCTTTTTAATTATGAAATACAGACATTAACTCATTTTCAGATATAAATGTATATCTTTATATTAGTAAAAATTCATTTTAAATTTTTTACTAAATATTTTATTTAATCATATCTGGTTACTAAGCAATCAGGATTGGAGTACTAGTTAGTAAATTCAGTTCATAATCAAAATATATAGTCAATACTATTAGATAGATAACAGAAAACATTAAAATAAATTCAACCATTTTTTTCTGACTTATGATTATGACTTTTTTAATTTTCTAATAAAAAAAATTGTCTTCGTTTTCCCCTTAACAGTAATAAATTTGCCAATGCCCTAATAATGTACAAAACGATATATCATATTAAAAATTGTAATTCAAAATAAGGTACGTGACACAGAGGAGTTCAGATTTAAGGATTTTTTATTATTTTCTGGTTGGGTGTGTGTGTGGCTGAATTTTTGTTTGTAAAATTTTACACTTATCTCACATGTTTAGTATACTTGTTACACACATATTTAGTATATGTCTTACACACATAATAAGTATACTTTTAAAAAAATATATAATTTAATTATTTTCATAGTACAATTTCAAAATTGTGGCTTGTGTGTCAGATTTGGCGCATACTGTTCCAAAGGTGTCCATGAATTGAAATCACTTTTAAAATGAGTTTTTCTCTTTAATCTTTTTATCTTATGACACGAAAAGACCTTGAAGCACTTTTGAGCACGGTATTTCAGAGATTTTCTTCTGTGAGCTACTGACTTCTTTTGAGTGATATCTGGTGTTAACAGTAAATGGCAATAAGTTTTTTTCAGATATTTTTGTAGAAATTTTGAAAATCACTCTTACTAAACTGATTTCTACGTTTGTTTTCTAAGGTGGTCACCTTGGGAACATGCGTATGGTCGCCATTTGCACGAGTTAAAAGTATTAATCTGTTAAATTTCTTAGAATTGACGTAAATGTGGTTAAAGAGAAAGAAATCAGGTTTCAGAAAAGTATCATATCTCAAAGTTCTAAGAATTTAAACACGCGCAAATTAAAATATCTTCTTACTTGAACGACTACTCTTCACACGTGAAATCACAGCATAAAATGGCGGAAGATCAAGGTGATCTCTTTAAATTCAGCCACGTGCACTGAAGATACATGACTGACAATAAAGTAGCACAATTTTGTGATTAAAAATTAAATTAAGTCTACTTTTGAGGGGTGGGCTACCTTAGGAACATTGGTCACCTATAACGCGCCCACCTTGTATAATAATGAAAATATGTAGTAATATAATCATAAAATACACGTCATTCGTAAAATACATGCAATTCATAAAATAATGAAATGCTTTAAATTTTATAAGAATAATGCGTGCATGATATGTCAGAAATCATTTCCGTGGAATTTTTCAGTTTGTACAACATATATAATCTATAAAGTTTTTTTTTTTTTTTTATCACATAAAGATTGTTTAAAATTCTGTGTAAAAGTAAACACAAATTAAATCTCAACGGAACACATTATGTATTTAATTTTTATTCGATGATTAATTAATTTCACAATAAAGTGAGTCCTGTTCGTTGACAGAAAATTAATAGCTGTTAAAATGCTCAACAGAAAACAGTAGTTGAATAATTCAGTGTGGTTGGTAAGTTGGTTGCGGGGGCTTAAGTTAAACTTTTGCTCACAAAGTCTAAACAGACTGGGACCTCCGTTTAAAGTGGAATCCGACAGAGTACAAAATATCAATATTTGAATAGGAATTCGAACCTCGCACCTTTTGTCTAGAGCCCTAACTACAGCCTAACTACAAGACAAGCGGGTGGACATACTTTAGTGTGAGACAGACGCCTTTTAGTCACTTTGAAAGCAACGATAAGTTACAAATTTAATGCTAGTAAAGAAAAAAACATTTTTTAAAAATAATTCTGAAGAAATCCTGAACGTTCTGAAGATCATACCACCAGTTTTGTGCTCAAGATAAGACTGGTAAGGATACGAAAATAGTAAAACTAGTTCAAAAGTATTATTTAGTTCAGCCTACATGTTTCAAATTTATGAAACAAATTATGAAACAAATTACGTCTGTAAACATCATTACCATGCTCTTTACGAATTAGCTATTGAAATAAAGCATTTTTTTAAATACCATTTTGCGATCTGGAAAATATTGACGTGATGTGAGATAAATTCAAAGCAACATAAAAACATATTTTTTCGCATTTCTTTTTCCTTTTTTTTATTTTAGAAAATTTAATACTGAAAATGCATATTTCTAGTAGAATAACTCAAGTGGCTTCAGCGATTTGCTAGTTTCACATGCTCTGTTCCAGTAGAGAAACCACTTATAAAGGAATCTCATTTCCATTTTACAGCGGACAATATACCGAAAATATAGATTCATATGAAGATGGTTACGAACAATTTGTTTCATACAGATCGATGCCGATGCAATCATACATTTAAAACATTTATCATATATTTTTTAAGGGGCGCTATGTCATATTACTCTTTCTACTTCTGAAGAATTTTAATTTGCAACTTTAAAGGTAAATTTATAATTTTATTTATAAATACTCAATTATTAATCAATTTAAATAAAAAATATAATTAATAAATAATAAATTATCGTCAATATTAATTAAAAATTAAATACAGAAGTAATAGTAATTATAGAGCAATCAATTTTCAGTTCAAATAGGAATTTTTGTATAATTTTCTTGCTTTGGCATTTTCAAAAGTTAGTGCAAAACGTATTTTTGTTAATTTAAAATTAAATTTTCTTTTATTCTCTAAATAATTATGACCAGTAAATTTATCATGGTATTCTTTATTTTATATTTTTTTATATCCATATATTCTAAAATCATACAAATTTTGAAAAATCTTGTTATCCCTTTCAATACCTACTTTAAACTTATTTTAACACCATTACAGAGGTCACATAATTTATTCACTGAAAATTATACTATTTTACTGAATAAAATAATTTAATGCTCCCATTATTGTTAAAGCCTATTAGTAAATGTTTTCACACGTCGAATATTAGCTTCTATAATTATCAAAATGTGGAATTTCTGTCTTTCAACAGAATCTTTCGTTTTTGTCTTTCCATTAACAGAAATCATCTATCTCCACAACCTATCTGCTGCTAGGTAACCACACGTATTTTGTTTTTCCCACGAAAAATGCTGTGAAAGGCTATAGAGATACGCCAACTTCTGTTTCAGTTTCCACTTTGATATTATAAATTAGTTGAAAATACATTTATTTAAATCAGAATAAAGCTGACGCTTCTTGACACTTAAAATATTTAAATGATTTATTTATATTAAAGAAAATAAATATACGGAAATTGGCAGACTATATTTAATTTTCACATTTCCGTAAAAATGCTTACATAAATAAAGTCTTATAATAACTGGAACATTGTACTTCTTTGAAAATTCCATTCGAAGTCGACCCGAACCCGACAGAAAATTTCCATCGGACCGTAACCCGATCCTAAAAGGACAAAATAAATTCCTTCGAGTCGCAACCTGACCTGAACCAGAAAACTCAAGTTAACCCGAAATCCGACACGAACCCGACGAAAAAAACCCCATCGAACCGTAACCCGATCCGAACCCGACAAAATAAATTCTTCATGTCGCAAAGCAACCCGAACCTAAAAATTCGATGTTAACCGAATAAGACATAAAAATTCCATCGAACCGTAACCCGATCCGAACCCGAAAAATAAATTTCGTCGTCACAACTTTTTAGACTTCTTAGAGATTTATAATTTTGGCAGCATCCATCAAGCAATAAAGTTTCATTAATTTAATACGCGGTGGAACCCGTCGAATTTCGGTGAAATAATTTTTTTTTAAAGGAACTGTTTCATTAAATTTATAATAAACTTACAAAAATAATTACAATAAAAAATCCATCTTACACTGGTGAGTCTAACTCTTAAAATAAATATTATTTTTACCCAAAATATACCAAAATACTATCTCGGTTCTATCTCCAAATAAGTAAAAAAAATAAACTGTATTTATTAGGGTACATAATAAAGATCATTAATTAATAATAAAAATTAATAAAAATTAATAAAAATTAAATTTATAAATTAATAAATATTAATAAAAATTAAATTTAATAAAAATTTATTAATTAGGAGGAAGTTATCTGTTGAGGCTCTTATATGCTTGGTAGTAAGGAATTAAAAATCGTTAAAAATGATTTCACTTTGACACAATCATAGAATTTTCCCTCCTTGAAATCTAAACCTAACGTCATTTTCATCGGCTCAAAATTTACATACGTACTTCTCATACTCATATTCACCATTTAAAAAATAATTTAATGTGCAATAGGTGATCAATTAATATATTTCCAAACTCAAAAATCTCGTTTGTCAGCTAGAACTTTGCATGTGGACATTCACACTCTTAACTTGAGGTTCTAATTTCAGTACCAGCGAGTAAAAAATTAAGTATTTTAGATGCATTTGTAGTAAAATATTCAGTTTTATCAAGGAAAATAATTGTTTTCTCTTAAATATCACGTCATTTTCATACACTGAAGCATTTCGTCCAGCTTTTTTAACTCAGTATCAGCGGAATAAAAATATATTGCATTGTAACAGCTTTATGATGAAAAATGCGTAATATTTGAAACACGACGTCATTTTCTGTTCAATTATTTTCTTGTTAATTTTAATTGTAATGGGAAAATGACATCAATAAAGATAAAACCAATAATGATAAATAAACCACATTATTTCTCTTTTCTCTAGAACAATGAAAGTAACCCGATTGCCAAAAGATTAATAATAAAATGCCATATAAATATTTTAAAATAAAAATAAAAATATAAAACTTACAATATTTAAAAAAAAAATAGATAGTGCGGGCAAGTCTACAAACGAACGGCTTTCTTTAAAATAATAATATTGAAATTGGTTCAGTAGAAAGCTCAGGGCAGATAACTGAAAAAACAGCCTTATGTTTTACATATATAGATTAAATAATTGATGTTTTCAGGAGTGTAACTTATCACACTTTTAATTACCATTATTTTTAAACGAAAATCGTCTTATTATATTTACACTGCAAATGTTGTAGAAACGTTTCGCGAAGATTCAGAGAGGATTAATCCACAAATATTTTTAGAAAAAGTGCTTTTGAAAAACGCTACAGTGGTTCTGTACTGTATCTGTAATTTCGTTAAATGCAGGCGTTAAGAACTAAAATTTAATACTTGCGTTTAACTTTATTAATGTTCTCATGCAGAAATAATTCTTTATTAAATATAAAAGGAACGTAATGTTTGTAGAATTATTCAGTATTTTGATTTTATATATCCAATAATAATCAGGTGTATATAAAACCAGATGTAGAAAACATAATTTTCTTTTTAAAAAAATTTTATACTTCTGCTTAAATATGAAGTACAAAATGTAATTTAAATAATGCAAATAATACTTGAAAACAAATATTTATATTGAAGATATAAATATTTAAGATTTAAATATTTAAGCTACAGTAATGATAAAATTCGCAAAGCGTAAAAGACTATAATTTAATTTTTTTAACATAAAACAGAAATTAAATTCAAATTTATAAACTAATTTCTAAAAACTCTTTTAAAATTACTTATATTTTCTGAATATTATTACCATTGATTACAATGTTTAATAAACTTTACCTTTAAAAGATAAACACTCTCTTTGAAAAGTAAAATTTGAATGTCGATCAAAATATCTAATGTTAAACATGGTTCTGAATAGTAAACTCCGATTAAAATTCAACTTTGTTTTTTCGTAATATTGCATGCAACAATCAACATGTTTCAAGAGAATAGTGTCAATTTGCAATAATGCAATAATAGTTTATTATTTTAAATTACTAATAATGTGAAAGTTTGAATAAAAATAAATTATTCTTTAAATTTACGATGGATAAATCAAAATCTTAATCAAACGAAGATAATTCTATGCTATATAATCAATATTAATCAATAATATTTTTTATCATAACAGTTCTTACCTTGTGTATGCTATAATAATTAAATGCATACTGTGATTAAATACATGAATGTATATAAATTGTGAATACAAAATCTTACCTAGGAAAACATATTTCTTAATAAAAATACGCTGCTTTGTATGAAAAAGAAATATTTTACTAAATGTGAATATTTTAATAAGGCTAAATTTACATAAAAATTAGTCAAAAATGCACTGGGTCTTATTCGAAGTCCAATTCGCATTTTCGTTCATAATTTTAACAATACTGAAAATATTGGGACGATATTTTCTAGGATTTACTGTTCTTTTAGGTAGATTTCGTACGAAATACTACCTATTACATTCTCCCTTAATCTGGAATTTTTGAAAAATTTTTGCAGATCTACGCCAATTATGGCTCCCAGAACCCAAAACCATCCCCAGTTTAAAACTTTATACATATCTATCTATCTATCTATGTCACTTTTTTATGGACACGATAACTTCAATAATTCTGCACATATCTCTTCCAATCTGATACATAAAATCAAGGGGCATAAAATCTCGGACAAGTTCGTTAATGGGCAAAATCGAACCAAGGGGGGGCGGGATGTTGGGCTTTTTGTGAAAACAGAATAAACCCATAACTTCTTAATTATGATGCGTATCGAATCCGTTTAAAGTTATTATTACTTCTAGGAAAAGGGCCGAAAATTTATGTATGACAGATTTTTGATATCATTAAAATTGGCCCCAAGGGGGGGCAAAGGGGGGTTTTAGAAGAAAAAAAATCATAACTTCGTCAGTTCACAAGATATAAAATCCGCTTAAATTTATTATAAATCCTCTGAATATTATCGAAAACTTTTACATTGACAAGTTTTTTATAGAACCAACCGTTAAAGCGAAAAAAAAAAAAAAAAAATTCCTGCCGGCTCCGCTTGCACACAAGTTAGATTTTGAAGTGGGCAGTCCCAACTGCGGCATCATGGTAAAAAAGTCATTTCTTCCACATTTCCCAACAGACAGGCGCCCCACGGTCTGCGTCTTCGAAATCTACCTGTGAATGTAAGCCGAGACGTCAGGGATTTTTTTGTAAAATATGATCACATCATCAGGAGCGCTAGAGATGAACAACATCCACTTAAGAGATACTTAAAAATTTGGAATGAGTCTGGCAGTACATATTGTGTCACGAACACTGTTTACCGGTATTGTGTACTTTCAGCACTTTATGTGATTTAATCGCATTTGATACAAACCAAGGTATATGAAAATATCGCTAAAATATATTCATTATTGTTAAAGTCGTGAACAGAAATTCGGATACAGTTTGTAGATGTGCTGTATTTTTGGCTGAATGAATGTATTACGATTCTTCAGTACAAAAATATTTTATTGTTGAGAGCATTATCAACACTGAAAGTTTGATCTCTCAGTTTAAAAACATGATATTTGTGAGAAATGTAGAATGGCTGGTTTTTATTTATGTTAATATTAAAATGTGGTATCATTAGTCGTCTACATGGTCAAAAATGTTTTTTTATGTGAGGACGTTCATGGGTGCTGAGAAAAAGAATTATAGACTGTGTGGGTTTGTTTAAATCAATTTGTATGTTATTAACTTGCAATAATACAATAACAGCTTATTATGTTAAATTACTTTTAATGGGAAAATTTTAATAGAAACGCAACGGGCGTGCAGCGGTAGTGCACAAACGATTGAGTATTAGGCTATGGTAGGAGAAGTATGATATAAACTTAGTGCCTGCCGAATGTAAAATGCCTTGGTATGGATGGTTGAACGATCCTGGCAGTATTGCTTTGAACAACGTTTTTCTCTTTTTTCGTCTTTTCACTGTAAGCTCTGAATCATACTGCGGAAGTAATCACAGGCTTCTTCATCGTTTTAGAGGTAAATTATCGCTTATTTGGCTGAGCCATATTAGAATAAGATATGTCTGACTTAAATAGCATTGATGGCTCGTATCGGTGAGTCGTATGTGTCTGAAACGTCATTAATGCTCTGGGTGCGTCATAAGTTCACTAAAACTTTAAAAAGTCATTAAAAAGAAACAAATGATGATAAAAAATTGGGATTAAAGGAAGATCGGAATTTTTCTTACTAAAAAAAAGTTGTGATTAAGACAATTACCGATAGATGACGCTGGTATGCATAATATGAAGCAGAAATATTTAAATCAGGTTTATAATAAAAGACCTATTTCAGTAAAGCGTCTGACTAGCTTTCGTTTCCCAATACATGAAAAAGGCCCTTTTCTCGTCTTCAGTCATTTTGCCGTGCAGAATTTTTTCAATGCGCCAGTTGCCAATTTTCCGTTCTTGTGAAAAAGTTTAACCAACAGTGCTTTATCTAGTAACGATAGCATACTGATGGCAACGAATGAAGAATCTGTGTGCATTAAGGGTTTTATCGACAGCCTGATTTGCATAAATCTACTTCATATCATTTATGCGGCGCCATCTATCGGTAATTTTTTAACCAAATTCTATCCGTTTTCCCTCAAATCTTATTCCAGCAAACCACAATGTTTTAGCATTATTTGTTTTTTTAATGGATTTTTAAAAGTTTAATGAACTTATGGAGCACCTGGTATTTTCTAAGCACGTGTCTATTGATTTCTTCCTTCGTTTTCTATCTGAGTTTTTGTAAACTGCGTTAGTGCTTTTTGCGTTTGCGCAGTTTCTGTCATTGATGTTTAATCTTAGTCTGTCACGTGATGTGTCATGTGATAATGACGCAATCGCCACGTCCATCTTTCACTACTGTGAAAAATTTCCAAATTCGTGGAGTGGTCAGTTATCACTTCCCTGATTTTGCGAATACTAGGACCATTAGAGACTAAATTTTAGTGTTTACAAAAGCCGGATACTTCTTGAGTCATGGTACATTCTGTTTTCTTATACTTTTAACTTTAGAATTAACTATTCTGATGCATGTTTTCAGTTTGTAAGTTGTTTTCTTTGTCTTGTTTTCTTTTCTTGTCTTCTTTTGTGATTTTACGTTGTATAGAATTGATGAGGGATGAATTTTCTTACGAAACGTCTACTTTATTGCTTTCAATATGTATTATGTGTACTTTTTAATTTAAATATCTGAAATTTAAATATAATTATCTTCTAATATTGTACTCAGACATAATGTTGTCTTATCTTAAAATCGAAAAAGTAGGTTTATACCCTGTTAGATACTCACCATAGATATCCTATGCAAAAACAATCATTTAAAAAATATTGACATGCAAACGATAAATTTAGTGAAAACGCTACCATTGATCATAAGCTTGCGAATGTTTTCACGTTATTGGAGTAAGCTCTTAACAACATAATCCATCTTCAAATTGTTTAATACGGGTGGATCTCTTAAAGCTTTTGAGTGTTCTTGAATTCATAGCATATTCCCTTGATAGCTTTCGATAATTTTATTTAACCTCCATTTGGTTTAGAAATATAAAAGTTCAAATTATTTTTAAAGTCTTAGTTTCTAAGACTTCTTTGGTGTGTAAGGTTGATTCAAACTTTTTTTTTCATGATACATTATTTAATTTTTACGTCAAAGCAATTTAAAAATATTCTCGTTATCAATTTAAAGGGGTAACCTTTTGGGCTAAGTGGTAGAATAATTACTTAGGCAGCTGAAAATATAAGACAAAATCCTTTAATGACACGAACACATGACAGTTACAACAGGCATAAGAATACTTAAAAATGAGGTTTTACAAAAGTCATGCATGCGCATTAACAAGTACGACGAGGCTCCAGTCAACATTTGAGAGAATCCAATGACATTGGAGAGAAATAGCAAGAAATTAGTTAGACAGCAGATATAGTAAAAACATATTCTAGCATAACCTTGGTTATTTATACATATTCTTAATAAATAACTACTGTCATAAAAAAATTTATCATGTCCGTGTTCCTAAAGATAATGCATACTGAATAGCTTAACAGATAACAGCAAAAAATCTCTAATCTGAAAGAGAAAGCTGTTAGACATTTTAAACGTAGCAATATGTTGCACATGTTAATTGCGACAAATATATATATATATATTTTTAAATAACTGTGCCAAAATTCATGAATTAAAAATTATACAATCACTTCCATAGGCAAGGTAAAAATAAGTAAGGATTATAAAAATAAATAGAATAACATCCAATATTAATTACACAGAACTTAATTAAGCATCATCTTTCAATTCAGTCTAATATTTAAAATTATACAAATAATTTATACAAATAATACAAACAATGTCAGATTTTGTGCATAGCCACTTCCTTTGACATAACTGATATGAAGATAGTATCTACGCAATTTAAACATATAATTTTAATTAAATACTTCTGTTGATCTAGGAAAACAATGACATGGTCTTCAATAGATTCGATACAATATAAAAATATTTTTTTAAACCATCAATTTAATTTTTTTTTCAAAAAATTTAGCGTTGAAAATATACGTTTTTAGAAGAGTGACCCAAAAGGAATTTATTTCTTGTATAACACTTATAACATTCATTTAGCGCTCAATGCGTATTATGATAACAAAAGTAATTAGTTTAAATTTCACAAACTGTTTAATGTACAACAAAAGAATGTGTTTTAAAAACATTGAATCATTGCAATTTAAAAAAGAAAAGAAAACATTAAATACATTAAGACGGCTACAAACGACAGAAAAATAAAATTAGTTCTTACATGAGGCATGTATAACTTCCAGTAAATCCTTAAAATATACATTAAATTCAGGCAAGAAAATTGAAATTAAATATAATCTGTATAGGATAATATATTTCTCAAATTAATGATATTCATTAGATTTATGTCTCTTTCGTTACAGGTCTCCACCTGTTAGAAATTTTTTCAGAGCAAATACCGGTATTTTCTTAAAGCAAAATTATCCTTATTAAATCGCGAAATTAAATAAATCGATTTTTTATAAGAAAATACTGATATTTTCCTGAAAAATCCTCTGAGCGGTGGCCAACCAGTATTAAATATTGCTTATGTCAGGTGAAAGGGATTTTTCCTATCTCACGATTATTTTCAAATTCCTTATGTTTTATTCTTCTAAAATTGAAATAATTATTCACACGGATTTCTTTCCAATAAATATATGTAAATATCAATGATCACTTACAATTTTACTGCATATACTTCAAAAATTAAAATACATTTTAGTTAAAGTTTTCTGTTGAATAAAAAAATATTTTTTGCAAAATATTGAAACCAACCTGTTAATTGAATCGGATATTAAAACTTTTTTAGTGAACACTATTTTGATTTATTGTTTCCTTATATATTTTTCAAAAAAAGTAGCGTTTTTTATCTTTTTTATTTAAGTTTATCTTATTTAATGGAAACATCTAGATATATATTAGTAACAAACATTTTATGATTAATCCCATGCCCTTATAATCACACATTTACTTTCAGCATTTTCTCTTCATTAACTTTTACACAATCGGATAATATTTTAAAGAATATTTAGAAGAATATTGTTCGTAATAATATATATAGTTTACACTATCATTGCGCAATATAACAAAAAAAAATACTTATTACAATAAGTATACTTATT
This sequence comes from Maratus michaelseni, assembly GCA_963931845.1. Lineage (NCBI taxonomy): Eukaryota > Metazoa > Arthropoda > Arachnida > Araneae > Salticidae > Maratus > Maratus michaelseni. Next base: position 102,993,480 of record OZ007590.1, on the reverse strand, counting down.
GTTATATTAATAACGTAAAAATGAACATTTGACGAAATGTTCACAGTATATTTTTAATGAATTTCTAGGAAATTACAATTTTTATTTTTCTTGATACAAAATAATAGTTTTTCGTTTCTCTATAAATGTATTTAAAATGATATGAGATTTTAAATTTACTTTTGTTATGTATGGCATAAGTTTATTGTATGGATACAAGTTGAGCTGGGGCGTCCGTCAGCGTCTGAACCGTCACACCCATGTCCTGAGGGACATATAACGCGCACGACCTGGATCTGCCTCCTGTATGCCTTGCGACCGGTCGGGTTACCGCCACCGGCGCATTACCCCGATTGAACCCATCTTTTGACGACATAGGTCGTTATGATACGCGGTGGATCCCATTGTTAGAGGAGACCACCGCGAAAACACTTGGGGACCGGCCGGAGTCCCCCAACGGCTACGTCGCTGAACACCCAAAAGGCAGTCTAGTCCTAGGCCTTAAGTCAGGTTTTCTCGACCCGCACTTTCTTTACCAGAAGTCGAGGGATTTGGAGACCTACAAAGGTAACCACGGTTCCCTCTCGTAGTGGATTTATTGAATAGATATAAAATTAGATATTTTTAATAAAATTAAAAACTAACAGTACATTTTTAAAGTATAAGAAACAAATTTAATAATGAACAAGAAACATATATTCTGATAATTTTTAGTTGGGAATAAACAGAGTGGAATATTTGGTAGATTTATTATTTGTATGAACGATTTTTCAGATATATGTTGTTACATTATTTAAATACCAAACGTGAAAATACATTTAATTATTTCCAAGAAGATTATTACACCATAGAAATACGGCAAATATTATTATGATTAATAAATTTAATAATATTTGTGAATTTTTTAATTGAGATGTTTAAAATCGATTGTGAAAAGATCAAATTACATGATTTTCCATTATTGTATATACATATAGAAAATCATGTCATTTGATATGTGCACAATCGATTTTAAACATCTCAATTAAAAAATTCACAAATATTATTAAATTTATTAATCATAATAATATTTACCGTTTTCCTGTATTATAATAATATTCTTTGAAATTATTAAATATATTTCCACCTTTGTTATTTAAATAATGTGACAACATATATTTGAAGAATCGTTCACACAAATAATAAATCTACCAAATATTCCACTCTATTTGTTCCCAACTAAAACTTATCAGAATATATGTTTCTTGTTCTTTATTAAATTTGTTTCTTATATTTTTAAAATGTACTCTTAGTTTATAATCTGATTAAAAATATCTAATTTTATTAATATATATTAAGAATTTTATCGCTAAATCTTCGGCCCATGAACACATAAGTTTAACGCAGTTTCTATAGATTGAATTGGACATTATCAAGTAATAGCATCACGAAGATACAGAAGACTATTAATCATAATAATACTTATCTTTTACACTCACATAATTACATATGCAACTAACAATGACATAAATAAGAAATTGTACCTAAAATATTTTATAATCACTAATCCAAATTTCTTTCTTAATATTTCTTTTTTAACAGTCTTTTCCAATCACAATATTTATATTTTAATGACTGCTTTTTCACATTTCTGTGTAAATTAAAAGAGAAAAACTAGGAATTATACATTCATTATGAATATTGAAAAACAAAATTCTGTAAAATTATTATTTCTGCCTTCATTATTTGTATACTATTAAATAACTAAATAGAAAAAGAAGTCATTACAGTTATTTTCATTAACATGAGAAGAGGAGATAATTATGAAATGCGTATAAAAATGAATTAGATTTTGGCTTCTAGCCATACGTAACAGCATATCTTCAGCATAAAGATCTTTACATTAAAGATACATTCACGAACATTTATCTTAAAATTAAGTAAGATTATGTTTATGGGAAAAATACTTTATTAAATACCCATTTAGAACAGTACTCGTTATAAAGGTTACATACTGTGAATCCTTATCTTTTAGCTGTTTTTTTTTATTGCTGGAGCAGAATGAGTTGTTGGCACTTAAATGCATTTTTATAGGTTTATATTTTTAACACTTTTCAACGTAGTTGAATAGTGCTTATGAGTTCGGTTTGTCTGTCCGTCTGTCCAACTTTCCGTGCTCTAACTCGCTGTAATATAGTTGGATTGTCATGTAATTTATATATGTTATTGAGTGTTACCATGGTATGTTCCGTACTGAAAATGAAGTGTGTAGCATTTATAGATCATTTATAGGGGCACTCAAAAGAATGTCTTTACATTATGGATTATGGGGGAAAAAGGTTTGCAGTCCATTTTAATTAAATTAAACTATTTGAGGCACATAGAAATTGATATAAATTACGAAGGTGTACTACAAGATATTTAATATAGAATACAGTATGTATATGATTTATCGTTCATGTACAGGGTCGCAGAAAATAATTCGGATATCTAGATTTTTAATATTTTATCCATGATAAAATAGAGAAAAGGGGATAGTTATATAATAGCGCTGTTTGTTTAGAATTTAATAAATTTGGCTTTATATACTGTGAAAGACAGAAACGTTTAATACTATTACAGTGATTTAGAAAAAATATTTTAGTGAACAGAAATATGTAGACAGGAATTAAAGTTAGTTAAATTAAATTCATTAAATGAAAATTCATTTCCTTTATCGGAAATATTAAATGTTGGAGTTTTATTAGGTGGAACAGTATTACTAACATGCATAAAATTAATAGTAGAACTAGTTAAATTGGTAGTACTAAGTTTTAGATTATTAAGATAATCTATAGGAAGAGGCATAGTTTGTTTATAATTTAGAGATTGTTTATCATTTAGAGATAATATAACTATACCATCTATGTATCAATAGAGTAAAATATTATTTTTAAACAAATTTCTTTCATACAAACACATATGTAAGTCATATAGCAAGCTAAAAGCAACTGCATCTTGTGAGATTTCTTGATTCTGAAAAAAAATTACATTAGTTTGGAAAATATAACTATGATAGACTAAAAGGTTTGTTAAATATTTAAAGTCATCAATATCAATATTATTAGGTAGATGTAAAGAGTGGTAGTATTATACAATCATTTCATTAACAGTAGCATGTAAATCTAGTAAAATAATATTATTGAACATGTCCTTGAAGGGATATATAGTGATATTATTTTTTATACAATGATTGCTGTCTTTATTAGTAGTTGAATCATAATTTTGTGTAAGAACATATACAGCAAGCTAAAAAACAAATATTGGATAACCACACACACACTTTCAAGTTCATATAAAACACACTCGATAACGGAATACAACTATACGAAAAATTCTAAGTATAATAAAAAAAGGTACTAAATCCAGCATCTAATGTAAGCAATTATACAGCATAAACATTTACTTCAGACAGAATGCAAGGTATACCTGAAGTATGTGGTATTGCATTTCCTAAACCACTGACGAAGAAAAATATTTACAATATTACGTTGGCAAAAAGATATTAAAAGATTAACATCATTCAAAATAATTTCGAATATTTTCGATAATTTTTGCATGTAAGAGTATTATTGTAGTCATTTCTGAAATTCACCTTACAAGAGTGCTTAACGCTCCAAAGATCTCAACCCTTAGAGTCACAAGGAAGGTCGCTATGTATTTGTGAGTTACATTTTACGAAATCGATTTCTTCATCTAAAGTACCAACAAATTTTAAAATATATGAGGGAAATAATTTAATGAATGCCTTCCTAAATACATTTATTAATGGAACAATTGGAATTTCAGTTTTATAAATAAACTTTTATGAGAAAAAAATACAAAAGTTAAATTATACGAGAGTTTTGGACTAAGGAACTGTGCGTTTTCTTCATTTCGCAACATATATCCAAACAATCGTTATTATTCTTCTTAGAAAATGGTTCTACACTTATTTGAAAAGATATAGACCTATTTTTGGAGCATTTCTTCTCATTTTGAGAACACTTTCTTATTGATAATTTATAATTACTTACAAGCATAGAATAACACAAATCTATGTGTTCGGCATCTATGTGCTTAAATTTAATGTGTTTAAACATTTTAAAACTTTATTTAATATATAACTAATGTACGGAGAACATTTTAATAAAACAACTCTAAAATTCCATAAAAGTAAATAAACATGCTAAACCGGACGTTTTCATAGAAATGTACTCTATAATGTATTACAATTAAAATAAAACAGGAATGTAAATTTTATAAAATCTTTCTCAAGAGATTTTATTGCAATTCATGGAATGCCTGAAGAAATTTAAATAATGTAAGAGTATTTCTTATTTTCACGTTGCAATACGGATGTTTAAATATTTAATTAAAAATTCATAAAATATATAACTTAAACCATATTTTTGGAAAGAGAAGGCTTTTTATAAATTTAACTAACGTATTTGCATGCATTTAGATGGCAAAAATTAGCTTTACAATCAAAAATAAAAACATTTATAGGGGGTTTCTTACGGATATTCCAGAAAAATCTTATTTGATCTGCGAGATCCAGCTCCTTTAATTTATAAATAGTGCAACAGTAAAAATTACTGTACAGTAAAAAATATACCAATATAAAAAATTATAATACGCGAAAAAAAAATCTGAAAAGTCAAAAATATTCAAAAATTGGGTCGCCAGGTATTTTGTTTAATCCAACATGTGCATGTAGCCAAGATATGCCATACTACTAGGACGAGAGACCTCAGATTCAGACAGATAATAGGGACAATAGGCACTCTCTTCCCACAAGCAGTCGCTAAATGCAAAAGAAAAACTGTATCGCCCTTCAGAAAGTTAAATACATTTTATAAAAATAATTAAATATTCTTAAGTTTAAACACATGTAACATCAAAGAAAATGAATTTCATTTCTTCTATCTTTACAAGAAGAATGTATTGGTCTTATCGACTTCCAGTTTTCGACGAATCTATACGTTTTAGGTCCAGAACACTATTTGACTGTATTTCTTTTAAATGATAGAAGGTGTAAAATAAAATCATAAATACAGTAAAATAACTTTTATTAGTTTGTTGACATGTTTCTGCTCACTCCGAGTCATTATTAAAAATAAATGAGAATATTCTATAATTGCACGGTCTTTAAAATGATATGATTTAATTTTCATGTATTTTTTTAAAAAAATACACACGTTATTTTTATTTTTACTTGGTTGTTTTTTTCCATATCTGTAACCATGGAGTAACTCGAGCCATAATTTTGGTAAGTTAAAAGATGCTGCATAGTTACATATTGTATTTTGCGTGTTACTATCTCTATGGTTTCTCTTATTATGGGTGGATAGTATAGACTGGAGGGAAAAATTATTTTACTTTCATCGAAATTTCTTTGGATGATTTCTTCTTGATTTAATCTTGCCAGGGTTGTAGTTTTTTTATTATACTTAATATTTGCTGCATACTCCTTTTTTATGTAAATAGATTTCCTTCTTTTCATGCCGATATATTAATTCTTTGATCCGTCTTCTTTAATAAAAGGTATTTCATATACTCCTGAATAATTCTCAGAATTTATTGGGTCAATTTTCTGTAAATGATATTCTTTAATTTTTGAGGGTGTTTGGTTATTAAGCAGATATTGAAACGTTTAAGACTGTATTTTAATTTTTCAAATAAGCTTGGATAATATTGAAGAGTATAAAGTTTGTATTTTTGCAAATCAACTTTGTTTTTTGTTTTCTCATTATTGACGATATCATATATTGGCAATTTTATCCAAAGTTTTTTGAAAAATTAACACACAGCCTTAAATGTTTCAATATCTGCTTAATACCCAAATCCCCTCAGAAATTAAAGAATATTATTTGCAGTAAAACTGATCCAATTAATTTTTTAGAATTATTGAAGAGTATATGAAATACCTATTATTAAAGAAGGTGGATCAAAGAATCACTATATTGGCATGACAAGCAAGAAATCTAATTAATTACAAAAAAAGGAATATATAGCTGATATTAAGTATAATAGAAAAACCACAGCCCTGGCAAGATTATATCAGGAATTCAATGAAAGTAAAACAATTTTCCCCTCCAGTCTATACTATCCATTCATAATAAGGGAAACCATAGAGATACTAACACGGAAAAATACAATATGTAACGATGCAGCATCTTTTAACTTATTGAAATTGTGGCTCGAGTTACTCCATATGGTTACATATATGAAAATAAACAACTAAGTAAAAATAAAAATAACGTAAGTAATTTTTAAAAGTGCATGAAAATTAAATGGTGACATTTCAAATAATAACTTCAAAGAATGTGCAATTCTAGAATATTCTCATTTGTTTTGATAATGGCTCGGAGTGAGCCGAAACATGTCAACAATCGAATAAAAGGTTTTTTTTTGCTGTATATTATGTTTTTAATTTTCACCTTTTAGCATTTAAAAGAAATATACTATTACAAGGTGTTATAATTTACTATTTGACTGTTTTTAGAAAATTTATGTCTGTGAAGCTGCCTGTCTGTATGTATGTATGTGACAAAAATGTTCTGAGCGCTCTATCTTAAGAACTAATAATCGGAATATAATAAAACTTTATATTCAGTATCTCCATGATAGAAATTGGAGCTAATTAGTTGTTGGTGTAAATCTTCTACAAGTTCTGCTGCTATGGTTTATATTCAGGATTTACACGATTTTAGTGATACTCATATCTCAAGAACTAATTCACAGAATTTCATCAAACTTCATATTCTGTTAGACTAGGACATACGCTCATGCTGATTAGGTTTTCGCGTAAAGCATGTAAGAGTGTGCGTTGCTACGTTGCATTTTTCATGATTTTCGTGATAGCTATATTTCAGAAACTAATGTATGGAATTCAATCAAACCTCACATTTTGTTACAATTTCATGTAAATAGATCGCTATTAGGCTTGGTTGTATATTAGCCCAACAAGTGTCGATTTTATGCTCTTTGGATTGGAATTTCGGTTGCAGACATCTAAAAGGCTGGGTGCCTAAATTCATTGATTTGTTTGAAAAATGCGATGCTTATACAGTAGAATTCCAATTATCCAAATCAATTGGGACCGGACCCTATTCAGATAATTGGATTTTTTTTCCTAAAAAAGGGTCTATTTTAATGAATTACTGTATGTATGTTGAAAATGGGAGAAAAAACTACTCTTAAAGAAAAAGAACTTTTGATTAATTAAATGAAAAGGCAACACTTTTAAATGTTAAGCGTACTTACAAGTGCTGTACATTAGTACAGTATGTACGTACCGTACTGTAAATGAAAGTCATTGCTTGCTGAACATCTCGATCAAATTAAGCTGTCTTACAGTCTTGACCCGTTTTCAGGCAGCCAAGTCGCGCAACCGCTTGACAGTGAGAAGTTGCATGTGGTCACACTCGGGCTGATGCTCCATCCACTTCAATGCATTTTCAAGGGCAGCAAAAGCTTCACTAGCTGATGGTCCCGTGGCTTCTTCAACTTCGACATTAAGGTCCTCTTCTTCCTCGAAACTTTCTTCTCTCCTACTTTCAATAAGTTCATCATCATTTAGAATTTGAAACCCAGGGTCTGACGAATCATACAGCATCCACTCTCCTATATCTTCAGCACTAACATCTGAACATCCAGGAATTGTCAAAAGAATGTTTCTGAATTCCTGAAGTGGCAAGTCTTCCTCATCTTATTTTGTCTCTTCCCTTTTCTTTTCCTTCTCTTCTTCAGTTGATATGCCTTTCAACTTTTTCCACGCACGTCTTAATGTGACTACCTTAACCAAGCCCCAAGCTTCTGCTGCCATGTAAGCGCAATCTTTCAAATTCATTTTTTTTTGTGTTTAACCAGCACATCTTCTCCGTTTTCGCCCTCTACCAAAAGTTTCTTTAAAAGTTGTGCTTCTGTAATGGCATTTCATGGTTTCGATAACAGAAAGCTTCATTGGTTGCAATAAGCTTGTGAGGTTTGGCGGTAAAAAGATTATTTTAAACTGACCATTCCCTCTTTCCAACAATTCTTCGGTGGGATGAGTTGGTGCATTATCAATAATCAAAAGAACTTTACTGCCTTCTTTTCCAAGACATTTTTGGTGCTTTTTCACTTCAGGGATGAAAATTTCGTCGTACCACTCGGTATACAATGCTACAGTCATCCAAGCCTTGGGTTGTTTTTTATAAAAGAGGGGAAGCTTTTTCACATAACAGAAGGGGTATCTCATGGCTTCCCGTTATGGCACCGTAACACGGTCTTTACTAGCTTTATGTCCTGGAGCACTACACTCCCTTTTAGATACTAAAGTGGTTTTAAGCAGAGCTTACCAAACAAGACCGGTTTCATCGGCGTTGTACAAAACTCAGGATCGTAAGAGTCTGCTACATCTTTAAATTTTTCAATAAAATCTTCTGCAGCTTTGGAGTCTGCTGATAACTTCTCGCCACTTAAATCTAATCCACGTATACTGTGCCTGGACTTAAAATTTCTTATCCAGCCGTTACGTGCTTTAAAAGATGAACAACCAAGCTTCTGAGCTAAGATTTTAGCTTTTTCACAAAGAATAGGACCCGAAATTAAGTTTCCCATAGAACATTGCTGCAAACACCACTTGAAAATGGCATATTCTAAATCTTTGTTTGTTGCTGTCTTCATTGATTTTCTTAAAGAACTTCCATCTTCGTTTTCAAGCACTGACACGAAGTTTAGAAGTGTAGGTTTGCTCCTTTAAATGTCTGAAATCGTTGATTGTCCAACACCCTTCACCTCAGCCAACTATTTACCCGTAACTCCTTTATCTTATTGCTCTCTAATGTTTATTTTATCCGCAAACAATAACACAACATGTTTCTTTTAGAAGCCAAGGGGAACGACGAAGCGCACTCACAAACATAAAAACGCTCTGATGCGAAATAGTACCGTCACAGAAGCAAGTCAAGTAATCAACTAGCAGGTCACGTCATACGGACCGACTAATCAAAACGAACAGTGACAGGTGGGCCAGGCCGGCCACCTGGTGACGGACGACAGTCAATAACCGAACTGTACTATGCGACGGTGAAATGGGAATTCATTATAAATTTGCTAATATTTATAATATTTATAATAAATTGTTGTTAATATTTATAATAAATTTTACTTATTATAAATTTGCTAAAGCATTCATTTAATAATTTGGGCTGCTTTAAAATGTTTACAGCGTGGTTTAAAAAGGTTACCACGTTTTCATGATAACTAGAAAGCCATTATTAATAACTTTCACAACTGAAGTACAGAAAATATTTCATTCTTCATAGAAATCAGTTTTAAATTCATCACCCCAATAATGTTCGCGCTGCGCCTACACTAGCTTCGCGGAAGGAAGGACAATAGCGCGCGTAACCATAATCATTATTTTGCGAATCGTAGTACTTTCCCGTCTTAATTTTTTTTCTTCTGAAATTCTGAAAGCTATTCGGATAGTCTGAATTCGGATAATTGGAGCTCTACTGTATATATTTTTTTAAACGAACACAATCCAGTGAACCTACACCTTTAGAATTCTCCTGATGAGCATAGATTGTCATTTAATTTTGACACTGTGATAGCGAATTTTGTAGTATTAACATGTATGAGATAGAAGAAAGTTTTGTGATGGGCACATCCGACTAGGAATTCAAACATTAAACATTTACAAATAGAATTGATTTTTTTTCGGGGGGAGGGAGTAGGTCCTGTCAAGAGATATAACATTACAAACATCATACATTGTGCTAAAATTTTTTACTGTCAAAGAAGAGTAAAACAGAAGAAATTTCAGCACATACACTTTCGTACATCCTTATGTATCATGTATTTTTTAAATACTATTAATACCTTTCTTTTCTGCTCATTTTTTTACGAATTTTAATAGTTACTCGCATGTTTGTAAATAATATTCTGCAGTGAACTGCGATAGCATTAACCATTTTATTAATGTTTGAAAAAAAGCATAAGTTAATTATAACCATCTACAAACAATTACATTCGATAGACGTAATGTGTCGAAAATCATATGCGTGTTCCTCTAAATGAGACACACACCACTTTCTTTAGAAAACATATTGTAGGCATCTATCTCTATAATGTATATATAATTTTTATAGTGATAGCTGTATAAATTATTTGAAATTTATTTTAAAAAATATGTAGCTGTTTGTTTCTAATGCAACCGAAATATTTTGTATGTCCTTATATATTAATGTATAGCTGTTTAAATAGGATATTTGCAGCAGTAGTAAACCGCATATAACATATATAAATAGCTCGGGTTTCCGAGTATGTTGATCAACGTTTAATCAATGACAACCAGAAGAATCAAAATTATAAGCATATTTTAACTGAATAGATTTGTGTTGAAAATTTTCATAATTTTAGCAAAAGGATGAAGTCATATCCCTTTTAAAGAAACATCTTTGTGTCCTTTAAAAGGGGAGCTTTTAGTTTTCTTAACAGAGACATATAAACAGTATTACATTCAATTTCATTAATCAAAAGATAATCAGCAATAAATAAAATGAAATATACAAGGAAAATATTATTAAAAACTCTTTATTCTAAGTAATTTAAAGTAAAAGAAAATGAAACATTGTAATAAAATATAGAGTAATACGATTTTATCTTATCTCTTTCATGAACCTAAAACTGTAATGAGTAATAAAAATAAAATTTTATTATGGTATCAGTAAAATAGTTTTTTAAGAGAAATGGAGAAAAAATAAGGAAATTATATGGAAATGAGAAATTTAACAAATATTAGTAAAACATTCATGTATATAAAAAATTTAAAAAAAGCAGTGTTTTCATACATTAAATAATACAAAATATTTCCTGATTGTTTATAGCAGATACAATTCAAAATAGACTGTTCAGTTTTTTAACATAACACATCGTTTATTTTAGGATATTTTAATTATGTAAATAGTAAAGAGATATATAAATGTATTTGAACTAGATTATTGGAAAGTTTTTACAAAGATGTTAAACTTATTATTTGTATTATAATATTTCTTGTTTTCACATGGTCTAATATTTTGCAACAGTAGGATTAGAATTATAAATAATAGTAGTCTATAATCTAATTTACTTGGAATTTACAAGTTCTTTTTATTAATTTGAAGCACGTAGTTTACGTGAGAATATTTTATTAAATTTAGATAACTTGTATTCAGAGTTTCTGAAACTTGTTTTAAATACATTTTTTATTGAATTTGTCTTCTATTTGCATTTTATGTGTAACCATTATGCATTTCAAGATCATTTTGAAAAATTTGTTAAAATATTCTTTTTAGCTATCTATAAAAAATAAACCAAATACTAGTATGACCGAGGAAGTATAGAAAGTTTAGCGTGGTTCTGTAATTTCCTGGTAGCATTCTTCTCGCAGCGTATACAAAAGTGATTAATTGATATATACTCTTCTAATGAAGGTGTTTAATCTGACTTTGCAAATTGTTTGGAATGTTCAGACAAAACTAAGAAACATAGTACTTTAATTAATAAAATATTATATCAATATAAAACTATTCGTAAGCAAGATTGCTTTTTTATTTATTATTATATTTTTAATTTATTATTTGTGTTATTTTTGTCCGTTTTCATCTATATTATAAATTTAAATTTACATGTGTCAACGTAAAATGAAAAACAAAAACGATAAGTGTACACTATTGTACATTAAAATATGTATACTAGAATTGTTTTTGTTTTTTTAATTATTTAATATTATTAACAATTTACATTTTGATAGCTTTCGACAGAACAAATGAAAATAATTATTTTTTACAGTAAAACTCCATTTCTATCCCTCATCTCGTATTTATATACGAGATGAGTGTTTGTTTTTATATACTTTATGAAACTGAACTATTTGTATAAGATCAGGAAAAGTTTCAATATAATTTTTGAACCCAACACCCATTTGATATTTTTTGTCTATTGTTTACTAAATAACAACATAAATATATATTTCTAATCTTGTTATTGAAGTTGGCATTAAAGTAATGGTCGCTGAAAGAGTGTTATTGAAAAATATTTATAGTAGGATTCGAAAATCTTATTATATCTTTGAGAAAGATTATAATAAATTGCATTTGTTTCATATATCTTCGAAACAAGTCATTAAGTATTTTCTTTACAAAACAATTTGAATCAGATATTTTAAATTCTCTATCTTTACAAATATTATTTTATTAAAAGTAACAATATGTATGTTATATTTAAAAATCTGTGAAAGACTTTTTTAATGTTCCGGACAGTTATATTATATCAGTAATTAAGCTAGCATTATTTACTAATAGTGCTTGGTTTTCTATTACATTATGTTACCGAAATTTGTTTATACTTGGTAGCATAATTAAGAAAACGACATGAAATAAAAATTTAATTATTTTTGTAAAATATATAAGTATATACATGAATGATAATATTATGTTTCTATTTCAGTTATCATTTAAGAAATGTATTATTATTTTATTAACGTAATATGGATTAATTTAAAGATTGTGCGCATTAAATTTGAACATTTCTAATAAATATTTTGCATATTTAAATTACAAAAATCATTTAAATTATAGAAAAGGGAAGGCGGTTTAAAGCAGTTATTATTATTATTATTATTATTTACTATGAATAAACTGAAAAAATAGTAATACCTATGAAACGTGTAGTATATTGTCTCTGTCTATACACGTCCATAGACTATTCCAGAAGATTATATTATTTTTTAGGTTATTACATGTAAGCATAAAACTGATAACTGTTAATATCATTCAAGAAAAATTTGAAACATATTTTCTTTTGATTGACAATCGGGCAAAGGCTAAAAAAAAACATAATTTACCAGTATAATCTGTTATAATCTAGTTTTAAAAAAATGATTAGTTATGTTGAAGTTACTTTTGATGATTTGACGAATGGTAACTTGATTAATTCATTTAAAAAAATATCCATTATGTAAATTTAAATATATAAAAACGCATTTCATTTTCCGATATTAAATTTAAAAGATACAACCTTAAACATTCTTTGTAACATGAGCTAAATAATTTGTCTACATTTTTGAAATTTTTGCTGCACGAAAACAAAGGAATTTCAGCAGTTTTCCTCATGTTTTAAACTTTAATTATTATTATGTTTCTGTTCTTATTACTAGTGTATTTTTATGTTTTCTGTTAGTGTTCTCACTCGCTTTTCACCTAACATTCAAAGAATATGTTTTCCTATTAATCTGTGGATATCATTGGTTCAGTAGTTTCTTTTGTTATTACCACGTATATTTTATGGTTTCAGCCATGTTTCAATTTGCCATGTCACAATTGGTTTCAGATTTAGCTGAGGTGAGAAAAAGAAGTAAGTTTGTGAAATTTGTAAATATTTGTGCGGCATTATTGGTCTAGTATTTTTTTTTCTTTTTATCACTGTTGAATTTTTGCGCTTTCTTACTCTTCATTTTACAAATACATCAGATGAGAACAGATTAAGTTGTTTATTGAATATTTTTTTACGTTTCATTATTGGTCTAGGTAAAAAAAAAAATACTGTCGCATAAAACGCAATATACTCAACGTACGTCACAGCTTGTTAGTAATTCGAGTTCGTTATATTATAACCACATTTATCAGAAACTGTCCTTGAATTACAGAATAAGAGAATAGAGAAATTTTAGTCTCTGCGACTGGTACGCATTAACTTTTAAAACTGGTACTCATTAACTTTAGGAATTTTATAATAAACTATCAGAGTTTAGAATAAACAAAAAAACTAGCTCACAAACGATTTTAAATAAAACGTTCATTTTAGTTGAATTACATAATTATCGAATCCTATAATAAATTTAGAAATTAGCTAGAGAAAGAAAATAATCTACGACAGACCAATATATTTCACACTGGAAATTTGGAATTTTATATAATAATGGTCTGGAAGGTACGTTTTCACCTTGAAATCTAAACTGCCACCTCCTCTCCTTCAAAGAGAATAAAATTACCACTTGGTAAAAAAGTCTAAGTTCAGGACAAATCAATCTCTTATTAAAAGTTTGCTAATTAATAATGTAAAAGATTATTTCTCAGTATTGACAAAAAAAATTCTTAATTGGCAATGCTCATAGAAAATATAAATTATACGTGTTATATGAATATAGCGATTAAAAACGGCTATAACTCTCTAATCGATAAAATTTACACAGAATGTAGAAGGAAGCTGAAAATTTCGTTGATTGTGGCGCAAGCGCAATGAATCAGAATCCCTCGCATGTCGCATGCGCGAGTCGATACTTTAGAAAAAAGTATTACGTCTTTTAGCATATTTTCCACGGATTACATCTTTCAGCAAGATGGATCATCCCCACATTGGAATATGGAGGTTCGCACAGATTTAAACCAACAACTTTCACAGATTTGGATCGATCGAATTGGTGATGCTGACGATGTGTTTTGCTCTTGGCCACCTAGATCTCCGGACGACACCCAGCAATTTCTTTCTATGGGATTGTACCTTGTGTATGTGCTTCCTTTGCTGAAAACAATTCCAGAACTCAAGATGCGCAATTCTAATGTACTTGCGTTGGTGACGCCACATATACTTCAGAATGTATGGCGTGAAATGGACTACCGCTTAGATGTTGTCATTGTGGCCAAGGGGAGTCACATAGAAAATTTATAAAATATGTAAACAAAATTCTGAACCTCTTTTTACATTCTGTGTAATTTTTGTCGATATATTATTTTTCTATTAAATAATTATAGCCGTTTGTAATTTCTATATTAATTTTGGATCACCCTATAATTAACTTCTTTCTTTCCATAGTACCAATAAAAATAAAATTGTTTAAGAATTCATGTAAGGGACATTCATAAAACACAACAGATTTTAAGCAGGTAATATTATTCCCCCCAAAATCTGATCTTATTTCGGACGTTTAAATGTTTTCCATATCATTCTCACTAAATTATGGCAGTAGAAGAAAAACAAAATCACAACATATTTGTAAAATTTGAATTATTATAGCATTTTGTATCACTATAAACAAGTAGCATACAAATATTGATAATGTGTTTAATTTTCAACTCTAATGAAAACATTCAAAATTTTACTTTTACAATATTTAAACAAACTAAAAACTTTTTTGTAATAAAAACTATTTCAAAATTAGGCAGATTCGTTATAGATAGATTAAAATATTCTAATCATAACTATATATGCTTAATTATTATTTATTTCACTAGAACATAAATTTATTTAAACAATTTTATTCATGTGCATTCAGTACTGTATTTTGATGTCAATTAATAAAACAATATAAAATGTTTAAAAAATAAACTTTAAAGAACATTATTAATCATGCATAAGTATACACGATTGCTTTTTAATGGAGCAAAAGAAAAAAATCCCTTATTTATTAAAATCCTAAATTTGAACATAAAGACATAATAGAATAATTATTTATTGAACAAATGTTTTCGTTTATTAATCTTAATTTTTACAAATGTTTGCAATTTTGTGATCATTTTATATTTTATAATTAAATGAGTCATTTTGGTGATGTTTCCTTTTTTTAACACAGGCAAATATCTATTGTTCAAATGTATAATAAGAATTTATAATGCTAATGCCATTCTGTCATAAACAAATCACTTTAAAATAAATGAATGAAAAGACAGGAATAAAAAATAACTTTAATTTTTGTATATGTATTTGTAGTTTGGGTTTTGTTTAGAAGTGATTAATATTCTTTTTGTAATTTTAAATTCTTGTTCTTGACAAAAGCAATTAGCTGCAGATTAATCATATTTAAATAAACTGATATTGAATATAAATTGCAGCTTTCATAAAAGAAACACAAATAAAAATTAAGTAAACAGCATCCCACATAAATAATTATTTCATGAATTAAAATGTTTGTTTTCAAATAATTAATAAATTCTTTAAAAGAAAAATTAGCTGTAAATTATTTATCTCAAAATATATAAATTAACAATTTATAATTTTTTGCAGCTTTTATAGTGTTTTAAATATAGCTCAATCAGTGTTTGTATCTTATTTAAATTTTCTGTCTGTTCATATTGCAAATGATTTGTGAAACAAATGCATATATAAAAGCTGTGTCATCTAAGATTAAATTAACAAATATTACATTAGTTAGTTTTTAGTTTATGTATAATATATTTTAGATATATTTTAGGTATATTTTATATATATAGCCCGACAGGTAGGGCCTGGTTAGCGGAGTGATCAAGGCAGTGTTCCCGAGTAATAGCACAGGTAATTGCAGTCGTTCACATTCGAAAATCATATTCATATACGTGAAATGCAAACAGAGGAATTAAGTAGACAGTGGCTTCGCTTGAGTCATTTATTCAATCAAAACTATCAAGCATAGGAAGGAAATGCTCTTTAAAATTAGACGCTATATAGTTTCCATGATATTAAAGGGTAAGAGACTACAAGGAACTACAGGGACTTCCATTCTTCTCACTACTACTCCAGAAATATTTGTCAACAATTTCGAAGGCGAAAGGATCCATAAAACTTCTGTGTCTCCCAGCAGTGCAAGCGATTTTAAGAGAGCTAGGTGCTAGGATACAAACACGACATGTGATCTGTTGTAGCCAATCGCAGTCTGATTTTGATGGAATTAATTCAATTTCCGGCGTAGAGATATTGTAGTGATTAGACTTCCGGATGTCATTGGTGCCAAATGGTTTTTCTGGTTAGAACTGCTATTTCTGAGATACTTTAAGAACGAGGTAAAATGAAGTAATATTTTAGCTTCGGGAATAGGTATAAAATATATTCTTTGACTGCAGACGATTTCTTTAGAATACGAAGGAAGAAACTTGACAATTGACACAGATTAAAAGTGAGACATATTTAAATATTGAAACATAATAAGAGACATTTAGTTGGTTAGTATAAGAAAGAATTTACGGAAATAGAGTTTTTTAATATGGAATAATTTAGAAAACAGGAGATTTATTATCTTATTTAAAGAATTTAGAGTGATTTTAGATACGGGAAATGATAGGGATTATTTAATAAAGATTTTAATGAAAAGGGTTTTTAAATAAGAAATAAAAGTGGGAAGCGCCTTTTTCAGAATAAAGTAAAATAGAATAAATAATATTAAGTGGATTAGTATAAAATGGATTTACATACGGATAGTTAAGGACTATTTTAAGAATAAGAATTATTTTAATAATTCCGGGGTTATATACGGAACATTACTAATTCAAAAATTTTTGTAGAATAATTCAGCAGATTGCGGGAAAAATTAAATTTGAAATATATGTATGCGAAGGGAAGTCAAAAAGTTCCCGGAATTTCGTTATAACTCTTTATTACCACAATATAGGTACACACTTACTTAATCGCCTTCAAAGTAGGCTCCGTCAGAACACACACACTTGTCACACACACACAGAACACACCGCTTCTGCCATTCCTGGAAACAACGATAATAGTTCTGATTTGGTATTTTCCCGAGTTCAGCCATCACATTGGTTTCAATTTCTTCTACATTGTCAAAAGGGTTACCTTTGAGGTCCCGTTTGATCTAGGGGAAAAGCCAGAAATCAGATGGATCTAAATCCAGTGAGTATGGAGGCTCGTGTAGGAGTGAAATGTTATTTTCGGTGAACAATCGATGTGTGGGATGGACCGTGTTCGGGATGAAATAACTATCCTCCTTGCCATTTAACGGGTCGTTTTTTCGGATTGCAGTCTTTTCAAAACTTGCATGTACAAAGGGCCGTTAACAGTTTGTCCAGCTGGTACAAATTTACGGTGTACCACACCTCCGTTGTTAAAAAACGCAATAAGAAACACTTTTCTTTTGGATTCGACATGACGTAAAATCTTTATTATGATTTCTCTGTTATGAATTTCGGTAGTAAAACAATATAGAGGTAGTAAGCAAATAAATTAATTATATTGTGATATTAAAGAGTTACAACAAAATTCGTGAACTATTTGGCAGCCTGTTGTAATGGATTTATTGTTTTCAATATGATAATAAGATATTCTTAGGAATAATCTTTTGATTATTACATTGTGTTCTTTCATAATTGTTCTCTCACATTAACAAAATATAAAGAACATCTCTAAAATTATATCTTTCGAAAATTAAAAAAAATATGAAGAATTAAATTGAAGCTTGCTCTAAATTGCGTGTGTAATATAAATTATGAAGTGGTAAATTATAAAGTGAAATTATGAAGTAATGAATTATGATTCGACCTCTTAAGTAGGGAAGATGACCGGAAGCCCTGTACTGCGAGATGTTCTTCGACACGACGGGTGCAGGAAAACGGACGTATCACCACCTCAACGTGGTGCGCTGGTGGTACAGTGGCGTCCGAATAAGCCGGAGGTGCGTCAAAGGTTCAGTGATGTGGGCCCCCGAGTCCCGGCCTCACCCTCCTAAGCGCAGGTTTTCTGCGACGTCAGGAATCGACGTCAGGACTCAGCCAATGTTAGGAGCCGCTTCCCTAGGTGGTGAAATGACGACCCATAGACCAATCTCTGTTGCTCGACCAGGTCATCACCCCGGGTCGAGGCGGTGACGCTGAGCAACGGCTAGCGAACGGTGATAGGGCCGTTTCCGCAATTTATCTGGGGTGATGATGGAAGCGAGATCGAACTCCGAAGAGCAAAGTGCAAGGTGGCTCTGTTGTGACGTCTAGTTAGTGCGTGAGGCGGCGTGAAGCAACCCTCGGTAAGGGCAGGCGGCAGAGCGTAGTTACGGGTATGTGGACATACACGCATGGTCCAAAACCACCACGTCACCCTCTGCAACTGGAATAAATGTGTGTCGACCTCAATGGTCGGACAGAAAGAGGATTACCCGTTTTCACCAAGTGTGGTAGGTGCCTTGGAGTTCATCCAGGTCACTGTCGACCGTATCACCTCCTTGGGAGGATGTAGAGTCTTTCCATGGACTGTTCGATTACGAGGAACCAGACCGGTGGATCTCCTACTAACGCGACATCGATCAAGCCAAAACTCAAACCCTGGGTCGAAAAGCAATCCACCATGACTTTGCGTAATCAGAACTTTCTGCTCCTGATGGTTGGATCAGCAGGAATTTTAGAATTGACTTTCAAGCTACTAAACTCGATTGGGACCGCCTCTTTTGCGCTTTTGAGGCGCCTAGTTGGAATAGCCTAGTTAATTTTTAAGGAGTTTTTCATGACCTCCCGGTCCGATAGTAGTGCCTAACCTAACTGTCCGTTGTCTTAACATTTGTTCTGTTTTTGTGTGTTTGTTTTATATGTTATGTGTTTACGAATGACCCCTTGTTGAATCGACCGGCCACACCTACGTTCTGCCTTAGAAGTTTGTCGGAGGCAAACTTTCAGGGAGCCATGCGAAGACAACCTAGACCAGGACGTGCATATGCATTCAGGGACACATTTTCTCGAGGTATCGGGCTGGCGAGAGGCCCCTTCTTCTCACCGCAGCCGATGAGACAAATCGTTTTCTCCCTCCACAGGAGTCGATTATCGGAAGCTGCGGCATACCAAGAGTAGTTGGAGACGTCCGGCATACGGCCTTGGGCGCTGTTTCCTCTTTTGGGTAACGGCTTCGAAGCTGTCGGATGACTCCAGCGTCTCCCCAAATGTTCTATGGGGGTATGCTCTAAGTGTAGGCTTCGCCGCATGTCGCAGCGACCTTTATCGTCAATTCATTTGGGAGAATGGGAATGGTCAGCAGGTGGCGGCGCTTCCACGGTCGTAGCGCTTACAGGTTGACCCTCCTGGTCGAGTGCTTTAAAATTCCCTCAGAACTTGGGTACAGCGGTTGACGTGCCAGACGGGCGCCACTTAGCGCCGGGTGGCGCAGCTCGGTTTTACATTATAGCCATTTATTTTCTTAGCTATGTTTTGTTTAGCTATGTTTTGTGTCTCCTCATAGTAAAACATTAAAGTGTCCATCTTCGATATCTTAATAATAAAAAAAATATATATATAAAAAAAATATTAACATTTAATATGAACTAGTATTTCTGGAGTACCCTGTATGTATGTGAGTATAATATACATATAAATTTAGATATATTAAATCTAAACATACCCTTTTTATAAAACAAAATTGTGCGTGAACGTATGTAAGAAGTAATTCTAAATGTTTAACTTGATTTTTACCAAAGCGAAAACACAAGAAATTGAACGTGAAAATATTACAGTGGCGAATTTAATCGCATTTACCGTTTCTTTCATGTATTCGCAAATTCTTTTCAAATAAATCGTAAAATTGCTCGTAAAGCACAAGCACGTTCTCGTTTTAATCATTTTGAGTGGAGAAATTAGTGTTTTTCGAAGCATGACTGGAAATAGAACAGTGAAACTAAATCGTTTTCTGTTTATATAATCCATATTTCCATGTTACATATACGAGTTTCGTTAAAAGAAGTGATTTGTTAAATAATGTAAATGAGTATAAAATTTAAAAAAATTGTCAGACATTTAAAATGTTTTTCGTTCTAATCAGCAACGCAATGTAAACTTTTTTCTATAAAATTATACATTTAAAAATGATTGACATTTAAGAAGTCTGTTATGTAATCTATAGCTTTTATTGCAAGTTCTAATGGATGACATATATAAACAGAATTAGATTCATATTGAAATTAAACAGTGAAAAATGATTAGATTTTTATATGCATTTTTTAAAAGAAATACTCAATAATGTGAACGTGACTATATTTTAATAGAGTTGTATCTTAAATGAGTACATTGCATGATCAAATATATGTAACTTTACGTATACATAAATATTATCTTACCTTTTTAATAAATACATATTTTCGATTTCGAGTGAAATTGTTTAACTAATGCACATGTACATTTTGAAAATATCGTATTCGAATTACTTAAAGAAGTCGAATTATACACTTAAAATTGAATTAGTTACAATTCACGCTGGATATATCCAATGCATGAGTGTCTCGTTCATTTACATTTCTTGGCGCACAACACTATGACATGGACCCATTTCTAAAACGGACATTATATAAAAACAAAGTACATTCTATAAAAAGTGAGTTAGTTTGCCTTCTGGAATTAAAAGCTAATCTAAAAGCTCGGATCTATTATCAGTTGAACAAGTACTCAAAATTTACTATACTTTGTTTATATTTGAATATTCATTGATGACGTGCACTGTTAAAAATTTGCAACAAACTGTCCAGTCATTTGACCGTTTTTGTAGAAAACGGTTACATAACCGTAATTTAACTCTATTCTGACCATAAAATGAGCAATAATACGGTCATAATAGAGTTAAATTACGGTTATGTAACCGTTTTCTACAAAAACGGTCAAATGACTGGGCAGTTTGCTGCAAATTTTTAACAGTGTGTTATCAAGTAAAATTTTGATGGAATCTTTAAATAACTAAATATGTGTATAAACAAGCTATATTGACTAATTCTATTTCAAAAACTTTTGATTTTTCGTTTTTTTTTTTTTTTTTTTTTTTTCAGGGGAGCGTCATATATCATTTGGTTTTTGGTGGTAAAGAAAATAAAAATTATTGCATGTACAAGATATAAACAATACTACAGTCACAGACATTAAAATTTAGCAACAAGGTAGGTAAAATTTATAACAATAATACATTATTTTTATGTCTAATACATCATCAGTATAAACAAGTTGGAAATTGTACGTCAAAGGTAACAAATGAGGTGCGTTTGTACTATAGCTAGTTATATAAATATTCAGATCTTGATGATTTTTAATTCTGTGAAATGAATTATATCGTCTGAAGATTAATTTCAGTAATAAAATATCTCGTTCACTTGATGATTAATAAACGGAAGCTCCTATAATAAGAAAGCTCCGAATTTTTAAAAGAATTAAAATTTCTTAGTAAATATTTTTATTAATATCTTCTAAAGTATTGATTCGATTTTCATAAAATTTGAAATGTCTCGACAAAATTCTGCAAAACTAATATACCTTAAAATGCAAACCGTTTGGTTGGATAGTTTTTGCGCAGTTATATGCGGACAGACAGACGGACGGATCAGACGACGACTATAGGTGCTACGTATTTGTATAATTACGAACGCACCTAATAAAAAAAACTCATAGTTGAGTTGATAAAATACCATCATTGAGAATATCGAGTTGAATTTTTATTTATAGTGATGATTTGACAATATTGTATTACTGTAGAGAATTGTAATTACATTACTGTTGAATTGTAATGTCTGTCAATGAGTAATGGTAATATTCTGTATAATGAAGTAATGACGTTATCTTTACCAGGGCATCCAACCCGGGCTTCCCGGGATAGAGAATAAATGTGAAAACCAATTATTTTTGTTATTGAAAACTCTAATAGATTTTTTACATTTAATTTTTTTTTTCAGATTGCACCTAACACCAAAAAGCATTTTTATATGAAATATGTCAATTATATATTCAAATAAAATTTTGAAATTTATTAAAAGCGCAATTTCCTATTGGCCTCGTGCTAGAAGTTAATAGCCGAAGAAATCGCTAAAAATTTCGTTATCTACACTGTAAAAAAAAATTCCTGAAGTTACTAAAAATTTTTTAGTAAATTTGTATTCCACAGAACTTTTCAGTAACCAGTATTATAAACCGGAATCGTTGCTAGCTGTTTTCTAGTAAATTTTACAGATTTTCTTGTAACTGAGTAAGAATACACAAAATGTTTTAGTAATTGCAAGGATCAATGAGAAAAACTAAAATTTTTTAGTAGATCGACCAATTTTTTTTTTTTTTTTACAGTGTACGGAATTTTTTTTATTATTATTCTGATAATTTCAGCGGTTTAAAGCGCTTATTTCAATTACATGTTTGTTAAATTTGGGTTTTATTTGCACTATTTTATTTATTGCTTATTGAAGTTTTAATTTCGTTATTGAATATTAGTTGGAAACAAATGCTGAACTTTTTATATTGCTTAAAGTGCAAACAGATTAATATTTTCTAATCGGCTGCAAGCGGTAGAGATAGATTAAAAAAAAAGTCTTGCTTTCAATGTAATTTAAATACCATAATAAATGAGTAAATTGCGGTACAGTTTTCAAACAAATTGCATTTGAAAGTAGATTTTTTTCCCTATATAACGATCTAAAAATAAAAAATATGCGATGTTTAGAAATTTAAAAAAATTGCAGTAGCAAAAATCACAAAACCGAAATTTCATTGTCAAGTGTTGTCATTCGCAAAATTACGTCAGCGTTATGCACGGACACGTTTGCCCTTTATAACATAGATAGATATATGAAACGCTAGGGTACGTGGTAACGGAAAAGTGGTTATTTCTCTTTTGCCGATGGCAACGAGTGGTTTGTTTTAACTAATTTGCAAATATTAAGAAAAAAGTATCTGAGGTATCGATTTAAAACTTATCACACACATGTAGAAAGATTTTTTGCATCCGAAAATCGAATTTTTGTAAAAATCGGGAGGTAGTTTTTTAATTTTTTTTTCAAAAACATTACCAGACGTTTGAAAAGGAAAGAAAATAGAGGGCGACGTCAAACTAAAATAACGCGCCATTTTTTTTTTCTTTTTTTTTCAAAAACATTACCAGACGTTTGAAAAGGAAAGAAAATAGAGGGCGACGTCAAACTAAAATAACGCGCCATTTTTTTTTTCTGTTCAAATGCACCATTTTGATTCCGTTGCAAAAGTTACCGATATTTGTTAAAGTTAAAGTTCATTGGTTAAATTTTGAGAGGGTGGGGAAGTTCGGTCGTAATGTAAATATCCTGTTAATGTTAAATATATATAAATATGGCGCCCCTGTCGGTGCAAGGCGGAACTAACTTATTTTTGCAGCACATGCGCAGCATGCCTGCTATACTCCGCCGTAGACAGTGCGGACCCGTGTTGGAGGTTTGTTCGGAAAGGGGTTTGTTTAGAACAGTGTGAGTCCTCTGGCGGTGGAAGGTGAAACTAAAAGATGTTTTAATCATTCGAAGTTCGTTCAGAACAATCGACGAGCGAAGCGGGCTTAAACCTGTTAGTTTTAAATATAGTAGCAGTATAACATATGTAAGTGCTGGAATGATGATAAAAATGATGCATCATTTTATGTCAATTATGTGTTAAAATATTAAACAAACATTGAAGCATATATTGAACCGATTTTTTTATCATGTGATCCATGCCTAGGTTTTAGCCGTGTTACTATATAGTATGTATATAGTTATTGTTTCTGTTTTCAAACAGAAGCGCCACTTGGTAATCCAATTTTTATTATACTTTCAAATAGCCTCCGCATGAACTTTGTGCATTTAAATATATGAAATACTAATATACTAAAAAAATATATCATTTTGCTCGTTAAAACCTCAAATTATACACTATCTATTGTTAAAGAAATTCACCATATTAATTTATAAAATGTTTTATTTTTTTAATATGCTTAATTATAAAGACACATATAATTTAAGTAAATACTAAAACTGTCCATTCAAATACGTTCTAAATCAGTTCACGGTATCTAAGGTGATTACTTGTACATTTGGTAATTAATTATTATTAAAAAATGTTGATAAAAAATGTAATCTTATATTATTACAGTATTACAGTCAAATTTCAGGTCATAGAACAACAGAAGGTGGGAAATATTTTTACACCTTCCCTCTTCTTCACATCCCTCAAGGGGTGAGGCGAAAAATATTGGTGGAAGGGGGCACAATCTGTGACGTAGAAATGCACTTTTTAGGGAATATTGTATTGTCATAGGAAATACATGCACATTTGAAAAAAATTACAGATTTTGAATTGGTACCATATGCATAAAAATAATCAAAACTTGGAATATATAAATTTTTACATCCATAAAAAATAAAGACTTTTGTGCATAAAAAATGCACACTTTTTGCGAAAACGGAGTATGCAGTTATTTTATACAAAAAATGTGCACACTTTCTGAAAACAAAAAAGATGCACTTTTTTGTATGCATAAAAAGTGCATATAATTTGCACACAAAGTGTACACTTTTTGAAATATTAAAAAATATTAACTTTTTTGCACAAATTGTGTACTATTGATACTTTTTTGCAAAAAAAGTGCAAACATTTTTTAGCTGGGTTTACCACACTGATTCATGTGTATATGTTGAAGATGTCTTGCATACGACTACTTCTCAAAAAACACAAAAACATAATTTCCCCTTAAAAAAATATAAAAAAAAATCAGAGAAAAAATATTGTCATTTGGATGAAGAATTCAACAAAGGTAAATAGATTTATAACAATATACGTTACTTTTACTTACCCATCATACGTAGTATTGGATAAGTCTTCTAATCGTTTTGAAAATCGAAGAAATTTTTTTGACGGATTTACATGTTTCAGACACTAGAGATTTCGAAAAACATATTTAAAAAAAAATGGAGTTTCGCCTGCTTGTGTGTGTGTGTCTGTGTGTGTGTCTGTAAACGCTCTATCTCCTGAACAAATTGAGATACAGACTTGAAATTTGGTATGTACTAATAGGAAGAACCATATTGAATTTCAGTAACCTCGATTATCCGGAACTATTTTTTCGAACTCTCGAAATATTCGTTCTGATAAAAGGTATATAAAATTTTTCGAAATTGCTTATTTTAAGGAGTGAATATAAAAGAAAATAAAAAACATACATTTTGCATAAAGAATGAAGTCGATCGGATTATTAGTTGCCGATATATTTGTAATCCTATTTTCCACACTCTTCGATTACTCATGACCCTGTATTTCAGTCAAATTTCAATTCAAACATGTATTTGAATTGAAAATGAGACGCTTAATCCGACGTAGTAAACCCTTAGTTAATATGATTATCAATTTTGAAGTTATAAGGATGTTTCTTTTACGCAAATGAGTGATAGAGCATTTAAAGGTTATGACGTCATCAAGCCACGATTTTATTCGAATTGCAATGCATTTTATAAATAGTTTACACATGTTTTATTTCCATATTTTATATTATGCATATCCATGATGGGCAAGTAGTACGGTGGACCCCAACGACTAGTTTTAAATTTTAATAATCTATCTCTAATGTCTAAAATACAGGGTGGGCTCAAAGTCTTGCACATTATATATATTCATTGTAAGAAAACTATTATAATTAGACATATGATCCTTTGGACACATTGTAAGTACTGTTATAAAATTTTTAATAAAACCACATAATTCAGCAAATTTCAATGTGTGCCCCCTTGGCAGCTCAGAGAATGTCAACGCGGTATTCTAATTCTCGCCAAGTGTTCGCTAACATGCCTTCTGTAACAGCATCTTTTATCCTATTTATATTGATATTAGCCTCAAAAGAAACAATCAAGAGGAGTAATGTCAGGAGAGTGTGGCGAATATGAAAACTATTATAATTAGACATATGATCCTTTGGATACATTGTAAGTACTGTTAAAAATTTTTTAATAAGACCACATAATTCAGCAAATTTCAGTGTGTGCGCACTTGCCAGCTCAGAGAATGACAACGCGGTATTCTAATTCTCGCCAAGTGTTCGCTAACATGCCTTCTGTAACAGCATCTTTTGTCCTATTTATATTGATATTAGCCTCAAACGAAACAATCAAGAGGAGTAATGTCAGGAGAGTGTGGATAGTATGAAAACTATTATAATTAGACATATGATCCTTTGGATACATTGTAAGTACTGTTATAAAATTTTTAATTAGACCGCATAATTCAGCAAATTTCAATATGTGCCCCCTTGGAAGCTCAGAGAATGTCAACGCGGTATTCTAATTCTCGCCAAGTGTTCGCTAACATGCCGTCTGTAACAGAATCTGTTATCCTAGCCTCCAGTTATTCAACGTCAGAAAGTGATGTGGCAAAGACTCTGTCCTTCATATAGCCTCAAAAGAAACAATCAAGAGGAGTAATGTCATGAGAATGTGGAGAGTATGGAAAATTCACTAATGCACGGCCTGTGATTTGACTCTGCTCATGTTATAAGCGTAAGTTAGTTGTGTGAATTATATTTCAAGATAGAGGTCTTTTGTTTCTAAGTGTATCTTTTATTTAATATCATATTCTGAAGATGGTCATAGAAGTCGACCGAAACGTCAATTTGATGTATTTTCAAAGTTTAATTTTACATAAATATTTATACACACCATTCAGTAAAAACACGTGGTTTACCTTACACAAAATTTTATATTCAATAATGTTTTGATGGTGTAACGGTCCAGCTCAATCATTGATTCACCAATGAATTTTCTAATACATTTTTGTAATCAGGGCAAGACTTTGTGCTCACCCTGCATATTATTCAAGTGCTAAATCTACAATAATATACATAATAGGGTGGGCTGAAAAAAACTTTTTTTGATTTTTTGATTCGCTATACCGCGGAAAACTTGCCTCTGGGGTAGCTTAGTATAATGCAAAAATAAAATAAATAAATTGTTACGTTTGGCGGTAGTGCATTGGCCCTAAAATTTGAGAAAATATAAGATTTTTATCATTTTCGAAGGGGGTGTGCGAGAATTTTTTTGTTTTGTTTTTTGATTCGCTATACCGCGGAAAACTGGCCTCTAGGTTAGCTTTGTATAATGCAAAAATAAAATAAACAAATTGTTACGTTTGGCGGTAGTGCATCGGCCCTAAAATTTGATTATTCGCAGCACATGTGGTGGTGAAAGTGCAGCAGTGTTATAGTGAATCATTTTAATGTTGTCTGTAGTTAGAAAATTGATTTTCGGTGGTTGAAAACTCCTGACTAACTTTTTTTTATAAGCTAAGTTTCTATCCATTATAATTTTTCTGAAACCTAACTCTATTATATGATTCCTTTTATCTACTATCATACTAAAAAGCTAGTTTTCTGGACGGGCAAAAAATACGTTTCTCTCAGTTACTGGGTCAATGACTTTCAACAAGTTTTTGGGCTGTAATCTGGAAGATTTTATAACTTCAAATACATGTTCTGGTCTTTTTGTGAAGTATTTACTTTTTTATATAAAACCATCGAGGTATATTTGACTAAGAGAAAATATACTAAGATCTTGCTCTCGTCTGTTGTGTTTTCAATACCTAAATACAATCGGAGAACTCTGTTCGTCGTTGTTAACCACCTTGAGCGAGAAAGTGTGCCAGGTTCACGAACAGATAAATCCTGAAAACATCTACCTGATTTTATAGCAAAACTTATGTCCAGCATGTACTGCTCACCTGTGTGCGTTGGTCATGTTTTACCCTCTTCAAGTTCTGCTCAAAACATTTCCATTGTAGCATACTTTCTTATTTGACTGAGGCTAGATTTTCACTACATGAACTGAACGTGATTGGGTGTGATGGAACAGTTACTAATATGGGGTGGAAAACCGTGTTATTCGCACAATTTAAGAACAAGTTAAACGACCACTACAGTGAAGGGTGTGCCTCTTACATTTCAATGAATTGCCATTCCGACATTTTTTTCAAACTTTAGATGGTGAAACGACTGGGTCACAATCATTTCGTTGTCCGATTGGCTCACAGCTCAGTAAATGTGAAAAACTCCCAGTAGTAAATTTTGACAGTGTTGAGTATGAGATTCCAGAAATGGACAAGCAAAAGTTTATCCAAAGATAAGCTGTACTTGCTGAACATAAATTTTGATATAAATTCAGGCAGCTGTCCTGAAGAATTAACTGTTCGTGAGCCGGGCACACTGTCCTACTAAAGGTGGAGAACTGGGGCGTCAGAAAAAGTCATCGGCTCCAATTCCAGAGATGGTTTTATAAGAACTATACTTATTTCAATATCGTCAATGCCTCGTTTTTCAAGCTAATCCTTGTTCAAACTTAATTAAATTATATCAAAAGAAAGTAAAAACAAGTAAAGTATCATATTTCATTACAAACTGAATATTTACACAATCAGAAAAATGATTTTTGGTTTCAATGGAAATTTGTCATTTTTTTTATTTTTTTTAACTTAATACTCTTCTAATAGATTGTAAAATGAACTATTTTTGTTTCATTAATTTGTCATTTCTATACTTTGTTCTACTAAAATATGTCTATATCTACTTGTTATAGAAGTTATTTATTTCCATTTATTAGAAAAATTAAAAAAAAAGTATATCATTTTTTCGAATTTTAGGAACGATTCGCTACCGCAAGACACGAAAATCTATTTATTTTGTTTTTGCATTTTACTAAGTTACCCTAGAGGCTCATTTTCCGTGGTATAGCAAATCCAAAAACAAAACAAACTAGTCGGATGTGCC
Source organism: Maratus michaelseni (assembly GCA_963931845.1). Classification (NCBI taxonomy): domain Eukaryota; kingdom Metazoa; phylum Arthropoda; class Arachnida; order Araneae; family Salticidae; genus Maratus; species Maratus michaelseni. The sequence goes on along the minus strand of OZ007590.1, from coordinate 102,964,248 downwards.
AATCCCAAAACTTTCTTCTATCTCAGTCATGTTTATACTTCGAAATTCGCTATCACATCGCCAATAAAATCAATATTTTTCGTCATTCTGTTGTACGTCAGCTGCTTGCGAATCGTCGGGTTACAGGGATGTGAACAATCGATGTATACTAAACTACGAAAAGTCCTTCTGGCTTGAACGACAGGAATAGATAGCCTCCCTATTCCTTTGTTTTACGACTTTAGCTAATTTTACTGGAAAACACGAAGGTAAAATGCGTGGAACCTAAATAAAGAAGACTCAATCCCAGTTCTCGTCAACATTTGAATTTGAATGAGAATATCTCCAAATTAGTCCTCTACAGCCAAGTTGGCTTCATTTATGGCAACTTACTTTGGTCGCCAAATTTGTCGATATTCCGCAAACTGTCGCCAAGTTTGGCGATAATTTGATGTTGGCGAATATAAATATATAGTGATAAGCATATAATAGGATTAATGGTTACAACAATGAAAGAAAATTTGTCGAAACCATGTTAACTAAAACTCATAAATTAAACCCGTTTATGGATGAATTCTGCTGTCTTGTTTGAAAATGTCAGCCACCCTAAAATTTCAAACCGCTCTATCTCAGCCATTTTTTAAGATAGAAGCAAAACAAAAACTGCTCCGGGTTCTCCGGATCAAGGCCGAACATTTAACGAAAAAAAGTTTTAGGATTTCTATTTTTTTTTAATTTGCACATCTTTTTTAATTTTAAATCTTTAAATGGCTATCACATCGCCCCCTTTCGTCGAAATATCCCCAAATTGTAATAGAATCTGCTTACCATAGCCAAAAACAGAGAGAAAAAAATGTGGTTCAATTTGAAGCATAACTTCATACACTTTTCGATGATACAATAGTTAAAATGGAACAAAAATATCGATCACAGCGCCCCCTTTCGTCGAAATATCCCCAAATTCTGACAGAATCTGCTTGCCATAGCCAAAAACATAGAAAAAAATTTTTGTTCAATTTGAAGCATAACATCATACACTTTTAGATGGTACAGTAGTGAAAATGGAACAAAAATATCGATCACAGCGCCCCCTTTCGTCGAAATATCCCAAATTCTGATAGAACCTGCTTGCCATAGCCAAAAACATAGAAAAAAAAATGTGGTTCAATTTGAAGCATAACATCATACACTTTTAGATGGTGCAATAGTGAAAATGGAACAAAAATATCGATCACAGCGCCCCCTTTCGTCGAAATATCCCCAAATTCTGATAGAACCTGCTTGCCATAGCCAAAAACATAGAAAAAAAATGTGGTTCAATTTGAAGCATAACATCATACACTTTTAGACGGTACAATAGTGAAAATGGAACAAAAATATCGATCACAGCGCCCCCTTTCGTCGAAATATCCCCAAATTCTGATAGAACCTGCTTGCCATAGCCAAAAACATAGAAAAAAAATTTGGTTCAATTTGAAGCATAACATCATACACTTTTAGATGGTACAATGAAGACACACAGACGGACAGACGGACAGACAGACATTTTGTAAAAACTTCGGAATCTCTGACCTCTAAAACGTGTAAATCCGTTGAAAACTGGAAGTCGAAAAAAATTTCGATTAAAATACTTTCTTCTATTATAGATAGAAGAAAGTAAAAAGTTCTTGCACTCCCCCTTAAAAATGATAAAAATCTTATATTTTCTCAAATTTTAGGGCCGATGCGGTACTGCCAAACGTAACAATTTATTTATTTTATTTTTGCATTATACTAAGCTACCCTAGAGGCAAGTTTTCCGCGGTATAGCGAATCAAAAAACAAAAAAAAGTTTTTTTCGGCACACCCTAATATATAATTATTCACAATTATTGCATTTTGCTTTATTGGTGAGAAATAAACAAGGCTAACGTCTATTTAAGATAAACCTAGAATAAAATGATCCAATTTCAAACTGTTTTTAAAAATTAAATTTTGAAATTATCTAGGTTATTATCATGTCAGTAGATTAAAAAAGTTCCCCTAATAAAGAAATATCAGCTTATTTTTGTAAATAAAAGACATACTTCAATACCCGATATTATTAAGTACTTATTTCTCATAAGTTAATATTTTTTAATACATTTCAGAATAGCTATTCGAATAATTTTATTTTTCCATTATATAATGATGAAATTTTTATTTATTAATAAATCTCTAAATTACCTTAAAATGATTTTTTCAATTATAACTTTGAAAGAAATGTGCTTTTGTACATTATTTATAATCTATTTCTAAACATTATATTTTTTATTTTGGTGTAATTTCGATAAACTAAATAAACATACATTTTGAAACACAACAGCATTATATAAATACATTTAAAGAAAAAATTATTTACATCTTATTAGCATTAATTTTTAATTAAAGAAATTGAAATAGTTATAAAAATAAAACAAATCAAAAATTTTCCGAATTATATGTACCAAAATAATCTTTTTGTCTGTTTTATCTAATATTTTATTCAACAATTTTACAACTAATTGTTCATTACTTGCTTATATCTTAGACATTACAATAAGTATACTTTTCCGTTTCAGATCATTGTTTTGGAATCCAACATAAAATTATTAAATACTGATGTTGCATTTTCAAACATTAATCAGTGACAGGCTTTTTTAAAATTTATTTTACAAGTAAGAAATAATCAGAATGTATTGCAATTTTAAAATAATCAGAAAATTTTGCATTAAAAGTGTGAAACCTTTTTCCTGAGAAAGAACTTCTCACATTTTATATATTAATTCCTAAATCAATGATAAAATAGAAAGTCAAATATAAAATAATCAGAAAATTTTTATTAAAAATGTGAAACATTTTTCATGAGAAAGAAATTCTCATATTTTATATTTTAAATTCATAGATGAATGATAAAATAGAAAGTCCAATTTTGTAGTCGCTTTCTTTATTAGTTCATTTAAAAAGATTAAAATGTCAATTATTTTTTAAATAAAATACCCAATATCTCATAGCAGCATTAATACAATTTACTGGAATTTTTTCAAAACATTTTTTTTTTAAATTTATGATAATTTTGTCATTTTATGTCATTGCATTTGGTTTCATAAAATATTGTTTTATTTCTTCTTTTAGTTGCAAAATATAATGATAATGATAAGTTCGAAAGAGAGCTAGTGAATAATATATTTTTGTTTGTTATTATTAGCACCATGTTATGTTTTTATTAACTACATATTAAAGAATAAATATAATAAATTTCAACGATTAAGAACAAAAATCTTCTTATTTCTTAATCTGCGCAATTAATTTAATTAATATTTTAAAAGAAATGAAAAGGATTTTTAATTTGGTGAGATTTGTCTTTATTGTTTCATTATATTAGCAAACATTGAATTTGATTTTCTTATTTTAATTCAATTGTGTTTTTCACATTGTCACAACTGTGTCTCAGAAGTAAAATTTAGGCGGTATATTATTTTGTTGCAGAAGGGTTTCAATTTAAATTCTAATATATCGCCACTAATTTTGCATAAAAAATTCCATTAAAGTGACAATATAATAAATTATAACACCTTGTAATAATATATTTCTTTTAAATGCTAAAAAGTTTAAATTAACAACATAGTAAAAATTAAAAAAATATATTTTTTAAAAGTACATGAAAATTAAATGATGGCATTTTAAATAATAACTTCAAAGACCGTGTAATTGTGGAATATTCTCTTATTTATTTATTTATTTATTTATTTATTTTGTTAGTGGCTCGAAGTGAGCCGAAACAACCTAAATACAACCTAATAAAAGTTATTTTACTGTATATTTATTATGTTGTAAATTTACACTTTTTAGCATTTTAAAGAAATAGTTTCAATTAAAGTGTTTCAAAATAATATTTTGTATTATTGATTTAAGTATAGCAAATTTAATCATGGATTTTATGCACAACTCGACCTGACATCTGCGCCGCTTTTGCCGCCGCACACTATGACGAAATGGATTTTTTACAAACTTTAACAAAGTTGTTTTCAGTGCTTATCGAATCGGTTCACAATTCCTAATTACGACAGATTTTGTTAAATTTATGCAGAAAGTTTATTTTACACATTTTTTTAATTCAAATATCTCAAATTTTACCTTTTTAAACAAAAACAAAATTCATATTTATTTATTATTATTTTTCATAAGGTGTAAGTTTATCTTTTTTAGGCTTAACACCAAAAGCAGCCTTGAATTACAAACCAAGGGGCGAAAAGGGACAGAGGAAGCCCATGAAAGAGATGGACTGAGGCCGGAACAGGCTTATAGCCTTAAACCATGTTGTGGGATGATGATGATTTAATAAAATTCGTGCAGAAGCAATTTTTTTACAAGGACTTTCATTCTATCAAACACCACCAAAGTTGCACCTGGATGCCGAGCATTTCTCACTCTTCAAACGTTACTGAACAGGAATGACTCAATGATGAAACCAACGATTTTGCGGAATATAGCGATATCTTGACTTTACGTAACGAAATTGTTGAAAAAAAAACCCTAAATCCATACATAGACATTAAAACCAATTAATTAAAAAAAGTAGACTAGAATACTGCTCACAAGACGAAACAAATAATTTACAACAATATAAAATATTGGAATTACATAACAATTTTTTTCAGTTATTAATTTTTGGTTTTGACCTGTATTTTCTACTTCCCCGATACATTTCCTTCTCAAAACGGGGCTAGGCGGAATGTAAGGGAAAATATATGTAAAGTTTCTCATGCTATGGTACTGTAATTAGTTGACAAACATTGGGAAAATACATAAAACTTTCACCTGTCGTTGAAATTCGTCATATCGGCACACTGTGCACCGCTGACATACGGATCGTTACGGAGCATAATAAATTGAAAAGATGACGACATTTTGTAGTTTTAATTTTGTATAATACTTTTAATACTAACAGAAAAATAGGAAGCTGGTTTCAAGAACCCTTGAAGAATTTTCGTACTTTATTGGGGGTTTATTCAAATATTCTAAGTATATTTATTTGGAATTTTTAATGAATTATACATTGAAGACTCCCCTTTTCATACTAAAAAGTATAATTGTATAACACAATCAGTGTCATTTTTTGAGGAAATATTTAAGAATATTTCTCTGTAATTTTCCTAATACGTGAATAGTAGTTATCAGTTTCCAAATGTACAGTAGATATTATTTTATAACAGTTTCTCCCGAGTACTGTTGTAAAAGCGTAGAAAATTTAATTGGTAAAAATAATTAATATATATATTAAGATGAAACCCGTCAAAACTTGACGGCAAACAACTTGATAGTACAATTAAAATATAGCTAATTTAAAATGTTTGAAATTTTTGCAGAATAATTCAGATAAATAAAAAACCCACCTCGAATTAAAGCTAGGTTGAGGACCAGCAATTGGCTGACAAGGAGAGTGCCAAGCTTGGTAATCACAGATTTTGATTATTTTTACATATGTTGTAGGGTAGAAGCCTCTTAGTCTCAGGTTCAATGGATTTTATACAACGCTCCTTAGTTCCCGAGAAATGGGGGGGTGGTCTAATATTATAACACAACTTAAATACGTACTTTGTAACAAAATAACTGCATTGGTCGTAGCTTAGTTGGTGTGGCATCTGCTCGTTGTTCAGAGGGCCCGGGTTCGATACCGGAACGCGCTACGTTTGTTTTTCTCATTTTTTTTTATAATAAATATACTTGTAATTATAATTTAATAATCTCAATAAAAGAAAATTAACATAATTAAAATTTAATTTAGCATTTTTGATTTTTAAACCATTACTAAACATTTCTCATCATTTAAAGAGCATTAAAAAATTGATCTATTATTGACTATTAAATTTCAAAAATCGTTATAAAGTCAAATCAGCATATTAACTATCGAATTATAGAATTCTTCTCCCATCGTAATAGAAAACGAAGATATTTCAGATGCTGGATTATTTGTTAAAAATTCATTGTTTTACAATAAAATTTTACAGTACTTCAACGCATTTGTGACATCACTTTTCTGATTTTCATCGAATCCCGACACTTTAGATTGATCTTCTTGTGAACTATAGCTTGCTTCGTCCATTTTCATACGATTAGGAGTTGTTATAGAATGATACCACTTGTGCGATAAAGATTGAAAACAAAAAACACTTAACTGCATCAAACTAAAAAAAAGAAATAACAAAAGTCTGCTGTGGCTCCCTCTAGTTACAATAAAATAAAACATAAATATGTTGTAATTTAATTCTTATGCTAAATTTTAATATAATTAAGCTTCTTACTTTAAAAACAGAGTAGTATTATCATCGCATTGAATTCCCTTGTTAAGGCAAATTATAAATGATGTTTCTTTACAATCACGAATCGACACAATTATTCAGAACCGTTGCATTGATAAAGCATATATAGAATACATTTTCAAAGTGATTTTAAAAAAATCAAAAATACTAAATTAAAATTTAATTATGTTAACAATTTTTTTATTGAGATTATTAAATTATAATTAGAAGTATATTTATAAAAAAAATGAGAAAAACAGACGTAGCGCACTCCGGAATCGAGCCCGTGCCCTTGGAACAACGAGCAGACGCCATACCAACTGAGCTACGACCGACTCAGTCCTTACGTTACAAAGTAAGTATTTAAGTTGTTGTATAATATTAGACCCACCCCCCCATTTCTCGAGAACCAAGGAGCGTTGTATAAAATCCATTGAACCTGAGACTAAGGGGCTTCTACCCTACAACATATATAAAAAATAATCAAAATCTGTGATTACCAAGCTTGGCACTCTCCTTGTGAGTTACACTGGCACAAGCACTCACAGAATTTCTTTTATCTGACACTTTTCCATTTACTGGCACAACAGCGATAAATCATACACAATTGTCATTACACAACATCAGTGAATGCAAAATGCATTTATATACACAACACACTTTTCCATCTATTGATCCGATAACCATTTTGTCATTATAGTGTATCTAAATACAGTTTGTGATATAGGACAAAATTAATACTCACCAATCGGCGAGTAATACTGAAAATTTGACGATTGACTTTATTGCCTCCACTTGCCAAACTTAATAGTCACACTCGCCAATTGCGATGATTGAATGGAAAATGCGATTTTTTTTCCGCTGTCGCTTGACGGAGATTTTCCTGAAACCAATTGGCGAATTTTCCGATTTTCTCCCGAAATTATTTGACGAATTTTGTTATTTCTTTTCTCGGAGCCATTTGACGATATTCGCTATTTTTTACCTCAGACCATTTGACGACATTCTCAATTTTTTTACATGAGACCATTTGATGAATTTCGCATTTTTTTCGCTATCAATTGACGAATTTCGCAATTTTTCTGCTATCGATTGACAAATTTCGCGATTTATCGAATATCGATTTTTACGATTTTTTTCCATGAACGTTGGACAAATTGTGCACTATTTTTCCCGCTGACTTTTACGAATTGCACATTTTTTTTTCCTGCTGATATTTGACGAATTGTGCACTTTTTTTCCGCTGTCATTCAATGAATTTTGCAATTGTGTTCCGCGACTGTTAGATGAATTTCACGATTTTTCCCTGGAGACCATTTGACGAATTTCGAGATTTTTTTTCTGAGACTATTTGACAAATTTTTTCACGACAATTTCACGAAATTAATTTTTTTCTCCGCAATAATTTTGCGAAATTCACTATTTTTTTCACGATCGATTGACAAAATCTGCTATTTATTTCCGCGAATCCTTGACAAAATTAGCTTTCTTTTTTTTTGCAGTTATGTGACGAATTTTCGTGATTTTTCAACAACTGATTGACAAATTTGACGACTTATTAACCGAGAAAATTTGCCGAATTTCCTGATTTTTTTTCCGAGACCATTTGACGAATGTCACGATTTCTTTGCCAACACCATTTGACGAATTTCGCTATTTATTTCACAATCGTATGACGAATTTCGCAATTTTTTTATCAAGTATTTGGAAATTTGTTACTGTGCAGTGCTTAAAAAAATTCCATGTACTGGCCAGTGTCCAGTGAGTAAAAAAGTTAATTTTTACCTATAGTTTGTGAGTAATCAATATCAGATAATGCTAACCATATATGATTTATCGGTGTTCTGTCAGTAAATGGAAACATCTCTTAAAGTTTTGCATTGCATACTTTGTTTATGCATACACATATGCATAGGGTTCGTAAATAACATGATATTTTCAAAACAATCTGATATTTTATGTATATATTAACGAAGCGATGATTCTTTAGGATTGATGAGATTCATATTGTTGATCGTTCTATGGCGTTGGCAAGTTTGGATTACTATTAGCTTGGTTAAGTATTATCAGGTATTTTTTCATTTTATCTTTATTTATTTTGGTTTATTGAGTTCATGAACAAAGAAACAAATTATCCATTTCTATGTTCATGATTCAGTTCTTTGGATATCTTTTGTTTCTTCGTATAATGTTAGCAAAATTATTTAGTGCGCTGTTTGTGAAAATTGGAGTAATTGTAAAACACTGGTGATTTTTTTTCTTTTTATGTCGTATTAATTTTACTACTTTAAATATTTTAAACCTTAAAGTAATGGTCGAGTTTTTATTAAGATTTTCTTTTTCTTTTTTTTCTATTTTGTAGAAGTTTATATTACTTGAAAAAGCTGAAATTTCATTTTTTGAATATAATATTTCAAATGTTTTAATAGTTACATTCGGTAAACTTAATACTTTCATTAGTCTGTTCAATTAGCATTTTATAAGATAAACCAGAGTGACTGCCTCACACAGTCCATCCTTTTTCTTGGCCAACTATTGTTGAGTGAGGAATATTAGATTTCCTATGACCCTGTTATTGACATTTTTTAACATCCTCGACAGCTTGTTTAACTTCTTGGACTTTTTTTGAAGCTTTCTTACGCATTTTGTTATCTAGAAATTATACCGGGAAACAAAGGTAAAAATACTAATGGATCGCCACTTTATATGCGTTCGTAGTTATGTAAATACGTAGCACTTATAGTCATCTCTGGTCCATATTTGGTCGTCTGTCCGTCTCTTTGTCCGTCTGTCTGTCTCTTTGTCCGTCTGTCTGTCCGTCTGTCCGCATTTAACAGCAAAAAAACTATCAAACCGATTGGTTTGAAATTTCATATATATAATCGTTGCACGGTTTTGTCGAGTCATTTCAAATTTTACCAAAATCGAATCAAAATTTAAAAAGAGATTAATAAAAGTTTTTTTTTATTATATTAAATCCTAATCTATATAATAAAAGCGCAAGTCATGTGACTGAGGAAAACCAATCTAACCATTTTTTTTTCATATGCCAAGCGGCTATTTTTATTCAAAATTATTTTTTCGAATAAAATTGTATAAAAGCTACATTTTTAGAAAGATCATTAAAAAAATTTTTTGTTGAGAGCTGAGTTACATTAAAAAATGTATAGATTTTGAAATAACTTCAGTGGAAATTAGGCTAACAGCCGAATTCTCAATCCATTAAAGTAAAGAAACATAAGAAATTAGCTCTTCGTGAGAAACAGAAATATTAAACCATGTAGGTAATCATTTGCAAAGCAATATCTCCTTGGTTAATTATGCAGCGCTGTCTGGTGTTGAAAAGAATATTGCATCTGTAAACGTGGCATACGTAATAATAATTTTAAAAAAAGCTTGCTCATTTCGCTTATAACAGACAATACAATTCATTTCACTGAAATAATAACGATGATTTTTTGTAGTGTAAAACTAGTTATAGTACGAACGCACCTCATTTGACACGTTAACGTACAATTTCGAACTTGTTAATAGATCGTAATGATCTTGAAATCTGCTAAATCTACTATCCATAAAATCTCTGATTTATCTAATGCTTGTTTTCTCCTGAGTTATTGTTAAGCTGTGCTTTAGAGTGGCAACAATAACTATGAGCGAAAGAAGTACCTGTGTTCATTTAAGAAACATTTGTGTATTTTGAGAAGGAAGGATTCCTCGTATAAATTTAAAATACCTGTTTTCAAAAGGAAATAACCATTTGGAACAACCATGTTTATACTGTAATAAAAATATCTTATAAAAATTAAATGAAATAATAACTAAAAATATTAATTCTGAACACTTATCTTGATCCCCATTTTTCTAGGAGTTTACAGACAGGACAGTTTTGCGTTGTCTCCTACTTCTTGATTAGAACCGAATGATCATTTTTAGGGTTTTCCTCCTCTCACGAAACTCTATTATTCCCGCTACGTTATCTTTTCGTCTCAGAACCGGTTCTAAGAATCTATATAACTTACATACATGAAATTTTGTGTACTTAAACATGATAAAAACCGGATTATAGAAAAATTGGCATATTTTAGCATTTTGAAGGTCTCTATAGAACATGTTTAGTTTTGAAACTGATTTTTTTTAGGTATCGCATTTAGTCCACTTGACAGATTTTATTACGATAGAGTATAATAGCGGGCTTCGACCGCTATCGGACCGTGTTCAGATTTTCGAAAAAATGAGAAAAATAGATCGCTAAAATAGACCGGTCGAGAAAAATAGACCGGAACGAGAAACTAGTTTTAGGAAAGTGAAATTTATTTGGATTGATTAAAGAAAGGATAAAGTGTTATTGGAATATGTGTGGAATAAGTGTGAAAGGAGTATTAAACGAAACTTTTTGTGCGGTCTTCGATCACACTTACCCACTTGTTCTTTATACTTTCTTCAATATACACCGGTATTATTAAGTCATTTTGTTTTATTAAATTTCCATAAAGTCTCGAATTCTTCTTTATTTAGTATTTAAAACACGTAATTAAGTACTTAGCCAAAGAAAAACATTAATGTGGAAATTCCTATATGTATTAAGTTAACAAAGTTCGATTATTCAGAGTTTTTGATGTTAAACATAAATTTAATTTAATATAAAAAAAATTCAACATAATATTACTGTAGTACATATATAGAAAGCATTTCCGAATTTAAAGAATCCAATTAATCTGAAATAGGTGTACACAAAAATCAGACACCAAAATGCGAATATATTTTTAGAACAACTGTAGTTGAAAACGTCTCGCTTTTTTCTGCTTTCAATTCCGGCAGAAGACACAGTTCTTATCCTATGTCGTGAAGTCGATGGGGATATATATATATATATATATATATATATATATATATATATATATGGGGTTATGTGGTTTCAAAGGAAAAAAATATAATCTCGATTTTAGGTTTCTTCTTCGCAATTAAGAAGTGCTGTAGAGTTTTATAATAAATGAAGTATACAGCAGTGGAAAATCATCCTACAGGAAAAACTTTAAATGCTATAATGATCTCGAAGCTGCAGTGACCGCCGGTTGCATTAAAAGTCCCGCCTGCGCGAAAACCGCATGTCGGTGTCTTAAACTTATTGAATTTAGCTTTTTTAATTTTTCCGGCGACATCTTCCGTAATCGGGTATTAAGCTACCGTTCCGGTCGAGTGTTGAACGATGTGATGTGGAGTCGTCTGAGGTTATTATTACCTTTCATGATCAAATCGAAATTCTACAAATTATATATGTTAAGTTTGTTAACTTAAGTAAAATACTATTTATTGTAAAAAAAAAAAAAAAAAAAAAAATATCTACACAATCTCTTCTAAATCCATTATAATATAACAACAAAAATTAAACTGCAAACATTATTTTTTGAACTAAACTTTTTCTTCCAAAAGAATTTCACAGATTCCGTTTAACTTTATTGACAGAAATTGTTCTTTATTTTTTTATTTGTTTATATATTTTTTGTGCATCTGAACAATTTTTATAAGATCAGCAAAATTTTTAATAGCATTTTTTTTTATCCCAACACCCATTTCATTTATATTTTTTCTATTGTTTAGAAAAAAAAAGCACAAAGTAAATATTTCTAATCCTGTTATTGACTTTGGCGTTTAAGTAATGGTCTCTGCTGGAGTGTTATTGAAAAATATTTTGTGGTAAGATTGGAAAATGTTTTTATATCTTTAAGAAGGATGATAATAAATTACATTTTCTTGACATTTACTCTAAACAAAGTCATTAAATTTTGTCTGCTATTTGTAGAATAGTTTGAATTTGTTTTTTAACTGCTATGTTTCTACTAATATTATTTTTTTTGTTTTGTTTAATAAATAATGCTCTATATATTATACTTCAAAATGCACGGAAAATCTCTTTAGTGTTTCAAGAGAGGATTAAAAAGTATTTAAAAAGTGATATATAATAAATATTATTTCGAAAATCCAGTCGGTCTTTTGTTTAATGATGTTTACAGCACAGTAATTACTGCAGTGTTATTTTATTTTTATAACTGGCAATGTGTAATACATAATTCAGTAATAAGTGAGAAAATTAGTACCTTATTATATAAATCAAGCGAGTCCAGCTGCTATTATTTTATTTAAATTTTTTATTTTCTATTTCCATTCTATAAAAAAAATAATAAAACTAGATTAAAGAATATGAGGATTAAGTATGACTTTCATGTATATTAAATTTAAAGAATTTAAAAAAAAACACAGTTTAGTTTGGCTATTTTTAAAAAATTGCACTGGATTTAAACGCAAAATGTATTAATTCCTTAGAAACGCGTTGTTTTTTCATAGTGTTTTAATAGGGTACAAAAAGTTAATTTTATAAAAGACATTTGATATGAAAGATAAATAAAAATAATATACATTCTCTGATTATATATAACTCCATAGCAGAAATTTGAACATGCAGTATATACAAAAAGGTAGTGATACTAGTTATAGGCACTAAGGCAGTAATGGATACTTAATTTGAACTTGAAAAAGTAGGATTTGAAAATAGCTCGAAAATTTGCGACCGTCGTGGGTTTCCAGATATAACTATTGTTAACGCCACTATCTGCAGAGATTTTAAATTCAGAGCATCAGTTTTTGACAGAGGTGATTTTAACTTAAACAATGGGACCGGTAAGTCATATTATCGTGATTTCTGCTAGTTTGTATTAGGGTAAGTACATGTTTGTCATTATTTTTTGCTTAAGTGATTAAGCATTTTTTGTTTTTCTGTTTATTTTTACCTTTTGCTTTAAAATGGTTGAATTGCCATGAAATATCTAGAATTTTGAAAAGATTCGATTTTAAAGTAATTTATGCACCATTTAACAAACTCAAATTTACCGATCTCAAACATCCAATTGACATATTTTCACATTGAGGAATTTATAAGATATCTTGCGAGTGTGATAGAATCTACATAGGTCAAACTAAGTGAACCCTTAAGGTCCGCTTGGGGGAACGTAAAACCTTTGTTAAAAATTGTGACACTATACGATCTGCGATTGCTAACCTTTGTTAGTCTAGCGATCACAGTTTTAATTTTTCAGAATGTTCAATAATTCAGAAATGCTCATCAATTTACGACCTTGATTTTTGGGATGCTTATCATATATGGAAGAATTCAGACAACTTAGTTAATGATATGTCCAGTACACTAAATCTTTCAAACGTCTGGCTATCTTTCATTTAATTCATTCTCTTCGTTTCCCCTCCTTTGTTCCCCCTCCTTTCGTTTCCCCTCGTTGTATTTTTGTTTATTTTTACCTTTTGCTTTAAAATGGTTGAATTGCCATCAAATATCTAGAATTTTGAAAAGATTTGATTTTAAAATAATTTATGCACAATTTAACAAACTCAAATTTACCGATCTCAAACATTCAATTGACATATTTTCACATTGGGGAATTTACAAGATATCTTGCGAGTGTGATAGAATCTACATAAGTCAAACTAAGTGAACCCTTAAGGTTCGCTTGGGGGAACGTAAAACCTTTGTTAAAAATTGTGAAACTAGACAATCTGCGATTGCTAACCATTGTTGGTCTAGCGATCACAGTTTTAATTTTTCAGAAGGTTCAATAATTCAGAAATGTTCATCAATTTACGACCTTGATTTTTGGGAAGCTTATCATATATGGAAGAATTCAGACAACTTATTTAATGATATGTCCAGTACACTAAATTTTTAAAACGTCTGGCTATCTTTCATTTAATTCATTCTCTTCGTTTCCCCTCCTCCGCCCCTTTTTTTCTCCTCTGTACTTAAACTCGTCCAGTCTGGCCGGGTGTTTCTATTGGTCTCCTAATATTCGACAATCAGAAGAAGGCGGCTATGATGTATGAGTCACGTGTGGTCAGTAAAGTTTATTTCAGAATTGTAGCTGACGGAAGACCGGGTAGAGAATTTTTCGAGAAAGAGCTTCGAGTACCTTATTTGGCTAGTTATCGCCTTTTGATGTAGAATGGAAATAAAATTATGTGTATATGTGTTATGCTAACAAGATTTTTATTACGGGAAAATATAAATACGTATTTTAAACGATGTTAGCGATAACATTTTTCTTAAAAATATTTTTATGTTGCTGGTATTAGAAAATAAATTGGTTTTAGAAATGAAAATCTCAGTATAAACAAATGCGGACTAAAAAATTCTGGGACGCTTAGTGGTTTTTTAATAGACTCATTAATTAAAAATGAAATATAAAGTAAAGCATCTTTCATGCGTCGAATTTCCATGCCTTTTTTTTCATTTAAATGTTTTTAATCTTAAATCGAATTTTATTCCATTATATAGTAATGTTAAAATATTTGCTTATACGATACAAATAAATTCTTAATTTCATTTATACGTTTTCCATAGGATACTTCCGTTTAGATTGACTAAGTATAAAGTAACAAAAAATATTTAAAAAAAAAAATCTTTTCTCCTTTCTTCCGTTCTTTCTTTATTTTCTTTAATTTTTGTTGGAAAACAACGTTCATTTTCTCCTCTCCGCACATATGGCGCATGCGCGTACAGTTACGACGATGATGCTCCGGAAGACAGAGCAGTTGTTTACTTTAAGAAAGATGTCGGCGCTCAGTCGCATACGAGCTGTATATATTTTGTCTTTGTTTAATTGTAAATAAATGTCTTATGACGTGCTATTCTGCAAACTCTGCTTGCCTCATACACCTACAAATGGTTATGGGCTCAGAGACGCTACTTCACTGCGCTATAATTAGCAGAAATTATTTTTAATTCGAACATTCGGATTTTGAACTCTTAAGCCTAATCGAAAGTAAGAATTGTTCTTCATTCTGTTTATCATTTGCATTATTTCTGGCTGTGAGAGACTCTGCATAATTATGTCTCATGTAACGACAATTGAAAAGCTCGGAAAGGACAATTTTGATAGCTGGAAGCTTCAAATCAAAGCTGTATTAATCAAAAATGATCATTGGGATTACGTAATTGGTAAAGAAATTAAACCGGCTGAAGGAACCGCCGAAGAAAAGAAGTGGCTCCAAGCTGATCAAAAAGCTCGTGCAGATATAATTCTTTCTATAAATCCTAGTGAACTGAGTCATATAAAGCATTGTACGACTTCAAGTGCTGTATGGAATAAGCTGAAAGATGTTTATGAATCGCTAGGACCCGCAAAGAAAGCAACTGTGTTAAAACAACTTCTGTTTAGAAAAATGTCCATAAATGAAACGATGGCTGATCATTTAAATATTTTCTTCGAAATAGTTGATAAACTGAAAAATATGGAAATAGAAATCGCAGATGATTTATTATCAATTCTACTTCTATATAGTGTTCCTGAGAACTTCGAAAATTTTAGATGCGCTATAGAATCCAGAGATGAGTTACCTAAACCCGAATCTTTGAAAATTAAGATGCTGGAAGAATGGGATGCAAGAAAGGGAAAATCCACTCAGGATTCACAAAACGCATATTATATAGAAAATAAAAGAAATAATCAAGAACAGAAGAAGAATGAAAAATGGAAAATGAATCCAAACAAAAATTTTTCCTCGGAAAGGTGTTACCGAAATTTCAAGTGCAATTATTGTTCGAAAATGGGGCACAAAGCTTCCGAATGTAGAAAGAAAATAGCTGATAAAAAGCTTACATCTTTAAATAAAGGAAATCAAGGATCGATGATAGCCACTAATTATGAAAAACCGACTAGTATGGCATTTAATGACGCATATCAAGAGCCTTCTGCATGGTGTTTAGACAGTGGATGTACATCCCACATGTGTAAAGATAGAAATTTGTTTACAGAATTTCATCCTCGTACGAATTCTACTATACAGCTTGCAGTTGATCAAACAGCGAAAATTACATGAATAGGAACAGTTTTCATTACAGTACCTAACGGAAGTGGAATTACTAATCTCACACTCAAGAACGTTCTGTGTGTTCCAGAATTAAAGTGTAATTTGCTCTCAACATCTAAAGCAACAGCCAATAATCGTTCAGTTATTTTTAAAGAACGATTTGCTAAAATCATCGAACCAAATGGTTCTACATTAGTACATGCTGTCCGTCATGGGGATTTGTATTACGTATACCCAAGCATCGAGAGATCTGCGATAGCAGAGGTAAGTGAATTTCTAAAATGGCATCTTAAATTAGGTCATTTAAATGAGTCTGATTTAAAAAGACTTAAATCAAAGAATATGGTTAGAAATCTAAGTTTCAGTGATAATGAGTCTCTTAAAGACTGTAAAATTTGTATTCAAGGTAAACAAACTGTGCGTTCTTTTCCTAAAGAATCAAACTTTAAAAGTGACGATTTATTGACTCATACATTCAGATTTGTGTGGTCCTATGAGAGTTCCATCCCACGGAGGATCGCGATATTTCGTTACTTTTATAGACGATAAATCACGTTACATTGAAGTCAGTTTTCTTAAATCCAAAGATGAGGTTAAAAATGCATTTGTTAAATACAAAGCAGCAGTTGAAAACCGTGTAGGAAAGAAAATAAAAATTCTTCGTACGGATAATGGTAAAGAATATTTCGGAGAAGAATTTAATAAATATATCGAAGAAAGCGGTATAAAACGAGAATTTTCCTCACCACTAACTCCGCAACAGAATGGTACATCAGAGAGGGCCAATAGAACTTTAGCTGAAATGGCGAGGTGTTTACTATTACAAAGCAATCTCCCACAATCTTTTTGGGCCGAAGCTATTAATTGTGCGGTTTACATACGTAATCGCTGTCCTTCGCGACGTTTAAGCGATAACAAAACACCCTACAAAGTATTTTTTGGCATCAAGCCAACTTTATCATATTTTAAAATATTTGGGCAAAAATGTTTTGTACTAAATAAAAGGCAAAGTAAAGGAAAATTTGATCCTAGATCAGAAGAGCATATTTTTGTTGGATATTCAAATGAATCAAAAGCGTACAGGCTGTGGAATAAGAATTCCAGAAAAATTATTATAAGCCGAGACGTCCGATTTATTAACGAATTTGAAAACGATTTACCTTCAAACAGTGAAATAAAATTAATTTTTCCCTTTTCTCAAAATAATGAAAATAAAACAATTACGCAAGAATCAGAAACATCTTCTCCTCCCGTCAAAAATGAACCAGACAGCTGTGGCGACAGTGATATTGATATGCAATCGGATGAAATTTCTGACCCCCTTTCTTCCCCTACAAGAGCTCGCGGTCGGCCCAGAAAAATAAAAACTGGTAAGAAAGGTAGACCCAGGAAAGAATTTAAAATAATAATTCCAAAAGAAGAAAAATCCCAAGTTGTAATGGAAAATTTATTTTCTGACTCATGTCCGGAATTTTCTGAAGCTTTAAACGGGCCATTTAAACATGAATGGATAGATGCAATGGAATTAGAATTTAATTATTTAATGCAAGAAAATGCATGGCAAATAGTTGATAGGCCAAAACATAAAAAAATTATAGGAAGTAAATGGGTTTTAAAAACTAAATATAAACAAGACGGGTCAATCGAAAAGTTTAAGGCGAGAATAGTTGCAAAGGGGTGTTCTCAAACACCTGAAATTGATTTTGAAGAAAATTTTTCGCCTGTAGCCAGATTAAGTTCGATCAGAACTGCGATCGCTTATGGTATTCAAAATGGTTTTACAGCTTATCAATTAGATTTTATTATGGCTTATGTAAATGGTGATTTAACTGAAGAAGTATACATGGAGTTACCTGATGGTTTTAAATATGAATCTAATGTTGACAAAGTTTGTTTATTAAAAAAATCCCTCTACGGATTAAAACAATCAGGTCGACAATGGTTCAATAAATTAGATGAAAAATTAAAACAAATGAAGTTTGAATCACTAAATGCTGATAAATGTGTTTATTTTTCTAAATCTCAAATTGAAGCTATTATCATTGTTTATGTTGATGATCTCATAATTCTTACTAAATGTAAACAAGATTATGAATTCATTAGAGATGAATTATCCAAATCTTTTAAAATGAAAAATTTAGGTTTGTTACACTATTGTTTGGGCATAGAATTTATGCAAAACGGGGACAGTATTAAAATTACTCAAAAGAAGTATATTGAAGATATTCTGAGCAAATTTAATATGCAAGAATCAAAATCAATATCTACACATTTTGATAACAATGTGAAGCTTACTAAAGATATGTGTCCCAAAACTGAAGAAGAAAAATCTGAAATGAATAATATTCCTTATCGTCAACTAATTGGTTCTCTTATGTATTTATCAGTAGCAACTAGACCTGATATAACTCATGCTGTGAATTTTCTAAGTCAATTCAACAACAATCCAGGCAAACCTCATTGGATAGCTGCAAAAAGAGTTTTAAGATATCTAAGAGGTACTCAAGACCAAGGACTGATTTTTAAACGTGATACTAAGTCCTTAGTTGCATTTGTTGATGCTGATTGGGCTTCAGATGTCAATGATAGAAAGTCCTATACTGGATACATTTTTAAATATGCTGGTGGTGCTATATCTTGGGAATCGAGAAAGCAACGAACTGTTGCATTATCCACAACTGAAGCAGAATATATGGCTTTATCAGAGGTTGCTAAAGAGACTTTACATATCAGACGGTTCTTAAATGAACTTTCTCCTGAAATAGTGTCTGCACCTACTTTAATATTCTGCGATAATCAGTCTGCTCAAAAATTAGTAAGAAATCCAATTTATCATTCTCGCACAAAACATATTGATATTCGCCATCACTTTGTGCGCGAAATATATGAGAATGGAGAAATAGAAGTTAAGTATCTAGAAACTGAAAATATGGCAGCTGACATTTTAACAAAAGCTTTAAGTGCCTATAAACATAACAAATGTTGTGATTTAATAGGACTAAGTGTTTAAAAACATTCAATGTTATTTTGTATCCTTTTTCCATATAAGTTTAAAGTATATACTGTTTGTAATTGTAATTTTATATTTTGTTTCTCTGTAATTTGCATATAATATTTGCATAATAGGAGAGTAATTAATGCCTTGTTAAGAAAATGCACGTTGTAAGGGGGGAATTGTTGGAAAACAACGTTCATTTTCTCCTCTCCGCACATATGGCGCATGCCCGTACAGTTACGACGATGATGCTCCGGAAGAGAGAGCAGTTGTTTACTTTAAGAAAGATGTCGGCGCTCAGTCGCATACGAGCTGTATATATTTTGTCTTCGTTTAATTGTAAATAAATGTCTTATGTTGTGCTATTCTGCAAACTCTGCTTGCCTCATACACCTACAAATAGGATACTTCCGTTTAGATTGACTAAGTATAAAATAACAAAAAATCTTTAAAAAAAAAATCTTTTCTCCTTTCTTCCGTTCTTTCTTTATTTTCTTTAATTTTTTTTATATTATTACTTTGTTAATATAAATTTGTTAAAAGTTCTTTAAGAAAATGTTAATTTTATTTATATTAACGTAGAATTGTGATTGAAAAAAAATATGACTCCTACTGAACCTGACAAAATCGTTCATTGTAACGTGCTTTAAAGGGCACTGTAATTTTTATATGCAAAATTTGCAGTTTCTTTTTCATGCTATATTCATTTATATTTATGAACTGTAACATTAAATGATCAAAGTATTGAATATCTTGTTGCATAGAAAATATTTATTGTAGTTCGGCGTAAAAGGATTTTATTTTAATGTTTTGATCAGTAATATCCATCAGTTAAACAGTTTTCTATAAATTTTGTTAATTTATTATTTTATCATAACTTATTAAATTAGATTACATTTACATCTGTAATTGTATCTAGATATAAAAATACAATACCAAATATTATTTTCTAAAAATCAGTTTTAAAAAATATAATTTTTTTTTTACATAACTCACATATCTATCTATACTAATATTATAAAGGAGTAATTCTTGTTTGTTTGTTTGTAGGGGGTAATCTCTGGAACTACCGAACCGATTTTAAAAGTGGTGGTGACAACACCTGCTCCAACATAGGCTATATTTTATGTCGGTGCCACTAACCCCAGGGGGTGCAGGAGCAAAAAACGTTCTAAAATTGCGATTTTTCAGTTATCACACTGGCTGTCAAGCCCTGAGAGCTTGGCAGCCGGTTCTGTACGTATGTATGTACGTACGTAATGCGATAACTCTTCATAGAAATATCCGTTTTCCTTCAAATTTTGTTTATAGGTTCACTGTGTTAAGGCGCTTCCCTGATTAGTTTTCGGGATTGATTGGTTAAGTATAAAATGGGGGGAACAAGGGGCTAATTCCCCCCCCCCTTAATTTATATAAATGGGTTTTTCATGCAGAATTATTCCGTTTTCCTTCAAATTTTGTTTATAGGTTCACTGAGTTAAGGCGCTTCCCTGATTAGTTTTCGGGATTGATTGGTCAAGTATAAAGGGGGGGAACAAGGGTCTAATCCCCCCCCCTTAATTTATATAATTGGGTTTTTCATGCAGAATTATTCCGTTTTCCTTCAAATTTTGTTTATAGGTTCACTGAGTTAAGGCGCTTCCCTGATTAGTTTACGGGTTTGATTAGTTAAGTATAAAGGGGGGGTGATAGGGGGGGCTAATCCCCCGTTAATTTATATAAATGGGTTTTTCATGCAGAATTATTCCGTTTTCCTTCAAATTTTGTTTATAGGTTCATTGGGTTAAGACGCTTCCCTGATTACTTTTCGGGATTGATTGGTTAAGTATAAAGGGGGATACAAGGGGCTAATTCCCCCCCCCCTTAATTTATATAAATGAGTTTTTCATGCAGAATTATTCCGTTTTCCTTCAAATTTTGTTTATAGGTTCACTGTGCTAAGGCGCTTCCCTGATTAGTTTTTGGGATTGATTAGTTAATATAAAGGGGGGGATCGGGGGGCTAATTCCCCCCCTTAATTTATATAAATGGGTTTTTCATGCAGAATTATTCCGTTTTCCTTCAAATTTTGTTTATAGGTTCATTGGGTTAAGACGCTTCCCTGATTAATTTTCGGGATTGATTGGTTAAATATAAAGGGGGGAACGGGGGGCTAATACCCTCCTTAATTTATGTAAATGGGTTTTTCATGCAGAATTATCC
Source organism: Maratus michaelseni (assembly GCA_963931845.1). Taxonomy (NCBI): domain Eukaryota; kingdom Metazoa; phylum Arthropoda; class Arachnida; order Araneae; family Salticidae; genus Maratus; species Maratus michaelseni. Next base: position 102,942,900 of record OZ007590.1, on the reverse strand, counting down.
CATTTCCTTCAAATTTTATTTATAGGTTCACTGTGTTAAGGCGCATCCCTGATTAGTTTTCGGGATTGATTGGTTAAGTATGAAGGGGAGAACAAGGGGCTAATTCCCCCTTATCTATACTAATATATAAAGTAGTAAAGATTGTTTGTTTGTTTGTTTGTTTGTTTGTAGAGGGTAATCTCTGGAACCACCGAAGCGATTTTAAAAGTGATGGTGGCAAATTAATGGTGACAATCCCTGCTCCAACATAGGCTATATTTTATGTCGGTGCCACCACCCCCAGGGGGGTGCAGGAGCAAAAACGTTCTAAAATTTCGATTTTTTGTATACTGAAGGAGATAGAAGCATCAAATTTGGTATGGTAGTTACTTATAACATGTAAATGCTGTCTAAGAACAAATTATAAAAACATTCGAAATTTAAAAGGGTGAGATGAGGAAGAAGCGTTCTAAAAACATTCTAAATTACAATTACTATGGAATCTCTGAAACTACAGAACCGATTTCAAAAGTGATGGTGGCAAATGGATGGTGACAGTCCCTGCTCCAACATATGCTAAATTTTATGTCAGTGCTACTACCCGCAGAGGGTGCAGGAGCGAAAAACGTTCCAAAATTTTGATATTTTCAATACTGAAAGAGTTAGGAACTTGATATTTCGTATGGTCGTTACTTACAAGATTTAAATGCTCTATAAGAACAAAGTCTAAAAAAATTCGAAATTTAAAAGGCTGAAATAAGCAAAAAATTTTCTAAAAACACTCTGAATTACAATTTCTATGGAATCTCTGGAACGACTAAAGCAATTTCAAAAGTGATGGTGGCAAATGGATGGTGACAATCCCTGCTCCAACATAGGCTATATTTTATGTCGGTGCCACTACCCCGAGGGGGGTGCAGAAGCGAAAAACTTTCTAAAATTGCGATTTTTGCGATGCTGAAGGAGCTAGAAACTTGAAGTTCGGCATGATTGTTATTTATAAGATCTAAATGCGCTCTAAGAACAAATTCTAAAGAAAAATGATCTAATGATTCTGCGATTTTTCAACTATTGAATTTCTAAAATTACCAAATTTCACCATAGAGTACCATAGCGAAACCTTCACGCGTAAAAAGATAATGATAAGGGCGACGTGTCCTGACGTGTATATTGGCTATAGCACGAGTCACAAATTATAGTATCCTTATTATTCTGTTAAAATATAAAAGTGAATTATGAAATGTCAATATTTTGTTTGATTAAAGGTTCGTTAAGGGAAATTGACCAGCGTAGCGGGCGTAGATTGCTAGTATTATCATAAAGAAGGAAAAGGGGGGGGGGCATTTATTGCAGGAAATATCATTTTTGGAATTGCTGAAGAAGGAAAGATGCCAGCAGGGAGGACTTTCTTAAGGAAAATGAATTTGCTTCATTTTCACAAATTACACGCACATTATTAATGATGTTACGTTCGTTAGAAAGGCATGAACAAAGTTTTCTTATTTAGGGGCACTTTGTGTTGTTCTGAACAGAACAGTTTAAATACAAAATAATGATAATAATAATCAAGAGCTCTGAGAATAAGAGCCATCTAGCAGAAAAGAAAGGATCTCAATGAGAGGAGAGGGGGGGAATGGTGTCGTAATCATCGCCAAAGACGGGAACGCTCAAATATGTTGCAACACTAAATTACTTGCTCCTAACACTGTCTGAACCTGTGAGAAAATATACTGTTCCCCTATGCGACGATCCGAGCCGTCATCTCGTCGTGGTCGAATATTACGTCACACGTGTTTCCTGACTCCGCTGTTGTTGATGATAAACTCACCGCCATTCAAACTTGGGAGCGTGCGGGAGACGTAAACCTATGTACATTGTACCTGGCTTAAACTTCTGATTCAGTTTTTAATCTTTTAAATTTGGCACTGATTTTGGAGCTTTATGGGCTCCGAAACAGCTGTTTGCCATTTTATATATTTTTTTTGCGCTATTTTACGTTGATCATTTGTTTTTAATTATGTTTAGTTCGAATTAACTGAAAATTTGGATTATCATGAGTCAACCGTACTAATGTCATGACAAATTTTGGGTATGGAATTTTTTTATTGACTGAAAATTTGGCAATGGTAAAGTAATAGTTATGAAAGTTCACATGCTAATAGAATTTACATCAATAAATGAAATTATTAGAGATGTTGATTTTAATGATTCGTTAAATGCCAGCATATTTTATTCATAGCAAGTAAGTGCTTCAGACAACTGTATTATTTAGTGTGCAATTGTAACATTTAAAGTTACCAGTAAGTAATTTGTTTGATATCTTAATTGAAATATCAAAGCTTACCTTAAACATTATTTTTACACGTGCTAAATAATCTGCTTACGTAGTTATCAAATTTGTATCATGCAAATATAGGAGTTTGAGCAATTTGCCTTATTTTGTTTTCAATAAATTGTATTTTTCTTTTCTTACCACTGGTGCACTTTTACGCTTTATGCCTTGTTCATATTTGTCATTTCACAAGCAGCCTTCACTTTGATACGAGTTGAAGTAAAGAAGCTGTTTATGAAATATTAAATTTTTCCTGAGCTATTATTGATCCAGCTCTAAAAATAAGACATATACTGCAGCATGCGTCACAAGAACTTAGTAGCCCGAATGGTCGGAGATGAAATTCTATCAGAGTGTGTTCTTTAGTTGCAGATTGTGAAAAAATTTACTCTTTGCATATGAATATACACTATGTAACTCACCAATTATTGATAGATACCCTTATATAAGAAACTGGTTGAGATGGAAACATTCTTACAAGTTAATGTAAAGAACTCAGTCAGTTATGTTAAAATGACTTAGTTAAGCAATTACTTGGCGAATTCGGGAAGTAGACAGGGGGAGAATTTAACCTTGGTGAGCTACTCCTTCGCAAGATTTCAGAATTACTATAGTATTAACGAAAAGAAAATGAAAGTTTTAGTAGAGATTCGCAAAGACACCCGAATAGCACAAGGGGCATAGCGAACAAACAATTGAATATTTCATAAACAGCTTATTTCCTTCAACTCGTATCGAACAGAACACCCAAAAATTCCAATTTTAATACTTATTTCAGTTTACTCAAGTTATGACAGAAAAAAAATATTTCCTAATTTCAATTAGAACTCATAAATGGCTCACTAAAAATATTCAAATTTGCGTTGAACATTTTTCCCCCCAAATACCTTAAATTATTTAATGTTGCATTTTTACAAAATTGATTGCAACATATAATAATTCAGCTCCTGTACCTAACTGACACCCTTCTACGATGGATACAATAGTTTTGGCAGCATTCTTTTTAAGTTATAAGTATGTAATAAAAGTCGCAATATATTTTTCGAATCAGTTTTTTGTTAAGATATTGTAACCACTAACGAAACAGATAATCTATACATATTGGTATTGCAAGGGAAATAAAACCAAATTTGTGCCTTTTACAAACAAACAAACATACATAAAATCTTTATAAAAATATATTTCAGTTCTAAAATATAAATCGAGAAGACACCTGATGGATAAAAACTACAACTGTAGCTATAAGAATAAATATGGCTGATAAAAATAACTCAATGATATACGCATCTTCGATGTAGAGTCCTGCAACTAGAATTTCGCCTAAAGTCAACTCGACAAATAGCCCGACCCGACAATATAAAAATCGTCAACTGGAAACCAATGCTGGGTCGAGTTCGGGTAAAATCGAGTTATCCGGCTCAATACAGGGCTCGACTCTACTTTAAGTATCATATTTAAGAATCATTAAAAAATCTTTCACATTTTTCTATACTTATAAATTTTAACGTCACGTTTCGTTATCAAAAATATGTTTTAAATCATAGTATATATTTATTGAAACACATTTATTCTCGTACATGTAATACTTAATTTTTATATCAATTAAGCAAAGATATAATACATAAAAAATGCACGTTTAAATGATCATTTATAATCCTAAATAAATGTACTTGCATAATTTATTTTTGATAAAGCTTAAGAAGAAAATCTTTGTTTATTACAAGATTTTAATTTAAATATGAAAAAGACTGTCGATTCGTTTGAATTCTTTTATTTATTATTTGTTTATGATTATTTCATGAAATGAATATTGTAATTAAATTAACCGTTTTGAAATATTTCTTTCTGTAACACGAAAAAATACTTTTTGTTCGAGTGAATACAATCGTTTTTAAATGTCACATGCCAATTAGTCATAAACAAATCCCATTTATTCATAAATGAACGAAGAAAAACTGGTTTAAATATTTTTTTTAGATATACATTTTGCCTTTCGTTCATTATTGATTAATATTCTTTCTGTATTGTTTTAAAATTCTTACTCCTGGCAGAAAACAATTAGTTGCACATTAATCGAATTTAAATAACGGTAATGAAATTAATTTGTAACTTAATTGTAACTTAAATTGTAACAAAAGAAGCACTAATAAAAATTAACGTAACAGCATCTGGCATAAAAAAATAAATAAAAAATTGGCAATATAATAGTTATAAGTAAGATGAAACTATATTATTAGGACATTTTTCTCAAATAGGTTTTAAAAAAATGTTAATTTACAAAAAGTGATATTGTCGATGTTGGTATAAAATAACAGTTAAAACAGTTTTTTTTTTTTTTTTTTTTTTTTGCCAATATTGCAAGTATATTTTGAATCATTTGTGTATTTACAAAATACACGGTGTCTCAAAAAGGAATATTTAAATTCAATAATCCAATATATGTAATGATGATGCAAGTGACATGTTTATGGGGAAGTTTGAACATTTTATATAGAATAATTTTAAATAGAGGGTGTCCCAAAAGGATACGTACAACTTCAAAATTTTATTTAAAAATAAAAGAATTGGCCTACAACAAAACTAGTTACAACAATAGATAGAATAACTCAAAAAGATTTTTTTTTTCTAATGCCTTAGTAAACTTCAACATGAGATCCTTTCGTAGCATGAAGAATATCTTTTTTTATAAGTCACATTTCCCTTTGTCAGACGAATACTTGAACGAGATGGTGGCGTTTTCACGTACTTCGTTCGATAATTTATTTGCGTTTTGTTTCGATAAACCACTCGACACATTAAGCTTTCTTCACGGGATCCGCCATTTTGAATAACTGAATTCTTTAATAATCGTTTACGTGTTGTGCAGCGCCATCTATGACTAGAAACATACTATAAAAAAAGTTTTTGAGTTATTGTATCTATCGTTGTAACTACTTTTGCTGTAGGCCTATTTTTTAAATAAAATTTTGAAGTTGTACAGATATTTTCGGGACATCCTGTATAATAAAATTTGATCCAATAGAACCTCAATGTCATTATCCACCCTGAAATAAGATTGCCAAAGCTTACTTCAAAACTTTAAAGCGCAAATCTTATTTTTACCTTTCAAAAATTAAATAAAACGGATATTGTGCTTAGATTGACATTTTATCCAACATCATGCATTAGCATAAACATTCTTAGATGTTCAGGCAGCACAGTACCATCGTTAGACTAAATTTGTATCTACGATTTTGATTTTAAATACTGTAAAAAAAATTTTATGACACACTTAAATGTAGGTCACTTATTGTAACATTATATTTGTTATAGTTAATAAATTCTTAAATTTTAAATCCGCGAGTTGTTTTGAGAGCAACCTGTCTATACAAGTAATTGTGAATAAATAACAAATTTTATTATTAGAGAAACTTGTATTTAATTGATGTAAATTATATTTTAGTACAATATATGTTTTTAGCACTATAAAAGTAAGAAAAAAAAGATTGATTTTTTTTTTAAATTAATATTTTTAAAGCAGTTTGTTCTTTCCAAGTACATTTGTATTATCTCAGTGATTAAACCTAAGTTGGTTTTCGAAAATTTATAAATATCAAGCATTAAATCTACGCTCTCAGTATTTATAACACCAGATAAAAGAGAAAAAAAATTATAGAATTTTATCAGGAGCGACAAATAATAGATGCACTAAAATAAGTTTATTATAGTTATAAATATTTAGAGTTAAGTGTCATAATAAAATTGTTCTTCTTACTTTTATCCTTAAAAGTTCTCTCAAAATGTCTTTTTTTTTTAATTAGAAAATGTATTTCTTCAATCTCTTTTGTTCATATACATATAGAAATTAACATTTTTATGAACAAATAAAAATTGTAAAATACTTAAACAACAATCTTTAGTAAATATTTAAAATGCAGCTTATACATGTGTGCTATACATGCACATATATACTATATTATGCATATATATATATATATATATATATATATATATATATAACTTTTATTAGAAGTAACCATTAAATCACATAAAAAATGGATAATATATAAACCGATTATACATATATATATATATGTATATATATATATATATGTATGCATAATTTCTTTTAAAAAATATAAACAAAGTATTTCATAGTTAAGTTTAATTTAAATATAAAAAAATAATGAATTGAAGAATCATTCAATAAATGTTTTTGTTTTTAATTTTTACGAATGTTTTGATACATTTTATTTCGTAATTAAATTAATCATGTTGATGCTTTTCTTTTCCTACGGCAAGCTTTGTTCGACTGCATAATAAAAATTATTAATGCCACTTGCGATATTGTCATGAACAACTCAGTTTATAGTAAATGATCGAGATGAAGCAAATATTAAAAATATATATATATTTAAATTTTATTTTGTGTTTGTTAGAAAGCAATGTTTGTTATGTTTTTTTTATGTTGTTCCAGATAGAAAGCAATTAGATGCATATTAATCATATTTAAACAACTGCAATTGAAATTAAATTATAACATTCTTCAAATGAACGCTAACAAAAACTATATAAACATAACCTACTATACATATTTAAAAAAATAATTAATTTTTTAATATATGTTAAAAATTGAGCTTCAACGAAAATATAATAGCACATATTTTTCAAATAGTTTCATTTTTTTTAATAATTAACTTAAGTGAATAAATGGTTTTTTGAATTTTTTATAATGCTTAAAGTTAAATCAGTTTCCTTTTTGCATTTCAGTATTTGTTATTGTTAGTAATTAAGTAGGTAGCATACACACATACCAATACTATGTTTACTTTTTAACTATAGTGAAACTATATGCTCAATGGAGCTTTTAAGCAAATATAACGCATCATATATTAAATAAAATAAATTTTCTTTGTAGATCTTAAATTATATATATAATATCGTGGTTAAGCACCATTTATAAAGCTAAGTTTTACTCTCAAAACCTATTTTTGAACATATTTTACTGGGCAGAGAATGTCTGAAACATCAGGCTCAGAGGTGAAACTCTCATTCGAGTAAACTCGTGTAGAGATGATGAAACTTAGTTATAGGGTAGATCAAATGAAAACAGAACAGGAGCCGCAGAATGAAATGACATAGCTTATTTCAAACATAATCTCCAAAGCTACACAAGCACTTGTCCGACTGTTTCACCAAGTGATAAATACCTTGATTATAGAAGTCTTTTGGCTGAAATCGGGACCAGTTTTGAACATTGCCCATGACTTCGCTGTTCCAGTAAAAACGGCAACTCCTCAATGTCGTTTTCAGCGGATTAAAGTTGCGAAAGTCATATAGTGAAAAATTTTGGCTGTAAGTATTCTCTGCTAACCAAAACATCACCAGATTTCCTCGAGGAAGTTCTTGAGTAAGTCCTGCACAAGGGTCAATGACAGTGCATGATCATGGTACTAATTTTAGTGCAAAAATAATGTCAGTGCAAGCTCTCCGTACACTGCCTTCGTTCACCTATGTGAAATTCAACTCCTTCTATCACTAAAAACGAATAACATTAAGTCGCTCTTCTTTACTTGCAATCATTCCGTAGACGCAGATGAATAACAGCAACTACTGATTGCATGCCGGACGATACTGCTGGCTGACCACTGGCGCATATAACATGCTTCTGCATGACTACCTAGGACAATCCATTTTCGCAGTAGGGGTAGCCTTCCTTACCTCCCGTTCTACCTTTACATCTTCACGACAGTCATACAACAATAAACCAAATCTAGAAACACGGCAGTGCGTCAGCCTAGTTCGTCTGTCATACTAGTATGTTATATTACACGAACCATTTCGAGCTATTTTCGCCAAATTTCGACACTCTACCACTGAAAATCTATTTGACCTACGTACTTGTAATTGTAGATGTGTAGTAAGTCCCCTTAATAATCCAGAATCCAAAATTTTATAAATAACGCATAATTAGTTTCCGAGATAATGATGTTTGAAAATGTCTGATAATCGATAATTTTATCACTGACTTACTCCCTCATCAAAAAGATCTCATATATGTACTATACCTACAGATTTCAAATTTGGCACGAAGATCGTTTACACTATATACGGAATCGAAAAAAAACTCTGAACATCGATTAATTACCCACTTGGGGATGTCCATTTTTACTTTAACGTTACGTCTATTAGGCGAAATTTTAATTTGCCCCAAAAAAGCGCCAAATATTGAATCCGGGCTGACCTTGCAGTAATTTTTTGAGTAATGATGCATAAAATTTACCTTTTCGGACACATTGTGAAAAAACAAAAACATCTTGAGAGAATATATATATTGAAATGCGCGTATATTTCGAGACATCTACAGTTGAAATTCGTCTAATCCAAGAATTAAAAATGTAAACAAAGAGAGTCATTCCTATGATTCAAATAAATATTGATCATGGATGTCTGCCTACCATGGGTCTAGACAGTGTAGATGTGGATAACCTTGCGGTGACTCGGACTCTGAATGCCAGTGTTACGGGTACTCTATCGATTTCCGCTGCGAATAAAGGTACTCTACCGATTACCGCTGAGTATAAAGATAATGCTTGCAGAGGACTATCAAGTATCATTTTGATGTCTTTCGATAGCGACACGAACTTTCAAACTGTTGGATACGCAGGGTTTTGAAGATGCAAATTCTTGCTATGCTGTAGTTTCGGTGGTCGAATTCGAATTTTAATAATTACTGTCTGTTTACTTTCAAGTTTGTATGCTGTGTGTCAAATAAATGTTATAATTAAGCAAAAGGCGCGTTTGCATTTTGTTTTTAATTATAGTTTGAGCCAATACTTTCTTTCACCAGACTAAAAAACTACTTTAATAAGGGCTAAAAGTCAGTCGGATTTTTTTGTTAGTGCTTGTTTAAATTTGATACTATTTGTTTGATATTATTTGGATAGCTTCGTCAATGCTATCAATAATTTTTATTTTTAAACAATTTAAATAATGCTATAATACTTCAGTAGGTAAGTTTGAGTGAATTTTATTTGAACTTGGCACCCACTTACATATCACTTCTTTTCTTGTTTTTTTTTTACAGAAGTTTGCTTCCTTTTCTCACAGTTATGTTTTTGTTAGATTATAACCACTGATCCGTTTTCATTTGATTCACCCTTATAGATAGTATAAATCATAAGACACTACGGATAAAGCTCTACATAATGTTTTGCATTATATAAAATGAATTGAGAAAGTTCTTCTGCGTCGATTTCGTAACCACTCGAGATTGCAGCTAAGTATCATACTTTTCATGATGTGTCTTGAGGCCTAAGTATCACTAGCACGTTTGCTTTTCAACAAGGTGATATCAGACGAACACGAACTTCTAATAATGATAGTTTTTAACATATCTAAACTGATTCAAAGAATCTAGTTCTGAATTACTTATTTCTGTATCACTTTAGTTCCTAATACAGCGGTATTTACGGAGAATCTTCACGAAACAATTCAGTAGTTAGGAACAATTTGACAGGAGGTCGTCCAAAGTAGAATGTGACATGTGTATGCACCATTGACTGTTTTATTTCATGTGACAGCTTACATTCAGGATGTATGTAGATTAAGACCTTATAATATGACCAATCCATTCAATTCTTTCCCTAAATGAAATATTTGATTTTTCTGAAATGGTGTCCTTTCCTTTTTAACTCTCGGGAAGACTAAACGAATGAGTCCAAGTAATGGCTTTAGGCTGCATGGAATCTGCTTTTGTCAAGCTAAGTATTTATTACAAAAAACAAACTAAATTAAAAAGCATATTTTTGAAAATAAAAAAAATAAGATAATTTCACTGAAAACAAAGTAGCATATACAATTAAGAGATTGGAGCACAAGGAAAAAGAGAAAGCTTACATTTTGTAATTCTCATGGCCGTTTATGATGAATCAAAAAATTTCACTTTGATATGACTTAACAAAGTCAATTAAACTGGTTTTGAAATTAAAAAAATAATAAAAATGATGATTATGTTACGTCCGAATTGCGTTCAACGGGTTTCTGAAACCTAAATGATTACACATAATTCTTTAATCCCCAAACTTAATTTGCCAAAATAACGATTTTATTTAAATATGCGCAAATTTTGTTTTTTTGGGTCGATTTTTAGCTTTAATATATAAATATGCACCTTTTATTGTTTTTAACGTATCATACATATGAAATGTATCAATAAGATCAAGCGTGGCATGAATTGTAGGATAAATTTACATAAACAGTATAGAGGGTTATACTGTATATATCATATGCAGTTATTTTTTAAATGATAACTCATCTTATATAAGTTGTCTGTTATAGCTGAGATATTATGTACACAATAGTTTGATATATAACATATTTGCGTATACATATATGTATATAAAAAGAATAATACAATAATCCTACATGATCGAAAAAAATCCACAAGTAAGTTGTTGATTTTTTTTTTGTCGTTTCTTTTTTTCTCTCTGCGTTTAGAATCGTAACACTTTGGAGCTTTACCATGTAAAGGAGATAGAAGGATAAGTAAAAAGTTAATTTGAAAATCAATGCTAAATTATTGACACTCAAAAAATCATGATTTTATATCATCACAGATATTTTATTGTGCAAGATGTCAAATCCTCTATCCTAGATCACAATTTTCAGTTTTATTAGTTATTTTAATCATCACAAATTTAACAGTGAAAATAACAAAGTCGAGTGTAATTAAACCTTTGATTACGGAAGTGGAACATATATGTTCCAGTAGACTATTTTTTATTCTATTTGAACCTCTTTCTGAAAAACAATATTTGACATAGACTTATACTAATATATTTTTAAAAGAAATCTACCCGAAGGAATTTTTTTGTAAATTGTGGTACGATTGAATATAAAAATAGTTTCCAGTTCCGGTCCGTAATCAAAGGGTTAACTTTCAATATCAGCTAATAACGTTTGGAGCATCTACATGTATTTTGGTTTGATAAACTTATAAATAAGCACGTACGTCAATGTATAAATACATATATAATTAAATACACACAAAACATGTTTTTGTGAAATATATTATAAGTTTTCGCGAGTGAAGTTCCATTTACTTAATTTTTATATAAAATAGGGGGCCCTGGCTCCTACGGGATATGATCGCAAACCTCCGTTCTGACACCCCAAACTCTAAAACTACGCTAATTTGATCTTCTCTAAAACCAATACGGAAGATTGAATTACGACCAGTGGCGATCTCCTGTAATCGGGTTTTCTATTAATTTTCCTTTGACTGAGGGATATTAAGACCGAATCAACTGCTGCAGTGTTGCCAGTGGGCTACTTTTTTTTAAATTCTGTTTTCTTGACTGCCACCAGATTAAATAAGGCGAAAACAAGGCTAATAATGCCATTTCAAAAAAGTGGTGCCAAAGGCGAAAACAAGGCTAATAATGCCATTTCAAAAAAGTGGTGCCAATCAATCAATCTGAATTTTTAAAAAGTAGCCCACTGGCAACGCTGAACTGCTGTCAAAACATCTAATAACTGTTTTCGTGATTGATTAAATAAGATCAATTAAACATTTGAACATAAACTTGTATAAATTGGCTGAGTAAACAATGTCAATTTGAAACAATAGTTAACGATTTTGTCGAAATAAATGAATCTTTTGTAAATATATTTTTAAATTGAAACTGTTTGGAAATATTATTTGAGCATTTTAAATATGGCGTTATTTTTCCAAGTGCACTTTTTAGGACATAATATTCTTCATTTACTGTTTTTAACAAGCGATCATTTAAGTTTTATTTCTGTTTTATATAGTAGCGTATAGGGATATTATTATGTGCGCTATTTTACAAATTGGCAACAATTTAAAAAATTAAATTTTCGAAATATCAAATAAATCTCCATCGAATTAAAAAAAAAAACTAAAAAAAATAGTCAAATTAAAATTGTAATGGCACACTCCACACTCAATGCTTGTTAACTATATCCCTTCAAATTATGGTTAAATTATTACGCAGTTTTTGTTCCCATAAATATTTTTTTAAGAGAAATATTTTGACCGACTATAAAAAGTCTTTTTAAATAATTCTTCAATTTAAAAACTGTCTGTTTTAGCGTATTTATCGATCATTTTTCTATATAACACCAATTTATATATTTTTATATGCAATAGTTTTCTTTATATTCGCCCTGAAAAACCTCCAGACACAGAAAATTCAGCGGTGACAGCGTTGGTTATTTTTCTTAGAATAGAGAGAAACAAAAATTACTAAGAATGTAACGTGAAAACAATACACTGGTGATTTTAATCGTATTTTTACTTTTGTATTTCGTGGATGTGTGAGTTTGTGTGAAATAAATCGCAGAACTGTTCGTAAAGCACGTTTTGGGTTTGATCTTTTTAAGTAGAGAAATTAGTGTTTTATTGAAGCATGACCAAACATAAGAATTATGGAGTTACAGTTGTTTTTATTAATAAAATACATATTTCCCAGTTAGGTATAAATGTATTTTGCTGAAAGAAATGATTTATTAAAAAAATTAAGTTTGGAGAAAAAAAAAATGTCATTTTATCTTAACTTTCAAACTTACTTATTTCGTAATAATTAGGCAATGTGTTACCAATAAACTTATATTGCTTGAAATAAGTCAGAAATCTAATGCAAAAAAGCTGGATTTGTCTATTATATACACAATTAGATTTAAATTGGAACTACTATGTTGTGGCGGTCATAAAACTATTTTATATATAAATCAAATCAATGAAATGATTTAAATAGTACAAGAATTTGGATTGATTTATCAAATAGTTTATATATATATATATATAAACGCATAAAATTATCATGGAATCATGAACAATGAAGACTTTTAATGCAGGAAAATCAAATTTATTTACGCGCATTTAAACCGCCGATATAAGTATCGCATATTTTGAGCAAGCATCGGATTTCGGTTTTCTCTTAGAATTTGGCAAACCAAAATTAACTGACAATCTATTTCTATAGTGACGATTCTAAAGGTAAAATATTGTTGAATTATCTGTAGTAAAACTAGATGTATAAGCATCGCATTTTTTTAACAAGTCGTTGCATTTCAGACAATACACTATTCTATACAGGTATAAACTTAAAATTACCTTTCAAAAACAACTTGTGAATTTCAAACAAAATTCCTGAATCATATAAAATAAAAAACTTCGTATAAAAACTTTTCCTTCTTCTAAACAATTGTTTTCACCTGGGAATCTCAGATGTATTGTTGATTTTGTATAAAAGTTTTGCAATTAAAATTCTAATAGTATTATTTATTTTATATTTTTTGTTATATTTTCTTTTTATTTAAAGCTTGCATAAAGCACCTCTCAATAATTTCATTTTATGATTTTTTTTTAATTACTATATTTTTATCGTTTTCATTTATATGTTATACTAAATAAAGAAAACATATGGATATTTTATAATGTCTACTTTGAAAAGAGCAAGTATTGTTTCTTAAAAACATAGCACAGTTGACATTTTTATACGTTTTTTGTTCCTTTCATATGTTCCTTATATGTATATATATATATATATATACTAAAACACAATTATACATTTACATGAACCACACTATATAGCCAAAAACAAATAACAATATATCAACTGAACACTGAACTGTAACCAATTAAAACTATAAAACAAATATAACCAAACTCAAAATACTAACGAAAAAACAATACCAGGAAAATTAAACCTGAAGGCAGGAGGGCATGGCTAACAACATGCATTGCAGGGTTGAAACCAGCTTCTACGTTAACAACGTCCCCCTTTTCCTGCCGAGACCAAATTAATTCAAACTATCAACTAAAACACCAAGCTACACTCAGCAGCAACCAACTCTATCTGAACTGTTCCAACAACTGATCTAGACCACCCTTAGCATTCAAAAATGAATTCATTTCATTTCTATATTTATTTCTACCTATAAAATTAATCATGTTTCTCCTTACAAAGTTCACAGGGTAACCCTGCATCAATGCCATGTTAATCCACTCCATGAACTCGCCAACTGCATCGCCAAATCTTGAACATAATCTTTCAATACGAACTAAACCGTTTGTAAACACATTTCTAAATACTGAAATATGCACGTTCGATTCAAAATTTAATATCTTTAAAGTTTTAAAATCGAAATAATTTCTCTTGTCATAAACACTTGTTATTAAATTGTCTTTCTCCAACACTAAATTCACATCCAGATAATTGATGTTTTTAATATTCCGGGAGGAGAGCTCTAGTTTTAAAGTTTTTGGATAATATTTAAAATCTAGGTTTACATTTTCGTTATTTAATCCAACTATTATAACATCATCAATATACCTATAACTCAATATGTCTTTATTTAAATTATTGTTATTCTCATATATATGCAAGTAGATGTCAGCTAAAATTGAACTGCAACTTCCCCCCATTGGAATTCCACGGATCTGTTTAAATACTCTACTCCCCTCATACAAGTAATTCTCTTGCACTACCAACTGAAACAAGTTAATAAACCAATCTTTATCGCTATCTATATTGCTGTTTTTATTATAAAAATCTATAACCTTTTCCTTTAAATCCAGTAAGTTAATTGTACTGTATAGGTCTGCAAAATCATATGCAAACAAACTCTTTATATTTTGATGTTTTTTTTTTAATTTGTCTAATAAAATGTAACTGTTTTTTATAATAAATGTGGACTCCGTACTCAACACTCTATCAAACACGCTATTCAAAAGTCCCAACAATTTCTTATTAGCAGACTCTAGGTATGAACCATACCCACAAGTTACAATTCTGAATTTCACTGTTTTTTTATAAAACTTTGGCACTAGAACAAGATATGGGAAACTTTGGCTTTTCTGTTTTAACTCAACTTTTTTATATAGTGCCTTAACCCTGTTTTCCATCACTGAAACTCTTGATTTCAATAGCTCATAGTTATCGCTATTATTATAACTTTCATTTAATATTTCACCATAATTTTTTTTACAAATTAATGCATAACTTGTGTTAGCTTTATCGACATATGTAATTATAAATTTACTCTGAAGTTCTTTAATAGAGTTAGTTAACCCAGTATAATCCACTTGAGACACTCCGTCACAATCTCTAACATATTCTCTCTTTAACTCTCTTAAAATGTAGAATTTCCACTCATCAAAAACATTACTTGGTAAGCTGTATTTATAAGTCAATTTTTGTATAAAAATATCTATATTTGTTGTAAACCGTTTAATGGCTGCACTTTTCGTTATAATTCGTTTTATTCTGTATTTTGTGCCATATTCCATATTCTTTCTCAGCTCCTGATATTTTACAATCTCTAAATTACCAGTAATAGCATGTCCATAATATTTATCTATAAAATTAATAAATTCTCCGTCACTGCAACTGCATGTACTGTCATCAATACCCCTCTTTAGATCTTTTGCATATCCATTATAATTAAACATAATACGGCCTAAAGGCTTATCATATTTAAATGCCTTAATTATTTTTAATTTACTCACTGGTAGTAGATCATTGTACTTGTTTAAAATTTTATCGAAATTAACTCCTTTATAGCAATTCCCCATATAATCCAATATAAAATAGATCTTTCCTCCCATACTTTTGTGACAGTTCTTTAAATTGCAATATCTCTGTAGATCCTGTTTCTTGATTCTATACCGCAATAAAGCAAAACCCAAATCGTTATTAACATTTCTTGTGCTAGATTGTAAAGTTGTTAAAGTCTGCGGAATCAATTAATTTTTTATATTAAATATAATTCCCTTAATGTCATTTTCTCTTCGATTACTATCACAATTAAATATTGATTTTTCTATTTCTTTACTAGTATTTAAATTTTTAGAAGTATTCAAACTGATATTCTGTCTAATATCACTACTGATAAGCTTTTTCCTTATACCATGTTTTATTTTGTCATAAATAGAGTCATCCAGATTCCTATCTCTAAAATTTTGTAGGATATTCTGATTAAACATAACATTTAAACTATACGGGTATACCGTTCCATATCTAATCATCATTTCTTTTTCACAAATCATTCTTTCTATCTTATTTGGGACAATTTTCAATATAGATATTCTAATATTTTCCACACCGTGCTCAGCAAAATGAGTAATTTCAATCTCCTGGTCCTCTTTTTTGGTCTTAAGATTTCTTATTTCCGATTTATGATTATTAATTCGCTTATTTATTGGAGTGGATTTTTGCCCGATATACATCTGATTGCACACATTACACCTCAATTTATACCCACAGTTATATACCTTACATAATTTTATACATTTATTTTCAAACACTTCACCCACATTTTCTATTTCAGCGCAAGGACACACTTTACATCTTTTGTCCCTACATTTGAATAGTTTAAGACCTTCTCCAATATGTACTCTCTCAAAACACCTATTATAAAACCATCTTATTTTATATATTTTACCAATACCTACTCCATCACTATCATATTTTTCTTGTTCATTAAAGTTTGATTATAAACATATCTGGTCCTATACCTCATCCCACCTTTATTTTTACTACCACAACTGTTTACACACAACGAATAACTTAAACAACTATTTTTATTTATTTTTGTAACATTATTTGTCTTTTTTTGTATTTTTTTCTTTTCTGCTTCTACTCCTCATTCCCCCTCGTCTCACAAACATCCTCAATAGCACCCTCACAAACTATACTCCTTAAAACTCCAGAACCTCCGCAAACACTATTTGCATGGTAGCTTTGTAACGATCCGATCCCCACCATGTAATCAGGATCCGACCGGGCATTACGGTATTTCATAAAATTCCGTATCTTGCCGGTATCTTTATTACCATATTTTGTACTCTTCATTATATTTAAATTTTATATTATGAAACAACTTATGCACACCACAACACAACATATATTTGAACGCATGTCAGTCTGCACATGCAACTTTTAATTCTTTCTAGCCTAAAATTTATTTAAAAATCTTAAATGTTTTGTCAGAGATTATTTTTTAATATTGCTTGGAAACACACAAAATTATTTAAAACTTATCTTCACTGCAAAATATGACACTCATATTTTATAAAGTATCAAAAGCGGAATTAGGTAATGTAAGTTGCGTAAATTTCACAGCATTATGCCAGTTTAACTATATTAGAATGATTCAGTATTGGATGAAAAGTATTCGTACACATTCGATTTTAGACGTTTTGTCGAATATCTGAAGAGACATTTGAAGAATTCATCTGGTACTTCAGTTGCTTTCTAAATGTAGTTCGGTAATAGAGTATTTTTCACATATTGTCATATTACAAATTGTCGCCTTCCAATGAAGGAGTAAGTATTTAACGTTTGTAGTTTTTGATAAGATGCTCCGATTTTGATAATTCTCCATTATTTAACACTTTCCAACATAGCTGAAAAAGTGGTTATGAATTCTGTTTGCCTGGCAGTCTCTGTGACAGTCTGTCCGTGCTCTAACTCACGTAAATATACTCGGATTGTCAAGCAATTGATATATGTTATTCGAGTTCACTATGGAGTGTTTGGTATTGAAAGTGAAATGTGTAGCAACTATAGTTCGTTTTCAGAGACAACAAAAAATATCCATTACATTACGGCCTATGGGAAAATATTGTTTACGGTGCATTTTAATGATATTATGCTATTTCAAACATATTGAAACTTATATATAACCTAGACGAGTACTACAAGATGCCCATTATAGAATAGGGTGTGCGTAGCATTCATCATAAATTTACAGGGGAACACAAAATCATTCTGTTACAATACTATCTATGAGCAATAATTTCTGGAAGTGCGTTTTCAGTTATTTGACGTGTTCTTAAACATAACTAATAATTTGCATATTACTTGTTCTGTACAAATTCTATAGATAATATTTCGCAGATATAGCTGCAGAAAAGATATCGATTACATTTCGTTTATTCGATGGAAAATGTTGAAAGAGAATTTTCAACTGTACTGTGCGTTGCCTGACTCAACTAAAATGTATCATACTATGTGGTACATACACAAATGTATAAGTTATATACAGGGCTACGCAAAATAATTCAGATATTTTTCCAACTAGAGATGGGAAAGAGTTATGGAAAGTGTTTCATAATCTATATAATATAATCATAATATTCATAATCTATATTATTGTATTCATAATCTATATTTTTCGTCCTTTATTTACAATTAATTCGTTTTATTGTTTCTTTAAACCAAAACTAAAACATCAATAAAAAAATAATAAAAAAGGAAAAATGAAAAATGTAATTTTGTGAAAAATTTCTTATCACCTAGCTTCTTCTAGAAAGTAACTGAAATTCAGCTCACTTATCTGTGCTATATTTTTCTGAAATTTCAAGATATTTCACTAGACTTTTTACATGACTTGTCCTGTGTAGTTGACAATTAAATTATTTTTAAAGAATATATTGTTCATGTATTTGCAGTTAAAAATTATTTCTTAAAAATGCTCATATTTCATCAAATATATAATATATTTACAGTCCACGCTCGGTAATTCAAACTCTGAGAGCACTAGAGAAAAAATTGAAATATGATAATTTCGAATTATCCGATTCTAAAAAAGAAATTTAACTCTTCAAGCTATGTTTAAGTAAGTCTTATCTTAAACTAGAAACAGGTATTCTTCTATATTTCAATATTTTAAAGTATATTAAAAATATTACGAAATTTTAGAAATATTTTAGAAATACGTATTATATTTAAAATAAAAATTATGAGAAGCATTTTTATGCGTATACCTGCTAAGATATCTATTTTGAAAACCTTACAATGTATACGACAAATTAAACATGCAACATTAAAATTATAAATGTAATTGAAGATGCATTTTTGTAATATTGTTTCTTATATAGAAGTTATTAAAAAATGATATCCTGTTTCATACGTTCTTCATCATTGCCTGCTTAATTAGTAGTTGTTTGTTCCTTTAAAATTTTGCAGATTCTTAAGTGTTCCTATTACTAATAATTCAAGTTTTTCAGTAATTTACAGAAAACGAATAGGGCAACCCTCACTTTGCTGTTTTAACATGTATACATGCATTTCCTTTAAAATTAAATGTCCTCTTTGGTAAAAGTTTATTTTTAAAAATATCCGATTCATTTGATTTAAAGTTATCGTTTGGCAGGTAATAAAGGTAAATCTCTGATAAATTTATTATATAGATAGAGAAAATTATGTAGATGGATGTTTTCCTTTACATCAGAATTTTCACCACATACAGTTTGCTAATTTTTTTTCTCGATTCAAATTTCACAAGCCATTCATTACTGGATTTAAAATCGTCAAGACTTGTCAATTCGTTAACGTTCTTCGTCACAGGTTTTTTTAATGAAAAAATATTGAAGATTTTTGTGTTCGAATTAATCGATGTGATTTTGAATTTTACTAAAGAAGCATTTATATCTCCATGAATATACATGCTATTCTAACAAAAATGTCCAACGAGACCCATATGCGTCTTCTTTAGCTACGAACCATTCTGAGCAGTTTATTTTACTGTGTGACAGCAAGTATTATTTTTTTATTTAATTTGTTATCGATCCTCCAATTGTCCTCGTGAATAAACCTTCGCTGAAAATTATGAGATAATACATGTTCTTTGCAACTCCGAAAGTTCAGAAGAATTCAAAAATATTTTCCTAGATATTCGACAAAACGTCTAAAATGCGAATGTTTCCAAATACTTTTGACCATATAGTGTATCTAAATAAATGTATGCTATTTAGATGCGTATTAGAAGTTATAATAATTTTACAATTTTATATCAAAATAAAATACATTCTAATGCGAGATTCAAATGTTCATCTGAAGCATTTCGAAAAAAAAAAATCAGATATAGAAAAAAATTAAAGATTAATTCGAATAAGGATAAATTATGGCAGATGGTTGAAAACATGTGGTCTGGAAATTTTTTAAAGTTGACAGTTATTTTACTCGGTTTCTCAAACGTACGTATATGACGTTTCGTGTAAATCGGTCAAAAAACATTTGGTTTACAAAAAACACAAACACACTGAATTATATATATATATATATATCCTATTTAAATATTTCCAAATTTTAATATTTCCAATTGTTGTCTGGTAATAATTCAGTGTACCTGGATGATTCTACTGATCTTAGCATTATGCCAGTAGAATTATGAAACACTGAATTATTATTTAAAACACATGTGGGTGCATCCAGGCTGATGAGTACATGTGCATGTGTTTTTCCATATCCAATTCATATTTAATTCTCATGTGGTCCAATTTTCCATTGTATATGGTTCATATTTAATTTATTAATCCATTTGTATTTACTTAATTGCAACTCCAATTTATAATTTTTTTTCCCTTTCTCTCTATTTCTTTTTTCAATATTCTTTAGGTATGAGTAAAATTTGGCCAATTACCATTGAAGCATAAGCTATGGTAATATTATGTTTGCACATGTTAATTATTAGCTATGTGGTATTCTGTATACACAATATCATTAATTATCTCTTTGGAGATTTAAGTAGAATAGAACTTGATATGTTTTTTGAAATTCATAGATATTATAATTATATATATATATATATATATATATATATATATATACATATAGATTATTTCAGAAATTGTCTGCCTGTAAACGTTATAGATAATTGTTTGATGTTAAAAATATTGATTCAGCATAAATATATTTTAATGCAGAAAAACGATTGATGCAAAAATTTGATAGCCGTGGATTTATGCAGGAGGAAGAAGAAAAATAAACTCTCACAATTTTATCTATTTTAAAGAAACATGATTTTCTTGTATTATTTCTATCATTGCTGTATATATTCAACAAGTGTATCTGAAGTTCTTTTTTAATTCCTGTCAGATACCAAAAAGTTAGGTGGCTGTATTTTTTAAATAAATATTTTTTAGTATTATCTTGTAGATATCAGTTGTTACTGAATAACTTGTATCATTAGAAGGGTTGCCAGATTTTTTCCTTTGCTCGTTTAAAACATGTTACTCTAGGTGTCTTTTAATTTTGAAAAGCTAAATATTAATAAGAAATTTATAATTTTATTAAAGATTTTACGGAATAAAATCATACTTTAAATCTGTCTATGAAATGTCAAAACAACAGCAAGAATCTCAGCTATCTATCATTTCTTCTGACCAATTTCCAATAAAGTTTCTTTTGTTTTCGAAGAGAAAAATTACTTATCACAAAAAAAAAAAAAAAAAAATCTACACATTGTTGAAAAAATACTTCTGCTACAAAACGAAGTCAAATCAACAAACTGGAAACTGAAAATTCAAAAAAACAATTTATTTTCTAATATGAAATTTGAAATATATCATGATAGTAATATATTTTCTTTTTTCAGTAGAAATTTCGTATTATAGAAAGCCTTCAGAAAGTTGAAGATTTATCATTATAAAATATACAAAATATATGCGCGAAACATATTTAAAAAAAAATTAACTGAAAATAAAATAAATAAAATTTTTAAATTGCAGTAAAAAATATATTATATAATTTATAATGATGTGAGTGAAATGATATTTTCAAAATTTTTTTATTTAACTTAACTTGATTTTTGTATGTAACTGTGGGGTATTATAATCTATATTTCACTTAATGCCCGACATGTTATAATTGTTACAAATATGTACACAGGCGTATTTCCGAAGACAATACTACATTTTAATATTTTTCAAAACTTAAATTAAGAAATTGATTTTAAAGCATTTTTTCATTAAGTGGCCGCAGGCGACAAATCGTCAAATAATCTGTGTGGTTACAATTTTTAAAACTATTTTTACTTTATTTTTTTATAATAAAAAATGAAGTATAAACTAATGAATAATAAACATGTGAATTTTTACATTGCTAAACTAAGCGTAAAACCAACAGAGTAAAAAATCTACAACCCGGACTCTTGGTATACGACTGAGCTACGAGTATGATAACCCACTTGGCATTTCTCAATCACAAATGTCGGTAAGGATACAAACCGCAGCGCAAAATGTAAATGTCATCATGAGCACACAAACCTTGTGGCAAAGTTGAGATGACATATAAAGTCACACAAAGTCCAGTATATATGAATTCATATAAGTAAATTACAATTAATTTTTTCAATTAGTTTTCGTGAGTGAAATTCTTCCGGAACAAATTAATAATAAACATGAATTTAAATGAGCTTATTTTTATGTCGGTTTAATGCTCAGTTTAGCAATGTAAAAATTCATGTTTATCATTCATTGGTTTGGGGTGAATTTCACTACGGAAAACTAATTGAAAAAATTAATTGTAATTTACTTATATGTATAAACTAATGTTTCAATTATTGTGCATAAACAACTGAAACATAGAAGAAATGTAATATAAAATAACTCAAATAGATAAAAGTTGTAACTTATAGAATAGCAATGATATGCTTTCAATGTATTATTTTGTTTTGTTTGTATATTGATGAAAACACATTGACAGAATTTAAAAATAACATAAATAAGTATATGTTATCCAGTAGATTTTTGTTTCAATAATTTAAGTACACAATTTTATCAAATGTAGAACTGTAAACATTTTAGGGCCAAACAAATATTATATTTATTGGAAAACAGAGCTACTACACAACTGCAAATTCATTATATTTAATTGCAGTTTATGATATATTATTACAAAGTTGGATTTAGAAAAAACTGTCTACATAATCATTCTAAAGTTGAATTTAGATTTTTACAATATAAAATACTAATGCATTTTTTTTCCATTGGATTATTATAATACTTACGGAAAGAAATGGAAAATAAATAACAGAAAGACAGGTTAAAATGAAAAAATATATACATTTATCTCAACGAAATCAGATGTTTAGAAATATATCACGTGAACAGTTTCTTTAAATATTACTCTCTTTCTTCACTGAAAATAATTTATTACAAAATGTCAGATAAATTATTAAAGATAAAAAGGCATTTATCTATTCTAATTTTTCAATTATAATCTTCTATTTCGTATTGGAATGCACATAACATTTTAGTTATTAGTTCATTTTTTGTAGAAATACAATAATACCTTGTAATATTTGTTTTCATTTTTAAAACTATCTGGAGTGTAGAAATTTTAATAATGTTTTAACCTTTCTAAAAAGACTGATATGCAAGACATTATAACAAAAAAAAATGAATTAAATATTATTTATATGTTTCAGGTTTCTATTGAAAAGTCATATTTTAACAGATACAAGTGTTCATATACTACATACTTATTTTACATAATTTTGTCTTTCACATATGCAAAGAAAATAGATAAAAATCACGCAATTTGTGCTCAAAAGTCTTATATAGGGAGAAATATTCGTTATTAAAATTTCAAATGAATATTCAATATTTACATTTGCATTAATTTATTATCCATAGAATGTATCGGCTAATAACATAAACAAACTATTTTAAGCCGATATTTCGATAAACTGAAATGTATTTTAAGAAAGGAAAATTCTCTCATGAATAGAAGGATTGTGCGATTCCAATGTTATTGTTAATCGTTATTTGTTTTCATTTTGCCGTCGAATTTCTCTGTAAATGTTTAACTAATTAAAAAAAAAACTCAATTTATCAGCCATTTCAGAATTGATGTTGGTTAAAAAGTAAAAGACGTCTATAATGGAACACTAAATATATATATATATATTTATATACAAGAAAATATATAGAAATTTCAATTATCCATAAATGAAAATTTTTAAAATCTATAATAATTTTTTTGTGAAATCTATAATAATATTTTCAAGTCCAAATTACAATAGATTCCACAAAAAATCAACAATTTCATGAGCTGTAATAATTTAAAAAGTGCAAGATATGTGATGTTGTATATTTAGAAAAATATCATCAACAAACGGAAAAAATAATGATATGAAAACAAAATAAATAATTATTAAAAATATATGCAAATACAATGCAGTACCATGTATATCAAACAAGGTAAGCATGCTTGAATTCATGAATACAAAATGTTGCCATACCTTCTTCACAAAATTAAGATAATTCGAAAATAAACTGAAGGATTTAGGAGGATTTCTTTATCAATATTTCTATATAGGAAATAAATCAGACAAATAAAAGAAAAGAAAAGAAAAGAAAAGGGAAAGACTGAAAATAAAAGAAATTGAATGAGATTAATTTGATGTCCATCATTTACATTAAATTACATAAAAAATCATGTTTTAATTAATGTAATAGCAACTATTTAATAAATTAATATTGATAACAAAAGTTTATTAAACTACATATATTTTTTCCTTTGGTATTTCTTATCCAAAAATATTTTTCTTTCGTTTTTCTTCACCAATTGGTTATGTCTTTAACACATTGAATGCATAAGGGAGGCCACTCGCTCCAGCAAAGCCAAGCCGTAGAGCGGTAGCACCTCCCCCGGTCTTTAACACATTGTACTTTTCTTTCCTGTCAAAATTAATTCGCTTTCAAAAACATTCTATTTGATAAACTGGCTGTCTGTCTGTTACACGCCTTGAGGATCCGCTTTTGGCATATGATCGGGACAAGCCCCAAGCTCAAGGCAGGAAGGTCTCTACCGTCCAAACG
Organism: Maratus michaelseni; assembly: GCA_963931845.1. Classification (NCBI taxonomy): domain Eukaryota; kingdom Metazoa; phylum Arthropoda; class Arachnida; order Araneae; family Salticidae; genus Maratus; species Maratus michaelseni. The sequence continues at coordinate 102,917,971 of OZ007590.1, read as the reverse complement.
ACACCACCGTCTCCGGATTAACTAAAATTTCTTACACCATCAATCATAAGTGGCAGCCCTATTTATCAGGGCGTGCCATGGGAAAACATTTACAAATTGAAAAGTAAATTATAGTAAATTATACAAACTCTAATTCACAAATGGCAGCCCTATTTATTCAGGGCGTGCCTGATTTTATACAATGTTTGAACATTATAGATTATATACACAATATTTAAAGCTACAGTTTTTTACAGGTAAGTAGATTAAAAAAAAAATGTATACACAATAATTATATAAGTTACATGTTTTACAAATTTCAATATTTACACATTATACATAATAGCACTTTGCAAGATGATAACAGTAATTTTCTAAGTTTAACAACATTTTCCATTCTTTAAAAGACAACCCTAAGAAATGTCTGCCCTCATGATTAACCATACAAGAAGTAGATGAATGAATATATGAATTGTAAAGTAACAATTATGTATTTACAGGTAGTACACTTGATATATTTACATTTTACTAGATAATCAATTATATTGATTATTTTAACTATTTAATTGTTAGCAAGATTTCCCGAACATTTATACACTTAATTATAATGAGTAATGCAATGAATACTACACTCGAATAATATACAAATATACACGATGAATAAAACAATGGAAAATTTATATTTGAATAATAATCACTTATATACAATGAATAAAACTAGAGTAATATACTTGATGAATAAACACTTGTAAACAGAAAATATAGTTAAAGATACATAACACCGCAAATTAAGAGGACAACCGTCTCCATGAAGCGAAATAACCTTCACAGGACGAGCAATAGCAGGATTAAAAAATATTTTAGATTTAAAAATAAAATTTGTATTTTATAAAAGAATATTTCTCATTTAAGATATTATAATTTTGATATAATTTGCCTAGTGCTTTATTATTATTAATAATATCCATCATGTCCTCGAGGAGTGTTGGAAATTTCCTATGAAATTTATATTTCATAAATCTACACTTCCCGAAGACATAATGGATAGGATCACCCCTCTGGCCACAAACACATAGATCATTATCCATTTTACCGATTTTATTTAAGAATGTAGGAAAACTGCCGCAGCCCGTGAAAAAATATATTGAGACTTTATCTTTAGTTATTAATTTAGTGTTGACTTCTGGCACAAGCTGATACGTAAATCTGCCGCTCCCTGAGTTATCCCAGTTGTACTGCCACCTTTCCAGTAATTGATCTTTGATACATTTATTTAAATATGAGCGTGGAAATTTTATTCCGCGCTCTACTGGAAGGTTGGAGTACTGAGCAGCATCATTAGCCAGCTTGGCCGCCAGTTCGTTGCCTATTGTACCCGCGTGTCCTTTAACCCATGTTAGTTAAAATATTTTGTTTTTATTTTGATGTATTAGTTGCTGTATATCATAAATTGCTTTAAGTGTTGGAAATTGATTTGTTAATGAAAGGATTGTTGATTGACTATCTGATAAAATTTGAAATTTATTAAAGTTAGAATTTATTGCCCATTGTATTGCTGTTATGGCCGCGTGCAGCTCTGCTTGGTAGACTGTGTTTTCTGGTTGAATTTTAGTAGTTTTTTCGTCTATTTTTATGTTGTTCTGAAAAATCACCAATGAGAAAGCTGTATTAGAATCCACCTTAGAACCGTCTGTGTATATGTGTATAATATCTATGTTATTTAAGATTTTGTCTATTGTTATTAGATTATTTAAAAAGTTTTCTGGGTTAATTGTGTATTTGTAAAGCTTTTCTTCTATGTCATTTTTAGTTATTACCTTATTATCTTTTAATAATATCTCTGTGTTGTTTAATATTTTATATTTTAAGTTTTTATGTTCTAACGTTAGTAATAGTGATGAAATACCTAGTAGTGTATGTAATGTGTGAGTTGAAGTATTTTTATATGTTTTTGTTATTGATATTAAACATAATCTTTGTATGCTCTGGAGGTTACGTTTGTCAATAACTCCTAAATCGTCGAACCATACCTCCGAGCCGTAAACTATTATTTTCTCTAAGACTGTGATGTACCAGGTTCTAAGGCGTGATCTATCCACTCCCCATGTGGCTGAAAAAACGCGTTTTATTGAAGATGTTAATAATACTATTTTGTTTTTAATTTTTTGGATGTGTTTATCCCATTTAAGATTTGATTGGAATGTTATACCTAAGATATTTAAGTCGGTGACACCTTTTATATTGGATTGTTTTAATTTAAAGATTGGTGGACGACTCACCAAGGCATTTTTACCCAACAGAATGTACGATGTTTTATCTGATGATATTTTTAGCGAGAGGTCTTCACATATTTGGGCAAAAAGGGCAATTCTTTCATTCGCCTGCGATTCTAAATCTCTTCTATTGTTTGCGCGTATAATAAGATTGAAATCATCGCAAAAGGCATAAAGATTAGTGAATTTAGTGTAGAATATTTTTAGTATTTGATTGGCCACAAGGAGCCACAGGAGAGGGCCGAGACACGAACCCTGTGGGCAACCTTGGGAAGTAGGACGTTTAATGTTATTATTTAGGTAATCGGTAATGATGAGTCTGTCTGAAAGAAAGCTTAGGAGAAAGTTTATAAGATATTTTGGGACTGGCAGGGTTTTGAGAATTCTGCCCAATGTTGTCCAGTCAATATTATCAAACGCCCCCACAATGTCAAATGAGACGAGCGCGCAGTATTTATTTGATTTTAGATAATTATTAATTTTATATTTTAATCTGTTAAGTAATTGTACTGTACTTTTTCCTTCACGGAAGCCAAATTGAGATTTATGTAAGTAGTTATTGTTTTCTAGATAGTAATTTAGTCTATGTTTAAGCATGCGTTCTAGGATTTTGCCCAGCATCGGGAGAAGGCAAATGGGTCTATATGAGGTTGGGAGTTTAGGATTTTTATTGTTTTTTGTGAAAAATATAACGTTAGCTATTTTCCAATTTTTTGGGAAATAATTTAAATTTAAACATTTATTGAAATGATCACGAATTAAGTATTTGTATGATTTGAAAAGATTTTTTATGAGGTATGCGTCTATTTTATCGTGACAAGGGGCTTTAAGATTGTTTTGTTCAGATAATGCTGTTTTTATTTCTTTATTTGAGAAGAGTGGGGGGGAGGGGACTATCTCCCCTTCTGGTGCTAAAAGTAACGGAACAGTTGGATTTATTGGAAAATGATGTGTTAAAAGATTTTGAAATGTTTCTTGTTTTGTAATGTAAGGTGAAGAACCTTCCAAGGATGTGTGAATAAAGTGTTGGTTTGATAAGTTTTTGTTTGTTGCAATTTTGAACGCCTGCCCAAAGGTGTCTTTTGTATTATTACAGAATTTTTTCCAGGAATTTAATTTTTCGCTTTTTATGTGTTTTTTATATAGCGCTCGCTCACGTTGTAGAAGCGTTCTCCATTTTGAGTCACCCGATGACCTCTATCTTTTCCTTAGAGCTGATATTTTGTTTCGGTGGGATCTTAGCGCGTCAGTCCACCAGTCAAAAGTTGGGTATAGTTTAAGTTTTTTAGTTTTTAATGTTTTTTGACATGTTTGGTTAATTTTGATATTGAAGTCTTCTAGCCAATTATCCAATTTGTCATAGGTGTCAACCGATGTAAGTTTAGTGTGTAAGTCCGTGGCCAAAGGTCTGAAGAATTTGTTAAATTTTTTGAAGGTTGTATACTTTGTTTTAAACCTTTTGAGATCTATTGTTGAGGGTGTTAATGAAAGAGAGAAACAAATATACCTATGATCAGATAGCGATACGGATTCTGTGTCCACGTACCAGGAGTCGACGAAGTTGGTTAGATCCTGAGTGCACACGGTGACATCTGGGTTTCCCCGACATGGACGACCCGGCTCTCCTATGAACGAAGGTGGTGATTCCGTATCGTTTATGAGTGTTAAGTTCTTTGAAAGTAGTAGGTATGTTAGGATGGATCCCCGTTCATCCTCCTTTTGGTAGCCGAGCAATGACAAGTGCACGTTGAGATCTGCTCCCAAAATCAGGTGCTGAAGGGGCATGAAGAAATCCAGCCATTTTAAGTCCTCTCGGAAGTCTCCTGATTGTTTTGAATAACAGGATCCTATTGTTATTGGTCCTGTAGATGATGTTAGATTCACGAAAACTGAATTATGGTCGCTGTAACATTGAACTACCTCCACATCAGGGCGTGTTACTATTATTGCAGCTGTATTGTTCCCCGATGTGAAGGTTTGCCAAGACTTGGAGGGGACTGCCCATATTTTTCCTTCCTGTGAATAATAGTCCTGAATCAGCAACACTAGGATCTTATTCTTGTTGGCATGGCCCATCAGATTCCCAGTTGCTGCTTTAGATTTTTGTAAGTTTATTTGAAGAAAGGTCAGTTTGTCGATTTTATTATCTATTTTGTTAACTATTGTATTGGATGAAGCTGAGGTTTTATGCTGTATGGGGGTTGGATGAATATTGTCTATGTTGAATTTAAAAACTGTTGTTGTGCGTAGATGTTTCTCTGTTGGATGTAATAATGGAAGGCTGGACATTCGGAAGAGTCAGCCGAGTGAGAAAAGTCGCCCTGCGTTCCTGAGCAGTTTACGCATTGATGTTTTTGGGGGGATTTAGCCAATGGGCAAACAGAAGAAGCATGTTTTTTCGTGCAGTATTTACAGGACGTTTGAGATCTGCAGTTTGTATTAACATGTCCAAAGCGCTGGCAGTTGCTACATCTGATTATAGGCAGGTAGGTGTTCACCCTACATGTAGAGAATCCAAATTGAATTTTTCGTTCCCGTAGCATATGGGCTGCTATATATTCCTCGACCTCCAGGATTAGTTGGTATTTTCCGTTTCTCTTTATCTTTTTGAAGACTGCTACTGGAGTTTCTGGATTGTAGAAGCTTTCCAACTGTTGCAATATTGTTTTCTCTTCTAGTATTTCTGGAATCCCCAGTATGATAATTTTCTTTAAATTTGTGGATTTATACGTTATTTCTATTATGTCTTTAAGTGATGTTATGTTTTCGATACTTTCCATTAGTTCAGTCGTTTGGTCGTCTGATGTAGTTTTGATTATTAGAGTGTTTCTATCTTTAGCTATTGCACAATATATGTTGGTTGTATTTGACGATGTTTTTATTTCTCTTGTTAGTATAAGTCTGATTTCATTTAGTGCGATATTAGTTGTGGACTTCCTCTTAATTAGAATTGCTGAACTTGAAAACTGCCGGTGATTCTTCATTTCCCTGTTGTAGATTTTATTTTGTAGATGGATTCTGGAGTACAAGCTCTTTGATGTTTCTCTCTGATCTGTTGTGGCCGCCTCTTCCTCCTGTTGCATCTCCTTTGTATTTGTCAATATCTTTTCCTTTGGCCTTGTTATTGTTTTCTCTATCTTCATCAATTTCTCGAGTATCAATTGTATATCGGTTATCGTTGTTTCTTTCTTATTGTTCTCTAGAAGTTCTTCCACTAAATTTTGTTTCACTTCCAATTCCTCCATAATGTTCTGTAGTTGTTTTTCTTTCTTCTCCAACTCGTCCGATAAGTTTCGTTCTCTCAATGCTGTTTCTTCCTGCATTTTTATATAGCTCTCATTAATTTCTGTTCCACTGGCAGCTAATTTACTTTCTTGTTCATTGATTACCTTTAGTTGATCTTTAATAATTTTGTTGAGGAGTTGTACTTGTTGTTCGTTTTTCTGGTTCTTATTTTGTATATCTTCTAAGTTTTTAAGATTTTATTTGTGGTCATTGTACATTTTCGTTGATTTGGAGAATATCATGTCTAGGTATTTCTTTTTCTCACTCGACACTCCCTTGTACCTTTTTGCGTTCAGTTTTATGTATATATCTATAAGTTCTGGGATGTTTTTCGTTTGAGCCATTTTTTTGTTGAATCTATATTCCTCTGTTTTTGGTGTCGATGTAAATTTGAATCTGGATGGGACCAGTCGTGGTTTTCTATTATTTGTGATTTTTGAGTCGCTAGCGAAATCTGCAGCTTCATCTTCACTGGTACTCGACTGATGATCTACGATGGATTTTTTCAGATGGACCAATGTTGGTGTCATTGAAATATTTTGTTCTAATATCGAGGTTTTCTCATACATAGTTCTTTTGTTTAAGTCATGATGTTGTTCATGAGATGCATTACCCTCATTTTCACTAACTTTATCACTCTCTTCCATTTTACTTATCTGTTCTTGTTATTTATGATTT